>OU343220.1:126518159-126700265 GCA_910596185.1 Chrysanthemum makinoi
AAATACTTCATCATAATCTACTCCTTCTTCTTGTCTGTAGCCTTGTGCAACTAACCTTGCTTTGTTTCTGATAACATTCCCTCTTTCATCTCTCTTGACTCTGAACACCTATCTTGTACCAATGACCTTCTTTCCATCAGGAAGATCACATAATACCCAAACTTCTTGAAGTCTGAATTGAAGTAGTTCCTCATTCATAGATTCAACCCAACTCTCTTTAGTCAATGCTTGAGCAATATTCTTGGTTTCTTCTTGAGAGATAAAGCAAGTAAACATGCATGTTTGATGGTCCTTATGATTCAGCCTATTTTGTTTATAGACAAAGCCAGGTAAAGCATTATGAGGTTTAGTAAAACTCTTAGCTTTATGTCTTGTCATCACTCCAAAAGTAGAAGGACCAATTATTTGATCAGTAGGATGATTCTTATGAATTCTTAAGATAGGAGTCTGTGGAACTCCATAATTATCATCCAAATTAGTGAAATCAGCATCTTCATTGGAATCTAAGAAAATACCTTCATATTCAAACTCATCATCAGTATCTTCTAATCCAGGCATGGTAGGATCATCCAAATCATCCAAAGTGTGTGTTAGCAGGTGCAACAGTACTTTGGTCTAAAGTACTGTCATCCAAAGTACTGTGAGTGAACTTTGCAGTCTTGTTCTTTTTCTTTGCTTCCTAATAAGCTCTTCTTTGATCATCAGTATAAGAGTGTGCTAGAACATCTTGAAAAAGCATGTGTTTAAGTTCATCTTGAATAGCTTGATCCTCAGTAGACAATGAGGATTTTGGCTCATTAGTACTTTTCTCTGTCTCAACAGTTTTAGGTTCTTCATCATGAACAACATCATGTCTAATATAAACTCCATGAACAACATACTGTACCTCTTCTCCATTGTGTACAGGTTGATTCTCTTCTCTAACAGGAACATAATTCATTGAAGGAGTCAAAACTTCAAGATCAAACATCCAATCAGGACGTTTAACCTTCTGATTTTCTTGATCTTCTAAAAACTCAACATGAAGACAATCTTGAACCTTCTTGGTGACTCTGTTGTACACTCTAAATCCCTTGCTGTTGGTGCAATATCCCAATAAATAACCTTCTTCTGACTTGCCATCAAACTTACCCAGATTATCAATTGTATTAAGAATAGTGAGAGGGCATCCAAAAGGCTTCATAAAACGAATATTAGGTTTGTTTTACATCGTGAACTCATAAGGTGTCTTCATCTGGTTTGGTGATGATACTCTGTTATACATAGCAAGCAGTACAACAAATTACTTCAGCCCAGAATTGAATAGGTAAGTGTGAGTCCGCAAGCATTGTTCGGCCGCTTCAATCAAAGTCCAATTCTTTCTCTCTGCAACACCATTCTGCTGTGGTGTTCTTGCAATACTAAACTCCCTCTTGATTCCTTTGTTGGCACAGAATTCATCCATAAGCTTGTTCTTGAATTCAATCCCATTATCACATCTAATGCCTCTAACTTTCAGTCTTAGTTGGTTTTCAAGTGTTATTATAAGATCATGAATAGCATCAAATGTATCATCTTTAAATCCCAAGAAGAATACCCAACTGAATCTACTGCAATCATCTATCACTACCAAATAGTACTTCTTCTTGTTCAAACTTGTAACAAAACAGGACCAAATAGATCCATATGTAACAGCTCCAATGGTTCTCTAACAGTCCTTTCCTCAAGCTTCTTACATGAAGCTTTATGTTGTTTACCCTTTTTGTACGCCAAACAGGAGTGATCATTCTTGTAAATCTTTAAAGGTAAACTACTAACTAAGTTTCCTTTGACCAATTTGTTGATATTCTTGTAATTCACATGGCCCAATCTTCTATGCCACTGATGTGCTTCTTCAAGTGATGCCTTTGCTACTAAACACGTAGCTCTTTCAGAAGAGTGAAGACTCTTTATATTCAAACTATACACATCATTGGTTCTTGGTACTTTGAGTATCACCAAGTTATCATCATCAAGCTTGAATTCAGGTGAAAGTATGAGACATTCTGTGTCAGTGAATAACACATGATGCTTTTTGTCACAGATTTGAGAGACTGACAAAAGATTGAACTTGAGCTCCTTCACATATCTAACATTCTCAAAATCTATGCTTCATGTCTTGATGGTTCCTTTTCCACTAATTCTACCTCCACTAGCATCATTCCCAAATGCAACTCTTCCTCCACAATATGGCCTAAAATCTGACAGAATCTCCTTGTCTCCTGTCATGCTTCCAGAGCAACCACTATCCACAATAAGATGATCTTTAAGCTCCTCTTACGGGTTGCCTGCACAGAGATAAAAAGTTAGTGTCTTTTAGGAACCCAAGCCATTCTTGACTCGTGTTCCCCTTGTGGAGTAACATACTCAAATTCCTTGAGTATGTAGTCTTCACAGTTTTTGTAGACAGAATCAAGCATTATCTTTTGTTTCAAAACTTGTGGTGGAATTTCAGTAGAACTTTCTTTTCAACAAAACCTCCTTTTCTTTTTCAACAAAATCATCTTTATCAAAAATCACTGTTTCTGCAGTACTTGTTGAAAGTACTGTTTGTTCATCATCAGTAATTTCTTTCTTAACCCATTGAGTTTTAACTTCTGGTGAAGAGTCTCTAGATCTAACTATGTTCTTGGAGTTGTAACGTCTTCTAGATTGATAGTAATTAGATCTCCTAGGGTTCCTATTCCAAGAGGTGTTTGGTGAAAACTGAGCAGTACTTTGAGAAAGTCGTTCTTGGCTTGAACGGTGCCTTGGAAAGTATTTGATGGTACTGGAGGTTTTGAAAAAGGTCTTCTCTGGTGAGGGTACCTATAGTCTGGTGAGAAGTTTCTATGGTTAACCCTATGTGAGTGATTCCAAGCTGGTCTAGTCTCCCTTGGTTTTTGGTTGTCAGTTCTCTTCTTTGGGAACTTACTTAAGTACTCTGAATGTAAGTCACAGTCCTTAATCAAATGGTTAGGACTAAAACAAACAAAACATAGTTTTTGATCTGTAATTCCAAAATTTCTTCTTCTATGTGTATGACCAAACCTATCCTGTCTTCTAGGTGAATGATGAAAACTGTTTTGACCAAAATTATCCCAAAAAGGTTTAGTAGTATGTTGAAAAGGTTTTCTTAAAGGTACTGCTGAAGGTGTAGCTTGATACTTTGAGGTGTAGTAGTACTTTGGGGTGAAAGTACTGCTTGGCTTTTAACATCATCTACCTTAGGTGTTTCAACAGTTTCTTTTGAGGTTTTAGACCTAGATTGACCTTTAAGTTTCTTCCTAAACTCTAAGTTGTCTACTCCAAAACGAGAAACATCAGGCCTAAGAGGTTGATGACTACCAGTGGGATGAGGGACTGCATGATAGGCATTATCTTTCTTAAACTCAGGAGGTGTTTCACTAACTGATTCCTCATTACTAGATGTGTCTACATAATTAATGAGTTCATCATCACTAGTGGTTATATCCTCAAAGTCACATTCATCCTGATCACTAGGTGGTTTTTCTATGCTATTAAAGTCCATACCAAAACCTAGGCCAGTTTTAATGTAAGATCTTCTCTGTTTTTTAACATAAGTGACATGAGAAAGACCTGATTGTCCCCAAGCAGCAAACTTTTCTAATAATTCATCTCTCTCCTTAGTTAGTTTCTCAATTTAAGATATCTTACAGTTTAACTTCCATACTTAATTTCAACTGATAATCCTGTTGTTCATACTTTTCTGCCCAAGCCATTTCATTATTTTCATGTGTTATTATTTTGGCTTCCATAGACTCTAAAGTTATTTGGTAACATGCTGCTTCAGCCCTAGATGTTCTACACTTATCTCTTTCAGTCACATAATCATTAAGCACTTTTTGATAAAAGTTATGACACTTTGAACATACCTCAGAGATAGGGGGTGAACTTGGTGAAGTGGCTACCATGGCAAGCAGAACAGGTTTATCTTCACACTCCATGCTCCAGTCAAAGCTTCCAAAACCATCTTTAGACTCCATAGCAGCATGTCCAGGTTCCTCATCAAAAGCGTGCTCGGTCAAATTCTTCCACTGAATCATCCACATCTACCATACAGTAGGTTACTGGTTCATCATCAAACTCAGCACTCCAGTCAACCTCTGATAGATTCTCTTGAGCAACCAAAGCTTTTGTTTATGTAATAGGAATTTCTTTCAACTCTAGCTTTGGTTTCTCAGTCATCATGTTTGCTTGATACTTAGCAAACCTGCATTCCCTTGCAAAATGTCCAGTCTTTTGACAATTGAAGCATTCAATCTTGGATTTGTCAAAAGTGATTCCCTGTTTTGGTTTGAAGTCAATGCCTCTTCCTGTCTTCTTCATAAACTTCTTGATCCTTGCAGTGATCATAGCAACTTGCCACCTGATCTCAATTTCTTCAAGAGCATCCTCTTCAATCTGTGAGAGATCTTCTTCATAAGTAACGGGTAGAGTAGCTTGTTGTGAAAAGAAAGAGCACACGACTTCATCTGAGTGGATGGTATTAGTTGGTGTAGGTTACTGAGCAAAAGTGGGGGTAGTGTAGACAGCAGTACTTTGAGCAACAGTACTTTGAGTAGGAGAAGCAATACTTTTAGTAGAAGTACTGCCCCTCTTTTCAGATGAGACAAAAGCAATATTGTGAGACTTTGAGCTTGTTTGGCCATTCATCTCATGCTCATACACCTTCAGATGATTGTAGAGATCATCAAAGTCCATGGTGTCCAATCCAGGTTATCCTCTGATCATAGTAGTAATCATATGCCATGTAGATGGCAAACTTCTTAAGAAATTTAAATTTGCATCTTCAACTGAGACCTCTGCTTTGTACATCTCTAGCATGCTAAGCAGATTTTGGAATCTGTCAAAGGCAGCTTCAAGGCTTTCTCTTTCTCCAATAGTAAAAGTTTCAAACTGCTGCTTCAACAGATTTCTGTGCATCTTTTTGGAAACATCATTACCTCCAAATCTAGTCTTGAGAGCAGCCCGGAGTTGCTTTGCATCTTTAGCATCATGGAACTTGAGTAGATGACCATCCGGAATAGCACAACAAGTATGTTGAGAGCCTTCTTTTGATTTCTTATTGTAGCAGTTGGCAAGATGGGTTTAGGTGCTTTAGGTTGGCAGGAATGTGCAGGTTCTTCCACAACTTCATTACCATTGACAATCACATTCCACATGGTCATTGGGCTGTGCTCTAGGGATTTTTTTCGATCAGGCTCATGCATGAATCCCATAAAAGCCTCATCTTCGCCGGAGATGTACATGTTTGGGGCTGTTTTCTAAATATTAAGATAAGATACATGGCCTTAGTTATATACGTAAGTTCGCCCTAATTTGAAAAGAACTAAAACACACAATCAAGTGGGTTACTATAGATTCTGATCATTTTACAAATATGTAATGTCTCTCACGCCATAAGTTTATATCCTTAGATGAGGCTTGCTGATGGATGGTGGTGGAACACAAGCATATTTAGTCCGATATGGATTTTAATCAGTAGTTCTTTGAGAAGTGACCATGATCGAAATGGTATTTAATGTTACATTTAAGCTATAAATGGTCACATATATTATAAAAACTTTAGGTTTTGAATTGTTTGGTAAATAGCTCTATAGTTTGCCCTTCTTAAATAGGAATCCTTAGTGAGGTGATGGATGGTGGAACAGCTTCAAATCGACATTTTAGGTTTTTGTTGTTTAAATAGGTTTAAACAGTTTTTAGTCGAGTTTCCACACAAGTTCTGATACCACTTGTTGGATCGATGTACTCTAACCAAACTAACTTAAATAGCTTGTTAAGGGTTTAATAACCTCGGATAAATCCTAAGTTATTAACAATGAAAACACTGAGTAATCTCTATTAAGTACGCGGAATTTACTTAACAAAGCTAAGAAGATTTAACTTTATTAATAACTCTAAAACTGCTTATTATGCAGATTCTTTAACAACTCTAAAACTCTAAATAATGATCGTACTTTAGGATTCTAAAAACATATATCTCTAATACCAATCTAGGGGTCCTTTTATAGGCTTAAGGATAACCCTAATCGGTTTACAATTCTTATCCTTGTATGTCAAGTAAACTATACTTAGAAAGTTCTAGATACATATTACTTTCTATCTATTAATCAATTACAACCGACTTTAACCTTTGCAGTACTTTGATGAATAAGCAGTACTTTGACTTTTGCTTAGCAGTACTTTGACTTCTTCAGCACTTTGTCTTTCTGCAGTACTTTGTTAATCTTCAGCACTTTAACTTTTCAGTACTTTGAATTTCTGTATCCCAACAGACTTTCATTTTGTTTTAAACTTTTCTATTATTCTCACGATCATATTTCGAGTTTTCAGGTACCATGGAAGTTGTTAACATCGATGACCTCACTCTTGAGGAATATTTGGTGTTGACAAGAGCAAAACAAGGGCCGGGTCTTGTAAGACCCGCAATTGGAGCGGATGTCCGTTTCGAAATCAAAGACCAATTTATGAGGGAGCTTCATTCTAACCCTTTTTCAAGAAACATGGACGGAGATGCATATGAGCACGTTGAAAATGTCCTATACATCGCAAGCCTTTTCAACATTCCGGGCGTGTCTCATGATGCTGTTATGCTAAGGGTATTCTATGACTCTTACTGGAGCTGCGGAAAGATGGATCGAAAGATTGCCCGCCGGGGAAATTAATACTTGGGCTCTACTTAAGAAGTACTTTATTCAGAGATATTGTCCGCAATCGAAGATTTCTAACCATCTTTTGGAGATCCATAATTTTAAACAAGAAGATGATGAAACATTGTATCAAGCTTGGGATAGATACAACGATCTCCTTTACAAATGTCCTACACATGATCTGAACAACCAGCAAACATCTTCTACAAAGGAATCAACGTAACTACAAGACAAATGTTGGACTATCAAGGACCTATCCCGAACATGAATCCTACTCTTGCTATTGAAGCCATTCAAAAAATGGCTGATCACTCTCAAAAATGGCACGACGGAGGAAGTAAAAGAAACCAAGGCGGAAGTTTCGATGGAATTGCAGCAATAACCAACAAGCTTGAGAATCTCGGTCGAGATATGCTAAAAATCAAAGAAACTGTTCATGCCATCCAAGTCGGCTGCGAAAACTGTGGTGGGGGATATCTGACTAAGAATTGTCCTCACGTTGACGAAGAAAATATAATTGAAGAAGCAAAATATGGAGAAAATCAACCGTTTTACGGAGTTAATCGAAATAGTAACAGGTATCGTGGGAATTATAACCATGGGCCTTATGAAGAAAGAAAGCCCAATCTGGAAGAGACAATAAACAAATTCCTAGAAACTTCAGCCCAGAAACAAAAAGAACAAGATAAATGGTTAAGAGATTTCCAGGAGAATACAAATAAAAAATTTTCCAGGCACGACGAAACCGTAAAAAATATTGAAGCGATGATAGAAAAACTCAGTGCTGACATAGAAGACATTGAACTTAATGAAGCCAAGCCCATGGTGGAATGCAATGCTGTTTTCGCCAATGATTCACAGGAGGTGATTGAGGAATGCAAATCCACAACAGGTTATTTTGAGGAGACAATTGTCGACAAGAAGGTAAGGTTACGCCGTAAACATATCCCTGAGTTATGGCGTAACCATGATTCAGGAGACGTATCCAGGATAGACACAGGTTTATTTTCAGTTAAGGATATTAGCGCAAACGGGTTAGTCATTCCGTATTCTATTGGGAGTATTGATTTCTTGGGGTAGTAGATTTTGGATCTTGTATAAACATCATGCCACTTTCCATATTCTTAAAACTTAAGATTATCCATCTTTGGGAATCAGATATCTCGATTAATTCAGCAACTGACACCAAGGTTACCCCTTTAGGTATTACAGGTGGTACTTGTGTCAAGGTCGATAAATTTGTTTCAGCACCTGAATTTGTAGTAATCGACATGGAGGAAAACAAAAAGGAACATTTGATTCTTGGTAAGCTATTCCTTGACTCATTAGTACGTTACGGGGGATACTATGGCAATATAGTGGAGTTTAAATTGGACAAAACTTTATACCTTGAACTGGATAGAATTTTTACAACTGAAGATTCACCAAGGATTGAATTAGATGATTCTGATAGGTTCCCACCTTCATATTTTGGCCATTTACAGGGGACCGAATCAAGTGACGATGAAAGCAATGAGGAAGAGATCCCACCTTCTGTACCTAGTTATGTTGTTACGGGAAAACTTCACTGTTGTGCTCCTGATACTTGTTTAGTTGATGGGACCAAGGTAACATTGCCCACATGTTCTCCTTTTCAAAAACAATGCAATGGAGGAGGACAGCATCTGATTCGAATGATTAAAGAGGCTGTAGAAGTTTGGTGGTGCTGGGAAGACGAGAAGCTTATCAGGAAAAAGTGGTTACAAGGGCATAATGTATTTAGCGAATGGTTCACCGAGATTGATTGGACCATTCATTTTTGTGAACCAGCTATCATGACTGATGACTACACCATGGCATGGCCTACATGCAACCCCAATCGAAAGATCTGCGATGGAGGAGAATTCCCTGAACCTAAATGGCTCAACCGTAAGGAATGGGCATGTTTTGACGGAGTTAAGAGAAGCAAAGTAGGATACAGGGGGATCTCATTTGAAAATTGGTTACGAGTAAAGTTTGGATATGCTAAAATAAAATGGGATGAAGAGGCTAAATTTCATTGCGAATGGGCACAAGCTAATTTTCTACAGAAAAGATACAACATGACTCGGTTTATTTCTCCACATATTTGGGATCATCCTTCTTCAAATAAAAATGACATGGAGGAAGTCGGGCAAGTCCATAGGCCCCCATAGAAGCCCCACAGCTTTGAGTCTAACTTAAAGACTCGTAAATAAAGAAAAGTGCTCTTTCAGGAGACAAACCGAATTATCCTTTTCTTTTGTTTTATTTCTATTTTTGTAGGGTTTTGTGTTTTCTAACCATTTTTGCAGGAAACGAGGAAGTACTTACTGCTGCAGTTTGCTGATCTGACAATAGTTACGGCGTAACTCATCTATGTGATTACGCCGTAACCAACCTTTTGTAGCAGAATCTTAGACGCAATACCAATTACGGCGTAATACCATCTCCGTGGTTGCGCCGTAACCACTCGCTTTGCAGCTTATGTCAGGTATTGCCAGTTACGACGTAACTCCCTCAAAGAGTTATGATGTAACCTTCCTCTGCTTTAATTATTTCATTTTAAAACACAATAACCTTGTATTAGTATTTTAAATGAACTTTGTGGGTGTGTTCCCTGTAAACCCTCACGAGACTTCACTCGTCCACTTTGGACACCAAGTGGTTTAAAAGGCTTGTTGCATATGCTAAATGCAACCGTGATTCCTACGAAAGTGAGTTAGGTTTTTTTTCATTTTTCATTTTTTTTCTTTTTAGAATTATGCTTGTCGGTAGTGTGATTTCAGGGATTGAAGTTTATTCATGATGCCTATACGAAGGCACGTCTCTTTTTCGTGGGCCTTCCTTCTTTGTGGAACAAATTTTAGGGAAGTTCTCGCTCTAATTCTACTTTTCTCTTCACCTTTATTTAATGCTTAGTACAAAAGGGACTTTGTACAATTCAAGTAGGGGGACAGGAGTAGAATTATCTCTTGAACATTATCTTGCCCTCGTTTTTCTAGTTTATTTTGAAAAATTATGCCATTTTTAAAATTTTGACATGTTTTTCTTAACCTAACTAGATTAGACCTTAGCCGAGCACATACAACCCTTGATATATTATGGTGAGATTAGCCTTATCCGTTTCCAATATTTTACCCCAAATCCACCAAATTATGAGTGTGCCGGTAGCTTGTAAACTTTAGAACTTGGCCTTTGCATTATTTCGAGACCATAGACGAGGTATGCTTGATGTATTTGGACTTTTCAGTTTTAGAAGGCAATATTATAGCATTATCACCCAAATAGCCTACCATTGTGTGTCTATCGATTAGTCACCTCGACTTCTCGACCCCCATGTGAAACCCTTTTGTTGCACTCACCTTTAGTGCAAGATACCCCTAGATACACCCATCTGAGCCATTCCTTTCATTTTGTTAACCCAATATATTGTTTCGATACACCTTAGCCTACCATGTAGTCTTTATTTGTGATTGGAAAGTCATCATTTGCCTAAGTTCAAGTGGAAAGGTTCGAAAACCACAATTTTGTCAATGACATATTCCTGAAGATCATTGAAGACCCCCAGAATTCCCATTGTTCATCTCAAGTGGGGGGATATTATGTTTAGTTATCATTGTTATGTTGAAAAAAAAAGAAAAAGAAAAAAAAGTAGTTGTTATGTTATTGTAAAGTGTGATGTTATAAGCACTATGTTATGAGCTTTATTAGATTTAGTATCGAGGAGGCCACCTCGGTCACATTTGAAGATTAGAGTTGGTAAATATGCCAACAGTTGGAGAAAAGGTAGTGTGCCTATCACGACGTCCTCTAATGACATATCTACCTAGTATTTCATGATAAGGTTTCTTGACTTCAAAGCTTGAACTTTGGGCGGACGGTAAGTGGTGATGACTTGGTTATAGATTTAGACTACCTGCTTGTTTTTTATTTTATTTTACACCATTTATATATCCCATGTCTTATCCTACCCTTTAGTCATGAAGCGTGTCTAGGTGATGCAGCGAGCAATCTTTGGTGTCTTGGCCATGGATTTGGTCATGTATCATTGATTTTGTCCACTTCACCGTGACATGTAAGTAATGAAGAGTTACTCCTTAACCTTTGTCGTGTCTACCCATATTGCCTTCGAGAATTGTTTAGCCCTTAACTCTAGAGGTGGAGATTTGTGTAACCGCCAAGCTTATTATAGAATACATGCTATGACTGTGCGATTGAGTAATCAACCCGAAATTGACACTTAGAATAGTTGAAAGATTTGAGTGTTTCGTTCCCATTTCGTGAGGTGTTCGGCTTTGTTTTATTCTAGCATAAGGGATTTGTAAACTTATATTTTCCAGATTATGTGAGATATCTTTTTAGGAATCTTTCTAATAAGGGCTACTTGAGGGCAAGTAGAGTTTAAGTGGGGGTTGATAACATCAAATAGTCCTGAATATTAAGTGTCAATTTCCCACGATAATTCTTGTAATTTATATCATTTATATGGATTTACGCTTGTTTTCCATTGTTTTCCACTTTCAGGTAAATTACGAGCATTGGAGCTAAAGAGACGCGGAATTGGAGAAATATCAAAAGATTTATCATAGTATACTGACTTTGAAGAAGTTACGGCGTAACTCATCTCTCACATTACGCCGTAACTAAAGCGTGACTAAGAATACACACTAATCAGAAGGTTACGGCGTAACTTTCCCCAAAGGCTACGACGTAACTATATTAGGTCAAATGAGGTTCCACGCCGCTGATAACTACGCCGTAACTATTTCATCAACTACGGCGTAACCAAGTATATTGAATACTACGGCATAACCACTAATAAGGTTACGCCGTAACTAGCAGATCTAGTGCAAAATACAAAGGAACGACGTAACTCTTGTTATAGTTACACCGTAACCCAGATCTGGCCTATAAATACCCCACGAATTCCAGCATTTCTAATCATCCCATTCCATACACAACAACCAGAGAATGTGGGAAAAAGCTAAAGGCAGGTCTAGAGGAGCATACGTCGCTCTCCAAGGGAGAAATCACTCCCCTTCGATAAGCATTAGCATTTTATCTTTTCTTTACTTTCGATTCATGTAGTTCGTACCTTTGAATATTGAATTGATTTGTATGGTTAATATGAGCGGCTAAGCACCTCTTGGTGCTGGCCTAGTTATGATTCCTTAATTGTTTTGTTTGTGTTTACATTACTTCCGTATAATTATTTCTAAGTGTATGCATGCATATTTTATTGGTAGCTACCCTTGTTTCGGTAGTTTTGAATGGCGGTAGAGGCCAATTACCTAGGAGATATGACCAACTGACCCTAGGTGAGCGGACTGAGACGGAAAGGGTAAGATATGACCAATCAAGACCCTTTCTACTTGCGCAATTTGACCAACTGATCACCTACCGTTTGGATGAACTTAAGAATTAGGGGTGAGTGTTTAAGTTGCTAACGCCGGGCACTCACTATTATAAATCTAGCATGTAGCGGTACTTAATGACTTGGCTTAGGGGACCAGGAACAACAGGACTTACGAGGGGACACCTGACTTCTCTTGTGGTGGCATCTTTGCTGATAGGTTAGGGCGAATTGATCAAATGCTGTCCTCTTGACTTTGACCCCACCTGAAGTAATTAGAAGTAAGTAGACGTAGACATTACTAGCTAGGAGGAATAACTAGGTTAGCACCACTATCATCGATTGATTTATCCTTTGCCTTTATTTGCTTTTATATGCTTTAGTAGTTTAATAATTAATTCCTTATCAAAACCATTATTGTGAAACCTAGACTTTGTAAAAATCCAACACACATAGCTCTTGGGACGACCTCGGTTTTACCGAATACTACACTACACACGACCTGGTACACTGCCCGTTAGTGCATTAGGGTAGAGCATAGGTATAACGAGACTTTATAAATATTAAAACCTGGTCAGTAAAACCTGCATCATTGGTCATATCTCCTAAGCAACTAGCCTCTACCGCCATTCAAAACTACCGAAACAAGGGTAGCTACCAATAAGCTATGCATGCATACGATTAGAAATAATTATACGGAAGTAATGTAAACACAAAAAAAACAATTAAGGAATCATAACTAGGCCAGCACCAAGAGGTGCTTAGCCGCTCATATTAACCATACAAATGAATTAAATATTTAATGTTACGAAATACATGAATCAAAAGTAAAGAAAAGATAAAATACTAATGCTTATCGTAGGGGAGTGATTTCTCCCATAGAGACAGCTCCGTATGCTTCTCTAGACCTGCCTTTGGCTTCTTCCCACATTCTTAGGTTGTGGTGTGTGGAATGGGATGAATTGAAATGCTGGAAATCATGGGGTATTTTTAGGCCAGATCTGGGTTACGGCGTAACTAATATAAGAGTTACACCGTAATCTTCAATTCCTTCATAATTTACACTAGATCTGCTGGCTACGGCGTAACCTTATGAGTGGTTATGCCGTATCTTCAATATTACTTGGTTACGCCGTAGTTGGTGAAATTGTTACGGCGTAGTTATCAGCAGCGTGGAACCTCATTTGACCTAATAAGTTACATCGTAGTCTTTAGGGGGAGTTACGCCGTAACCTTCTAATGAGTTGGTTTTTTGAGTCACGCTTTAGTTACGGCATAATGTGAGAGATGAGTTACGCCGTAACTTCTTCAAAGTCAGCACACTATGATAAATCTTTGATATTTCTCCAATTCCGCGTCTCTTAAGCTCCAATGCTCGTAATTTACCTGAAAGTGGAAAACAATGAAAAACAAGCATAAATCCATATAACTGATATAAATTACAAGCATTATCGGGGGAAATTGACACTTAATATCGGGGGAAATTGACACTTAAACAAGTTCTAGAATCTATTATACTACCGGTACACTCTCTAAGCATTAAAGGTGAATGCTTTATTCCTAAAGATCTAGGGGCAAACCTCACACTTTTTTGGTGGAATTTGAGTGGTAAACGGTTTTTGAGCTAGTCATATAACTCCTATCCATGAGACACTTTATTAAGACTATAGTTTTAGCTCGTACATGTCATAAAATTTTAAATTTGGTGCTAAAATTGCTCTAACAAATATTTCTCATAGTTTATTACAAAAATGACCAAGGACAAGACAAATGATCAAGGATAAGCATAGTTTCTAAGTTCCTGTTTTATTCTCCCTCCCTACACTTAAACTGAACATTGTCCTCAATGTTCCCCGAAAGTATCAAAGTTATGATAAAGGAAGGTAAGTAAAAGATAAAGAAAATATTACTCCCCTGATTAGCTTGGTAGGATCCGTGTGAAGTTGTGGTTAAATTCTTTCCAAAAAAGAATGTATACGTGATAAGCTCCATCCAATGTTGTGTTTCTTCTTCTTGCCAAATATAACCTGCACACTTTTAAGAAAATAGACGAAACCTTCACGTAAAATCGGCGGTAAAACTATATATGACACAACTACACTAGGATATAATGCTTGTGGAATGGATGTTTGCAGTTTTTCTGGAAAATTAAGACCTGAGAATTTCCAAAAATTTATAAATAGCACAGAAAACGTATTTAATCCTGATGCCGTCAGGTTGTCATGACAAAAACTGCTCTACTGCGTTTTCCGGGAAAAATTCTGAAAAAAATACATCTTTAAAACCTAGAAAAGTTCCTGCAAAACATCCATTGTGACTCGATACAAGCATTTGACTCTAAACACACATATACATCAATTTAACTAATTGTAATTCTCATGTTCGCGTCCTTGAAAAAAACGTATGTAATCTTCCTTACACTTATCTTTTTTGGTAAAATACCTTTATATGTAATTAAGACAAGGTTAAAGACAAAATAAAGCATTTTCACAAAATCAAACATGAGAACAAGCAACAATGAAAAAGATATATGACACACAAACAAGCAAACAATTAAGCATGGGTTGGGTCCCACGAAGCGCTTTTCTTTATTTATGAGTCTTGTAGCTAGACTCGAAGTCGTGCTCCTACGTGACTTCCTTACCGTCATCTTCTTCCTCATGACGATCTTTATTGGGGTTTTCCATGGTATAGTTATGTCCTATTGTGCATCTTTCTAAGAAGTCATCTCCCCCCAATTGGTTCTATATTCCGGTCCTAATTTCAAGCAATCCTTACAGAACACAAAAATGTTATTCATCACATAATCTACTCCTCTCTTCTTATCCTCCTCATTTCTATAGTAGACCGATAGCTTAAGTTCCTTTTCATCATTGGATAGTGATGAAAATTTCTCAATCTTTGTTAGATATTGGATTTCATAAACACACTAAACCAATGATCAAAGAGGCGTATAAGATGATGTTTTAGAGAGAGAAAGAGTTAGAGGTTTGGGAACTTAGTGAGAGAAAGTAAAAGTATTATTATGAGCTCCAACTCTCTACCTTGGGAGGTAGAGAGTATTTATAGTTCTTACATAAATCGCCACCTACGGGCTGTGGATCAGGCATACAGTGGGTAAAGACCCGTCCGTCCTCCACGGTGTTACTTAACTAAATACTACTTAACATTAAATAATCTACGACTACGAGTTTTCTAACGATTACATATACTTGGGGTGACCGACTCTTTAATGACTGGATTTTCTAAATCCTAACAATCTCCCCCTAAGGGAGGTCACCTCAAAAATACATTGAATACAAACAGATATTACATTAAAATTGTTCTTGGATTCTTGTTAAAGTTCTTTGCTCAGAAGCTCGTAGTCATCGATTCTTCATTTTTGCATGTTTGGTGAATCCAAGTGGAGGTCTTTAACGATCCACGGATAATGAGTTTTGAGCCAATTTTGAGATCATCAGCTATCATAAATCTCTGACTCATCCTTTGTGGTGTTGGTATTATGTGATGATGTGACTTTTGGACCGACATGCTCACATTCTGGATCATGATTTCTTCTCATCGGAGTAGCGGAAGCTTTCGTTGATTCATGATATTGCGCAGCAGTAGCGAAGCATGGAGTAAGAGTATCAGAGTCATTGATGCACTAATCATGATTTCTTTTGAAATGAATGTGATGTGTGAGCATGCGGCTATAGATTGACCGCTAATTACGATCGGTACTGCAAACGCGTCGGACGCACCTACATACAACAGTTAGCAATAAAGCGCACGAAAGTGTCTTTGATCACTTTCGTTGAATTGAGGTACACGGCCCACGGTTCCCCGTTGATCAAGACAAGTACTTCCTGTGATCGGTATAATTCGAAAAATTTCTTTGACAGGGTTTCGCAGCTGCTCTAGCTGTTCTCAAACCAGAACGTCTCAAAGAAGACAACGCGGAGTGAGTGATCCAGCGAATTGAGATTCACTGATTGATGAAAAGAGATTTGAAAAACAATCGTGTACCGTACAATAGAAATTGTTTTTGCAATACAACGAAGGTTTTAATGAAAATCAATTATCAATCATAAACACCTTTTATATTGAAATATTAGTACATAGTCGATGTGCTAAAGAAAATAGTTTTTAAGCACAACGACCGGTTTTTCAAAGGTATCCGTCAATCCATAACCTGAACCAGGATTGATTTAAAAAATTGAATCTCTCCATTGTTTCTGTTCAGTTGTCACATGGTTGATCTATTAGATAGATCTCACATGCCACCCACCAGGAGCTTGTTTGATGTTGGCTCCAGAAGGCTTTCCATCTTCATTGTGAATATGATTGCATATCAGTGGGATGTTCTGGCAATACCACGTGGATAATGCGTAGGACTCATAAGATATAATCTCTCTTTCCACATTGTGTGAAACAGAGAGTCTTCATTGACAGTGTCCTAAGGAGATTTATTTGATGATCTCGTGGCTCTAGACTCAATAGTGCACATTTGGTTCCTATGCCGGAGACTAGGGAGAGGGTCTCCTTCTTCAATACCAACAAACTCTAAGAGAAAGTCGATAGATAATGTCGGTTCCCCGTGAGAATGAAACAAGTCCTTTTAAGAGGAACTTGAGTAGCTTGGGAAGTTGTAGTGCAGAGTCCACTGGGTCCATGACGTCTTGTCTTCAATACCGATGTTACCTTGGTAACCACCAAGTAGCATATGAATTGAACCTGCCCTAAGGTTGAATTAATGGAGGGTTATTTCTTTTCACCCTTTTCTCATTTCATTTCTTTTTCATTCTTCAACCCCTTCAGTGCTTACCGAGACTTCATAACCAGAACCTTGTTGGGTTTATTCCAGACTAGCTCAGGTCTCACACTCTTCCCATATCTACTTTTCTCCTTTTTTCATCAAACCTAAGGACTTCTACACTATCTAGTGGATTGTCCCTGGGTAGATCCCTCCGGTTCTGGCGGATCATGGGAACAAGTACCTAACCTTATCATCCTTATATCACCATACATAAAGTAAATTTGGTCGGTCTATTTGGTATAGTTCATCTGTCATTGGAACCAATCGAAAACCATTTGAAAATCAATCCAGATACTTGTGATATAATATCAAAGCATTTTGTACCTGAATTGTTTTTGATAATTTTTAGAAAATGAGCTCCCCCTCAACATGTGCCTCATGTATTTGAAATCATTTTGGCACACGGAGGCAAGAGGAAGAATTAACTTCTTTGATTACCATTTTCTAAAAAATATCAACATCACTTCCCTGATCAAATCAAGTAGATAAAGCATATTAAGGAAGGATGAGGTTTTCATAAATTTGCTCCCCCTCAATATGTGCCTCGAGGTTTGAAAGAGTTTTGCACATATTAGAAGGAATCTGCACTTAGATACAAATTAATCACGTTTCAATTCTTTGTGGTTTAAAATAGATGCTCCCCCTCAACATGTGCATGGAAAATTTGAAATCGTTTGGCACATGTGGGGAGGAAAGCTTGCTAAACACTTACAAAGCCATTTATCAAATTATCAGTTTAAATCCAATTTAAATCACAAATTATCCCCCGATCACAATTTTCAAATCATTTGAGATTTGTGATCTCTGTAGATTTAAATTGATTTTGAAAGCTTTTGAGGAGAAATGTGACTTGATTATGAAAACATTTTAACTGATAAGGATCGGATTTTGAAACTTTACACTCCATTGATTAAACATGCATGATTATCTTTTGAAAACAATTGTATGTCGAACAACCTTTTGATTTAATTGAAATCATTCTCCCTCTCAATCAATGACATAAGTTGTTGATTGAGAGATAGATATTTTGACAAACGTTAAGTCCAGATGATTTTCAAAAATAGAGTTTGAGTTATTTAACAAAGCAATTAGTTTTCATTAGATGGTAAGTAATTGTTTTAAAGAATCAGAGCATGAGTTTTGAAAAGCAAGATAAAGCATGGCTCTGTTCTTTCTTTGAAAAACGGGTTACTGCTGAAATGACAATAAACCATAGTTTCACTTTCTCCAAAAAATATTTTTTGATTTTTTGATTTTGACTTTTTTTTTTTTTTTTTTAAGAACATTCGAACAATATCTAAAGACCCGTGTCATTCTTTGAATGACAACACAAAGACCGTAGATATTTTCGAATTGAGAAAATCATGACAAAATGACAATATTTTTTTTGAAATTTTTCAAGATTTTTCAGATTTTTATGGATTTTTGAAGGTTTTATATTTTTCTATTTGTTTTTTGAAGGTTTTGAAATTTTGTATTTTGTTTTTCGAATAAATATTTACAAGATATGGATGAAGAAAGACCTTTTACTCCTCTTCTTCCTCTTGAAGACGTTTAAGTGTTTCCGGTTGAAGACTCTTTAGACCAAGTCGTGGGAGGATAAACTCAAAACGTTCTCTAGGAAGAGCTTTGGTGAAGATGTCTGCTAACTGGTATTCAGTCCTCACAAAATAAAGTTCCACCACACCATTTTCTACTTTTTCCCTGATGAAATGATGTCGAATGTCGATGTGTTTTGCTCTTGAGTGTTGAACGTTGTTGCATGAGAGAGCAATAGCACTTTTATTATCACAGTACATAGGGATTTTGTTGAATTCAAAGCCATAGTCAGATAATTGAGATCTCATCCATAGGATTTGAGCACAACAAGATGACATGGCTATGTATTCAGCCTCTGTAGAGGAAATAGAAGTACTCATTTGCTTCTTTGAAGACCAGCTCACAAGCTTATCACCCAGAAACTGAGCACCTCCAGACGTACTTTGACGTGTATCTTGACATCCTGCATGATCAGCATCTGCATAGGCTGTTAGTGACATACCGGTGTCCTTTGTGTACCAAAGTCCCATATTGATGGTTCTTTGGAGATACCGAAAGACCCGTTTAACCGCTTCAAGGTGCTTTTTGGTAGGCTTAGCCTAATATCTAGCACACATGTAAACAGCGAACATAATGTCTGGTCTACTGGCTGTGAGGTACATCAGGGATCCGATCATACTACGATATTTCGTTTGGTCTACCATGATCCCTGAGTGGTCCTCATCCAGTTTAGTACGCTCAATCATGGGAGTGTCAACAGGGTCACTAGAATCAAATCCAAATTTCTTTAAAATCTCATTTGCATATTTAGATTGATTTATAAAAATGCCTCCGGGACTTTGTGAAATTTGTAGTCCCAAGAAAAATGACATTTGTCCCATCATAGACATTTGAAATTTGGAACCCATTTCATTTGAAAAACGATCACATGCATTGGTGTCAGTCGAGGCAAAAATAATATCATCAACATATATTTGAACGTGAATTAAATGTTTGCCTGACTTTCTGATGAACAATGTCGGATCAACTGCTCCTTTGCTGAATCCAGTAGATAGAAGAAACTTTGATAGCGTATCATACCATGCCCTTGGAGCTTGCTTCAAACCGTAAAGAGCTTTCTTCAAAGGATAGACGTGAGTAGGATGCTCTGGATTCACAAAGCCTTCAGGTTGGCTGACGTATACAACTTCTTTCGATCTCTGTTAAGAAAAGCCGTCTTTACATCCATCCGATAGACTACCATGTTCTTACTTGCAGCATTAGCCAAGAAGATTCTGATTGCCTCGATAAGAGCAACAGGAGCAAATGATTCTTCAAAGTCAATACCCTCCTCTTGACGGTATCCTTTTGCAACTAATCGAGCCTTATTCTTTAAAACATCACCATGCTCATCAAGTTTCACTTTGAAGATCCACTTTAGAGCAATGATCATAGCACAATCTAGAGCAGGTACTAATTTCCATACATCTAGTGGATCAAACTCATGAATTTCTTCTTGCATGGCATTGAACCAGCTGTTTTCATTCATGGCAGTTTTAACATCTTTTGGTTCGACCTTAGAGAGTACGGAGTTGAAGAAGTACCATAAGGCATCGGTTGCAAGTTGTTTCCATGTAGATACTGGACGAGAAGGGTTTCCAATGATGTTGTCCAATGGATGATCATGTGCCCACTTTCTAATGTGTTCATGTGGTTGTTGTTGAGGAACTGATGTAGCGAGTCGATGTCTCCGATGAAGATGGTTCTCGATGATGATTCAGGATCAAATATGTTTTCAAATGGAGCATCTTCAGGATTAGCAAAGGGATTAACTTCATCATGGGTGCCAGAAACAATTCCATGATGTACATTCGATGATTGATGATTTGTTGATGAGACAGAGTGATCAGCAGCAGGCGCTTCTTGGCTTAATGATATTGAAACAGAAGGGTTGACTTCATTGACAAGGATAGGAGCAGCCTCTGATGATGGAATTGACATTTCATTAGCATTTGGCTCATAGTGTTCATCAACCATTGGATCAAACAATTTCTTTAAATCATCTTCTGATGGAGGTACATAAGGAGTTGCTTGTGAGGGATTTGAAACGAGAGTAGAACTGATAGGACTACTTGATGAAAGTTGAGATGCGGGTCCAGAACTGGTTTGTCCTGGAGCCATTGGACCGGTCACCTCATCAAACGTAACGTGAATTGTTTCCATTATACTTCGGGTTCTTTTGTTGTAGATTCGGTATCCTTTTCTATTTGGTGCATATCCTACAAAAACTCCAATGTCCGCTTTAGCTTTAAGTTTGCCTAAATCTTGGCCCTCATTAGTTGGATAACACAATGCACCAAAAACACGAAGGAATGAGAGATTAGGTTTTCTATTATGGACAAGTTCATATGGAGTTTTTCCATGAGCAGTGTGAATTAGGGATAGATTTTGAGTGTAGCATGCAGTGGCAATGGCTTCAGCCCAGAGAAACATTGGAACCTTTGAGTAAATCAGCATTGTTCTTGCGGCTTCCACAAGAGTTCGATTTCATCTTTCAACTACACCATTCTGTTGAGGAGTTCGTGGAACACTTCTTTGATGACTGATTCCAACACTTTCATAAAACTCACTAAGTTGTTTATTAACAAACTCGTTCCCATTGTCTGCTTCGGATGATTCGACAGTTTTGTTAAGTCGAACCTGCAGCTTGTTTGATAAGTTTGATGATGAGATCTGGAGTTTCATCCTTTGTCCTTAAGAACTTAACCCAGTGAATCGAGAGTAATCATCAACCACAACTAACACATATTTCTTCCCAATGATATTCTGCACTCTCATGGGTCCACATAAATCCATATGAATTGTATGAAGAACTTCAGTAACTGAGTTTGTAGGTTTGGGTTTGTGGGCATACTTCTTGCTTTTTCCCAATTGGCATGCTGAACAAAGATGATCTTTTTCATACTTTAGTCTAGGTAAACCTACAACTAAGTCCTTTCTGGAGAGATCATTGATGGTGCCGAAGTTCAAGTGATTGAGACGACGATGCCATAACCATGACTTTGTTTTCGAAGCCTTTGACAACAAGCAAATTGGAGAAGACTTCATCATATCTTCGATAGAGATGGTGTATAGATTTGAACCACATGTTCCTCTTAAAAGTTCTTTACCATCAAGTTCTCTAACGAAACAAGTATGTTTTCTGAAGGCCACTTCTAGATCAGAATCACATAATTGACCGACAGAGAATAAGTTATGACCAAGACCTTCTACGTAATATACCCTGGAGATAACACTATCACCGACAACATAATCTCCATAGCCCATAATTGCACCAAAATGATCGTTCCCGAATCTAACAGTCCCGATGAATTTACTCACGAAGTTCATGAGCCGCGACCGGTCTCCAGTCATATGCTTGGAACAGCCTGAGTCCAGGTACCACAGAACGATTTGAACGATCTGCAGTTGAACACAGACAGGAATGGATAACTTGATAATTGGGAACCCCATGCAATAATGGGTTCCACTTGGTTAGTAACAGTGATTGAAACACCCACATTAGAGGTAGAAACAATGGACTCATTAGAAATAGATGCAGTGCTAGTGTCCGTATTTGACCTATTCAAAGTATGTTCGCTTCTTAAGGGAATAGTTCTACCAGTAGGCATCCATTTTCTAGTGGGCATTGTTTTAGCAACTTTAGGACAAAACTCATTAATCTTACGGCCAGTAGGTATCCATTGATAACCTATATTACTAAATTTACTTCCTGTGGGTTTCTACTATTTTCTAACTTTCTTTCGCACCACATTCATGATTAGTAACAGAAATCAAAACATGATTAGTAGCTTGAATTTTAACATTAACAGTTTTATCAGGGCATTTGACAGCATTAGACAAAACATTCACACCACATTCATGATTAGTAACAGAAATCAAGCAGTCATCATTACATGGTTTGCGAATAGTAGCAGAATTCGAATTAATTACAGTACGCTTATAGCTAATACTAGAATCAACATGATTTGTTTTATTCAACTCAAACTTAATATTCCTAGGGTGATCTTCTACTCTCTTCCAATGCACATTCTTAGCTTTCGAGGTCCTATCTTGCTTGGTATTGCCTGGAGGCTTTGACCCGCTTGCTTTAATGTCACTGATTACTCCTGTAGAGGGAATTATGGGAACATTAGTTGGTTGATCTACTTTTTGCATTCCTGAACTAGATGTGCAGGGATATGAACTACTTGAAGGCACATTAGTGTTCACTTTCTTAAAACTGGGCATAGAATGATTTGTATGTTTGGCACTAGGCATGGAACAAGGCATCACAGCTTTACCTTTCGCACCTAAGGATTTAGGACATGTTGCAATTACACATTCTAGCAGCTTTTGAGATCGTTTGGCCTGAATGCAAGCAAACCTAATTTCTCTATCAAGAGGTTTATTAATGAAATCCTCTTCTACAATCTCACGGAGACATTCTAGACTATCCTTAAGGTGAGCACAATAGTCATGAAACATCGGTTCATTATTCCTAAGATGAGGAGGAATGTATTTAACAGTCATAGTATATTTGCAGTCTGAGGATGACTTTAATGCAACATTCTCATTAAAAACAAGTGGTAGTTTCCCTTTTTCCTGACTTCTCAGATTCTCAATTTCTTTTTGTAAAGACGTTATTTTTTCGTTGTTTTTGTCACGAGTGACTTTCATTGAATCATATAACTCTTTAAAGTGTCGTTTAACTTTTTCATTTTCTTCTAGAAAACTATCGTTTTCCTTTTGTAAAGCATTAACTAAGTTTTGAAGATGAAAGGTTTGAGAATACTGAGAATCTAAAGAAGGAGGCATTTGGGATCCAGTCACATTGTTCTTTTCACCCTTTAATTGAAAGATTTGGGCTTTCAACTTTCTGATCGTGTTACAATGAGCTCGAATCTGTTCATCACGTTTGCTAATTTAAAAAACTGCATCAAATTCAAGAGCATCCAAGGATGTCTTGATATTTGAGGTTTTAACATTTTCTTTCAGATGTTGATATTTTAATTGTAAAGCAAGATGCTTAACTTCCAATTTAGAAAACTGTTTCACTAGGTTATCATGATCATCCTGTTCAACTTTATCATGCAGTTTAGAGTTAGTTTTTTCAAGCTCAATGACATGATCATGGGAGACTTTCAGAGCAACAGATAATTCATGAAATTGAGAAGCATTAATGGAACAAATCGTAGCAGTATAAAATGCATCTTGAGTAATACATTCAGAAATTGGATTCTCATTCAAGGTATGCAAGTTCTTCCTCTCAATTTCATTATATTTTAATTCTCGCTCATAGTCACTAACCTCTACTATCATTGCATCAAATTCCATTTCCATTTCTTTAATATCTAAATCCATTCCCTTTTTAAGACTCTCAAATTGACCTTTTAGTTGTTTAAAGAAAGGCATGACCTCAGTTAAATAGCATTCTTTAGTTTGCTCAAAACCCCTTTCCCCTTCAGTTATCCCAGTGGGTGTGATCTTTTTCTTACAAGTTTTCTCAAAATCAACAAATAATTGAAAAATAACATATTGACTAATTAAGGTCTTGCTTTTAGTGGCAATAGTTCTAGGAACTAAATGCATTGGTGTATTCGGAGGATACACAGTCGCTGAAGGCATTTTCCTAAGAGGAGGGTTTGTTACAACAAGATTCTCTGCTTTTTGCTTATCTAAATCCTTTTTCCAGAATACTTGTTCGGGCGTTAACAACGTTTGAGGCTTAAACTTGTTCAAGGAAATCCAATTTTCCTTTTTGTAATCATGGGGTTTGATCGTTATGTTATTCTCTTTACATTCAAGATCTTCTAGTTTCTTATTCATTTTCTCCCTAGATGCATCATCTAATTTTCTATCTTCCTCAGTGCACTCAATGCAACTAGGTTTCTGTCTAGGTTTAAGAATCTCATTTCCATCATAGATTACATTATTAGCAGCTCTAGCCTTTTTAATGACCTCTGGATTTGGTTCCTCAACAAGGGGAATACTGTGCTTATCGCTTAAAACCCTATGCTTAGTGATCAAGTGAGCAGTCTGAATGGTATTCCCTTGTACGTACAACTTATTTTCCAGCTTGTTTTTCAAAGTTTTTAGATTGGAAAAATCATTCAAAAGTTTTGATTCCTTAGCATTGAATTCTTGCTTAAGCATTTTAACATTTTCTTGAAGTTCTTGTTTTTGGTTAGCAGTTTTAGAAAGATTTTCTTGTAAGGAGTTTAACTCTTGTTTTAATACTTTTTCTCTAAAATTACTATTTCTAATAATT
Organism: Chrysanthemum makinoi; assembly: GCA_910596185.1. NCBI lineage: Eukaryota > Viridiplantae > Streptophyta > Magnoliopsida > Asterales > Asteraceae > Chrysanthemum > Chrysanthemum makinoi. Next base: position 126,542,813 of record OU343220.1, read on the forward strand.
GTACGCATTTGGTCATCCATTTCCTGCTCACGGGTGGTTAACTCAAACTTAGCACGTTGTTCATAAATAGCAACTTGTTCTTTATAGGCATTCAGTTCAGAGATAACAGAATCATCAGGGGCACATGCAGTGTATTCATCAAAAACATAATCATCATTGACTGCAGAAGATGCATTACTTGGTACAATCTCACTTTCACTTTGCTTCACATATTGATCATATGGGACAATATTACTATTACCCACATCTTCAATATCTGATTCATAAGTTTCAAGAGACTGTACTTTATTATGCATCTTTTGCTCATCAACATCATCATATAGTTTTAATACCTCTGAAATGATTTTGTCTTTGGATGGACCAGCTTGTTGTGGTGGAGAGACCATAGGTGAGATGCTAGCCATGAAGATTGTTTGGGCAGTAGGTTCATCATCGACATCAGAGTCAAATGCATCACAGTCAACTACTTGAAATGCATTTTGATGATTATGACCTATCTCCTGAATTGGTGTTCATCAACATCAGAATCATAGGTTCGGCATTTCCTCGACAAGGAACAACAACTCCTCTTCATCCAAAGCTGCTCCATTATCCCGAGCTTGCACAAGCAACATCTTGTCTCTGAAGTATTCGCATTCGTGGGCGTTTGGAGATGTGCAGTTCCTAGCAATATGCCCCTCACCACCACACTTGTAGCACTTAATTGGCTTTGCTTGACCTTGATTCCCATTCCTTCCCTATTCTGATTTACCACATATCCTCTACCAACTCCTCCTCTTCCCTGTTCATACTGCCTTTCTTGAAGTGGTTGCACCATAACCTTCCCATCTTTAACAGTTGCTTGATTGTGTGGATTGGATGCTGTTCTGAGGTTATTGTTGGTGTGTGGAAGAGAGTTCATGTTTTGACTAACAATGAGAGACAGTTGATTGATGAAGTTTTCCATGAATGTGTTTGGGTCTGGAGGCTTATATGCTGGATCAGGGATGAGTTTGTAATTACCATCACCCATGGGAATGACTTGAGAAGCTTTGGTAGTAATACCAACATTTGTGTAAAAGGCTGTTGAGTCATTTGAGGAACTTGTTTCTCCCTGGTTGGTTTTGAACTGTTCTAGAATCCTTTTCTCAAACATAGCATGTCTCTCATTCTGGAGAAGGAAGGCATACAGTTGCTCATAGTTGGTGTTCTTCAATCCTTTGGTTAGCTTCACAGAGGTGACAAACTTGTGCCATTCGGGATTCATGTTGTTCACAAACTTTGAGTTCAGCTGAATGTTTGGCATGGTCATTTTGATGTTCCTCATGTCATTCACAAGCTTGTGGAATCTCACGTAGTATTCATAGATGCTCTCATCTGGTTTCATCTTGAAGTGCTCAAACTCATCATACAGTTGTGATTCTCTGTCTTCCTTGGTTAATTCAGAACCTGAGAGAAGCATCTTGACATTATTCCAAACTGCCTTGGCTTCAGTGTTGTGATTGATCAGCTTGTAGATGTCTTTTGGAAGACCCTGTAGTATGATGTTTGAGGCCCTGATATCAGCATCAAATCTCTTTTTCTAATTATCACTGAGCTCATCATACGTCTTTGTTCTGTCCAATCCAAAGATCATGGTTCCATCTGCAGCAGTATCAATTATGTCTCTTGTAGTCTCAATCTGATATGGTCCTTCATCAATGGATTTGAGAATGTTGACCCTATTTTCCTTTCCAAGATAGTACAATCTGATTCGTTGAGCCCAAGAGTCATAGTTAGTTCTGTCAAGCATGGGTGGACGAGTATCAGAACCAGTTGCTTGAACATCCTCAGCAACAGTGGAGATGATTGTAGATACGTTGGTAGACATGTTAACAGATTACACGGGATTTTATAACTCTATGATTAAACCGGGAAATAGATTCTTTCACGGGATTTTACTAAATCAAGAGAAAACCGTATTACAAGCAGAAATCAACCAAGTCGCTAAGAGTTATTGAACCAAGTCGCTAGATACAAGTCGCTAAAGCACCAAGTCGCTACATAGTCAAGTCTCTAAAGAGCAACTCGCTAAGGTCCAAGTTGCTAACACCAAGTCGCTAAGAATTATGACAGCAAGTCACTAAGCACCAAGTCGCTAGACACAGTTAAGTTGCTAAAGAACAACTCGCTAAGATCCAAGTCACTAGTATCAAGTCGCTAACAATTTGCACTACAACTAGCTAACAATTCCTGAAGCAAGTCGCTAACCTTACCAAGTCGCTAGCCGTAGTGGAGAATCCACTAACTTGTTCTATTTGTCGGCTTGTCTCAATAGAAAAGTCGCTAGGCTCAAGTCGCTAACAACTAACACTGTAACTCGCTAACTTTTACTGAAGCAAGTCGCTACGATGAAAATCACAACGAGAACCAAGTCGCTAGCAAGAAAAACTTCAAAAACACACTTTTCAATCCAAAACAAGCTCAACCACAGTGATTCAAGCTTACCAAATCAAAACCCAAGCACTTACAATGATTCTAAACACAAAAGTACACCCACAATTCAAACTTTAGCACTAGAAATGATCTAAATGATGCAAAAACCACTAAACTTTTTCAAACTCAAAAACCACCTAAAACCACTAGAAATCCAAGGATATGTAAGAGAGATGATCAAACCATAGCTCTTGATACCAATTGTTAGATATTGGATTTCATAAACACACTAAACCAATGATCAAAGAGGTGTATAAGATGATGTTTTAGAGAGAGAAAGAGTTAGAGGTTTGGGAACTTAGTGAGAGAAAGTAAAAGTATTATTATGATCTCTAACTCTCTACCTTAGGAGGTAGAGAGTATTTATAGTTCTTACATAAATTGCCACCTACGGGATGTGGATCAGGAATACAGTGGGTAAAGACCCGTCCGTCCTCTACGGTGTTACTTAACATTAAATAATCTACGACTACGAGTTTTCTAACGATTACATATACTTGAGGTGACTGACTCTTTAATGACTAGATTTTCTAAATCCTAACAATCTTAAATGGCATTTGGTAAGCTACGTCATCGGTCTCATCTTTGAATCTAACTATTCCTAATAACGGATCATAAGTCATCTTGGTGTTTTCTATGAACGGCTTTCCTAGAACTACATGGGACAAGCTAGGATCTATGGACGTACTAATATCCTCCACAATTATGAAATCCGTAAGGTACATGAAACTACCTACATAGATGGGAAATCCCTTAACTCTACCAAGGAAATTACAACTAACTCTTGGATCATCGGGGTCTTGCCTATTTGGGATAGGTTTCTTCATTACCCAATTATAGTATGTGTTAGTCATGATGTTTATTGGGGATTTGCGATCAATGTAGACTTTTGCCTCAAAAAGATGTCCTATGCAACATGGTTTGTTGAGATTCCAAGGATTTCCAAAGATGATTCGAGGGCTTCTCCTAACATACATGTGACGAAGGTCGCGTACTAGGTGTGGGTGGCATGAAAGTTCTTCTTCCGTAGGAAACTTATTGAAGTATTCATCACCTACTTCATCTACTTCGTTGGTTGATTCTTCCTTAGGAGTCTCAATAACCTCAAATACCGTCTCATGGTTTGTTTTGTCACTATTCCTATTTGGTTTCACTAGAGTGATGGCAGTGAGGAATTGAACATGCATGGATGAAGATGGATCCCTAGTCTCGAAGTACTTACTTGGGTCCTTAATTTTCACACCGGAAGCTTCGGGAGAATGAGTCGAGATGGGATTAACCTTTTTGGCGGTCTTCCTATCACTATTGGTTTTGGTTTTCAAAAGGTTATCTGTCTTTCTATCCATCTCGGCTTGCTGTTGGTTAAAGCGGTCTGAAAGCTTGGCTATTTGAGCTTCTTGGGATGTAACTAAGTGTTGCAATATCCCTTCTATGTTTTGTTGGCTAGGTCCGTGGGGCCATGGGGAATCATTAGAGGTGAATTCTTTAGTCTGTCCCCAATTATAGCTTGGTTAGCCCCTCTATGCTTCTCGGTCATCATTAAAAGTCCTATGTCTGGGTGCTGTGAGGAATCTCCCTCCCATTCCATTGGTACGCGAGGATGCGTATTCAACGGATACTTGTTCTGGGAGTCTCGTTCAAGTACGAGTGTCATGGGGACTACTACATATTGCACACAAGGAAGAGACTTTGTTCACTTGGCGTGAAGACTTAGGATTCTCGTAGGAGCTCATTATGAATTTGACTTGATCTTCAAGTTCGAGCATCCTACGATTGGCAATTTGTGAGGCAAGGAGATTGCCTTGACAGTTTTGGGCAACTCACGAGGGTCATTCCAACTTTTGTTGTCATAGAGGGCAAGATCCTCTATTGTACCCCACGATTCTTTGGCGGTAAGTTCACTAAGTTTGCCACCGGCCGCTTGGTCGATGGTTTGCTTAGTTGAGAAGTTGACATGATCGTAAAAGATTTAGACTTGCAGCCAAAGATCGATGCCGTGATGAGGGACTTTTTGGATCAAGTCCTTGAATCGAGTTCATGCCTCGTAGATAGATTCGCCTTGACATTGTTGGAACATCAAGATTTCATTCCTAAGTGGTAGTTCTCCCAGGTGGGAAAAATTGGGTGAGGAAACGAGTGGTGAAATCATCCCAACTTGAGATGGATCCGGCAGGAAGTCGCTCAAGCCAATTACTAGCTTGGTCCCGTAGAGAGAACTGGAAGAGACGCAAGCACGTGGTCTCCCGTGTGGTAGCATTAAGGTCGGTGGAATCAAAAATTTTAAGGAAGTCCTTGAGATGCTGATTAGGATCTTCGAAACGAAGTCTATCGAATGCACATCCGTTTTACACCAACCGGATGGTGTCGGATCGCAGGGCCGTAGTTTGAGCTTGGACGGGGAGCTCAATGGTGTTCCTATAACCTTGGTGGCTCGGTCTAGAGTATTCACCAAGAGTACAGCCTCTTGGCGGGTCAATTGGTGGTGGGTCGATGGAATTGGGTGATGTGATGGTGGGTTATCACCTTCCATGATGAAAAGTGATGGGATTACTAACAAAGTCACGAAGAAGGGGGATAGACTACAAGGAAGCTAAAAATGAGAATCAATCTTACTTGATAGGAATCAAGAAAGGGAACCTAAACAAGATAAAAATCTAACTAGCTATTCTATTCCTCGGCTGTGCCGCCAAAAAACTTGATGCGCGTACGAAGCGCGTTCGGGGTCAAAGGAACTTCCTTTTTGTCGAGCAAGTTTTTCAACACCTTAAGCAGTGAAAATAATCTATGTAGTGTAGTATTGGGTAAGCCTTGGGGATTGATATCATTCTCTAGGAGAATAGGAATGCTAGCAAGAAGTGTACTACGCTAAGGTGGGGTTGAGGATGATTCTTTTTTATCTTTTTATTGGTTTTTTAGAAAGCTAAGGGTAAAATCTCGAGGCAATTGATTTGGGGGTGGTACTTCTACCGATTACTTCTACTATTCTAATTATCTATTACTACGTGTAGCTATGTCTATTTGATGTGTGCTCGTATGATGATTAAAAATGTGTTTACCTAGATACTATTACTCCTTAGTTATCTTTTATCGAAGGTTGAATTGTCACGTCCTTATTCTTAATGCGTTGTGCTTCCTAAAGTCGTACGGTGTGTATATGCCCTAACTCTTTGAGGTAACCTTTGGGTTTAGCCTACGAAATCTACTAGATTAATCATAAACTAACTCTCACAAAGATTATTCAAGCATTAAACACAATGATAGCTTAGTTGCACTCCTAAGCCAATTAAAATTAAGATAAGAGACAACCTAATAATAATTAATGACTAGGTTTCATAGATCTAAGCAAACACACAAGAAATTTAGCTAGACATGTTAAACAAGCAAGTATACACACAATCAATGGAAGACATAATGATACTATTGAATTAAAACACTTATCTTGATGTGTAAAATAGGGTTTGGGACCCTAAGATACTGTCCAAGTCGGACTACAAACGTTTAGGGTTTTTACTCCAAAAGTATACATCTCTAAATGCAGAAAAATCGAATTATATATATAGATTAACAAGTGCGACGGCGTCGCCTTATTGGTGGGACGCCGTTAGATTGCCGTCATTAGGGTTTTTATCTTGGCCAAGTTATCGATGGGACGACGTTATGGTGTGGTTGTGACACCTTCGGGCTTCAGATGGGACATCGTCTTGGTTCTGGATCAGGGCCGTCTGAGATGAAAAGTCTGAGTGACGCCCTTCTTCTTCAAAGCCTGACGTCGTCAGGTGTTATGAGCAAAAATTCCACTGAACCGTCTGGTGCATGTTTTTATCAAATCTGTATAGAGGGATGGTGTCGCCCTTTGATTGGGACGCTGTCAGCTTCAGTTTGAGCAGCTTGAGTGGCTCCGATCTTGGCTTTGTCGTTTTCTTCATGTTTTTACTCCTTTGCATCCAAATGTGCATCATTCCAGCATTTTGCTTCCAAGAGACCTAAAAAGTGAGAAGGAATGAAATTAAGCAGTAACGAATATAAAAGTGGTCGATTAAGGGCTTAAATGACCCTTAAAAGTGTACATTTTAAATCTTTATCAAATATCCGTACACTTGGTATTTGCTTGTCCTCAAGCAAATGTGCTTTTGGCTAATCAATTTATAAGTTAGGGGGCATGAAGCATGGGTTTAAAATAATTCACAACAAGTAAAAGCACCGCAATAGTCATAACAAGCGCGAAAATTATATATAGTAAATGGTAATGGAAGATAAACACTCATTACCTGGCATAGTATATAAATTACCATAGGCTTGAGACTAGATCAAACCTCCACTGGTTTGGCGTAAGCACCAAGGAACAACTATCTAAGAGGTCTTTATAAGGGTTGTAATGTTAGGCTTATGGTAGGGAAACAAAGGGTTTTGTTGGATAGGCGATTTAGTGGTGGCAAGTCAAAATTCTTATGTTACAAGCATGAAAAGCGCGACATTGCTAAGCCAAGACTTGACTCACTAACTCTATATAATTTGAAACGAATATACATAAATTTAAAATCAAAAACATAAAGATAGATGTAGGATGGTCGCCCGTATGTTTTTCTTCATTTTTTTTTCAACACTCTTTTTTTCTTTTCTTTTTTTTTTCATACATTTTTACTCTACCATCCTCTACGATAACATCAAAATATAAGGGATTTATAGGAGCAACCCTACCCTTGAGTTTTTATTTAACACTAATTGACCCGATTTGAAAAGATCAAAAACACTTGGAGTATTTAATTACCTAGACAAAGGGAATTTGAATTTAACGTTCCTTCTCGTTACTCTAGAAAATAGTACTTTTACCCATGAGTCCCAATCATCCCAAAACTGTGTACAAAAGATATGACTCGACTTAACAACCATGGAAGTAACTAGATAATTGAACTAAGGGTTTAGTAATGATAACAATAATGCACTAAAGGTGAGTGCATACAAGGTAGGCTAAGGCGATTTGAGTGTACATTTGGGGGTGGATTGTAAACAATGCTCTTCATTGATATTCCGGAAAACTGAAACATCACGAGAACCACGAAAAAGATAGGCTCTGAGGGGTTAACTAGGGGTATCGTGTACTAAAATGAGTACATCACAAGGGTGTAGGGTAATTACTCGACCGATGTGGAAGAAGTAATTATAATACGGGTTTCAAACAAGTGTTATCCTAATGCCTCTTATCATTTAGTTATTCCTAACTACACAAGTGTAGTCTCACTAGCAATCTCGGAATGCATCACAAAACAAGTTCTAGAATCTATTATACTACCGGTACACTCTATAAGTATTAAAGGTGAATGCTTTATTCCTAAAGATCTAGGGGCGAACCTCACATTTTTGGGGTGGAATTTGAGTGGTAAACAGTTTTTGTGCTAGTCATATAACTCCTATCCATGAGACGCTTTATTAAGACTAAAGTTTTAGCACGTACATGTCATAAAAATTTTAAATTTAGTGCTAAAATTGCCCTAACAAATATTTCTCATAGTTTATTGCACAAATGACCAAGGACGAGACAAATGATCAAGGATAAGCATAGTTTCTAAGTTCCCGTTTTATTCTCCCTCCCTACACTTAAACTGAACATTGTCTCCAATGTTCCCCGAAAGTATCAAAGTTATGATAAAGGAAGGTAAGTAAAATAGAAAGAAACTAGTATACTCTTGATTAGCTCGGTAGGATCCGTGTGAAGTTGTGGTTAAATTCTTTCCCAAGAAGAATGTATACGTGATAAGCTCTATCCAATGTTGTGTTTCTTCTTCTTGCCAAATATAATCTGCACACTTTTAAGAGAACAGAAGAAACCGTCGCGTAAAATCGGTGGTAAAACTATATATGACACAACTACACTAGGATATAATGCTTGTGGAATGGATGTTTGCAGATTTTTCTAGAAAATTAAGACCTGAGAATTTCCAAAAATTTATAAATAGCACAGAAAACGAAAAAATTGTATAAGCTGTTTCTGCTTGACCTGACGTCGTCAGGCTTTAATCCTGACGCCGTCAGGTTGTCATGACAGAAACTGGTCTGCTGCGTTTTCCTGGAAAATTTTGGATAAATTACATCTTTAAAACCTCTAAAAAATCCTACAAAACATCCATTGTGACTCGATACAAGCATTTAACTCTAACAAACACACAGATACATCAATTTCACTAATTGTAATTCTCATGTTCACGTTCTTGAAAAAAATGTATGTAATCTTCCATACACTTATCTTTTTTTTATAAAATATATTTATATGTAATTAAGACGAGGTTAAAAACAAAATAAAGCATTTTCACAAAATCAAACATGAGAACATACAACAATGAAAAAGATATATGACACACAAACAAGCAAACAATTAAGCATGGGTTGCCTCCCACGAAGTGCTTTTCTTTATTTATGAGTCTTGTAGCTAGACTCGAAGTCGTGCTCCTACGTGACTTCCTTACCGTCATCTTCTTCCTCATGACGATCTCTATTGGGGTTTTCCATGGTATAGTTATGTCCTATTGTGCATCTTTCTAAGAAGTCATCTTCCCCCCAATTGGTTCTATATTCCGGTCCTAATTTCAAGCAATCCTTATAGAACCCAAAAATCTTATTCATCACATAATCTACTCCTCTCTTCTTATCCTCCTCATTCCTATAGTAGACCGATAGCTTAAGTTCCTTTTCATAATTGGAGAGTGATGAAAATTTCTCAATCTTAAATGGCGTTTGGTAAGCTAAGTCATCGGTCTCATCTTTGAATCTAACTATTCCTAACGACGGATCATAAGTCATCCCGGTGTTTTCTATGAATGGTTTCCTAGAACTACATGGGACAAGCTAGGATCTATGGCCATACTAATATCCTCCACAGTTATGAAATCCGTAAGGTACGTGAAACTACCTACATAGACGGGCAATCCCTTAACTCTACCAAGGAAATTACAACTAACTCTAGGATCATCGGGGTCTTGCCTATTTGGCATAGGTTTCTTCATTACCCAATTAGAGTATGTGTTAGTCATGATGTTTATTGGGGATTTGCGATCAATGTAGGCCTTTGCCACGAAAAGATGTCCTATGCAACATGGTATATTGATATTCCAAGGATTTCCAAAGATGATTCGAGGGCTTCTCCTAACATACATGTGACGAAGGTCGCGTACTAGGTGTGGGTGGCATGAAAGTTCTTCTTCCGTAGGAAACTTATTGAATTATTCATCACCTGCTTCGTCTACTTCGTTGGTTGATTCTTCCTTAGAAGTCTCACTAACCTCAAGTACCGTCTCATGGTTCGTTTCGTCACTATTCCTTTTTCGTTTCACTAGAGTGATGGCATTGACAAATTGAACATTCTTGGATGAAGATGGATCCCTAGTCTCGAAGTACTTACTTGGGTCCTTAATTTTCACACCGGAAGCTTTGGGATAATGAGTCGAGATGGCATTAACCGTTTCGACGGTCTTCCTATCACTATTGGTCATGGCTTTCAAAAGGTTATCTATCCTCCTATCCATCTCGACTTGTTTTTGGTTAAAGCGGTCTGAAAGCTTGGCTATTTGAGCTTCTTGGGATGTAACTAGGTGTTGCAACATCCCTTCTATGTTTTGTTGGCTAGGGCCGTGGGACCATGTGGAATCATTAGAGGTGAATTCTTTGTTCTGTCCCCAATTATAGCCGGGTTTACCCCTCCATGCTTCTCGGGCATCAATAAAAGTCCTAGGTCCGGGTGTTGTGGGGAATCTCCCTCCCATTCCATTGGTACGCGAGGATGCGTAGTCAACGGAAGTTTGTTCGGGGAGTCTCGTGCAAGTACGAGTGTCATGGGGACTACTACATATCTCACACAAGGAAGAGACTTTGTTCACTTGGCGTGAAGACTTAGGATTCTCGTAGGAGCTCATTAGGAATTTGACTTGATCTTCAAGTTCGAGCATCTTACGATTGGAAGTTTGTGAGTCAATGGGAGGCAAGGAGATTTCCTTGACGGTTTTGGGCAACTCACGAGGGTTATTCCAACTTTCGTTGTCATAGAGGGCAAGATCCTCTATTGTACCCACTATTCTTCCGTGGTAAGTTCACTAAGTTTGCCACCAGCCTCTTGGTAGATGGTTTGCTTAGTTGAGAAGTTGACATGATCATAAAAGATTTGGACTTGAAGCCAAATATCGATGCCGTGATGAGGGACTTTATGGAGCAAGTCCTTGAATCGAGTTCATGCCTCGTAGAGAGATTCGCCTTGACGTTGTTGGAACATCAATATTTCATTCCTAAGTATGGTAGTTCTCCCCGGTGGGAAATATTGGGCGAGGAAACGAGTGGTGAGATCATCCCAACTTGAGATGGATCAGGCAGGAAGTCGCTCAAGCCAATTACTAGCTTGGTCCCATAGAGAGAATTGGAAGAGAAGCAAGTGCGTGGTCTCCCGTGTGGTAGCATCAAGGTCGATGGAATCAACAATTTTAAGAAAGTCCATGGAATGCACATCCGTTTTGCACCAACCGGATGGTGTCGGATCGCAGGGCCGTAGTTTGAGATTAATCGGGGAGCTCAATGGTGTTCCGATAGCCTTGGTGGCTCGGTCTAGAGTATTCACCAAGAGTATGGCCTCTTGGTGGGTCAATTGGTGGTGGGTCGATGGGAATTGGGTGATGTGATGGTGGGTTATCACCTTCCATGATGAAAAGTGATGGGATTACTAACAAAGTCATGAAGAAGGAGGATGGACTACAAGCAAGCTAAAAATGAGAAAAAATCTTACTTGATAGGAATCAAGCAAGGGAACCTAAATGAGATAAAAATATAACTAGCTATTCTATTCCTCGGCAGCGGCACCAAAAACTTGATGCGCGTACGAAGCACGTTCGGGGTCAAAGGAACTTCCTTTTCGTCGAGAAAGTTTTTCAACACCCTAGGCAGTGAACCTAATCGTTGTAGTGTAGTATTGGGTAAGCCTCGGGGATTAATATCGTTCTCTAGGGGAATATGAATGCTAGAAAGAAGTGTACTACGCTAAGGTGGGGTTGATGATCATTCCTTTTTTTTATTTTATTTTTATTTTTTTTTTAAATCTTTTTATTGGTTTTTTAGAAAGCTAAGGGTAAAATCTTGGGGCAATTGATTTGGGGTTGGTACTTCTACCAATTACTTCTACTATTCTAATTATCTATTACTGAAGGTTGAATTGTCATGTCCTTATTATTAACGCGTTGTGCTTCCTAAAGTCGTAGGGTGTGCATATGCCCTAACTCTTTGAGGTTACCTTTGGGTTTAGCCTACAAAATCCGCTAGGTTAATCATAAACTAACTTTCAAAAAGATTATTCAAGCATTGAACACAGCGATAGCCTAGTTGCACTCCTAAGCCAATTACAATTAAGATAAGAGACAACCTAACAATAATTAATGACTAGGTTTCATAGATCTAAGCAAACACACAAGAAATTTAGATAGACATGTTAAACAAGCAAGCATACACACAATCAATGGAAGACATAATGATACTATTGAATTAAAACACTTATCTTGATGTGTAAAATAGGGTTTCGGACCCTAAGATACTGTCCAAGTTAGAATACAAACGTTTAGGGTTTTTAATCCAAAAGTATACCTCTTAGTCTGCAGAAAAATAGAATTCTATATATAGATTTACAAGTGCGACGGCGTCGCCTTATAGGTGGGACGCCGTCAGATCACCGTCATTAGGGTTTTCGTCTTGGCCAAGTTATCGATGGGACGGCGTCATGTTGTGGTTGTCACACCGTCGGGCTTCAGATGGGTTGTCGTCTTGGTTCTGGATCTGGGTCGTCTGAGATGAAAAGTCTGGGTGACGCCCTTCTTCTTCAAAGCCTGACGCCGTCAGGTGTTATGAGCAAAAATTCCACTGAGCCGTCTGGTGCATGTTTTTATCAAATATGTATAGAGGGACGGTGTCGCCTTTTGATTGGGACGCTGTCAGCTTCAGTTTGAGCAGCTTGAGTGGCTTCGATCTTGACTTTTCCGTTTTCTTCACGTTTTCACTCCTTTGCGTCCAAATGTGCATCATTCCAGCATTTTGCTTCCAAGAGACCTAAAAAATGAAAAGGAATGAAATTAAGCAGTAACGGATATAAAAGTGGTGGATTAAGGGCTTAAATGACCCCTTAAAAGTGTACGTTTTAAATCCTTATCAGTAAGGAAAAGAAACTAATACTCCCCTGATTAGCTCGGTAGGATGTGTGTGAAGTTGTGGTTAAATCCTCCTCCAAGAAGAAAGCATGAATAATAAGCTTCATCGAATATGTGTTTCTTCTTCTTGTCCAATATAACCTGCATACTCATAAGAAAACAAACGAAACCTTCGCGTAAAATCGGCAGTAAAACTATATATGACACACAAATACACTAGAAAGCAAGTAAGATATAATGCTTGTGGAATGGATGTTCACAGTTTTTCTTTAAAATTAAGAATTGGGAATTTTCAAAAATTATAAATTATATAGAAAACGAAACTAATTATTTTGTTTCTACATTGCCTGACGTCGTCAAGTGTTAATCCTGACACGGTTAGGTTGTCCTGACAAAAACTGGTCTTCTACGTTTTTCTGGAAAAATTCTTGAAAAATTACCTCATTAAATTCGGGAAAAATTTCTGCAAAACATCCATCATGACTCTATACAAGCATTTGACTCTAACAAACACACATATGTATAAATTTCAATTGTTGTTAATCTCATGTTCATGTTCTTAAAAGCTTGTATGATCTTCCGTACACTTATCTTTTTGTAAAATACCTTTATATGTAATTAAGAAGAGGTTAAAAACAAAATAAAGCATTTTCACAAAGTCTAACATAAGAATCAACCAATAATGAAAAAGATATATAAAACACACGAATAAAGATAAAAAAACAAATAAAACAACCAAACAATTAAGAAACAATCCACATCACACATATATACATACATATCAAATTATCCCACATCACCACATCACAAAATGTATCAAGAAAATCCTAAATTATTATAGACCCAAATACAAATTGTCTCAACAAATATCCAACCCTAATTGTTCACTACAAAATTATCAACAAACAAGCAAATCACTGATCGGGGTCGGGGCCATAGCGGTAGTCATAGCCTGGGGGAAGGTGGCCAGTGTACCCGTAGGGCAGGTAATCCTCCTCTCGACTGGGGAACAGATTAATCTGCAGATAGGGCTCAAGGTGATCACGCATCGATAGGTATTGCATCTATCGAATGGTGTGATCATACGTCCAGCTAGCCCGCTCGTCCTGCTGAGCCATCCATGTATCCATCCTGCCCATCCATGCTCCCTGGTGGGCCTGCCAATCTCCACTGGACATATGCCTGTAGGCATCGGCGGAGCTACCGGCTCCATCCCCCTGCTGATACTGCGGCTGTGGCTGCTGCTCGTTATCATCCTCATCATCATCATCACGTCTTGCGGGTCGAGGGCGGTACCATGCATATGCGCCTCCTAGATCCATGATGATCTCCATGGCCTTCAAAGATTTGGCTCTAACCACTTTGGGCTCTGCTACAACGTTTAGGTACATAGGAACCTCCCCTCTCAGAATGCCATAAGACTCGGCCAACTTGGTGACGAACATACCCCCATATACCCTGTCTGCCTGTCTCATCCCACTAGCGCTCCTCAGATAGTCGGCAAGCCAGAAAGGGATGTTGCAGTACACATCATCATCATAAATAGAGTAGAGATGGAACAGATCCAGCAAAGTGACACGATGAGTCGTATCCTTGCGCCCCGATATAGTGAAAGCTATACAGTGATGCACGAGCCTAATCCGTGGTTCTCAGATCTGTGAAGCAAGAGTACTCCTAGTCATGTACTCCCGATTGGTTAACAAATTCCAAAACTGAATCCCTACACATCCTCCCTAGTGGTTAACCCTGCACTCAAGCCAGCTCTAAAAACGTTGCTCTCAGCATCCCGCTCAGAATACAATCCTACCCTCAAACCAAACTCTAAAGCTTAGAAATCTCTCCAGACTGCACCCAACCTGAACCGTATCCCCTAAGTATCAATATTCCCCCGACAAGCTAAAACATTAATGGAATAAGAGGCGTGAAACTCACGCACCAGCTCAATGTGTACGGGCTCACGAATGTGGAAAAATCTTTCCCATTGAGGGTCGGTAAAGTTGTCCCTCCTAATACTGTTCTTGAAATCCCTCTCAAGTTCATGATCATGAAGAAAAGTCCAATCCAGAACTGCCCCTGAGTCAATAGTTTGGAGAAGCAATTCGTTGTATCGGTTTTGGGGTGCGTCCAAGTCAAACACTCCCCAACTCAACACGGTGTCGGCAACATTTTCCTGTGTGTCGGAAGATTATCCTCTGGTTCTCCTTGATCGTTTGCTCATTTTCTGAAATAAGGAATCAAATAACGGGAACAAATGAGTAGTGAGCAAAATGCAAAACGACATCAGAAGGTTCTGACGGTGTCACGCCAGCGGCTGACGCCGTCCCGACCAGAAAATTTTCAAATCCGACATTTGCGATGGAAAAATCCAGGTTTTCAACCATAACCTTTAACCCAAACACCCCTGCTGCAGTAAAAAGGGTGCAATGGCAAGGTGGTTTAGTCGCCAAGACTTTCAAAGCTTCTCGCAATATCAAACCCACATGACAACACTACCATTCGGCTAATCTATAGCCTAATTAACAAGATTTACGGGCAAAATTTAGCATTTATCAAACTAATTGGAAGGGTCTTGGATCAAAGGGGAAACCAAAATTGAAAGAGGAATAAAGCAATTAAGTAGACAAAGATCAATGAAAATTACTTACCTTGTAGAGATTGATGGTGCATAGTGGAGGAATTGACTTGGAGAAATCGGATTGGTGAAGTGTGGGGTGGATAAAATGTGTAGGGTAGAGAGTGAAAGAGATGGATGGTGTTTTTATTTAACTGATCTGGCATAGCGACAGCGTTACCCTTTGCGTGGTGACAGCGTCACGACCAATTTTTCAAAATAGGTTGTTTTTGTAAACCGCCTGGATCAAAAAATTTGTTACTATTTTTGACAAAAAAATTGGTTTTTATTTTAAAATCCATTTTGTTAGTCCAATTGCAATCTCCACAATAAACATATTAACTTGTCTTCTAACGAATATTCTAGGAACATTAGGAGGTTGGGTGTGAGCACCTTGCGGGCCTGGTTTAAAATCGAAAGAACGTTTCCTTATGTTATGGAAATCGGGAAGTGAAACTTGCACCCTTCCAATGAACATGTCTACGGGAAATATTTCTTTTATGCAAGGACTGTTGAGGCACGAGCTCTTGCCAAATTGTGAGTCTTTGAGAGGGATTGTCTTGTTTGTTGGGATTGAAGAGGGTTCAGGAATTATACTCATGAGTTCCGGTATCACGTATACCTTTTCGATCTTTATAGGTTTATCTTTCTTTGCGATTTCTTCACGGAGTTTCATCATGAAGTTGTCTTCTAGTTCCAAGAAAGTGTCGCGGGTTTTTCTCATGTGAGCTTCGAGGCATTGTATTTCTTTCTCTTGGTTGTTGACGAATGTCAGCATTATGTCCTCGAATTAAACTTGTCGCGATTTTCTTGGAAGCAAAAACTCTTTGACCATGTACACATGTTCACGAGATTCTTCCTTATGATCACGTGTGGTCATTTACATCAACTCATTCACTTGTGCCTCCATACTCTTGAATAGTTGTTCTTGGGCATCCGAACTACTTTCTTCAGGGAGTACCGGATCCTCCCACTCTTCTTCTTCGTATTGTGCTAACTCCTCGATGACTTCCCAACATGTTTCAACATTGAGGTTACTCAGCCTTCCACCGGTGGCATAATCAATGGTTTGTCGAGTAGAGGGATTGACATGATCGTAAAAGATTTAAACTTGAAGCCAAAGATCAATGTCGTGATGAGGGACTTTATGGAGCAAGTCCTTGAATCGGGTCTACGCCTCGTAGAGAGTTTTGCCTTGACGTTGTTGAAACATTAAGATGTCATTCCTTAGCTTGGTAGTTCTCCCCGCTGGGAAACTTTAGGCGAGGAAACAAGTGGTGAGATCATCCCAACTTGAGATGGATCCGGCGGGAAGTCGCTTAATAAAATTACTAGCTTGGTCCCATAGAGAATTGGAAGAGACGCAAGCGCGTGGTCTCCTGTGTGGTAGCATCAAGGTCAATTGAGTCAACGATTTTAAGTAAATCCTTGAGATGCTGATTAGGATCTTCTGAACGAAGTCCATGGAATGCACATCCGTTTTGCACCAACCGGATGGTGTCGAATTGCAGGGTCGTAGTTTGAGCTTCAAGTGGGAGCTCAATGGTGTTCCTATAGCCCTGAGGGCTCGGTCTAGAGTATTCACCAAGAGTACGGCCTCTTGGCGGGTCAAGTGGTGGTTGGTTGAGTGGAAGTGGTTGATGTGGTGGTGGATTGTTACCCATGGTGAAAAGTGACAAGGTTACAGACAAAAACACAAAGAAGGGGGATAGACTACAAGGAAGCTTATGAAAAAGAGAAAAAATCTCACTTGATAGGAATCAAGCGAGTGGACCTAAACGAGATAGAACTCTAACTAGCTATTCTATTCCCCGGCAGTGGCGCCAAAAACTTGATAAGCAAGGTTCGAGGTCGAGAAAACCTCCTTTTCTACGAGCAAGCTTTTCAACCCTCTAGGCAGTGAACCAAATCGTTGTATTGTTGTATAGGGTAAGACTCGGGGATTGATTTCGTTCTCTAGGGGAATAGGAATGCTAGAAAGAGATATATGACGAGAAGGTGGGGTTGAGGATGATCCTTTTTAGTCTTTTTTATTTTTTTTAGAAAGCAAAGGTAAAATCTTGGGGTATATGATTGGGGGTGGTACTTCTACCGATTTCGCTACTTTTACTAATTATCTAATTTAACTACTAACTATTGGATAGGTTATGCTAATTAAGGTGTACTCGTATGATGATTAAAGATATGTTAACTTAGATACTATTACTCCCTACTTATCTTTTATTGGTCGGTTAAATTGTCACTTCCTTTATCTTAATTGATGCATTGTATTCTGATTAGTCGTAGGGGGTACCTAATTCCGTAGTTCTTTGAATTGTAACTCTCCTTTAGAATACCCGGGATCGGCAAGTGCAATAGCATCTCCCCCGAATACACTATTATCACAAAGCTACAACTCACGCAATAAACACATGGATGGCCTAGGTGCACTCCTATGGCTTTTTGCTATTTAGGATGTTCAAGCTCGCAACAATGAAAGAAGAAGCCTGTTTTCCTTACTCTATCATCTACCAATTAAGACAAGAGACAACCTAACAACAATCAATAACTAGGTTTCATAGATCTAAGCAAACACAAGAATAATTTAGCTAGACATGTTCAACAAGCATAACACAATCAATTAAACATGGGGTAGACGTAATGATAATATAGATAAACAAACTTATCTTGATGTGTAAAATAGGGTATGGGACCCTAGAATACTGTCCAAGTCGGACTACAACTGAGTTAGGGTTTGCTCTACAAAATTCTACCTCCTAAAATACAGAAAAATCAAATTCTATATATAGATTTACAAATGCGACGACGTCACCTTTTGCTAGTGACAGTGTCAGGTCGCCGTCATTAGGGTTTTGTTTGGGCCAAGTAATCGTTAGGGCGGCGTCACTTGAGATGTGTGACACCATCAGTCTTCATGCAGGACGTCGTCTGAATCTTGGATCTTGGGCGTCTGGTGTAGTTTTTGTGAGTGACGCCTTCCAGAAATAAGGCGTGACGCCGTCAGGCTTTAGGACCAGAAATTCCGCTGAGTTGTCGCGTGCAAGTTTGATCAAGTCTTTAATAGAGGGACGGCGTCGCCTTTGGATGGGACGCCGTCAGGTGTAATGAACAGCCTTGGAGTGTCGTTGATCTTGACTTTGCCATTTTCTTCATGTTTTCGCTCTTTTTCGTCCAAATATGCTTCATTCCAGCATTTTTCTTCCAAAAGACCTAAAAAGTGAAAAGGAACGATTTTAAGCAGTAACGGATATAAAATGTGTTGATTTAGGGCATAAATGACCCTCTAAAAACGCATGTTTTAAATCCTTATCACAAACCTTAAGCACCTAAGAAATATAAGCTTAAAATGTCAACAATAATGTTGGTGAGTTTATAGGTTTATGTAAATGTAAATGTCAAGTGCGGACCACAAGATTTTCAATATATGACCATTATAACAAATACAATGTTGTAGGAAAAGTAATAATATTTCCATAAGCTCATGACCGCGAAGCTCGACGTAATCTGTATGTAATTTAAACATATATAAATTCTCATATAGGTGTTTTCCAAGCACACAATGTATTGCAAATGATATGCGCCGTTTTGCCTAGTTGGTGCGACCAACCCGGACGGGCGTGTTAACCCAATAGATCTATTCACAACATTAACGCTTACGAATGATTAATGGTTCATGATATGTGGGAACTTAATGGCTACTGTGGTAACTTAGACAATAAGTAAATATTTTATGCACTTGTATCCGTATGTAAAATCAAGCACGGTATTCTCACCCCGAGCTTTTCAAAATAAGTATAAACATGCAAAATGGGGCTATAAAACTCACCTCTAGTACCCAAAATATTCAGGAAAAGTATATCTTTGAATAACAATTGGGAATCCTAAATACGACCTAGAATAAGAATTCGTTTTAGGAAAATGAAATTTGTGCCAAATGTGTATTAGTTTTATGAAGTTTTATCATCATTATATACTTGTAGTAAAGTTTTACGACTCAAAACATAGTGAAACACACATTTCACCTTTAAATATTAAGTTTTCAAGAGTGTCCAAAAATGAGTTTTGCTCAAGTTTAGAAGGTTATAACTTCTTCGTTTTTTATTGGTTTGGGCCGTTTCGAATTCCAGTGTCAAGTATTTCATAAGGGCTATAAAAATTTCAACTACTGCTCTTAAGAAAAAGCCTAAGATCCTCAAAAACATTCCTGAAAGTGGTCACTCGCGTTTTTGTTTAACACTTTAGAACATCCCTAGAAATAAGTTAACTCTTAAGTTTTTCCCGATTTCAAGTAATAGTATCTAATCCATTTAAGCTCATTTTTCTTCGTTAAACTCTTTAAACATAGATGGACATGTCTACTTTCATTATTTCAAATTACCGGTTTGTTAAAGTAAGTTTTGGGTTTCGGTTTATATTAAAATATACTTGGACCTATTGTTACATATTTTTTGAAAATGTTTGTATTAATTGGTCTATTTTTCACCCCTTTTCTAAAGAAACCATTTGGTTCAAAAGCCTAGGTTCATCGTTTTTGAGTCTACTTTCCAAAAATATAAGTCACTTGTGTCAGTACTTCACCAGTTATTTTATAAAGTAAAAAATACATAGGTGTGTCAAAGCTGTTAAAAATCAAAACAATTGACCTATATTCGAGGGGCCGTATCTCCTTCGTTACTTAACGTCATGATTCCATTCCTTTGGCCAATAGTATACCTAAGGGGGGTTTGTTTGAGCATGCATAAGCCAATTTGGCTCATTAATGGACCTTGTTGTACTAGTACTTGAATTTGGCTTATCCTAACACATGGTTTTGATAAACCGTTCCTTTGGCCAGTTTTTGGGAGCAAAAAAGGAGGGCAAAAAATTTAAATATTGAACTTATATTATGTATGTATGTATAAGTTACAAAGGTGGTGCGTTGGTTCGGTATTTGCATGCATGCATGAGCTAAAATGCGTGTTTTACTTAAAACTTGTAAAACCAAATGCAATGACTTACAAAATACATCCTTAAAATTCACATGCTACGTGTTTTACTTAAAACTTGTAAAACCAAATGCAATGACTTACAAAATACATTTATAAACTTAGTCTAGTACTGGTTTGCGTTAAATTTTCTTTTTCGGTTTATGCGATTTAACCTGATGGTTATACATAAAAGTGATTATTTAAACGTTCAAAGTAACTTGTTTAAGTTTATAGGCAAGTTATGACCTGGAAAATACGAGTTGCTACATACTACACCACAACATAATGGTGTAATAGAAAGAAAAAATCAAACTTTATTGGATATGGTTCGATCAATGACGAAATTGAGTGACATGCCTTTGTTCTTCTTGTGATATGCTCTTGAGAATCCTGCACACATTCCCAATAAGGTTCACACTAAGGAGGTTGACAAGATACCAAATGAGATATCAAATGGGAAGGCTCCCAGATTGTCTTACTTGAAAGTGTAGGGATGTGATGTTTCAATTAAGCGTTCAAGTCCCGATACACTAGAATCCCGCACTATCAAGTGTAAGTTTGTGTGGTATCCAAAGGAAACTATTGAATACTACTTGTACTATATTGAAGAGACCAAAGTGTTTGTTGATTCACTTGATCGTAATGGAGAGTTCTTGGAGATGGATTATCTACTTCAAGAAGTAAGTGGGAGCAACAAAATTCTTGAAGAAGTTCGAGAACTACAAACTAAAGAACCTTCTACAAGCTCTATTATACTGTGTGATCCTGAGTTGGTTGTAGAAGAAGCTGCTCCTAAAAATATTGTAGAAGAAACTCCTACTAAGATCCAAGAGGATGACGTTGCACATGTTGCGCCAGTTCTTCACGGATTCAAAAGAACGTGATCTTGGAGATCATAATGAAGCTGAAACCTACCATGAAGCTATAACTGATTCTAAATTAGAGAAATGTTTGAAAGGATGAAAGTAGAGGTGCAGTGCATGAAAGATAATGAAGTATGAGACTTAGCTGATCTTCCACATGGCAGCAAGACAATTGGCTGCAAGTGGGTTTTTAAGAAGAAGACAGACATGGATGGTAATGTAAACACATTCAAAGCTAGACTAGTAGAGAAAGGTTTTACACAAACTCATGGAACTGACTATAGTGAAAAACATTTGCCAGTTGTTAGCACTCTAGCTATAAGGATACTATTTTCCATCATTGCACAGTACGGTTATGAGTATGACAAATGGATGTTAATACTATCATCTTAAATGGTCGGCTGTATGAAGATATTTATATGGAGAAACCTAAAGGTTTTTGAAGTCCAAAATATCCTAACAAAGTTTGTGAACTTTAGAGATCCATTTATACTTTGAAGCAAGCATCGCATAGTTAAAATATGGGGTCCGATAAGAAAATCAAATAGTTTGGTTTTGTTCATATAGAAGAACTGTATGTCTACATAAGAACTAAAGAGGATAAAGTAGTTTTCTTAATCTTGTATGTAGATGACATACTTATAATGGGAAATGAAATTAGTATGCTTAATGGTGTAAAAGCCTGGCTAAAGAAATGCTTTTCCATAAATAATTTGGGAGAGGCTTCTTATATTCTTGGAATCAAGATCTACAAAGATAGATCTAAACGAGTGCTAGGACTTACTCAAAGTGCATGCATAGATAAAATCCTGAAGAGATTCCAAATAGATGAATCTAAGAAATTGATGATACCTATAATGGTTAAGAAGTATTTGAGGGAGGATCATTGTCCTACTACTCCTAGTGAGGAAAGAAGGACGGGAAGTGTTCCATACGCTTCGGCCATTGGTTCTATTATGTATGCTATGACTTGCACAAGACCTGTCGTATCTTTTTCATTGAGCATGACAAGAAAATTTCAAAAAGATTCTGAACAGGAACATTGGAGTGTTGTGAAAAATATTCTAAAGTACTTGAGGATAACTAAGGATATGCTTTTATTTTATGAGGGTTTGGAAGGAATGCTTGATGTAAAGTGTTATACGAATGATGGATTCCAAACTAACTGAGATAATACCAAATCTCCATCAGGTTATGTTTCGTTATAAGTGGGAGAGTGGTAGTGGGAAGAAGCTCAAAATAAGACACCATTGAAATGTCATCTACAGAAGCTGAATACATCGCTATCTAAGAAGCCGCACAATAACTTACAGGATGAAGAAATTCATAGTGGTGTTGTTCCAAGTGATAATCCTATGATAATGTATTGTGATAATTCCAATACAATCCTACTTGCAACTGAACACATGATACAAAGAGGCAATCGACATGTTGGGTCCACTTTGATCACACACATTGATGTAGAGTTTATAAGACCTCTGAAAGAAGTTTTACAACCCTCATAAGCAGTGTACCTAACCATTGAAGTGTAGTATAGGTAATAGTCGGGGGATTGATCGATCTCTAGGGTAATAGTGTTAGGAAGGTAGAGATGTATGATGAATAGGTCTAAGGTAAGAAAGATTTCTTTTTGTATTTTTATTTTTATGAAAGCAATGTAAAATCTCGGTATTGGATTGGAGATTTTGATTATCAACTTACTTATACTTACGAATTAAACTAATAATTAAAGTAATTGAAAATAAAGTAAATTAGACTTTTTTTAATAGGTAAAAACGTGTTTACTTAGATTTCACTACTCCCTAGTTATCTCCTATTGATTAGTCGAATTGTCACATCCTTGTTTAATTGGCGCGTTGTATTCCATTATTGATAGGGAGGTGCCAAATGCGCTAACTTTATGAATGTATTGATCTCCTCTAAGAAACCGGGATCGTCAAGTAACTTAAGTTGTCTCCCCTAAATCTCCTATTATCAACAATCGCAATTCACACAACAAACACAGCGAAAAGTCTACTAGTGCACTCTAGGACATGAATACCTTGTTTAGGACGTTCAAGCTCGCAACACCAAAGGAAGAAGAAAGTTTTCCTAAAATAACGTGGAACAAACATTTAATAAAAGACGACAATCAATAGTTAACAACTGAGTTTCATTAGATCTAAGCAAACACTATGTTAATTTAGCTAGATATGTTAAAGATAAAAAACAAGTAATCATAAGCATGAATTAAACATAATGATTGAAGTAATTAAGCGACTTATCTAATTATTGAATGAAGGTGTTAAAACCCTAAAACTACTGTAGAAACCTAATAAAACTTGTACACAAAAGTTCCTTTCCAAATGTGTACACTTAATGCAAAAATTCTAAAACTATATATAGGAGTACAGATGCGACAGTGTCACTTTACAACTGTGACGCCGTCAAGTCACCACCCTTAGGGTTTCGTCCATAAAATACTACTTAATCCATGTGTCCTAATCATCCCTAAACTGTATTTACACAAGATATGACTCGACTTAGCAACCATTTAATCAACTAGATAATTGAACTAAGGGTTTAACATAATACAATAATGCACTAAAGATGAGTGCATACAAGGAAGGCTAAGGCGATTTGGGTGTAACATTTGGGGGTGGATTGTAAACAATGCTCTTCATTGATATTTCAGAAATCAGAACATCACGAAAACCGCGAAAAGATAGGCTCTAAGGGGTTAACTAGGGGTATCGTGTACTAAAAATGAGTACATCACAAGGGTGTGTGGTAATTACTCAACCTATGTGGTCAATTTAATTTTATAACATGTTTAAAACAAGGGTTATCCTAGTGCTTCTTATCATTTAGTAAATCCTAACTACAAGAATGTAGTCTCACTAGCGATCTCTGAATGCATCACAAAAACAAGTTCTAGAATCTATATACTACCGGTACACTCATAAGCATTAAAAATGAATGTTTTTATCCTATATATCTAAAGGCGAACCTCACATTTTGGGGTGGAATTTGAGTGGTAAGGGTTTTTGTGCTAGTTATATAACTTCTAACCATGAGACGCTTTATTAAGACTAAAGTTTTGCTAATAAATGTCATAAAAATTTAAAATTTGGTGCTAAAATTACCCTAACAAGTATTTCTTTTAGTTTACTACACTATTACTAAGGACCAGACGAATATCAAGCGAGCAAATAGTTTCTAAGGTATCCATTGTTTCCGTCTCTACACTTAAACTGAACATTGTCCCTAATGTTCCCTGAAAGTATCAAGGTTATGATAATAAGAAATAAATAAAAGAGAACAAAACTACTACTCCCCTGATTAGCTCGGTATGATTGGTGTAGAATCAAGTTTAAATCCTCCTCCAAGAATAATAAGTCAAATAAATGTTGCTTCCAATGTGTACTTGCATCTTACTGTCCAATATAACCTGTATATTCCTAGAAAACAATCACGAAACCTCACGTAAAGTCGGTGGTCAAACTATATATAATACAAATCTAAACTAGAAAGTGAGTAAGATATAATGTTTGAAAAATAGATGTTTGCAGGTTCCTGGAAAATTAAAAATTCTGGAAATTTTTTGAAATTCAGTTTTCACAAAAAAATGAAAATCTGGAAAATTATTTGATACAGTGCCTGACGCCGTCAGGTTATAGATCTTGACGCCGTCTAGATTGACCTAACAGAATTTTAAACTTTGTTTTCTGGAAAAAATTTAGTTCTTAAGAACCTGAAAATTACTACAAAACAACCCTTGTGACTCGATACAAGCATTTGACTTAAACAAACACGCAAATACATGCTCATCATGTATTGTTAATTTCATGTTCAATTTTGTTCTATTAAACATATTTGATCCTCCCTACACTTATCCTTTTGCAAAATACATTTATATGTGATTAAGACGAGGTTAAAAACAAAATTAAGCACTTTCAAAATAGTATTTAGAACATGAAATTAAACAATAATGAGGAGGCATATACGACACACAAACAAATAAAAATAAACAATCAAACAAATAAACATGGGTTGCCTCCTAAAAAGTGATTTTCTATATTTATGAGTCTTGTAGTTAGACTCAAAGTCATGGCTTATCTTGTGTCATCTATGCTCACATATCTAAGCGTGAGCCACTTAATCGTTGCACCATCCTTTTTATATTCATTATTCAATCTAAACATCCATTGTAATATCTTTTATTCTTAACATGTGTGTATTTAAGGCTATTCCTTTTATCATTTTCGCTTAAGAGCGGAACCGGATCCAATTTATTACATGCTTCAATTGTAAAATTCTTAAACCTAGGATGCGAACTGGACATTTGGTAAACAAAATCCTTGACCCCGTTTGAGAATTTAAATAACCCATCCATAAGCCTTTCATCTAACTTAGTTAGCCTCTTAAAAGTTTTTCCAAATATGACTTGGGTCAACTTGTTATCAACGAATTCTCCTAAGTCTTTCATGACTACGAAGCCAACCAAATAAACAAAACTCCCCACAAAGACATGCAAGGGTTCAATCCTATTATATTATCTCCTTGGTATTCTAATTCTTTTTCCATGATTTTATTATAATTAGCATGCGAAACTATATTCATTGGCAAAGATGAATTAAGGTAAGCATCAAAAATTATTAATCCAATTTTACAAGGAAATTACATATTGAAAAGGCTATCATTCTCAATCCTAGTTCTAGGGTCAACATATTTAAGAGGATCTTCATCATCCTGTTTTATTATCACATCCATAACTTCCTCATCACCTAAATCCTCATTGGAATTCGAGAAATAAAAATGGCCATTCTCATGGTCAGTACCATGGTCGGATACATCACTAACATCATTACCAAAGTGAAGGTCGAGCGAAAGGTTGGGTAATTTCACGTCCTCCATAATGGGGGCCGGAATAGGTAGTTGAAAATTTCTATGAACAAATACATGAAGAA
This sequence comes from Chrysanthemum makinoi, assembly GCA_910596185.1. Classification (NCBI taxonomy): domain Eukaryota; kingdom Viridiplantae; phylum Streptophyta; class Magnoliopsida; order Asterales; family Asteraceae; genus Chrysanthemum; species Chrysanthemum makinoi. The sequence continues at coordinate 126,568,823 of OU343220.1, forward strand.
AAGACATTGACTACAAGAAAGCAAAAAAGAAAAACAAAATCTCACTTGATAGGAATCTAGTGAGTAGACCTAGACGAGATAGAAAACGAACCTAAACTATTCCCCGGCAGCGGCGCCAAAAACTTGATGCAGAGTTTGTAAGACCTCCGAAAGAAGTTTTACAATCCTCCTAGGCAGTGTACCTAACCGTTGTAGTGTAGTATAGGTAAGACTCGGGGGATTTATTGTTCTCTAGGGGAAGAGTGTTGGGAAGGTCGAGATGTATGACAGATAGGTCTAAGGTGAGGAAGGATTCTTTTTGTATTTTTAAATTTTATGAAAGCAATGTAAAATCTCAGTATTGGATTGAGGGTTTTGATTATCAACATACTTATAATTACTTATTAAACTAATTAAAACTAATAATTAAACTAAATTGCAAATAAAGTAAATGAGATTATGATAGGTAACAACGTGTTTACTTAGATTTCACTACTCCCTAGTTATCTCCTATTGATTAGTCGAATTGGCACATCCTTGTTTAATTGGTGCGTTGTATTCCATTATTTGTAGAGAGGTGCCAAATGCCCTAACTCTATGAATGTATTGATCTACTCTAAGAAAACGGAATCGCCAAGTAACCTAAGTTATCTCCCCCAAATCTCCTATTATAAACAATCGCAATTCTCGCGATAAACACAAAGAAGGAAATCTTCTAAAATAAAAACTATGTTTTAACATTACTCCATAAAATACTACTTAATCCATGAGTCCTAATCATCCCTAAACTGTATTTACACAAGATATGACTCGACTTAGCAACCATGTAATCAACTAGATAATTGAACTAAGGGTTTAACATAATACAATAATGCACTAAAGATGAGTGCATACAAGGAAGGCTAAGGCGATTTGAGTGTAACATTTGGGTGTAGATTGTAAACAATGCCCTTCATTGATATTTCAGAAATCAAAAAATCCCCAGAACCGCGAAAAGATATGTGAAAAACTAGAAGGGGGGTTGAATAGTTTTGCCAATTAAAACTTCGTTTTAAACTATTTAAATTGTAACACCCCGAAAAATCGGGTTTCAGCGGAAGCATACAAGTCTTGGGTGCTACTAATTGGTATCACAACACAAGTATAGAATAACGGGTCTATATTAAGAAAACTCATTTATTCAAAATAAATCAAAGTTTACAATAAAATTTGATGTAAAAACAGGCCCATAATAAATAAGCGGTCCCCAAATACAAATATGAGAGTCGTCTATGACCATGCCATGCCATTGCCCAAGCGCCTTCAAAAGCAAACTATCGCCTCAATACCTGAAAATACATGCTAAAAGTGTCAACACGAGGTTAGTGAGTTCATACGTTTTCATAAAAGTGTTGCGAGTTCAAAAGATCCTTTCGATCATTGTGGCGTCCACAATGTCGCGAAAACAAGATTTACCTTTAAGCAAAAATAGTAAGGTGGACCACAAGGTTTTCAAGTGCAAATCATTTCTCATAAACAAGTCAAATTTAATCAAGGCATAACCTGCCTACTTCATATTATCAAAACATTTATCCGCAAAATAGTTCATAAACAACCACTTGGACAATATAAAACAAATCAAACACTACAACGAATATAGTGTCACACAAGCTTAACTATTACTCATGCTAAGTCATGAAACCAACGCTAGATAGCACACAAGCAATCGACATGTTATTCATCCCCCCACATAAGCCATGCTGGTCGGACGGGGTGGCCATTCCCAATAGATCTATTCATAACGCTCGCACAATCCTAAACTAGGATGTAACAATTCAATACAATGCTTGGGTTTCTATCCTTAACCTAGCACATAATAGCTCACAAAAACAGTTCCAGGTCCAATCTAAACAGTTTTCAAGCACTTATATCCACAAAAAACGTATTCAAACCAAATCACGCATTTCATCAAAATCAGTTATCAATAGCGTATTCAAATCAATTAATCATTTGTATTTAGTAAAAACGAGCATGTATTCTCCCCCAAAACAGTTTAAAAGCAAGTAAAAGTAGGGGCCATGAACTTACCTCGATACAAAGAAACGCAAGAATCACAACTGGCATTAGTGAGCAAAGCATAGCAGTCTCACAAGAAAGGCACAACGATATCCAAAAAGTACGAGCACAACGGTACGACATCGGCACAATCTAATAGAAATTTGCTATCTCAGAATAAATCTAGCAAAGAAAATTAATTTCCGAAAGACAATGTGTCTTAGTTTTCATGGAATACTCGTATCGTTCATTTCAATAATCCATTATTAATATCTCAAAAAGTTTAGTTTTAACATTTCGTGTGGTTGTCAGAAATCAAGACTCGACATACAACTCACGCCAAACGTAACTCACACCAAGACATAATATATTGCCCAATATAATATGAGGAATAGTCAAGAAGTATTGACCAAGACTCGACTAGAGTAGAAATTGACAAGAAATAAGTCGAGGAAGTAACGACACATAGCTATGACAAGTATTAAGTTAATTGGTAAGTTTCGGTGTTTACCCAATAATCCCAAATAACTTGTATAAAACAAATACGTTTTATAAACAATGAAAAGTTTGAAATTTGGAATTCAAACAATAGATGTTTTACCACTTTAAAGTAAACTTGTTTAGAATTCACGGGTTTTTATAATGATAAAAGAGATTCGACATTTGCAAATATCACTTAGAATGTTTCTATAAATTACAGCATAGCGCATCCATTTATATAGCATTCCCAAGTCATAATGACTCTTGAATAATATAAAATTTATCGTTATGTTTCTCAATTTGTCAAATGTTACATTTTATAATATACAATTGAACATATCATTCGCGTTTATATTAGTTGTTTAGTTTTATTGATCGTTTGTATAGTTCGGGTCCAGATATGTTGAATTCTTATGAGTCTAACATACCCTTCCGTCGCGTGTACCAAAGGGTCCATAATGTCCAAATAACTAACACTGTAAATCCAATACGTCCAATCCTTATCCAATGTGTGTCGATATACAAACAAAATATCCAAATACATCCAAGTCTCCAAATAACAATCTATGAGTAAGTAATGTGTAAAAATGATATAGGTCAAGTTAGTCCGTTAACAAAGTAAATTAAGTCCCATACATAAAAAATTTATAATTCTAATAAGAATTACAACCCAAGACCATTGGGCTCGCTAGTCCAAAACAACCAAACGGACCATTTAGATTTCTATGCTAAAAAAATAATGAACACCTCACAGGTGTACTCTTTTGTACCAGAACAAAGAAAAGACACAACCATACGGGTTGTTGAACCGAGACAAACGAACACACCGAACGTGGGTCGTTGAATCGTAACACAACTACACAAGCACACCCTTGATGTCTCGTTCCTAAACCCGAGACCAATCAACAACATTAAGCCAAAACGAGCTTATTACCATATTGATCCATACAATTCTTAAAGGTAACCTAACATAAGCAAAACATCCACAGCAACTCAATGAGTCTCGACTCAAAACCTACACAAGATCCGAATAAGCTTTATGAGCTTATTGACAATTCAAATAATCTACATGATTCAAACCAAGCTTCACCGAAACAAATTCAAACCCAAACCGAGGAACCACACTCAGGTTTTATACTCGACCCGACATAACTGCCAAACATTAATAATAACACCACCAGATGATTTTAAGCATGCGCTTGAGTAAAGTTTAACACCAACACGAGACTCAACTCTAAAATAATTAGCAAACCCAAAAGCCATTCGCAACCCTTAACAGGTCACGACCTGTAACCAAAACGGGTACAAACCCGACTCGATTCACTGATTCATACAAACACCATTTTTATATTTCTACCACACGATATTATTAACAAGTCATTTTCAATTTGCTTACCACACGAGTTCATCACAAAAACGTTTTTAAACAATGAAACGTTTATAACCTTTTAACTGTTTTCATTCCACGAGAACTTGCCACATGATTATTATTCAAAACATAAAAGAAATACAAGATTAGATGTGACGGGGTTATGGACATACCACATGACCAAAACGACAGAGAGACGAAAGAAGATAGATGAGTGGTTGTGGTGGCGGCTGTGGTGGCCGTGACCACAGCAACGGTGGCGGCGGCTCTCGGATGTAACCCCAAACAACATGAAACTTCTTTATACTCATTTAAAACTAAAAACCCTAGAATTTCGAATCTAAAATTTCAGATTTAGGGCACGTTATAAGGATTGAGCGCGAGTGCAATGCATAGAAACGACCACAAGGGCCCGATCTATCGTTTGGGAATAGTGGCGCATTTTTCCGGTGGCGCACGCCAGCGACAGCCGGCGGTTGGTGGTTGTCGGTAGTGGCCGGAAAAGTTTTCTGGTGACCGGAATATTAAGAGAGATAGAGAAGAGTTGAGTTTTTTTTTTTAATATTTTTTAGAGAGATAAGGAAAGAGTAGAAATGAGGGAGGTAGGGGTTTGTATATACTCTTGGAGGACCATTTTTGCCAGATCTTAAGTTTCAAGGGTGGCGTACATAAATGTATTACAGGGACCATTGCTGTAATTTTTGTAAACTTTGCAATACTCAAGCTCGGGACTCATTTGGACTAGAAAACGATTGATTCGACTTACGAAAATCATGCCATCGCGTTCAGAATAACTTTTCCAATAAGAAAGAGTATTCGTACGACTATTTCTCGCAACTGAAATAATAAACAAATCAAAATGATTAATAGGTTTATGGTTGTTCCGGTACGCGTTGTGTCTAATTTTTACGTTTCGCGAGATAACTTTCTCGTTTTCACGTCAAATGAGCTCAGGAAAGTTCGTAAATGAGAAGCAGACGAATTTATTCTAAAACGAATATCTGGAAAAGTGCGAGTTGTTACATAGTTCCCTCCTTATCGGAATCGCGTCCTCGCGATTCAATTTGAGTTATCCGTTAGATTTGAAAAGAGATATATATAGTTTCTCAAGATTCCATTTTCACATTCTCACGCGAATTCGAGATATTTCTTAGAGTTTCCACCAATCAGTAAAAATAGGAAAACGACTTTGCTCATGTCATTTGATTTCACGGTTCACGGTTTTGATAGGTTCCTCAACACAGCTTAGGCGTTCGTCGATATGGATATCTCCTAGCAAAGACAATAATCGTTTTCAACAGTGAGGCATTACCTCTGATTACGCAAATGGAAACGTCATGAATAACTAAGCTCTGACGATAGCTCAAAGCTCTAAGCTGCCAGTCCAGTTCTAGCAAGAGTCTTAAAAGGATTTGCACAACAAAGATTTGGCTTTCCAAGTTTACTAAACGCATCACAAAATCCACGGTGAGATTTTTAAGCATAGCCTCGTCTCCAATCATGGAGTCTTAAAGATCCATGTCATCCGTCCATCTTAGCTATTCTGATGATCGTGAGCAGTTTACATTCTGCTTTTGATCTAAACAATCTCTCAATAGTTTCATGAATAGTTTTAGGATATCAAGTTGGGTATTACCCACTTCAATCCAACCAATCGTTGAGCGGCGTTTTCAACCATGAAGTGCCTCGTACAACGTGGCTATGGTTGTAAGAGATTTCGACCAATGGGAGGTGTCTATCCCAACCATTTTCGAAATCGATCACGCCGACATGCAACATGTCCTCTATCATTTGAATAGTTCTTTCACTCTAGCCAACGGTCTATGGATGGTATCCAACACTCATACCAAGACCTGTCCTCATGGCTCTTGGAGTGATTACTAGAAGCTTGATGTGATACGACTTGTGAAACAGTTGAGAGGATAAGAAGAGTACAATCCATTGTGTACAAACAACGGCAAGGTCAAATCTCGATAACAGCAAAACATTTCGTAGGATGACCGCAAAATGGTTAGTAGGATAATCGAAATCAGCTTGTACGACTATAGTGGCATGGCTCAATATTTCATAAGGAGATAGCAAATATAATTGATATTCTCGAGAGATGAATGAAGGGTTAGGCGTCAGCTCCAAGGATCGCGGTTCAAGTTGCTCCTTAAAGTCTTAAGGTTTCTGTTGGGCCAACAGAATCTCCTTCGAAAAGAGGGTTAAGCAAATTCAGAGTACGACTCTCAAGGAGAGCTTTAATTACTACCAGCAATCAATAGATTCATTTCGTAGTGCACTTAATACTTGACGCAGAAAGATACAGCATTCAAATCCAACGCCATAATTTCCAAACGAAATTCGACTATCAATCGATATCAGATCAAATTCTAAATACAATTGAACGAAGATGGTTCCAAAAAGTTATGATAATAGCATACACATCGATAGAGCGCAAGGTGCAACATCAAAAGAACAGCATCAATGGAATGATCATCGGTCAAAGATAAGGATGGGAGTAGAGGCGTCTACAACAAGACCAAAACAAAACCACGAGAATAAGCGAATCCATTTTCACCATAGGAGCCAAAATCGAAGAATCTAACAATCCAAATTCAACGTAGCCAAGATCGATTCCAAATATTCCAAGAAGCCCGATGAGCTTATTACAACTTCACGCAACCCAAATGTAAACTTGGGATCAATCGGGTCTAACCTGACCCTATGCAAAACAAGGTCTTACAGTTCCAACGATTCCAAAAATAATCCGAAGTCAAATAATGATTAGACGGCGACAAATAGCGATTCATAAAAAAGGAAGGATATCGCGATAAACAAGAATTTGTGATGCCAGTGTGTTGTGTGTAAAGGAAAGATTTTATAAAATTTCATGCTCGTATACACACACCAAAACCTTTCCATTTCCTGAAATCAAACCAAAAACCAACCAGACATAATTCTATTATAACTACTCCAAGTATCGCAAAATTCACCTCTGAGTCGGACATAGGTGATCAGGCTATGTCCCACTATCCCTGGTTGAATATAGTTGATCAGTCTATATTCACCCGAGGTTCAATGAATTTTGATATACTTGACTTAGTTACTCTAGCCTCATGTCTTTCACTTTCCAAAATCCATTTTCAAAAGATTAAAACCAATGTCCACAAGCGAGGACGAGTGATGAGATTGTTCAAGGAAAGAGACGCAATGCTACAACAGATACGATGCGTAAACATAAGTATGTCGAAGATACTTATAACAGATAATGAAAGATAAGTGGATATACTCATCCAATAGTAAGGCACACATCTCATCAAATATATTAGCAATCAAAGTCACAAGTGAGGCATCAGCTTGGCAGGCAGGCACGTGTCGGTCATAATGTTAAATTTTCATAAAAGTGGTTATAGTCTAGGTTTTGAAAATTTACCCAGTTCTCTATAACCTAGGCTCCCAATCTGTAACACCCCGAAAAATCGGGTTTTAGCGGAAGCATACAAGTCTTGGGTGCTACTAATTGGTATCACAACACAAGTATAGAATAACGGGTCTATATTAAGAAAACTCATTTATTCAAAATAAATCAAAGTTTACAATTAAATTTGATGTGAAAACAGACCCATAATAAATAAGAGGTCCCCAAATACAAATATCAGAATCGTCTATGACTATGCCATGCCATTGCCCAAGCACCTCCAAAAGCAAACTATCGCCTCAATACCTGAAAATACATGCTAAAAGTGTCAACAGGAGGTTGGTGAGTTCATAGGTTTTCATAAACGTAGAAATGAGGGAGGTAGGGGTTTATATATACTCTTGGAGGACCATTTTTGCCAGATCTTAAGTTTCAAGGGTGGCGTACAGAAATGTATTACAGGGACCATTGCTGTAATTTTTGTAAACTTTGCAATACTCAAGCTCGGGACTCATTTGGACTAGAAAACGATTGATTCGACTTACGAAAATCATGCCATCGCGTTCAGAATAACTTTTCCAATAAGAAAGAGTATTCGTACGACTATTTCTCGCAAATAAAATAACAAACAAATCAAAATGATTAATAGGCTTATGGTTGTTCCGGTACGCATTGTGTCTAATTTTTACGTTTCGCGAGATAACTTTCTCGTTTTCACGTCAAATGAGCTCAGGAAAGTTCGTAAATGAGAAACAGACGAATTTTCTCGAAAACGAATATCTGGAAAAGTGCGAGTTGTTACATAGATCGACTTATGTCAATCTATTTTGGATGTGTGTTGGATGTTGATAAACAAACATATAGAAAAATAAATATGTAATGAAAAAGATAAAGAGTTAGAAGCACAAAACCACAACGCGAGTATTTATAGTGGTTCGGCTACAAGGACACCTTCCTTGCCCTACTCCACTCCCCGAGTCACCTACTCAAGAGTTCGTAATCACTACACAACACCAGCTCCTTATGGCGGAGAATCCTTCACAACGTCGCCTAATCTTTTTTAGGTACTAGTCTAACCACCGGGTTCTTTTACCAAGGAGAACCACACCTACCACAACGTCGCCTACCCTTTATCCGGTACCAGGCTAAGTACCGAGTTCCATTACAATGGAGGAACTACTACCCAACACTACACAACACCTAAACTCAAAGGAGACCTACTCCTTATAATAACATCATCAAGGATAACAATATCCTTTGACCCAATACTAATCTATTATGTACATTGAATCACACCATATCGAATGCACACCTTAGGCACCTTTCACTAATGCCTTTCACTCGATCTTCAAGACACCCTTCACTAATGTCTTGTGACTTGACTTCTAGGCACCCTTCACTAATGCTTCTAGCCTTGACTTCTAAGCACCCTTCACTAGTGCTTTCTATACGGATGATCGACACCCTTCACTAATATCTTCGTCTTAACACTTGAGATATCTTTTACTAATGTCTTCAACACTACACTTCTTATGAGAAAGAAGAAAACTTTCAACAAGAGAACCTCAGTAGTCTTGATGATAACGAAGCATGGCAACTCATGGACTTGAGCTTGCTCGTCTTCAAAAGATGGTGATCTCGCCTTTAAGAGGAACCTAGAGAATCACACGAAAACAAAACTACATACAAAGATCACTTGGATCTGAGGTTAGAGAGTTTGTAACTCAAAGAGAAAATATGTGAGAAAGGGGTGAGAAATAATGAAGAAATGGCTCACTATTTATAGAGAGAAAACAGCTACTGTTCTACGGATCCCACCGATCCCTCACTTGAGGGATCCGTCCAGTGCAATACTGGGGATCCGTGGGACGCTCCCCTTTTCCCATGGGTTTTTTGGTTATGGGTCATGGGTTATGGGTTGGTCCGTGGGTATTTCATTAGATACAATGTATCTAATAGATGCAATGCATCTAGTCAAATGGATATGGGTCAATACCATGGGTTATGGATATGCTCCATGGGTTGTAGTTTTTACCCATTATAATACATACTAGTTATGTATATATTTGCCCAGTATGTAAACACTAGTTGTTGTACATATGTATTATTAAATCATAAAATCACTTATACTTGTTTTAGTGTTTTATGTGAAAACGTAAGTGTGTTAGAAAACTATTGGCTCAAACCATTTACGTATTTTATTTGTTTCGTTAAAATGATTTTACGTTTGTTTTCGACAAAACATTAGAAGATCGTAAAATATAAATAAATGTTTTTACGGCTTATTTGTATTAACAATCTCCCCCTTTTTGTTGATGACAAAACATAAAATTATTTTAAGTAAAAAAACTAAAATTCGTAAAAGTTTGAATTTGTAGTTTTTACTTTCTTCTCCCCCTTTTGTCGAAACAAAAAGAGCTTCAAAGATAAACTAACACATTGTTTTAAGAAAAACAGGTGAAAAGAAAGAATAGAGAGCAAGTAACAGGAAGAGGTCTCGTCTTAACTCCCCCTTGACGAGTCCATCCCTTTGAGAGGGCGTCAAGTAAATAAAAACTACTAAGCTAATGTATTGCAACTATGTTTGCAAATGGTTTCGTCTTAGCGACGATAACGCTCCCCCTACATAATTGCAACTTTGCAAGGGGACGTCATGAAATGTAATCCTAATATTCCAAATGATCTTGTAATGTAATGCTTTGACACAAAGCTCCCCATAGCTTTAGAGTGTCAAAGTCTTCATGTGTAAATTGAAAACCTACAAAACAAAGGTTAGAATACAAGTATATAATGCATAATTTCCTGCAAATACGACTCAAGTTAGTAGAAAACTAATCTTCTGTTGCATGGATCCCACAGTTCCCTTCTTGGAGGGATCCGTCTAGGCAAATTTTAGGGATCCGTCTGTCTGATGACAAGATTCAGCAATGGTGATATAAACAAATGATGTTAACATCAAAGTGAGATATGTATTATACCAAATAATCATATACTCAGAAATATAGCAAATATCATGTAATTTCATTTAATAAAACTAGAGATATGATATACATGACTCTAAAAACTAAGAAAATGAACGATACATGACTTGGAGTTACTAGACTATCTAAGTTACGCTTGATACTAGGACACCACTAAAATCTTCTAACTCAATTTTGTTTAGGTTTAATCTCGTCGAAACGTTCGAGGAGGTGATAAAACATGAAACGTTGATCTTCCCGTACTTCATGTATCAAACTTTCAACATGTTGACAATGATAGCAATCTTTGTCATGACTAGGTAGTGGTGATGGAAGAAATGAAATTGCTTGATGTGAAGGATCAAGTGAAGCGGGTTGAGGAGCCTCAAACGATGGAGGGATTGGTGGAGGCGCATTCGAAGATGGTTCAACCAAGAATGATGGTGGTGGTAGAGAGGTGTCAACTTCCATGTGGTCGGGTGGTTGACTTTGATAGTTTCTCATAATCCAAATGGGATTATTTAATGGTGACGGTGAAAAGGAAGCCGGAGTTAGTGTTGACTCAACACCTTGATTTTTTTCCATTCATCCTCCTAATGAGGAGAGTGTTGCCGGTGGTGGAGGATGAGATGGCCTAGGAGGCAAATCATCTAGATTGTAGAGGTGTGGTAATAAAAGTGGAGTGGTGAATGATAGGGCTCTTGGCACCAATGGTGATGGTTCAGTGGAAATGGGATTGTTTGGTTTAGGAGGTATGGTGGTGTTTGGCATAGGTAGTTTCGTAGGAACTATCCTTTTAGGGATTGTTTTGATTGGTTGAGTTGGTAGAGGAGAAATCCTTGCATTTGTGGATTTGACCAAAGATGATTCGGTTGAAGAAATTTCGTGTTACAACACGAGCAAATTTCTTGGGTGGTTCTTTGGTGGATGAGTTACCACTTGGAGCTTTCCTCATGATGAGATGATTCAAAGAGGTTTGTAACGGTTTCTAAGTGCTGAAAATGAGGATGAAGGTGATGACCTTAGGGGTCCTAGCAATTTGGTTTATAAAGCAAGAGATTTGGCAAGTGCATTCAAGACTTAAGCCACTAAGATTCCTTGGAATGTGATGATTAGCATGCACAAGAGTCAACTTCAGAGTTATACTGATCTAGGAACTTAATTAAGATGAGATGGAGTGGTCAAGTTAGCAAGATGAGCTTGAAATGATTGTTTTAGCTAGAGTTGACATGAATCTGTTATATGGATCCCACGGTTTCCTCCAATGAGGGATCCGTCTAGGCTAATCCTAGGGATCCGTCTCTCAGCAGATAGGAAAGAGTAACAATGATGTTTGTAAGGTCTAAAGCCTATACCTTCTTGAGTGTTTCAGTTCATCTAAGTGTCTTAAATGAAAGGGTACTTAAATGCTTAAGGGCAATGAGTGATGTAGCTAATGATTGCCTTTTATGGAAGAAATTGGAACTTTTATGAGTACCAATAAGTGACCAAGGATGACACTAAAGATTTGAGAGTGTCAAATGGAGCTAAATGATCCTAGAGACCAGATAGTAACTTAAGATAATGTCTTGGAAGATGTCCTAAAAGCTTAAGATGAAAAAGCTAGAATTTGACCCATTTCAACCTTTTTTGAGATAAGGATGACTACAATCCACTTGCTATAGTTGAAAGATTTCTAAAACAAGATGTTTTTACATGTGAAAGATTATGTGTGAGTATAAGAGTGGAAGAGTAATGAGCTTTGGTGAGACGATAGATCTACAGGTGTTTTGAGTGTGATCTAAATGTGTTATGCGTGAGTATGAAAAATTTACTCAACTTTGATAAGATCTCAATTTGCCTTAAGGCATTATGACTAGCTTAGTGTGAAGTGATCTAAAGACATGTTTTGAAATACAATGATTGAAATTGCATTTTGTTTGCCGGATCCCACGGTTCCCTAAGAGTAGGGATCCGTCTAGCACAAACTTTGGGATCCGTCTCTCTGTTAGGCAGAACCTTTACAAAAGGTATGCAAGGGTTGAACAATGCATCATATTTCAAGGTTAGTATTTTTCTAAGAGGTTCTAACACTAATGAGATATCAAATGTAAGATATTTTATTTCATGAAAGAAATTACATTGATAAAGCATGGATACTAAGGATTGACCCTATTTTGAAAGAAAACTAAGTTCCTTGAGCGTTTTCGCTAGATGGATCATCAAATGTTTGATGAGTGTTCGCCTATTCGGGAATGAAGAAAGTCTTTATGAGAGATGTGTTTAGAGGTTCCATCATCTTGTTCACAAGTACGTACAACGGACTTTGAAATTGATGATGGAAGTACATGATGTTATGATAAAGGCATGTAAAGAACATTCCATAAGGGATTAGTTTATTTTTGGAGCCTTGAAAATTTACAATTCGCCTTGCGAAGAAGTAGGTGAGATTGTATGGTTGTTGTGTTAGCAAACAATACATTATGTGAGCACAACAAGCGGGAAGGATTTCTCGATTCCCCCTAAGACTCCAAACATTTTCACGTAGGATGAGTGTGAGAGCCTTGTACTCTTCTCGGATATCCCGTATATAGATAATGTTTGGATCGGAGTAATAGGGTCGAGGTTTGCATATTATGCGAGTCAAATCTTCCGGGGAAGGTATGTGTGAACAATATGGACTATTTTCTTCATGAAAGTTGAAGAGAGAATCAAGAGACCAATCTTCAGTGAAGGCACATTGTCCATGATTTGGAATTCGGAGGATGTGAGCAAATTGCCAAAGGGTTAAAAGAAACTTTTGGTTTTTGATCCAAAACCAACGGGATAGAGAGCGATCCTCGTTATGAACGAGTTCAACTTGATGAAAGAAATCCAATACAAACCTTGGACATATTTTATCGTTAAATTCAAAAAGACATTCCAGTCCTATGGTTCGGAAGGAGGTATTAATACCTTCTTCATATCGTAGAGGAGTGTCGACAATATGTCCTTCATGGAAGTGACGGGTTTCGAGATTATTGAACCCACGGACATGATTACCAGGTGTGTTGGGCTCAAGAGAGATGTTAGGAGTGTAGATGCTAGTGAGTGAAAAACCGAACTCATACTCATGCGACATAGCGAAACCTATAGAAAAGAAGAGATAATAGGATGTGACGTATTAAGAAAAAAAATGATTACCTAACGTTTTTACTAGATTTTTATTAACAATGATAATTAACTCACTTAATGTTTGACAATCTAGTGGGACATTTCTTTTAGGAAGAAAGTGGTTTTTATTTTGCATGAAAAACTGTTATCCAGAAGGACGGTTCCCTTTTATGAGGGATCCGGATGGTATACTTACAGGGATCCATGGATCTATAGTAACAGAAACAGATTTTTGATAAAAGCATAGGTTTTTAGATTTTATAGTTTTACACCAAGATATGTGTATTATTCTACATTTACTTTTAGCATGAATTAATGGTTTCTAATGTATCACTAAAAAATACAAAAGATATAAATCAAAAGAAATGACAACCACATTATGATAATAAACTAGATAAACTAGAACATTAGTAATATTTCATTTCAATGCCAAGAACGATACAAAGGATTGGGTATATAACACCAATGTAGATTAACAACACAAAGTATATGTCTCCATATGAGAACTTCATCATAGGGAACACGAGAGCGATGAGTGTTAAGACAATGAGTACGAAGGCGATGTAAACCATGTTGATGAAGAACCTTCTTGGTTTTGGTTTGAGATGAGATGAAGAAGAAGATGATGTTTTGAATGGGAGGTAATTTTTGAAAGTGGAAGATTTGAAAAAGTGAGGATTTGGTGGAGTGGACGTCGAAGGGGTTTTTATGGGGAAGGAGGAATTTTTGAGATTTATGTTTTGTTTTATTATTAGAGAGATATGATTTTTGGATTAAATGAAAATAAAACACAAGTTTTATAAACCTCGAATTTAGACGAAAAAGTAACACGTATGCGAGAAGGATTTCCTAATGAAGCTACATGTAAAATATGAATATGCACAGAAGATAATCATATAAATACCTATGTAAGCATACTTATTTATCAAGCTAATGTTATTTAGAGATAAGTGGAAAGTCATACCTCTAATGCACTTAGGAATGTCTTTACAAATGACACAACAAATGTCAGTAGACAATTCCTGCTCCTTTGTGTTTAGGATACCTTCTTAGGGAAGGTATTCTTGTTACCAAGCAATTCCTATGGCTTGGCAGGTATGAGCTTTAACTAAGCAACATGACAAAGATGATTAGTGCAATTAAATAAATAATAAGAAAAAAAATGTTGTCATCTAAGCAACATCTAAAAAAAGAGTTTTAAAAACATGGTATTTATTTTTATAAAACACCTTCTTTGTAGTTTTCCATTAACCATGGATCATATCAAGTTTTCAAAGTACAATATACTTTAAGGAACTTGGTAACGAAGCTCTGATGCCAATTGTGGAAAACTAGAATGGGGGGTTGAATAGTTTTGCCAATTAAAACTTCATTTTAAACTATTTAGATCGACTTATGTCAATCAATTTTGGATGTGCGTTGGCTGTTGATAAATAAACATATAGAAATATAAATATGTAATGAAAAAGATAAAGAGTTAGAAGCACAAAACCACAACGTGAGTATTTATAGTGGTTCGGCTACAAGGATAACTTCCTTGCCCTACTTTACTCCCCGAGTCACCTACTCGAGAGTTCATAATCACTACACAACACCAGCTCCTTATGGCGGAGAAGCCTTCACAACGTCGCCTATTCTTTTTCCGGTACTAGGCTAACCACCTGGTTCTTTCACCAAGGAGAACCACACCTACCACAACGTCGCCTACCCTTTATCCGGTACTAGGCTAACTACCGTGTTCCATTACAATGGAGGAACTACTACACAACACCTAAACTCAAAGGAGATCTACTCCTTATAATAACATCATCAAGGATAACAATATCCTTTGACCCAATTCACACCATATCGAATGTACACCTTAGGCACCTTTCACTAATGCCTTTGATTCGATCTTCAAGATACCCTTCACTAATATCTTGTGACTTGACTTCTAGGCACCCTTCACTAATAGCTCTAGCCTTGACTTCTAAGCACCCTTTACTAGTGCTTTCAATACGGATGATCGACACCCTTCACTAATATCTTCGTCTTGACACTTGAGACATCTTTCACTAATGTCTTCAACACTACACTTCTTATGAGAAAGAAGAAAACTATCAACAAGAGAACCTCAGTAGTCTTGATGATAACGAAGCATGGCAACTCATGGACATGAGCTTGCTCATCTTCAAAAGATGGTGATCTCGCCTTTAAGAGGAACCTAGAGAATCACACGAAAAAAAACTACATACATAGATCACTTGGATCTGAGGTGAGAAACAATGAAGAAATGGCTCACTATTTATAGAAAGAAAACAGCTACTGTTCCACGGATCCCACGGATCCCTCACTTGAGGGATCCGTCCAGTGCAATACTGGGGATCCGTGGGACGCTCCCCTTTGCCCATGGGTTTTTTGGTTATGGGTCACGGGTTATGGGTTGGTCCATGGGTATTTCATTAAATACAATGTATCTAATAGATGCAATGCATCTAGTCAAATGGATATGGGTCAATACCATGAGTTATGGATATGCTCCATGCGTTGTAGTTTTTACCCATTATAATACATACTAGTTATGTATATATTTTCCCAATATGTAAACACTAGTTGTTGTACATATGTATTATTAAATCATAAAATCACTTATACTTGTTTTAGTGTTTTATGTGAAAACGTAAGTGTGTTAGAAAACTATTGGCTCAAACCATTTACGTATTTTATTTGTTTTGTTAAAATGATTTTACGTTTGTTATCGACAAAACATTAGAAGATCGTAAAATATAAAAAAACGTTTTTACGGCTTATTTGTATTAACAATATAGGCTCTAAGGGGTTAACTAGGGGCATCGTGCACTTAAAATGAGTAAATCACAAGGGTGTGTGGTAATTACTCAACCTATGTGGTCAATTTAATTTTTAAAAATGTTTAAAACAAAGGTTATCCTAGTGCTTCTTATCATTTAGTAAATCCTAACTATACGAATGTAGTCTCACAAGCGATCTCGGAATGCATCACAAAAACAAGTTCTGGAATCTATATACTACAGGTACACTCACAAGCTTTAAAATGAATGCTTTTATCTTATATATCTAAAGGAGAACCTCACATTTTGTGGGTGGAAAAGGGTTTTTGTGCTAGTTATATAACTTCTATCCACGAGACGCTTTATTAAAACTAAATTTTTGCTCATAAATGTCATAAAAGATTAAAATTTGGTGCTAAAATTACCCTAACAAGTATTTCTTTTACTTTACTACACTATTACTAAGGACAAGACAAATATCAAGCGAGCAAATAGTTTCTAAGGTATCCCTTTTTTCTCTCCCTACACTTAAACTGAACATTGTCCATAATGTTCCCTGAAAGTATCAAGGTTATGATAATAAGAAATAACTAAAAGAGAAAGAAACTACTACTCCCCTGATTAGCTCGGTATTATTGGTTTAGAATCAAGGTTAAATCCTCCTGCAAGAATAATAAGTCAATCATAAATGTTGCTTCCAATGTGTACTTGCATCTTACGGTCCAATATAACCTGTAAATTCTGAGAAAACAAACACGAAACCTCACGTTAAGATATAATATTTGCAAAATAGATTTTTGCAGGTTCCTGGAAAATTAAAAATTCTGAAAATTTTTAGAAATTCAGATTTCACAAAAAAATGAAAATTTGCAAAATTGTTTGATACGGTGCCTGACGCTGTCAGGTTATAGATCCTGACGCCGTCGGGATTGACCTGACAGAATTTTAAACTTTGTTTTCTGGAAAAAATTACTTATTTAGAACCTGGAAATTACTACAAAACAACCATTGTGACTCGATACAAGCATTTGACTCAAACAAACACGCAAATATATGCTCATCATGTTTTGTTAATTTCATGTTCAATTTTGTTTTATTAAACATATGTGATGCTCCCTACACTTATCCTTTTGCAAAACACCTTTATATGTGATTAAGGCGAGGTTAAAAACAAAATTAAGAACTTTCAAAATAGTATTTAGAACATGAAAAATAAACAATAAAGAGGAGGCATATACAACACACAAACAAATAAACAAAACTCCCCACAAAGACATGCAAGGGTTCAATCATATTATATCATCTCCTTGGTATTCTAATTCCTTTTCCATGATTTTATTATAATTAGCACGCGAAAATATATTCATTGGCAAAGATGAATTAAGGTAAGCATCAAAACTTCTATATCCAATTTTACAAGGAAATTACATATTGAAAAGGCTATCATTCTCAATCCTCGTTCTAGGGTCAACATATTTAAGAGGATCTTCATCATCCTCTTTTATTATCACATCCATAATTTTCCATCACCTAAATCCTCATTGGAATTTTAAAAATAAAAATGGCCATTCTCATGGTCAGTACCATGGTCGGATAAATCACTAAAATCATTACCAAAGTGATGGTCGGGTGAAAGGTTGGGTAATTTCGCGACCTCCATAATGGGGGCCGGAATAGGTAGTTGAAAATTTCTACGAACAAAGACATGAAGAAAAGACATTGACTACAAGAAAGCTAAAACGAAAAACAAAATCTCACTCGATAAGAATCTAGTGAGTAGACCAAGAGGAGGTAAAAAATGAACCTAAACTATTCCCTCGCAGTGGCGCCAAAAACTTGAAGCACAGTTTGTAAGACCTCCGAAAGAAGTTTTACAATCCTCCTAGGTAGTGTACCTAACCGTTGTAGTGTAGTATAGATAAGACTCGGGGGATTGATTGTTCTCTAGGGGAATAGTGTTGGGAAGGTCGAGATGTATGACGAATAGGTCTAAGGCGAGGAATGATTCTTTTTGTATTTTTAAATTTTATGAAAGCAATGTAAAATCTCGGTATTGGATTGAGGGTTTTGATTATCAACATACTTATAATTACTAATTAAACTAATTAAAACTAATAATTAAACTAAATTGCAAATAAAGTAAATTAGATTTTTATGATAGGTAAAAACATGTTTATTTAGATTTCACTACTCCCTAGTATCTCCTATTGGCACATCCTTGTTTAATTGGTGCATTGTATTCCATTATTCGTAGGGAGGTGCCAAATTCCCTAACTCTATGAATGTATTGATCTACTCTAAGAAATCGGGATCGCCAAGTAACCTAAGTTATCTCCTCCAAATCTCCTATTATAAACAATCGCAATTCTCGCAATAAACACAAAGAAGGAAATCTTCTAAAACAAAAACTATGTTTTAACATTCCTTCCCATTACTCCATAAAATACTACTTAACCCATGAGTCCTAATCATCCCTAACCAGTATTTACACAAGATATGACTCGACTTAGTAACCATGTAATCAACAAGATAATTGAACTAAGGGTTTAACATAATAAAATAATGCACTAAAGATGAGTGCATACAAGGAAGGCTAAGGCGATTTGGGTGTAACATTTGGTGGTGGATTGTAAAAAATGTTCTTCATTGATATTTCAGAAATAAGAACATCACGAGAACCGCGAAACGATAGGCTCTAAGGGGTTAACTAGGGGTATCGTGTACTAAAAATGAGTACATCACAAAGGTGTGTGGTAATTACTCAACCTATGTGGTCAATTTAATTTTTTAACATGTTTAAAATAAAGGTTATCCTAGTGCTTCTTATCTTTTAGTAAATCCTAACTACACGAATGTAGTCTCACTAGCGATCTCGGAATGCATCACAAAAACAAGTTCTAGAATCTATATACTACCGGTACACTCATAAGCTTTAAAAATGAAAGATTTTATCCTATATATCTAAAGGAGAACCTCACATTTTTTGGTTGGAATTTGAGTGGTAAGGGTTTTTGTGCAAGTTATATAACTTCTATCCATGAGACGCTTTATTAAGACAAAAGTTTTGCTCATAAATGTCATAAAAAATTAAAATTTGGTGCTAAAATTACCCTAACAAGTATTTCTTTTAGTTTACTACACTATTACTAAGGACAAGACAAATATCAAGAGAGCAAATAGTTTCTAAGGTATCCTTTTTTCTCCATCCTTACACTTAAACTGAACATTGTCCCTAATGTTACCTGAAAGTATCAAGGTTATGATAATAAGAAATAACTAAAAGAGAAAGAAACTACTACTCCTCTGATTAGCTCGGTATGATTGGTGTTGAATCAAGGTTAAATCCTCTTCCAAGAATAATAAGTCAATTATAAATGATGCTTCCAATGTGTACTTGCATCTTACTGTCCAATATAACCTGTAAATTCCGACAAAACAAACATGAAACCTCACGTAAAGTCGGTGGTAAAACAATATGTAATAAAAATATAAACTAGAAAGCGAATAAGATATTATGTTTGAAAATTAGATGTTTGTAGGTTCCTGGAAAATTAAAAATTCTGAAAATTTTTGGAAATTCAGTTTTTATAAAAAAATGAAAATTTGGAAAATTGTTTGATACGGTGCCTGACGCCGTCAGGTTATAGATCCTGATGCCGTCGGGATTGACCTAACAAAATTTTAAACTTTGTTTTCTGGAAAAAATTTACTTATTAAGAACCTGGAAATTTCTACAAAATAACCATTGTGACTCGATACAAGCATTTGACTCAAACAGACACGCAAATATATGCTCATCATGTATTGTTAATTTCATGTTCAATTTTGTTCTATTAAACATATGTGATCCTCTCTACACTTATCCTTTTGCAAAACACCTTTATATGTGATTAAGACGAGGTTAAAAAAAATAAAGAACTTTCAAAATAGTATTCAGATCATGAAAAATAAACAATAAAGAGGAGGCATATACGACACACACAAAAATAAAAATAAACAATCAAACAAATAAACATGGGTTGCCTCCCAAGAAGTGTTTTTCTTTATTTACGAGTCTTGTAGTTAGACTTAAAGTCATGGCCTATCTTGTGTCATCTATGCTCACATATCTAAGCGTGAGCCACTAAATTGTTGCACCATCCTTTTTATATTCATTATTCAATCTAAACATCCTTTATAATATCTTTTATTCTTATCATGTGTGTATTTAAGGCCATTCCTTTTATCATTTTCTCTTAAGAGCGGAACCGGATCCAATTTATTACATGCCTCAATTGTAAAATTCTTAAACCTAGTATGCGAACAGGACATTTGGTAAACAAAATCCTCGACTCCGTTTGAGGATGTAATTAACCCATCCATAAGACTTTCATCTAACTTAGTTAGCCTACTAAATGGTTTTCCAAATATGACTTAGGTCAACTTGTTATCAACGAATTCTCCTAAGTCTTCCATGACCATGAAGTCAACCAAATAAACAAAACTCCCCAGACATGCAAGGGTTCAATCCTATTATATTATCTCCTTGGTATTCTAATTCTTTTTCCATGATTTTATTATAATTAGCACGCGAAATTATATTCATTGGAAAAGATGAATTGAAGTAAGCATCAAAACCTCTAAATGCAATTTTACAAGGAAATTACATATTGAAAAGGCTATCATTCTCAATCCTAGTTCTAGGGTTAACATATTTAAGAGGATCTTCATCATCCTCTTTTATTATCACATCCGTAACTTCCCCATCACCTAAATCCTCACTGGAATTCGAGAAATAAAAATGGCCATTCTCATGGTCAGTACCATGGTCGGATACATCACTAAAATCATTACCAAAGTGATAGTCGGGTTAAAGGTTGGGTAATTTCGCGTCCTCCATAATGGGGGCCGGAATAGGTAGTTGAAAATTTCTACGAAGAAAGACATGAAGAAAAGACATTGACTACAAGAAAGCTAAAAAGAAAAATAAAATCTCACTCGATAGGAATCTAGTGAGTAGACCTAGACGAGATAGAAAACGAACCTAAAATATTCCCTGGCAGCGGCGCCAAAAACTTGATGCAGAATTTGTAAGACCTCCAAAAGAAGTTTTACAATCCTCCTAGGCAGTGTACCTAACCGTTGTAGTGTAGTATAGGTAAGACTCGGGGGATTGATTTTTCTCTAGGGGAATTGTGTTGGGAAGGTCGAGATGTATGACGAATAGGTCTAAGGTGAGGAAGGATTCTTTTTGTATTTTTAAATTTTATGAAAGCAATTTAAAATCTCGGTATTGGATTGAGCGTTTTGATTATCAACATACTTATAATTACTAATTAAACTAATTAATACTAATAATTAAACTAAATTTCAAATAAAGTAAATGATATTTTTATGATAGGTAAAACCGTGTTTACTTTGATTTCACTACTCCCTAGTTATCTCCTATTGATTAGTCGAATTGTCACATCCTTGTTTAATTGGTGCGTTGTATTCCATTATTCTTATAGAGGTGCCAAATGCCCTAACTCTATGAATGTATTGATCTACTCTAAGAAACCGGGATCGCCAAGTAACCTAAGTTATCCCCCCCAAATCTCCTATTATAAACAATCGCAATTATCGCAATAAACACAACGAAAATTCTACTAGTGCACTTTAGGTCATGAATATGTTATTTAGGACGTTCAAGCTCGCAACACTAAAGGAAGAAATAAGTTTTCCTAACCTATCGTGTAACAACCATTTAAACAAGAGATGACTATCAAGAGTTAACAACTAGGTTTCATTAGATCTAAACAAACACTATGTTAATTTAGCTAGACATGTTAAAGATAAAGAAACAAGTAATCATCATAAAGCATGAATTAAACATAATGATAGAAGTAATTAAGAGACTTATCTCTTATTTTATGAGGTTGTTAAAACCCTAAAATTAATGCAGAAAATTTTAAAACTATATATAGGATTACAGATGCGGCGGCGTAACTTTATAACTGTGAGACCGTCAAGCCGCCGCCATTAGGGTTTTGTCTCTTTCAAGTTAGCCTTGTGACGGTGTCGCTTTATGATTTAAGCTATCAAGAATGCTTTGACGCCGTCCCTCTTTGATTTTTCCAAGCCGTTACGTTATAACTTCCACAGAAAATTCCAGCTCTCTTAACAAGTGACGGCGTCACTTGTTACTTCTTCAATTTTTCACTGAGCCGTCTCTAGTAAAATTTGAGCTGTTTTGGTATTTTCATTTTCAAGTGACGGCGTCACCTTGTAGGTTGTAACGCCTTCTGGTTCCATTTTCAAACTTTTCATGACTTGGTCGTTTCTTTACATTTTCATCCTTATCGTATAAATATGCATGATTTCCAGCTTTTGCTTCCAAAGTACCTAAAAAGTAAAAAGGAACGATTAGTTTATGGCTTAAATGACCCCCTAAAAATGTATGTTTTAAATCCTTATCACACGTTCATGTAAACCATGAAGGATAAGAACAACAGCTTAAGAAAGTCAGGAAAACTAATGAACATCAACATTGTTGAGGTTGGGTTTGCTTGAGAACGACACAAATATGCTAATAAAACCATTTGTACTTTTAAACTTTATAAATCTTATTAGAAATGAACCAAATATTTACAAGAGATAGCCTACGGAAAACTACCCCAGTTGATGACAGAACTCTCCATACTCGAACAACAAGAGGCACCTAGCTTTGCATTATTGCTCCTAAGATAGGTGGATCTTAACTATAATACTTTGTATTATTTTCTTTGTTTGAATCTCTACTTAATTCAATTACAGTCTTTGGTCTATATAGAGGGGGAAACAGTGGTTGCACATGGGTCCATAGTAAACTGTCCACTTGCTATAGATAGGCATGTGCCTAATAGGCTAGTCTGAAGCGTACTTTCGGCTTTTTCGATTTGACAACTTAGTTCCAATTCCGGTTTCTCGTATATCAATAAGTACTTGATCTTATCTTCTTAAGGAATTTTCCCGCCTATGCATTTAGAGGTTGAAGTTGTAAAACTGAATCAAGTCTTTAGAGTCATAGAGAAATTTGTCAGATCCAGTGACTGTGGTGTTGTTTTTAGCTCCTTGTAAATCACTCCCTGACACCGCATCCATTTGGAAAATGTTTTCTTTAGTTGGTCTTTGACATCCCTTAAGTCATACATGTGTTTGAGCTTTATACAACACTCATTGATTTCTTTATTAGTGAGTATCACTTTCTGAATAATAATTAGGGAGACATGTTCTATGATAACTATCAGGGAGTATCTCACTTCTGATAACTATCAGGTTCACATTGATAGTTATGAAGCGACATTCTCTCTGATCGTTACCAGAGACTTTATGCTCACTGACCTTCAGAAGGTGTATTAGGCTATTTTATGTTTAAAAACTTTCCACAGACATTTGTGTCAGTTTTCTGACCCAACACGACATATTCTTTGTAAGTATCATTATATTCACGAAGTAGTTGAATGGAATAATGTAGAAGTTATTAAAGTCCATACTAATGATAATACTGCCGATCCTCTGACAAAGGCATTATCGTGTGATAAACATGAGTTGCATACTAATGTAATGGGCTACGTTACATTGATTTTATTTATTAATTTCTTTTTTATGTATATCTGGGTTTCCGACTCGACATTGCGAGCCGACTAATCATAGGGCGACTAACCTTTTGGATAGCCTGGAGTATGTGCAGGTGAACCTCCGTAGCCAATGAATAAGTTTAATATAAACTTTTGTTCATGTATTTGGGTTATTGGATCTGTTGTAGTTTAATATGTATCGGAACAAAGGGAATAAGAATATCACTAAAATCCTAAGTCATTAAGAGTTAATGATATGTTGTTTGGTTCTATCAACGGACGAACAAATCGTATGTTTTGGGAGGCAACCATGACCGTTGCTAGACCCTTGACTATTGGTATTTAATTACAGGATGTTATACCATGTCCAAGTGGGACTTTGTAGGTTTGTGTGCGTGATATAACGGAATTATATACTACCATTAATATACGATCCATGGAGTCACACACAATAACTCGGGATTGCTGCTTTATATATTTATTGTTAATAAATAAATGATCTAATTTTACGGTTATACATTTGATCTAATTAGTTAGACTAACTTGGAATAAGGAAATGGGCTCGAGCCCAAAGAGGAGCGAACCCCTCTTGAGCTTAAGGGGCGGGCGAACCACCAAGGGTGGTGTTGGGCCTTGGCCTTGTTTGGTTTCTTTGTTTCAAGACAAAGATATTATATGATAATATTAATTCTTTTAAATGTGGTATATTTATGGATAATATTATATTTCAAATATGATAATTATTCATTAGCTAGCCTATAAATATAAGTTGATAATTATTTATTTATGAAGAGTTTGAGATTTACAAGAACCCTAAAAACCCTCCCATCCTCTCTCCATTGCTCCTCGGCCGAACGCCACCACCACATGAACACCTCTTGTTCATGTGTTGTGATTTGATATGTGTGTTGCTGCTGTCGGGGATCAACCGCTAGCACGCTGCTGTAATCGTTGAGGGTTAGTGTACATAACCGTGAGGAGTCTTGCTTTAGATCTCTTGGTACGTGTTGATCTCCCACGCCAAGCAAACAGGTACGCAAAGATGTTGTGTTTACTTTGATTAATTATCAACTATATCTGGATCGCTGGCTCATCGAAAATCATTGTAGGGTTTTTATATCTTCCGCTGCATGTTTTCTGATAATTGTTATGAAAATGTTAAAATTTGACGATACGTTTTCTGTCACTTTCCCCTATTGGGAACCCAGTGAACCAATTGCGAACCCCGCATTATTATTACAAACCTTTTGGGAACCTCCTCCATTGCGAACCCCATGCTCATTCTCATCTTTCATCCTTTCCTTTATCCCTCATTCTCCACTACTGAACCTGATATCTACTCTTCTATTTTTTTTACAAACCTACTTACTTTCAACATACATTTTCCTTGTCATCTATTTTCCAATTAATTTTACAAACAAATACAACATTAGTATTCAAAAAATTTCTTCTTTAATTTCTCGCAAAAACCGACTTACAACATAATTTTTTATTTTATCTTTATTTCTTCATACATTTTACCAAAAGTTAAAATACTAATATCCTCAAATATTTGTTTGGACTTATGAATTAATATTATTATATTTTAATTTGAGCCATCGTAATCAATTTTTCATATGACTATTATGTTGGTGGTTCATGTGACTGTTATATTTGTGAAGAAGATATAAAATGGATGAAAAATATGGATACATCATAAAAAGAAAAAGATGAAGAATAGTGGATTTGTTTATCATTTTATCTATGTTAGTTGTACAAATTGTACATATTACGATGCATTGCGAAGAAAAATAAAGGATTACGATTGAAAACACATTGATTTGGAAATAAAAAGTTTGAAAACTAGTGCAGAGGGCGGCAAAAGTGTTGCAAAAGGGTGTTTTTGGCATTTAAAAGAAAAAACAATCATAAGTTTAGCTATATGTCACTAAGTTGAGTCAAATTGCAAATAAATGTTATCTTATATCTCAGTTTTTCAAATTTCCCTGAGAAAGGTGTTTGTTGAGTATGAAAAAACTTGAAGTTTGCTAATTACTTATAGGATGCACATCGAATTATGATACAAACTTTACATAAATGATGTGTACATCATTGAATAATGTTTCATGTATATGTTATTAGGCTAAGCACAGTAATGGGAAAAAGGATGGATCGATCGAAGATTTTTGTTTGTCTCAATCGATTGCTACTATGACATGAAGTCACGATCGATCAACTTTTTTATTTTTTGAATCGGTCAAAGGAACGACCGAGTTTTTTTGTTTGTTGTGCGTGTGTTTTGTGTGTTTAAATTAAATGAAAATGTATTTTTGTTGGGTATGTTTTTTAATGTAGGGGGAATTTCATATATACCCAAGGAAAATTCAAAAATTACATATTTCCTCAAAACACAAGTTTTTAATGCATGATGTACAATGCTATCAAAGCATGCTTTGGGGAAATATGTAATTATTGAAGTTTGGTTGGGGATGTATGTAAATGCCCCTTTAATGTAGGTCATATTTATTGTGGCAAAAAATTATTTATAGGTCATCGAAAAAAGAAAGCTAATATGACGGATAAAATAAAAATCGCTCCTAGTCCTTACCGTGCTTAGCCTTGGTATCATGTGAGCCCAAGATTAAAAAACAAAAAGAAATTGTCTTTTCCATTTTGGCATAAGCTTGACTTGATTCCTTTTTTTTCTTCTATGAAATTTCTGTATACAACGCCTACACTACCAATTAAATAAATGGTAAATCACCTATAAATGTAGTTAACTTGCCACTTTTTTTCATTGTATATAGCAATCTTTTTTTTTCTTCTTATTCTGTCAATAAACTTCTATCGTTAGTCCTTTGTGTGTACCCGTTACCCAAAAAACTGCATCGTTAATCCTTTATGCTAACGACCGTTAATAAATAACTTAAAATTTGGTTATCTTACGCTAAACTTGCATCGTTGGTCCTTTATACTAACGATCGTTAAAAATAACTTAAAATTTGGTTTTCTTACGTTTCTGTCCGTTTTAACACGTTTTCATCCGTATTTACACGTTTTCGTTCGTTTTAGCTTTTTGTCCATTTTTTCACGTTTTCATACGTTTTAAGCTTTCATCCGCTTTTCGGTTTTCATTCGTTTTTCACGTTTTCATATGTTTTTGCGTTTTCATCCGTTTTTACACATTTTTAAGCGGTTTTGCACATTTTCATTCGCTTTTACGTATAGTGGTCCGTTTTACACGTTTTCTTCCGTTTTTTCACATTGTCATGCGTTTTTACACGTTTTCATCCGTTTTACCACATTTTCGTCCGTTTATGCAGCTTTCATATTACCCTTACACGTTTTAGTCGTTCTAACACGTTTTCGTCATTTTCACACTTTCATCCGTTTTACATGTTTTCATCCGTTTTACTGTGTTTTATAGTTTTCACATTTTCGTCCGTCTTTACAAGTTTTTAGTCGTTTTAACACGTTTTCATGTCGGTTTTCCACGTTTTCATCCGTTTTACACGTTTACGTCCGTTTTTGCACGTTTTCATCCATTTTACACGTTTACGTCCGTTTTTGCACGTTTTCATCCATTTTTCACGTTTTCATCCGTTTTAACACGTTTTCATCCGTTTTACCGCGTTTTCGTCCGTCTTTACGTTTTGGTCGTTTAACAGCTTTCGTAGTTTTTCACGTTTGCATCCGTTTTTACACGTTTACATATGTTTTTGCACGTTTTCGACTGTTTTTTCACGATTTCGTATGCTTTGATACAATTTTTTCTGTTTTAACTCGTTTTCGTCCGGTTTTCTCGTTTTCCTCCGTTTTTACATGTTTCAACCGAGTCTCTACATGTTTTCGTCTGTTTTTTTCACGATTTCATCCGTTTTTAGACAAAATGTGCAAACACGAACGAAAACATGAAACAACGGATGAACGATGTAAACGGATGAAAAACGTGAAACAACGGATGAAACGCTGAAAACAACAGCGTGAAACAACTGCGAAAGCGTGCAAAAGCGGATGAAAACTGATGTAGAAAAGCGGATGAACGCGGAAAATGATGCTGAATGCTGACAGCGTGTTAAAATGGACGGCGTGTTAAAACATACGAAAATGTGTAAACATATGGCTAAAAAAGCGGATGGCGTGTAAAAATAGATGAAAAGCGTGAAAAAGCGAGCGAACCCGTGTTGAACGCGCAAACCGTGTTAAAACGAATGAAAACATGTAAAACGAGCGAAACATGCAAAATGGGCGAAAATGTGTAAAATGGATGGCGATGAAAAGCGGACGATACCATGTTAAAACGGATGGCGTGTAAAACGTAGCATGAAAAGCGTGAAAAAACGAGCGGGCGGTGTTAAAGCGGGGCAAAACCGTGTTAAAATGGATGAAAACATGTAAAATGGGCGAAAATGTGTAAAATGGATGAAAGTGAAAAACGAATGAAACGGGAAAAGCGAAGAAAAGTGAAAAATGACAGCGTAAAGCGAATGAAAACATGTAAAGCGGATAAAGCGTGAAAAAAAAGCGGGGCTGGCGTGTAAACGAACAGCGTTAACTGACGCGATGAAAAAGTAGAGACGAAACGCATAAGAAAACCAAATTTTAAGTTATTTTTATTGTTACTATAAAGGACGAACGGCGCAAGTTTAGCGTAAGATAACCAAATTTTAAGTTATTTATTAAGCTGCGTTAGCATAAAGGACTAACGATGCGTGTTTTTGGTAACAGTACACACAAAACTACGATAGAAGTTTATTGACAGGAATGAGAAAAAATGCTACATCTGATAAAAAAATTAATAACTATATTTATAGGTGATTTGACTTTAAATAAAAGAATATGTAATATGACCCCAAAAGGTTTCTTTTTTCTTCTACTAAAAAAATATGAAAAAAGATACAAAAAAAGTCAAACCCTGATAGTCAACATTTCTCTCATAGTTCTTGAATGCATGAGTCTTGAGGAACCATCTTCAATTAATCTCTCCTTTACATCACTTCTCTTTAACCCCATTAACTTTGACCAAAATCCTTCTCCTTTCTTCTTTCTCCCATCATTTTGCACACCTTTTTCACTAACAAAAGCCACTGATCTACTCTTTCTTAAAAAAGAAAGGTACCCTTTTCCTTCAACATCATATATTTTACTTCGAGTTTGATTCTTATGCATGGGAGATGCTGTGTTAGATGGAACATTAGACGAGGCACGAGATGAAGAAACTGATGACACTGAAGAGATAGAAGATGAGGAAGATGATGAAGATACATTTGAGACATGAGCATGTGACGATGAAGAGCCCGATATCTTTATTAATCTTTCTCTTAGGCATAATGAACAAACCCCGGGAGATTGTTGATGGTCCGGGTGTTTCTTGCAACTTACTATCACAGATAGTCTTTTTCGGTTTTCCATTGTGTTTGCGTGTGTGATTTTTTTGTTGAAATCTTGGTGTATTTTTTTTCTTTATTTGTATGTGTCCTTGTATTGTATTTATAGAGTTATGAGGGTCGAGTTTCTTTGAGAGTTCATGGGAGTTTCCTTGATAGATGCATAAAAATGACTTTTTTGACACTTTGTTGGATTTTTTTTGAAGATTGACTTGAATATAGATGGAGGGTAAGGATCATGAAACTGACATGCCATCTGGAACGAACGGTCATGATTATACAATGAGCATGCAAATTGAAAGAAGAAAGTGAGTATTCAGGTTTCACATCCAAACCTTTTATATTTATTACTAGGAAGTATTTTACGCCGTGCTAAGCACGGCTCAAGAGTTTATATAATGAGGTGGAATTAAAGTATCATAGTTTATTTAAGGTTTGCGAGAACATATATGAGATTTTAGTAAACGTTTTGCTTTATTGATTAAAATAGTCATCTAACGATCATACGATCACAATATATGAGAGTTCATCTCATCATGTTAAGTTTTATAAATTATTGTTGGGAAAAGAAACAAGAATATCTCAGTTTAATAGACATACACAGTAGTACATAACTACTCTTGAGTAAAGTTGAACACACAATAATTCACCTGTACAAATAAATAGCCTATATAAAATAAAGTAAATGGAAACAATTGTTTTCACAAAACTTGTGTCTCCTACTACCAGTGTTGTCTTTAAGTTTGCGAACATGTGCAATTAAGTTTATTTAATCAAATATTTGTATTCACTTTTAGTATACATATATATACATACTATACAAAAATTTGAGACCCGTATATTTTGGAGACCTTGTGCGGCAACACACCTCTCACACTTTGATATATGGCCATGACTATTACCCACCTATCACACACTCCAACTCATTCCAATGCTTCTACCTTTTCTACTTTGATCACTTTGAAAACAATATGTAAAAAAACCATATGAACCTTAATAATTCAAAAGTTTCTACAAGAAATTCTAACTTGAATACCTACAAAAAGGAAAATCTATTGCTTGTGAATAGCACGACCCACAAAAGAACTAAGCCAAACATTTGTAACATAGGAAAAAATCAACTTGACAAGATAAAACTTGCAAATATACACTATCTATCAACCCTATCTTTTTACTATTTACTCAACACTATCTTTTTTACTATTCTTTGCTGAGTAATTAGCACCGATATGAGTTGATTCATATTTACATATAAGAAACCTATTGTAAGTAAAATTAGCGTTTGAATCATTATATATATATATATACTATTAAGAGTTGTTGAACGGGCCAAACTCAAAAATCTTAGCTGGTCTTTTTAATCTCATTGGTCCACCAAATGTGGTTAACAACGTGAATAGGCCCAACAGTGATCTTTAAGTTTTATGGCCAAACATTAGTCTTTAACTACTCATTTGTGGCTGACTGACTGTACATCTCTATAGACTTTCCCACTCCCTTACCCAAGGGTAATGCATTAAACTTTTGTTACTATTTAGTTATAATATTATTTCAGTAACATTTAGTTTATCATGCAAAGTTATATAAGTAGCATTCAGTTTATCATGCTTATAATTTATAAATAAAAATCATATTGACTCTACAAGTCCACATGCATGAACCACATACACGCAACGGTACAGATACTTTAGTATCAATAATACCATCTGATGTTTGGAACTTCAATTCATATTTCTATACAAGTCACAATACAACATGTACAAATATCTAAGAAATTATTGTTATTTTCATACTTGCTGTGTATTGCTCCATCTTCACAATCAACACGTACATTCCTTGCATCGTAAAGTAGAAGTTGATAAAAGATAACGGGCCAAAAAAAGAGAATGTAAGCTACTCCACCATTATGTTTCACCACAAATTTAATGTTAGAAAGTTAATCAAGACAAAAACAAAATATCCCACAACTAAAATCGTTTGAAACAATCGTTGGTCGATCATTAAAACACTAACAAATCAACAATGTATAGTAGATAGTTGGCAAATGACAAGGAGAAAATGAAAAGTGCCTGATGTTAAGGGGGCAAGAAAAAGAAAGCATGAAGATATCACAGAGACCGGATGGCAAAGAGTAAGCTAGATAGATAGCAGTCGTTGGAAAAGCTGAGGCGTGTTATTATGTTCACATCATGTAAACAAGATGGTAGTTTAAGTCCATTTCCGGATCTAAAATTTGCAAATAAAATAAAATCAGTAAGTTCATATCTAAAGAAATGAAAATATCAAGAAGAAAATTAAAAAAGACGGCAAGTTAAGTCACTACCCTCATGACATGTTTTAGAGAAAAGAAGCTAGAGTTGTTGGTCAGAAAATGAGGTCGAGGAGGACAGTTGGAGTTTGAGAGAGATGGAATATATAAAGCAAGTGAAATGAAAGAGTGAGTAATATCAGTTTTTGAAATCTCAAATAGTGAGCAACTATTGGGTGATGATGTGTCGTTATTTTCAAGCATTTATTTTTTTTTTAGGTGACGAGGTGTAATTTTTGCAATGGCTTACTTGTCAACTTTTTGAAGCATGAAGAAGGCCTACGTGTAATTTTTTGGGGCTCCAACAGTAAATAAGGCTTACTAGTAAAGTTTTTCGGCCGTACTAAGCACGGCCCTAGAGCACAATAGATATATATTGACAATCGAACAACATCTACTGCCTTAATAACATAATTTATTGTTTAATAGTAATATGAACTACATGAATCAAACACTTTGCAACTCAAGGTATATGGAAAATGAGTATATAAATACAATCACAAAACTCAGCATATCACAAAACTCAGCATATATTATAATACAACTTTGTAACCGATAAGTCCATAAAAATAAATAAGTTACAACATAGTTCATGTCAATGCATTTCTTTCGTTGTGGCTCATTCACCACACCGTCTTTAAAGATATGGGATACCGTCTTTCCATGACGCTAAATCTCAACTTGCTATTATGTCACATTTTTCTTCGAAACAACATTGTCATGTAACCATATCTCCATTTGACATCTTAAACTAAAAGATGTTACTGCTGCTTTTGGCTGATGTATATGCATATAAATACAGTAATACATTTAAAGACATATGACATACATATGTACAATATTCATTAATAAATTATCTATATATAGTAGAAAACCACCTCTCCTCAGTCCTCACACGCAACACATGTAGGATCGTATAATTTATGTTGTTTGATGATTCAGGTGGTCTAGGGAGATGATTAAACAAGAAAGTCATGTTTAGAGAGATGAAGAGAGTAGAGAGGGTGATTCTAGAGAGATAAACAAAAAGAGAAAATGTTAGATTATGAAAGAAGTACCACCCTTCCCTTAGTGGGAAGGGTATTTATAGTTACAAACTAAACGCCCTCCTGTCGGGCTGTGGATCAGGCATGCAGTGGGTAGAGACCCGTCCTTCCTCCATGGTGTTACTCTAAACTAATCTACGCTAATAACTAACTAATTAACTACTAAACAACGTAAATAACGATATGTCTACGAGCTAACTTATGCTAGATTATATTTGGGGTGACCGACACTTTACTATGAAATTTTCAATTCCTAACAATCTCCCCATAAGGGAGGTCACCCCATGTTTTACATTTCAAATCTTAGCATTCTATTTAATCTTCAGTCTTGAGCTCGTAGACTTTAATTATTTAACATCTGCATCTTTGTGCTTTAGCAGTGATTTTTCAAAGTCCGATTACTTTGTACTTTAAGTGGAGGTCTTTGATCTGATCCACATCTTGATGATCTTTGAGCTTACTTTGAGATCATCAGCCACAGTAAATCTCTGGATCACCCTTTGTTGTGTTGCCATCATGTGAAGTTGTGACTTATGGACCGACATGCTCACACTTTCTGGATTATGAGATCTGATGCAGGTTTTACTGACCAGGTCTTAATATTGATAGTATCTCGCTATACCTATGGTCTACCCTAGTGCACTAATGGGCAGTGTACCTGGTTGTGTGTAGTGTAGTAAACGGTAAAGCCGAGGTCGTCCCAAGAGCTATGTGTATTGGATTATTACTAAGTCTAATGTCACAGAATAATAATGGTTTCGATAGGGATTTAATTAATTAAACTACTAATGCAGAATAAAGTAAATAAAAGCAGATAAATGGATAAAGAGAAATCAATAGAGAGAAGTGGTGCTAACCTAGTTAATCATCCTAGCTAGTTATGTCTACGTCTACTTACTTCCAATTACTTCAGGTGGGGTCAAATTCGAGAGGACATCATTTGGTCAATTAAGCCTCTAACCTATCGGCAAAGATGCCACAATAGGAGAAATCGAGTACACCGTCATAAGTCTGTTGTTCTGGTCTGTTGTTCTGGTCCCATAAGCGAGTCATTAAGTACCGCTACATGCTAGATTCATAATAGTGAGTGTCCGGCCATTAGGAACTTAGACACTACACCCCCCGATTCTTAAGTTCATCCAAACGATAGGTGATCAGTTGGTCAAATCGCACAAGTAGAAAGGGTCGTCAGTTGGTCATATCTTTCCCTTCCCGTCTCGGTCCGCTCACCTAGGGTCAGTTGGTCATATCTCCTAGGCAATTGGCCTCTACCGTCATTCAAAACTACCGAACCAAGGGTGGCTACCAATGAACTATGCATGCATACACTTAGAAATAATTGTACGGAAGTAAAGGTAAACGCAAACAAAACAATTAAGGAATCATAACTAGGCTAGCACCAAAAGGTGCTTAGCCGCTCATATTAATCATGCAAATAAATTCAATATTCAAATGTACGAAATACATGAATTGAAAGTAAAAGAAATATAAAACGCTAATGCTTATCGTAATGGAGTGACTTCTCTCTTGGAAACAGCTCCGTATGCTCCTCTAGACCTGCCTTGAGGTTTTTCTCACGTTCTCAGAGTGTTGTGTGTTGAATGGGATGCCTAGAAATGCTGGAATTCGTGGGGTATTTATAGGCGGATCGAGGTTACTGGCGTAACCAATATAGGAGTTATGCCGTAACCTTCTATTTCTTTATAAAATGCACTAGATCTGCTGGTTCGACGTAACCTTATTAGTGGTTTGCCGTACTCTTGAATAAACTCGCTTACGTCGTTAAGTGAGATGCGATGATTACGATTGTAAGTATCGTGGCGTGGAACCTCTTTTGACCTAATGTAGTTACGTCGTAACCTTTGGGAGGAGTTACGTAACCTTCGATAAGTTGGCATCTTGAGTCACGCATATAGTTACGATTGTAATGTGAGAGATCGATTACGCCGTAACTTCTTCAAAATAGCATATTGTGATAAATCTTTAGATATGTTTCCAGTTCCGCGTCTCTTTAGCTCCAATGCTCGTAATTTACCTGAAAGTGGAAAACAATGGAAAACAAGCATAAATCCATATAAATGATATAAATAACGAGCATTATCGAGGAAAATTGACACTTAATATTCAGGACTATTTGATGTTATCAACATCTTTCCATCAGAGTAGCGGAAGCTTTACTGGTTCATGATATTTGCAGCAGCGTAGCAAAAGCATAGTATAAAAATATCAGAGCCAAGTTATGTAGATATGCACTAGTCATGATTTTTTCAATTAAGTGTGGATGATGTGAGCATGCGGCTTTGGATTGACTTCTCAATTCTGATCAGCTGCAACCGTCCAAATGTACCTGCAAACAACAGTTAGCAATAAAACACACGAAAGTGTCTTTGATCACTTTCGTTGAATTGAGGTACACGGCCCACGGTTCCCCGTTGATCAGTACAAGTACTGCATGTGATCAGGTATTATTCCGAAGAATCTCCTTGACAGGGTTTCGCAGCTGTTCTAGCTGTTCTCAAACCGGAACATCTCAAAGAAGATAACACGGAGTGAGTGAACGAGCGAATTGTGATTCACTGATTGATGAAAAGTGATTTGAAAAACAATCGTGTATTGCTTAGTATAAAGTGTTTTGCTATACAATGAAGGTTTTAAGGAAAATCAATTATCAATCACAAACACCTTTTATTTTGAAATATTAATACACAGTCCATGTACTAGAGAAAATAATTTTTAAGCACAACGATCGATTTTTCAAAGGTATCCGTCAATCCATTTCCTGGACCAAGGTTGATTCAATCTTGAATCGCCCCATTGTTTCAATCCAGTTGTCACAAGTTTGACCTATTGTATAGATCTCACATGTTACCTACCAAGAGCTTGTTTGATGTTGGCTCTAGAAGGTTTTCCATCTTCATTGTGAACATGTTAACATATCACTCAGATGTTCTGGCAATACCACACGGATAATACGTAGGACTCTTAAGATATATTCTCACTTTTCACATTGTGTGAAACAGCAAGTCTTCATTAATTTTGTGTCCTAATGAGATATTGTGGATGATCTCTTGGCTCTAGACTCAATAGTGCATATTTGGTTTCCTATGTCGGAGACTGGGGAGAGGGTCTCCTTCTTCAATATCAACTATCTCTAAGAGAAAGTCGATAGATTATGTAGGTTCCCCGTGAGAATAAAACAAGTCCTTTTAAGAGGAACTTGAGTAGCTTGAGAAGTTTAGTGCAGTGCGTCACTGGGTCCATGACGTCTTATCTTTAATACCGGCGTTACCTTGGTAACCACCAGTAGCATATGAATTGAACCCGGTTTCTGCCCTAAGGTTGAATTATTGGAGCGCTATTTCTTTCACCCTTTTCTCATTTCATTTCTTTTTCATTCTTCAACCCTTCAGTGCTTACCGAGACTTCATTACTAGAACCTTGTTGGGTTTGTTCCAGTACTAGCTCTGTCTCAGTCGGTACTCTTCCCATATTCTCATTTTTCTCTTTTTTTTCAACATACCTAAGGACTCTACACTATCTAGTGGATTGTCCCTAGGTAGATCCCTCCGGCTCTGGCTGGATTGTGGGAACGAATACCTAACCTAACCATCCTTATAACACCATGCATAAAGTAAATTTAGTCGGTCTTTTGGTATTGTTCTTTCCTTCTTGAAACCAATTGAAAAATCGTTTGGAAAATCAATCAAGGTACTTGTGATATAAAATCAAAGCATTTTGTACCTTAATTGTTTTGATCATTTAGAAATGCTCCCCCTCAACATGTGCATATGATTTTGAAATTGTTTAGCACATGGAGGCAAGAGTTCTTTGAAATAATTTCTTGATCACAATTTCCATAGAAAAAGCCATTTGATTTTCTTGGTAAATTCTCCCCCTCAATATGTGCGTTGGATATTTGAAAATCATTTTGCACATAGAGGCAAGAGGTTTTTGAAGTACTTTTCACGATTGCCAATAGAAACCATTCGCTCCCCCTCAATATGTGCATCGATATACGGAAGAGTTTGGCACATATTAGAGAGAACTTGCACTTTGAATCAAAATGATCATATTTTATCAAATTTCATATTAAATCACAAATTCTCCCCTGATAAAAAATATCAAACCCTTTGAGATTTTGGATCCCAAGTGATTTAATAAGGTTTGGAAAACATGGGAGAATATGTGGCTTTTTTTAAATACTCTTCTGGTTTTTGGTTAAATGCTCCTCTACAATCATGTGCATTATGTATTTGAAATCGTTTGGCACATGAAGGAAGAAGTGCTTTTGAAACAATCAATATTTTAAAACCGATTTGAGATTTAAATCACGATCTCTCCCCCGATCAAAAATATCAAACCATTTGAGATTTGTGATCCCAAATGATTTAAATCATTTAGAAAATTTTGAGGAAAGACGTGGCTTGATTTAATTTTGAAAAATGAATGATAAGGATCAATTTTAGACATTAAAGATTGTTAGTGTCAGGTATGATAGTTTTAAGAGATCTTTAAGTAAAATAAAACAATTTCAGAATCAAACAAGAACAGAAAAAATTTATTTAAAAAGATCTTTGAGTTTTAAGTAAAATCATACCATGACATAACATTAAATCTTTAGATCACCACATTATTACGTACAAACCGGAACTTTTGTGAAGAAATATCGTTTGAAAATATTTTATTTTAAATCACTCTCCTCCTCAATCGATGACCGTAGTCGTTGATTGAGTGACTTAAGTTTTGATAAAATGAAGTCCGGTGATTTTCAAAATTAAGTTCAATTTATTTTCAAAACCAATATTTTTCCATTTTTCAAAACAATATTATTCAAAAATTGTTTAAAAAATGGTATCATCACTATTATCCTGCACAAAGATACGTTAGGTGGTGTAGAAGCTGCTTATGTTGTTGTTGTTGTTGTAGGGCTTGGAAGAAAACCATCTTCTGATGCAGTGAGACCTCTGAAGTAGCATCTATCGTGCCAACTATCCATAGAGAGATCTAATTAAGCTCCGTTTCTTCTTTTTTCGACTCAAGAAATAGTTACCCTTTCCTTACGGCATCCAAACATCATCAATTGTGGGATCCGGATCGGGAACATTCTTATAACCATCTTATCTGCATACGTTAGTCAACACAAGCAGATATTTGGTGGTCGACATCACCCAAACAACAATCGACTAATACAAGTCAATCCAAAATATCAATCAGATCATGTAAAGCATGGGAATAATGTGTTTATCAAACTCTACTCATCTAATCCTAATAATCATAAGCTAAATCCCTAGTCCTTCGACGTAGGCAAACATGTTTTTCATTTAAGCATATAGGATAATTAGATAAGCACGATAGATGATATAAATTTGAAAAACATTCTCCCCCTCAATCAATGACTTATTCTATCAAAAGTTTTAAATAAGCTGAAGTCATTGATTGGGTTTTGCAAATTTATTAAAATTTGATTCTGATTGATCTTCAAGCAACTCATTTACCACCATTTTGTTAAAACAAATATTTTTCTAAAGAATTTTAGAAGGAAAAATATTTGAGTAGGAACAGCAGTCCTTCGACATACTTTCCTCAGTTTGTTTTAGGATAAGTGCACGAAATATTTGAAAATTGGTTTAGCGCAGCACTTTCCTTTCTTGAAGAAAGGGTTGCTATCTGAAATGATAGTAAACCATGGTTTAAGCACGGGTTACAGTCTGAAGTAACTGCAAGCCATATTTTGAGACATGTTTTGGAAAAGAATATTTACACCTCCTGCTCGAACTTCATCTATGATCCCGTGCCATTATTGAATGACATTTTTAGGACCGTAGATGTTATCGATACCAGAAGACATGTCTTTGAAAAACAATATTTTTTTGGTATTTTTCAAATTTTCTGATTTTTATGGATTTTTGTTGGTTTTATATTTTTCTATTTTCTTTTGTTGGTTTTATATTTTTATATTTTGCTTTTGATAAATATTTACAGAGATAGTTTAGATGATATAGTTTAAGAAGACGATGATACGAGTACCGAGATAAGGATATCGAACAACCCCATTGCAGAAGATAGAAATCAATATCTCTTAAACTTTCACCACCAAAGCTTCCGAGGCTCCTGAATAGAAGATAAAACATGAGCCTTTGAGAAAGAGAGACTTTGGCAGCTTCCCCCCAAACCAAAAATCCATTAGATGAGCAGATTCGAAGCTCTATTTCAAGCTTGCCTTAGCCAATGCTCAAAGAAGCACACCATTATCATAATCCCACTGCTCCTTTTAAGAACGATAATCGAGATTCTCCGTTGAGGGGTTATATCATCAAAATAGATCAACAGCGTATCATCCAGCTTGAATGAATCTTCTCATATTTCTTTTCAACTGAAGTCTAAAGCGATCCATACAAAAAAGTTGTCAAGAGACCACTTCCCCCAAGTAGATGAATTGATGCAGTCAGTCTCTTAGAATAGAGCTCACGAACCCGAATACACGTAAACCCAAAGACAAAGAAACTTAAAACATCGAAGTAGCAGATTAAGTCCGATAGCCAAAGAATAACCCCGATGAATACTTTTCTCTCCCCTGAAGAAATGTATGAAGCTCAAGAGCCCGAAGTACCCGAATGCCTAAAGAAAGAATAACCGATAACACTGAAGAAGCATCTTTGAATCACTGATTATCTCTACGGATGTCAACTCCGGAATAAGTGATTATATCTCTGAATAACTGATTAAGCTCTCAAGTGAAACGCTGAGCGCCCCCAATGTACATAATTCTCTCTCCCCTGATGATTGCGATAACATCGAAATCATCACACACTTGTGTACCTCTTTTATCTTCAGAAACTTTCTCTTACATCACTTCCCTCCACGTAGTTGGAATAATAACACTAAAAGCCTTGATGAGTAAAACCTTGAGTTTCTCTGCGGTCATGACATTTGTCTTCGGGGGATATCTTCAATCACTTAGAAGAATTAAGTTCATCAAGTTTACTAGCTTTGTGTTTAGATGTGTGTCTCCTTCCCCTTTTGGTTTTGACACTTGAGAATCGGCAACATATTATAAGCCTAAATACTTGAAATCTTTTTGAGAAGACCACATTTAATCTTTGTGAGAATCAACTTGCTGAAGAGTGTGAGCAAGTCTAATTGGGGATTAAATCTGACATTTCACTCTCCCCCAATTAGTGCTCTCCCATAAACCGACAATCTTTATGA
Organism: Chrysanthemum makinoi; assembly: GCA_910596185.1. Taxonomy (NCBI): domain Eukaryota; kingdom Viridiplantae; phylum Streptophyta; class Magnoliopsida; order Asterales; family Asteraceae; genus Chrysanthemum; species Chrysanthemum makinoi. Next base: position 126,608,475 of record OU343220.1, read on the forward strand.
TGAATGCCCGGAATAAGAAGAAGTCCTTAGATAATCAAATGCAACTCGTCTTTAGTCTTCTAACATGCGTCAGAAAATGTAGAACAGACTGTAGACTCGACCTTCTTCAAGATTGTCCAGTTGGGGAATAGATAGTTAACATCTTCATCACACCAAAAAGCATCCCAATTAACTTACATCTTGCAAATACCCTTAACTAAAATCCCTCCCAATCAAACAAGAACAGAAAGATGTTCATCAAGGAAATCAGCAGTCAGCCCGCAACGAACACACGAAATGGTAACACCAAACTACCAATCACAGCAAACAAGAACAGAGAGATTGTTCGGAATCATCATGTTGATGTGTACGTGAAGCATTAACCAGAAGCACTTTGTAATAAATCACATTAGCCCGTGTGAAGATGTCAACCAACGGCTCTTAGAAGAAACTCCATGTAAAGATTACATTATAAGAAGAAGCTCAGTTCTTACATGAGTTTGAATCCGTATGACCATGTATTCTCATAAATAACTCAACATGCAGGATTATCATACTTCTTCTCCCCCTCAAGAATTGCATACGGAGATGCCATTCTTGATTAAACAAGTGAAAATCTTTAAAATGTAGTCTCTTCACACTTCTCCCCCTCAAAGGTTGCAAATGATGTTGCCATCGCCATTTTAATTGAGCAAGTGGAATAGGTGAACTAGAAATGATAGCCCGGTTCACTTGATAACTGAAAGCGCGTGGAAAAAGTATGAATCATGTTGATGAGAATGGTCATAAATAAGAAGATTTCTCTTCTTCAGAAGATAAAGCGCACTGATGCGTACACTTTTCTTTTCTTTAGGAACAAGGCTTGAACTGTTGTGTTCAAACATCATAAGAAGATTTCTCTTCTTCCGAAGATAAAGCGCACTGAAACGTACACTTTTCTTTTCCTTAGAGTACGAGGCTTGAACTGTTGTGTTCAAACGTCATAATCTCTCTCTTTTCAACTATTCTTGGCAAACTTGTAATCAACCCCATTATCATTCAGTAGGCTCTTTGTCGTGACAGGTGATGGAGAAAACCCAATATGATGAATTTGACCACGAGTAAAACAACGAACTCGTGACTTAAACTTGCACATATGTAACAAAAGGCGGTGCGAGAATTCATGCTCCATTGAATCTCTAAGTACTCTATACTCTTCATCCAACCAACCATCAAGTATAAGGCGTACATCACCTCTTGAAAATCCACAATTGAATGTGACGAGCACTAGCAGTAACTCCTTAAAGTAATATTTATTTTGTGGTGGTAAGAGCCCAATTCCCCCAAGTGGTAAAAGAAAAGAAAAAAGTCACCCAACAATAACTAGATTTCCAAGTCGTCGTTTTTGATAATAAGCTCGAACAAGGATCTTGAAGAATCTTCATCCAACCATCCCCGATACCTTCAGATACTAAGTACACTCGCCCATGATATTTCACTTCAATCCTCATATAAATAATAGTGAATTAACCCCGTTGTCACATCTTCTAGTTAAAAGCTCAAATCTAGCCTCCTTTGACGTTTTAAGTGAACTATGATAATGATTTTCATCTCGACCATGGTTAGAAGCACATAACCCCGTAAAACTATGTAATAACCAAACTGCCATGAAGATATCAAACAAACACCCAATTCATGAAGTACCCCCTTTTATCCCTTCTTCGAATCAGAAACCATAGCACAAGCAGCAGATAAGATCCCGAAATATACTTTCCTTTCTCCAGGATGGTTCAATCATTACGGGATTTTACAATTCTATGGTTTAAACCGAGAAATAGTTTCTTTCGAGGGATTTTACAAAGCCAAGAATAAATTGTAAGATAGATCCGGAAATGTACACTTATTTCATCAGGATGGTTTCATCGTCACGGGATTTTACAAGTCTATGATTTAAACCGAGAAATAGATTCTTTCGCGAGATTTTACAAAATTAAGACTAAACCGTAAACAATGTTAGCTTGAATGTTTTATGGCGACTTTGGTTTCGGTGAATATCAGTTTTAGAGGAACGTGCAGCGGTTCATCAATGGTTCAATCTCCATCATCAACAGTGTCATTAACAATTCTTTACCTATATGTAGAAAACTTCACAAACCATACTAAGTCAAGTAGTATACACTATTTCCCCTGGAGGTTGACCGTAAAACATCAAAGTACACGTTTCTCCCCCATGATGGTTTCGATCTTTCGGAAGCATTATTAACTAGTACGACCATCTGCACAAAAATTTCATGTCATAAGCAAACATCTTGAAAAGTCATGACTGACGCTGAAGATTCTTGAAAGATTTTGATTAGAATATGAAGTATCATAGACATCTTGTAGCGAAGAATAATCCATGAGAATTGCTGATCACATCTCAACAATTAAATACTTTGGTAAGCACATTTTCTACATATTCTGCCGGCTATTCTTTGTGACCACTTGGTGAGGTAAACCCGATATACCAGATTTGAACATGAAGTAGAATTCCCTAGATTTGCTACTTAAGCTTGTACTAATCCTTGTGAAAATGAAACGGTGTACCCAATGTACAAAACCTCTTGACGTATCCTCAACAGCGTGAGACACCGAAGTGATAGCTACGTTGTGGGTTAAGTGAGAAAGAATCACAAAAGTAAATAAATAGCCAACCATTATCACATCCAATAAACGCCCAAACAAGTCATCTTCGCGGAAGGGTAGAAAGAAAGAAGACGAAATAAGTAAACGAGCCCGGAAAACCTCACTTCAATTCCAAATAAGAAATACCAAATGCAAACAACCTTGAAGTCAACATTGTTCAAGTATCGATTCAAGCCGTGACATAATAACCTCCATGAAAATGTATAAACCAAGGTATCAACCCGCACAACACAACAAATCTCAACATCTTACCAAAACTCATCATCAAATCTCATTATCACAAATTTCATATATACGATCCTATTTTGAGAAGCCCATCGATCCATTATCCAAATTCAAGTCATCACATATACGAACACAACCAGTGAACATTCAAGCCCATTCAAAATCCAATACCCGATCCATTAACAATCCAAGTCCTAGTCCAAGTCAATCCCAAATCCGTCAAGTCCACTCCAATTAAGTCCGATCCATGGTTCATAAATTTCTTGGACTCATTTTCCAACTCACGCCAATCCGTATATCATTTTCCAACTCGCGGCCCAATACAAACATTACTTAAACATTACTTAAATTGCTTCATGAAGGTTTATATGAACGTTTATATATCAACCGTTTTCAAATTGATATTATTTTCAAACTTATAAATCAAACTTTTGTTTATAAATCGTCCAAACGTTTATATCATTATCAAATTGCTTTATGATTTATGTCAGCCCACAAACTAATGAGGTACAGGGCCCAAAGTCTAAATTTGCCTATACACGTGATTTTTGGTAATTCGGCCCATTAAACTTATTATCCAGTGCCCTAATATTCAGAGATATAAAACGCTTTCTTATCCCACTCATTTTCCTAATATCACGTTTTATCAAACCCTAATACATCTCTCAATTTATCTGCCACTCTCCACATTCCTAAAAATCCTCATCTCAATCCTAAAATTTCTCCTCATTAATCTGCCTCCCTCCATGCGCAGCAAGAAGAACATCTTCACAAACAGATCTTGCTCACATAACAATCCTAATATGTCTCACATACATCTCAGTTGAACAACAATCAAGAAACCCATTCATTCCTTAAGACGATCTACGCACCTTCTCATAATTACCTCGCCACAGGGATGGCTTTGAGGATGAGACCAAACTACATGACGAATGGTAAGTATAATTAAATGGTTTTAATTTATCAAACGACTCAGAAAAACGGAGATAACATAATTATTAGTTTCCTTTTCTTGACGTTCGAATTTTCATTGAGGCCTTGTCTTCAAACAGGTTTGTAGAGCCGTGAGGTTTTATTATTTAAGATATTGGTTTTCGATTTGAGTGAGATAAACGAATCAAAGGAAGCTCATAAAAAAATTGTTATGAGACTTTCTTTATTTTCGAATATATGTAACAAAAACTAAAGATCAATGAAGATTGTCCTTGGGGTCGTAGGGATCTGAACAAGGTCTTTGTTTAATCTTAAACCCACTATAAAAATCTAAGATCTTTATATCATATTCATTTCGAGTCTTGATCTGTGACGATTTGATTATCGAGGTGTTCTTAGGGACTGAGTTGAGATCATGATGATCTTAACAATACCTTGATGAAATATGAGATTATAGATACATGGTCTAGTCGTGATAGAAGTAGATTTTTTGAGATCCTTTTCATTTGATTATGGTTGAAACTGAAATGGGATATATGTTAGATGATTGATGATGGATCGGAGATATGTGTTGAATTTCCAGGTCATGAAGTAGTTAATTAGAGGTTGATATTGAGACTTGAGTATTTAGGTTTGGTTAATGTAGTTAACAAAACGCTTTATGTGTGAAGATTTGCCAATCCTCATGAAAATTTTATCAAACTGCTTCCTGTAAAAAAAACTGACAAACCGCATCAATTATCCATTCAAAACGCATCAGGTACCAAACCGCATATGACTTTGACCAGTAATTGACAAATCGCAGTTGACTCAAAAGTTAAACCGCATACTAGACGAATTTGGACAAAACGCATCACATACAATGAATCTGGACAAATCATTTTAGATGCAATGAATCTGGACAAATCGCTTCATATTCAATGAATCTGGACAAATCGCTTCATAGAGCATGATAAACCTGGACAAATCGCTTCAGATTCAATGAATCTGGACAAATCGCTTCAGATTCAACGAATCTGAACAAATCGCTTCAGATTAAACGAATCTAGAAAAATCGCTTCATAGAGCATGACAAACCTGGACAAATCGTTTTAGATTCAATGAATCTGGACAAATCGCTTCAGATTCAGCGAATCTGGACAAATCGCTTCATAGAGCATGACAAATCTCTTCCATGAATATGACCACAAACCGCATCATACGAATCAAACAACAACAAACCGCAACCAAACATAACAAACCGCATAGATATCGAGTACAAACTGCATCAAAAACCACTCAAAACCCGTATGAATCATCAAAAACAACACAACCTAGGCTCTGATGCCAATTGTAGGATCGTATAATTTATGTTGTTTGATGATTCGGGTGGTCTAGAGAGATGATTAAACAAGAAAGCCATGTTTAGAGAGATGAAGAGAGTAGAGAGGGTGATTCTAGAGAGATAAACAAAAAGAGAAAATGTTAGATTATGAAAGAAGCACCACCCTTCCCTTAGTGGGAAGGGTATTTAAAGTTACAAACTAAACGCCCTCCTGTCGGGCTGTGGATCAGGCTTACAGTGGGTAGAGACCTGTCCTTCCTCCACAATGTTACTCTAAACTAATCTACGCTAATAACTAACTAATTAACTACTAAACAACGTAAATAACGATATTTCTACGAGCTAACTTATGTTAGATTATATTTGGGGTGACCGACACTTCACTATGGAATTTCCAATTCCTAACAACACATATATTACTAATCTCTTTTAGAATGACAAACTCAAATAAAAGACAAAAAATGAACAAGGAAAAAGTCAAATTATTTTTTTACGATTTACTGCATGCAATATGCACACTCAAAAATCAAAGCTTTTGCTTGTTTGACTACTTAATCTCCATACCTTGTCATAGCCATGCTTATGAGTCATTTCATAGACCATAGCCATGCTAAGCTCAACATAGTTTTTACTTTTTAGTCATACTTCCACATGACTAAAATAATGTTATGTACTTTTATTTACATTAGATATATAGAGATTTTTAATATAGTCCTTACACTAAGTATTTTTCAAAAATTTTCCAAGAAGATGATATGTATATTCAAGCAAATAATGGAATAAATCTACAAAAACATCATGTGAATTGTGTCCATTTTAATCACCATGCGAATTATGACATGGAAAATTTCTATCATGCACCTTTGTAAAGTAGAAGGTGCTTTGCAAAACCTTTGTGAAGTAGAAGGTGATTTGCAAAGACCAAAAGGCATTCGCCTATAAGCTTACATTCCGAAAGGACAAGTGAATGTTGTCTTTTCTTAATCCATTGGATCGATAAGAATTTGGAAATATCCAGAAAAATCATCGAGGAAACAAAAGTACTCGTTTCCTGCGAGTCTTTCTAACATTTGATCCGTGAATGGTAATGGAAAGTGATCTTTTGCATTTGCATCATTGAGTTTATGATAGTTGATAGAAACACGCCAACCAATAGTTGGAATTAGTTTGTCATTTCATTGGTTACTACTGTGATACAGCCTTTCCTAGGTACACAATGAATAGGGCTTACCCATGGGCTATCGACAATAGGGTAGATTATGCCTCAGCCAAAAAGCTTAACTAATTCTTTCTTAACTACTTCTTTCATGTTTATGTTGTGTCTTTTATTATTTTGGACAAATGGTTTTTTTATCTAGCAACTCAACTTTATGCATACAAAAAGATGGATAAATTTAGGGATATCAGTTGTTTTCCAAGAAAAAGCTCTTTTATGTGTTTTAAGAATTGAAATGAATTTTGATTTGTTAACGTCAGAGAGTTTGGATGAAATGATCACAGGAAGTAAGGTATTCCTTCTAAGGATGCATATTCTAAATGATCAGGAAGAGGTTTGAGCACTAGATTGGTAGGAGGTTCGTCAAGAGATTTCTTGATTTTGTAATCAATGTCAAAGGTGATTTTTTCGAAAGTTAATTCCTCTTCTTCCTACTAAGAGTTTTTAGTATCTTGTTCGATAGTCATAGCCATGAATTTATCAAACTCGGCAAAGAGTTCATCTTCGAGGGAGTTCCTTCAATAGAATAAAGAAGTTTGTGACATTCATCAAGTAAAGCATCAAAATACTCTTCTAAGTTTTCATCAATTACGTCAATGCTGAAACATGTGTCATCATTAGAGTAGGAGTATTTCATTGTTGATTCAAAATAAAATATCATCCGTTCTTCTCCAGCTCGTAGATTGAGTTATTTTTTTACATGAATTACTGCGTCAACTGTGTACAAGAAGGGCCCTCCGAAGAACTTTGCTGTCTTCCTCCACTTCAAGGATAAAAAATCTACCGGGAAGGTAAATTTTTCAACTTTGAATAACATATTTTCTGCAACTTCCACTAGGTTTTGGAATGATCGATCTGCTAATCGCACACTCATTTGGTTGGTTTATGAGTTTCGATAGATAGTTTCCCATAAAGAGAGTATGGAATAAGATTAATGCTAGCACCAATATCAGCCAAAGCATTGCAAGAGAATGTTTTACTGAAAGTACAAGGAATTAGGAAACTTTTGGGATCTTCAAGTTTTGGTGGGACTTTGTTTTAAACAATTGCGGAACGTTTCTCGTTTAGGAAAGTTGTGGAAATTTGTTCTAACTTGTTCTTGTTGCTGACAATTTCTTTCGGAAAATTTCCATAATTAGGCATACCAACTAGAACATTAACAAAAGGTACACTAATTCGAACGACATGAATTAGGTAAAGGAATTTCCCATACTGGCTTCCATTTTCTCTTTTCTCATATGTTGAGGCTATGCTGGTTTGTATGGTTTGAGAATAGGTGTATCGGGTATTACTTTTGCTGGTTTGGATCTTTGAGGAGTTGATTCATCATTTTCATCATCACTAAAAACTTCAATAGTGGGATGTGAATCGTTAGGGTTGGGTGGTGGGTCATATGATTTTCCACTTCTTGTGAATATGAAATTTACATGCTCGTTACGACCTTGAGGTGATTGATAAGGTTTGCTTACGTATTAGCCACCTCTAGGATTTGGTTGAGTATTACTAGGAAGAGATTCAGAAGGTTGACCAGATTGTTTATTAGCAAATTTGTTAATTTTTTCTTCTAAATTTTGGATCGAGGCTTGATGGCTTTTAGTTGTGGATTATAATTTATCTTTAAGGTCCATAAAATTTTCTTTTATGAACATTTTTATTGATTGTTGTGCTTTTATGAAATCACTGAGTTGTTTTTGGATGTTTGGTTTTTTATCAATACGTGTTGGTCAAGGTTGATCTCGGTTTAATTATGATCATTCACCAGTACGCCTTTTATCTCGATCGTGATAGCGCTTACGATAGTCATCGTAAAAACGAGTGCGTCGAAATGATTTCTTAAATTTCTCTTTTTCTTCACGAGTCATGGGTGTGTCATCATTGTTAGAATCTGTGGTTGAGTGATTACCTCCGCATTTATTGCATCATTCACGTATGTCTTTCGTTTCTTTATACTAAGCATCCACTTTTATGGCCATGGCATTCATTCTTGCCATAATTTTATTAGTATTAGAATTGTTGCTACTTTTATTGATGAAAGCAACAGGTTTGCGACCAACGGTTTCCGGTTTTTGATTTTTAGCCCAATCAAGCTTGAGTAAGACTTTGTCTTTTAGAAGGTGATAAGTTTGATTTGGATTTTTATAGAGAAATATTCCTCCGGCTGCATCATTTAAAGCTTCTTGAGTTTTGTCATCAAGACCATGGTAAAAGATTTTGATTATTTTGCCTTTTGCCAGCCCTTGTCCGTGGCAATTCCGGAGTAACTCTTTCATTCAAAGTCATGCTTCGATTAGAGTTTCACATTCATGTTGTGAAAAACCGCGGATTTCTCTAAGAAGTCAGTCAAATAACGCTGGAGGGAAAAATTGGATTATAAAATTTGTACGAAAGCTTATCCAGGATTTGATGGTTCCTTCATCGAGTTGGTCTAACCAGGTTTTAGCTTCTCTAGTTAGAGATAAGGGAAACATCATAAGCAGCTTGGTTTCTGAAGCTCGCATTTGAACATATCACATACTTTGAGGAATTCATGAATGTGTTTATGAGTATCAATTTTCTTTCTACCATCAAATTGGTTTACTTTGACAAGGGTCAAATGATTACCTTTGATTGTGAATTCGATGGCAGTTTCATGTATAATAATTTTTGGACGGTGAGTCGGGGAAAAGATACGATCGGCCACCCACATGGGTTCATCATCGGCGTTAGCCATGTGATCGTATAATTCAATGATTTGAATGGAAAACCTATATCAAGAAACATCTTCAATAGGTGGAAATAATTCACAAGGAAATTCAGGTCTTTCATCTTTTTGTGAAATTGGAACTCTTTTTATTATTTTTGTGTCTTCTATTTCTTCTACGTCTTCTATTCAAGGTTCTTTCGCATTTGGATAAGGGTGAGACAGGTTCAACTTCAGAGGAACGTGTGTGCATCCAAAGTAAAACTTGTTTCGAGTGATATTGTATGTAAGATAGCGAAATTCAAGTCAAACGAAACAAATTTAGTTTTCTGAGCAGATAAGTGAGGCATACAAGGAAGTATGTGTGGCGTACTTGAGGTAGAAAATTTTTGATTTTGGTTTGAATAGTTATTTTGGATTTTTTATTTTTTTGAAAAATATTTAAAATATATATAAGTTTTGAGGATAAAATGGCGGTTAAGAGAAAATATTACTGGAGTTCAAGTATGACGTACTTAGGATTAATTATGGCGGACTTTCAGTAACAGATTTAGGTTTCTGGAAGGAATGGTGTTTAAGGATTACTAGGTGAATCTTTTTGGGTTCTTCAGGTTGTTAATACAAATAATGTCAAAAAAAGTTATTTCCATTTTTCGACACCTCTACGTTTTGATATTAAAAAGATGTAATTAAACAAGTTTTTAGTTGTAATATTCTATTTCGACATAAATCACTCAAGGTCAGAACAAACAAATTTACAATTTAATGATCAAAGGATTAATCTTTTATGTTCAAAGACTTCATATTTTTAGTGTGACAAAACATTTAAAAAAATACATTTTACAAATTATTTTTGAATTAAAAAGAAATATTTTATTTGGAAAAATAAATTTAAAAATCTTAAAAGCTATTCCCCCCCTCAAAAACAGCTCCAAACATTCCCGAATTGTAACACCCCCAAAATACCGCAGCGGAAGATAGTGTCATTGGGGTGCTACTTCATGATACAAAGTACAAGTTATAGAAAATGACCTCTAAATGAGACGTTTTGAAAAGTTACCATTCGATAAATGAAATTTGAGTTACAAACAATGAGGTCCCAAAGTATGATATATAATTGTTTACAAACTGTTTCGAATGGTAAATGATAAAAGCATAAGTCTTCAAAATATGTCGTGCGACTCTATGTTCCATGCAATAGCTATCGCCTTATGTCCTGAGATAAACATGCTAAAAAGTGTCAACACAAAGGTTGGTGAGTTCATAGAGTTTAGTTGAATTGTAAAGACTTTTAAGAATGTTCACACAACAAAGGCATTGTAAATCCACTCGGTTCAAGTTCGCCCATACAAAACTTGCAACCTTGTGTTTTACAACCCTTGCTAAAAGTGTCGTCAATCATGTATGCATGTATAATAGTAGTTAAAAGTATAAATGTCTTAAGTATGTAACTAGTGTATTGATCACGTACACGTGCATCAAAACTTATGCAATTAGCCATGAGTCTCCAGTCCATCTCCAGAAACCTTAGGCGGGTATGATGCTCACAAGGAAAGTAATAGCATTGGTTCTACTTCATCTCCAAAACCCAATGCGTGTGTTATCTAAGGAGACTTTGTGTTGCTCATAAGGAAAGTAATAGCATTAGTTTTACTTCATCTCCGAAACCCAATGCGTGTGTTATCCAAGGAGACTTATCATGCAAACGAGGGGACTGCTCCGTGTATGTTGGGAGACTTTCAAGTTTAGTATAACACAATAAAGTATAACGCAATCAAGTATATAACGCAATCAAGTATAACGCAATCAAGTATAATGCAATCAAGTATAAATGCTATCAAGTATTATGCAATCAAGTACAAAAAACTATAGCGTAGCATAAAAGTGTAAATGTTTTGAGTATTTGTATTTGTGAAAGTAAAAGCAAGTAGTTCAACATGTATCTCCCCCAAAGAGTTTATAAAGTAATTAAATGAGTAAAAGTGGGGCTACGAGACTCACGGTAATCCTTAAAAGTTTAGAGTACTTGTGAAAGTAAATGAAAATAGTTGAGCATGTATCTCCCCCAAAAGTAATTCAAAATGTATAAAATAGGGGCTATGAAACTCACCTTAATAAATGATATCACAATGTATAACAGAATCGGTGGATAAGCCTGGAAGTCTCTACGTATAACCTAGAATATGATGTGAACTCTTAGGTTTGGAATAACGATCTTGAAAGTATAAACATGCGTATATACGTCTTTATATTGATCATGATGTAGTATTTGTATGTTTGTTTATAGAAATGGTTTTAGTTTGTATATCTCGTACTACCGTTCGGGCCATCATAATTCAGAGGTCATGCGATTAAGCGTTAGAGCTAGGACACTTTAAATCGTAAATCCAGCAACTCGTCGATCCGTTTACCCAAATAAACCCCTCACATGAAGTTTCCTAGTGTTGTAGTGCTTAATACGTAAAACATGTATTTTGATTACTTGATTATATGATATATTAAGAGTTTAAAAATACAATAAATCAAGGTTGTTAGGATCGGGATCCTACCTAGGATCGTTTTCGGCTTTGCAAGATCGTAATCGTAGGATCGGATCGGGATCGTAAGATCCTATGAAAGTGTATATATTTTTGTATAGGGGTTTTAGTTTTATATTTCTATATAATATTTCATAAGATAAATGAATCTAACTGGATGATAAAAGAAAAAGTTATATGTTCAAGTACCGTAGTAGTAGAATATTAGATATATTGCAATGCATACTTGCAAAAAGTTACTACATACGTGCACGGTGCCCCTACTTCTTGTCTTAATGTATTTTTATTATAGGTTTTTCGTGATAACATTTATGCAAACAGATAATGTTAATTTATTAGCACGTGATTTTATAACTTTTTTGTTACAATATATAGATTAATGAAAAAAAATAAAAAGATTGTATCTGAAAATGAAACGACATAATTTATAATATAGGGCAACACAATTTTTTTTGGTGACCAAATAAATTAAATTAGAATATTCTGATAATATTACTAAATTTTTTTTTGATGACGAAATAAATTAAATTAGAATAGTCATGCTTTTATATGTAACATAAAATAAAACATGAACAAAATTGGTTCAAGTATGTAGATAGTTTACTTCAAAAATAAGCTTTTGACATTTTACAAAGCACGAAATCATTTTTCATAATAAACCCAAGAAGACACATCTAAACTATTTCTAAATAGTCCATAAAAGCATAATGATTTTACACTCATTAATCTTGCAAGAGACAATTAATTAATAGCACCAAAATAATAATTTTTTTTGAAAAGTCATTGGGCTTTAAGACATGAGCTTATACTTATTATTAATATATATAAAAAATAATAATAAAAGCGTCCTATACGATCGATCGATCCTCTGATCCTAAGCGATCCTACGATCCTGCTTGATCCTACCAGGATTACGATCTTGTTAAGATCCTGATCGTTTTTTGTATGTAGGATCGTAGGATCGTACGATCCTACGAGCAGGATCGCGATTTTGACAACCTTGCAATAAATAAACTAACAAAGTTTATAAGTATTTAAATATGTCTGAGTCATATAAATACTTACTTTAATATAGAATGCTTGAGTATTATGGAAAAAGAAATATAAGCGGAGCTTCGACGTAGAATTTGTAATTTTCGAAAACCCGAGGCTATTAGAAGATTATAACAATGCCTTCTTGAGAACCCGAAGAAGAAAAGAAGATTATAACAACGTCTTTTTGGAGACTTGAAGTTATTTGAAGATTATAACGACTCTTTCTTGAAAACTTCCAAGAACGAAGATCAAACACTAGTTTTCTTTCAAAAACTAGTTAACTTTCTTACAAAATATAAGATAAGTGCCTTAGGGTTTTAGGACTTTGATAGATAAAGAGGTGTGGTGCAAGAAAATATAAAGTTTTTAGCTTGGTATTTATAGGGAAAACTTAGGAGTTAACTACATATTGGGTTAAAAACTAACCATGGTTAAATTTACACATGTAATGATCTAAAGGAAGCTCAAATATCATCCCTACATGTGTTTATACACGTTCATATGGTGAGGTGGTGATAAGATTGGAATTTCTTGATATTATCTTGATTTTAGAGTAACATTTGGTTCCGTTAAATGCCAACCGTAAGTTGTTAAGCCATAAAACGTAAAACCGGGTATCGTAAAAATATGAAACTTGTAGGAATGATGAAACTCATCATTATACTCCATCTAAAAATATAAAATGGGTGATAAGTCTCATTGGGTGCAAAAACGCTGCTTAAAGCTGGAAACATGGGTAAAAAACGCGTAAAATGCAATTTATCAGAAAATAACGAGATTTCAAGGAAATGACCGTGGATTTATTTAGAGTAGACTAAATTAGTCTAAAAGTGATATGAGATGTCAAAATGTGGTTTTCGTCATACGTGGGATAACTTAACAGTTATACGTAAAGTCTAAAAGTTACGCGATTTAATCAAAAATGTAGAACGTACAAGGTTAATTTCTCTATGGTCAAAGGAGGAGGGAAATATGTTTGACTTTTCCAAAAAATGTAAAAGTTTCAAAACATCTTAGAAAACACAGTGCAGGAATGGTTAAGTCTGGGTCTTCGTAGATTTGTTTAAAACGTAAGTTTAGTCTCGTACGGCTCAGGGTTTATTTGGTAACATTTAAAAGAAATCTTAAAATTTCTCTAATTAATTATGAGTGATCTAAAATTAATCGATGTGGGGAAAATTGTCAGGCGGTTTTAGTTATGCCGAGGATGTTTAAATGGTGTTCCGACCAAAATGAAATTTTAAGACGATGTTTTCTTAATAACTTTTGCGAAAATGATCTAACGATTGTCAAAGTCTCAGGTCATTACTAAAATAATTTATCTTACGAGAATGTGAAATAAAAATTTCGGGAGTGAATAGTAAAAAAATGAATAGTGACCCGAAAATGCGAATTGTTACACAAATAAACCTCACCACTAAAAAAAATTAAAGTGTTCTTGTCTGGGATGGTACCGCTAAAGCGTAAGATACCGTCTACTTTAACGGTACCGTCTGATGTTTAATGGTACCATCGCTTGTAACGACTATTTTTCTTTCCTATAAATAGAGGATCAGATTTCACTCCCAATTCACCAATTTTCATACATAACTTTCTGAGTTAAATTAGAATTAAACTAAATAAAAGTGTGTTTACTTAGATTTCATTACTCTTTAGTTATCTCCTATTGATTAGTCGAATTATCACATCCTTGTTTAATTGGCGCATTGTATTCCATTATTCATAGGGAGGTGCCAAATTCCCTAACTCTACGAATGTATTGATCTCCTCTAAGAAACCGAGATCGCCAAGTAACCTAAGTTATCTCCCCCAAATCTCCTATTATCAACAATCGCAATTCACGCAATAAACACAACAAAAACTCTACTAGTGCACTCTAGGACACGAATACGTTGTTTAGGACGTTCAATCTCGCAACACTAAAGGAAGAAGCATGTTTTCCTAACCTAACATGTAACAACCACTTAAACAAGATACGATAATCAATAGTTAACAACTAGGTTTCATTACATCTAAGCAAACATGTGATAACCCGTAATTTCAGGTCATTTCTCGACACAATTCATGCCTTACAATTTCAACATTTATAGTAAACTTGGTTTACTTGTTTCAAATTCGCGTAACCTTAAAGGTTTAGCGGCGAATTCATGATCATAACATCACATACATTTCATATGGACTAAGATTAGTCTACATTTCATTGACATCATTTGCATCTCATTGGTTCATTCATAACATTTCATTTCACATCCAACGCGTAATTTTTATATTTAATAATCGTTATCGCGTGAGTTTTATTTTGAATATTTAATCCATTATTTTCAAAAATGATCCCGAGGTATTTTTATATTCACATTTAGTTTATAAAAACTATATTTTTAGTTTTCCTAGTGTTTCAAATTTATTTGGTACATAAATCGTTAAAGTTAAATTATTATGACGTTTTCTTAAAAATTATACGATAATTATTTTTTATCACTCAAATTTCACAAGGAATGTATTTTTACAATTTTTATTAACTCATTACATTCTATTTTGACCTATTAAAAATTTACTTGTACCAAAATCTACCATTTACATTACTTACATTTTCTACATTTACTTGTACAATTTATCAAATTCTACTCAATTACTTACAAGTTAAAGTTTTAAAAAAAAAAAAAAAGTAAAATATCTTAGTCCCTCCCCCCTTGGCCGACCTTGGGGGAGGTGACAATTAAGGTGGCTTGATTAAGTTGAATTGTTACAAATAAAGTCTTACTCTTATCTCATTTACTTTTACTCTTATCTAATTATTTCACTAAGTAGCAAAAAGATATTTCTCTCCTCTCTTTGGCTTCTCCCAACCGGTCACTCATCAAGAATCACCAAGGATCAAAATTTTTCTTCAAGCAAGCATTATAACAATCTAGTGTATACTCTTTCTTAGATTTTGAAATAAAAATCTAGAGTATTTAGGTATAACCTTGTTACTAGCACCTCTTCATTTTCACTAGTAAGCTTTTTCTTTCATTTTCATGTTTTCTTTATCATTTCATATTCATCTTGTTATTTTTGGAGGTAGTATGCATGTTATGTTGTTTATACCATTTTTTCTTGATTTTTAGAGTTATTATATACTTATAGTCATCCTATAATTATTCCCAAGTTATTCTTTGGTCTTGATGGTGATTAGGAACCCATGGCACCCTAAGAAGGTGTATGGTAGGATTAGATTAGTTTTGGAGTTGATTTGAAGGGATTAGAATAGGTTTTGTCGAGAAAAACTATTTTAAGTAAACTATATTTTACGTTCTGTCCTTAAAACGAATTTCTGGAAAAACCAACAGTTAGTACGACATTTTGGCCTTGATATTTAGAAAATATACTTTTAAAAAGCGAATCCGTGGCCTTTTGAGCGGTTAAAAGAGTTATAACGAAGCCGTGGTGAATTTTTAAAGTTTGGCTGGCTTGATATTTTTTCTGAAAAACAGCATACAATTTTAGATATTTTGGGTCAAAACGGCCTTAAGCTTCACAAATTATTCGACTTGTCAAAAATATATTAGTTTACCGATGAAGCTAAGGACATATTTTACGTGAAAAGCGGTTTAAAGCGACAAATATATGCGTTTTTTAAAGTTGCCGTAAATATTATTTTCGAAAAATTATATTATTTCTACGTAACAATTATTTCACTATTTGAAAGCGTCCATGTTTGGCAGTTTTAACCATGATGTGAAACTTTTTATAACGAAGTGTCTTCTAGTAAAATCAAGTTTATCGGCCATATTTTTTTCAAATCAAAAACTGTCAAGCGAGTCATAAAATTATTTCGGATGTTCAAAGTTGGCCGAAACTCATTTTACGCTTGCTAATTAAAAACACCAACTTTAGCCTTTAATATCTTTATGATCGAGACCTTTTGAGCGAAAACTCCTGAAGAAACTTCTAGATATCGATACAAACTTTCCAAACCGTCGAGTTATTTCTCTAACGATCGGCGTACACCTTACGGCTAGTTTTCCGAAGCCATTTTTGTTGATTTCATGATTTTCTGACGACATTGTTTTCGCGACGAAAAGTGGTGATTTCACCAAAAATCATTATAAAACCATTGTAGGATGACATTTTGGCGTAAAAACATGTAAAGTCATTTTTGAAGAGGTCGGCGTCAAAGAGTATTTTTCGACGACAGTAATATTTTCTAAACCCGTAAATGGTATAAATAACATACGTAGTGCATGCATAACATTACATTGCAACTCATGACATATCATATCATTGTAATAGGTCCGGTTGAAGCATCTTTATAAACCTCGGTACTCACTTTTTGCCGTTATTCCAGTTTATCCAAGTGAGTTTCATAGCCCGGCTGTACACATTTAATTATTTTCAAACCAGGGAGAATACATTGCACATTTTTATTGATACCAAGTACATTATATTCATTACATTGCTTAAGTTACCGTATTTGCCAATTGAAAGTCCCCATTCCCATTACCATGAACCGTTAATCTTTGAGCGAGGGTGAGTGGATAGATCTATCAAGGGTGACTCCTCCATCCGGGTTGGTGAATCCCAACTAGTCATACGGATGCATTTCATTTTATAACATTCTACGGGTTGTGCAAAACTTCTCTGCAGGCATACATTATGATTTGTCTAGTTTTGGTGTCATGGACTTATTGCAATTGTAACATTTTTCATTGACTCGATTGTCATGCACGATCTATACTTGTGTATAAAACATTTACATAAACCTATGATTTCTCACCAACATTATTGTTGACCTTTTAGCAATGTATTTTAGTGGCGAGGGCATTATCATGACATGGTTTAGGGTTACATTTTGAGTCGCTGGCGTCGACTTACATTATGTACATTATGGCACCTATTTCAAAAACATCGTTTGGACTTGTAACATATTGTATTTCCGCAACTTTAACTTTGGGATGTTGTAAACTCATGTTTTATGAAATATCCAACGATGTGTTTTAAAACACTTTAGGTTAATGTTCAATATATTGATGTGGTGCTATGACGGTCAATGCCCCAGGAATTCCATTAAACAAATGAAGTAAATTGGGGTGTGTGATTGGTACAGAGCTTCTAGTTATAGAGAACTAGATTGCATCATTGACCCTAGACTATAGCTACATTATCATAGCATCTCATCATTTCATCATTGTACATATTCATTTTTCATGAGGATTCACTTACACTTTGTTCGAGATTATTTACTTTTATTTCACATCGGTTTGTCACAACATGTCTTGATTCTCACCCTATTACCATATCATGGGATGATGATCCATCACATTCACCGAGATTGTATCTTCTATCGGATCCCTGCGGCCTTTCCAGCGATCATGGCCGATACGAGACCGAACCCTTTGAGGAGGCGAGGTTGCACCTACCCTCACATTAGTCTGCTCCTTACGGATGCACCCACCATCACCACCATCAGCACCATTATCATCACCACATTCTCTTAGGGATCCTGCACCCGCCGGACTTGCCCCCAAGCGTGCCGTTTCGATATCCCCCCACCGTCGGCCCAGCCCGAGCGCCCGTTAGATTTGAGATAGAGAGTTCTAGAGAACGGCTAACGCCACTGACCCTTCTCTGGCCTAGAAGGCCGCATTGATGCACAGCGATTCTGATTGATAGTTTGACTTCGGCAGTTGGAGGAGTTGTCGGTTGACGGATTGAGCCCATGCCGAGGAGGTGAGGTTTGATATTGGCGGGGTTAGTATAGACTTAGCTTATCGAGTCTTGGCACCGGATTGAGGATAGAGAGCACATTACGGAGTTGAGGCGGAGAAATGCACGAGTTGTTTGGCGGAGGCTGATATGGCGTGATGAGTCCTGAGTCATTCCGAGGAGTTAGCTTTAGCCCGTGGCGTATTGTCACATTGCGAGTCGGATGGATGAGATGAAAGTTTGATTGATAGTTTGGTTATTGAGTTCGTGATCTCGAGGATAGAGTGATGGAGTGCCTTATGTAGACTTTTTGTCATGTATAGTTTTGACCATTATTATCCTAGTCACAAGGTGTGTGACGTAGTTTAAAGAACTTGTTGTCTTTTGATTGTTGTACAAACAAATATATCAAGTAGTGACTCTACTATGTAGGAATGGTTTTATTATGTATGATATCGGTCCATGTAGGCCGAAATTTTCATGTATATTATCCGTGTGTTTGTGATTATATTTGTAATATTTCGTTATTGTTCCGTTGTGATTCCATTTATCTTTATGCATGTTGTGGTTGTGGATATAATTGTATGATGGTTGTTTCTACTTACGAGTTCTCATGATTGTTTCATCTTGTGATTTTGAAGAGTTATGGCAGAAGAAGCAACAAGCTGAAATGACAAGCAGCAATTCAAAATTGGTGAATGATAGCATTGCTAATGCTTTAAGAGTTGAGCAGAAGGTGGGCTGCTGTCTGCTGTGGCAGGAGCCCTTGGCTGCTTCTTTGAAGCCGCTAGGCTAGGCTATCTAGGAGAGGTCGGAGTTAAGATATGTTCGTTACAAAGATTTCAAGAGTGGTGAACCCAAAGTTTAGAGAATGCAGGAGCAACGACAATGGTTAGATGGTTTGAAAAGATGGAATCAGTATTTTTGCTTTGTAGCTGTCCGGATGGTAAGGTTAAGTATGCTACGAGCACTTTGCTCGATGGAGCGTTGTCATGGTGGAATTAATGCGCTCAACCCGATTGGAATGGAGAATGCCTTCAAGCTTACTTGGGAGGAATTCAAGGTTTTGGTGACTAAGAAGTTTTTGTCCTCGAGCGAAATCAAAAGTTGGAGACGGAGTTCTATGAATTATTAACCATTGGGTACGATATTGACACTTACATTCGAGAATTCCAAGAATTGGCGTGTTATGCCCGTCAATGGTTTACGATAATGAAAAGTTGCTAGAGGCTTTTATCGGGGGACTTCCCGAAGTGATTCAAGGAGATGTGACTTCATTTGATCCACAAACAATGGAGGAAGCTATTGAGTAACTTCGAGAGGTTGATGGCGCAAGTGGTAAAGAGAGTAAATACACCACCACCAACGAAATAACAACAACCCAACAACCGCTTCAATAACAACAATAACCGCGGCCAACTACTACAACAACAATAGCAACAACAACAACGCAAATGGGACAACACGGGGGTAGAAATGTTACTCAACAACCGCCCAAGAGGCAGGAGGTTGCTAAGGTTTATGCCGCGGGTCAAAGGAAGGAAAAAGTATCACGGGGTTTGCCAAGTAATAGGTGTTTGAGTCATCACAATCCAGGGTAGATGTCTGATCCATGTGAAAATTGCAAGAAAGTTGGCCACCGAACTAGTGATTGCAAGTCGCCACAAGTTACATGTTTTGGTTGCGAGGCGTGGACATTACAAATCGATTGTAAGAAGGGAAAGAATCAAGCAAATCGAATCAAGGAGGTACGCACAAGGAAGGGTTTCGTCATTGGAGGCAGAGAGGATAGGGAGGACCGAATGTCATTACGAGTGCGTTCCTTCTCAATAATCGTTATGCTACAGTTTTATTTGATTGGTGCGATAAAAGTTTTGTGTCCAATGCATTTGCACCTTTACTCAACATTAAACCAACCACCTTAGATACATCATACATTGTCGAATTAGCTAATGGTAATTTAGTTAGCACCAACACCATTGTTCGCGGTTGCACATTCAATTTTCTTAATCATCCCTTCAACATAGACCTCATGCCGTAGAGCTTGGTAGTTTTGACGTCGTCATAGGCATGGACTGGTTATCTAAGCATCGCGCAAAGATCATTTTGTGATGAGAAGTTGTTCATCTTCCCTACACTGGAAACTTTGATTATTCGTGGGGAACGAAGTGGAACTAGAATTAGTATCATATCGAGTATCAAAACGGAAAAGTACATTAAGAAAGGTTGTCTTGTTTCTTAGCCCATGTAGCCCGAGAAAAAGTGGAGGAGAAGCGACTTGAAGATGTACCTATTGTCCGTGAATTTTCTGAAGTTTTCCCGAGGATTCCGGGACTTCCACCGCGTCAGTAGAATTTCATATTGACTTAGTGCCCATCTGCACCGATTACTGAGCACCGTGCCGTTTAGCACCATCCGAAATGCAAGAGTTGTCTAATCAATTGCAAGAACTTCTAGATAAAGGATTCATTAGGCCGAGTTCCTGCGCCTTAGGGAACCGGTCTTGTTTGTTAAGAAGAAGGATGGATCCTTCCGAATGTGCATAGATTATCGAGAATTGAACAAGTTAACGGTGAAGAATCGTTATCCACTCCCCAGAATTGATGACTTGTTCGTCGGTTGCAAGGTTCTAGTATCTATTCCAAGATTGATCTTGGTCGGGTTATCATCGACTTCGAGTTGGAGGAGGATATTCCGAAAACAGCTTAGAACACGTTCACGGTCATTACGAGTTTCAAGTGATGCCGTTTGGATTGACCAATGCACCGGCGGTATTCATGGATCTCATGAATAGAGTTTGTAAACCGTATTTGGACAAGTTTGTGATAGTGTTCATCGACGACATCTTGATCTACTCAAAGAGCAAAGAGGAGCACGAAGAGCATTTAAGGACGATTTTAAGGCTACTCAAGAATGAGAAGTTGTATGCCAAGTTTTTGAAGTGTGATTTTTGGAACCACAAAGTGCAATTTCTTGGTCACGTCATTGATAAACAAGGACTACAAGTTGATCCCGCAAAGATTGAAGCCGTGAAAGATTGGGCTACTCCAACAAATCCTACGGAAATTCGACAATTTCTAGGACTAGCCGGATATTACCGAAGGTTCATGAAGGTTTTCAAAGATAGCGAGACCTTTGACCAAGTTGACAAGAAAAACAAGAAGTCACTCTGGGGAAAGAAACAAAAGCGTGCTTTTTTCAGGTTGTTGAAACAAAAGCTTTGTAGCGCGCCAATTTTGGCACTACCCGAGGGAATCGAGAACTTTGTTGTATATTGCGACGCTTCGCATAAAGGACTTGGGGCTGTTTTAATGCAAAAGCGAGAAGGTGATAGCGTATGCTTCGACAACTTAAGACTCATGAGAAGAATTACACACTCATGATCTCTCGAGTTAGGAGCTGTAGTTTTTGCGCTCAAGATTTGGAGACACTACCTCTACGGTACAAAGTGCACGGTGTTTACGGACCACAAGAGTTTGCAATATGTTCTTGATCAGAAGGAACTTAATATGAGGCAACGTCGTTGGTTGGAATTACTCAGCGACTATGATTGTGAAATCAAGTATCACCCGGAAAAGCCAATGTTGTGGCTGATGCTCTTAGTCGGAAAGAGAGACCTAAACCTTTAAGAGTTCGATCATTGGGAATGACGATTATTTCTCCTTTACCATCGAAAATCCACGAAGCACAAGTCGAGGCACTTAAGGAGGAAAATCGACTAAGTGAAAAGCTTTATGGTATGCGAAGCATAAATGGTTTTGTGAAAGAGCGAGATGGAGTATTATGTCTCAAGGATAGAATGTGGGTTCCATTGTATGGCGGAATACGAGAATTGATTATGCATGAGTCGCATAAGTCAAAGTATTCTATTCACCCAGGATCGGATAAGATGTATCAAGATCTTAAGAAGCTTTATTGGTGGCCGAACATGAAAGCGGAGATTGCCACTTACGTTAGCAAATGTCTTACCTGCTCTAAGGTAAAAGTCGAATACCGAAGCCTCGGTTTACTTCAACAACCAGAAATTCCTCAATGGAAATGGGAACGCATTACGATGGACTTTGTTACGAAACTTCCTAAGACATCGGGAGGTTACGATGCTATTTGGGTAATTGTTGATCGCCTTACCAAGTCAGCTCATTTCATACCGATTAGAGAGACTTATTCCATGGAGCAACTCACTAGACTTTATGTCAAGGAAATAGTCTCGAGGCACGGAGCACCAATTTCTATCATTTCCGACAGAGATAGTCGATTCACTTCAAACTTTTGGAATTCATTGCAAGATTCATTTGGAACCAGATTAGAGATGAGCACGCATATCACCACAAACCGAGCGGTCAAAGTGAAAGGACTATTCAAACATTAGAAGACATCTTTGAGGGCATGTGTGATTGATTTTGGAAATGGTTGGGCTAACCATTTGCCATTGATTGAATTCTCATACAACAACAGTTATCACACGATATAAAGATGGCACCATTGAGGCACTCTATGGTGAAGTGCCGATCACTGTTTGTTGGGCGAAGTAGGAGACGCACAACTTGACTGGTCCGAAATGGTACGTGAAACCACGGAAAAGATCGTTCAAATTCGTGATAGACGAGCTGCCAGGAGTCGACAGAAAAGTTATGCGGATGTTAGACGCAAGGATTTGGAATTTCAAGTGGGTGACAAGGTAATGTTGAAAGTATCGCCTTGGAAGGGCGTGAGTGCGTTTTGGAAAACGTGGAAAGTTGAACCCGAGATACATTGGACCATTCAAGATTTTGAGCGAGTTGGTCGGTAGCTTATCGACTTGATCTTCCGCCAGAATTTAGTCATGTGCACAACACGTTTCACGTTTCAAACCTGAAGAAGTGTCTTTAGAGACGAATCGCTCGTTATCCCATTGGGCGACCGTTCGACTTGACAAACTCAACTTTGTGGAGGAACACTGTAGAAATTATGGACCGCGAGGTCAAGCAATTGAAAGCAGTCGTATTCGATTGTGAAAGTTCGTTGGAATTCTCGGCGAGGTCACGAGTTTACTTGGGAGCGGGGAAGACCGGATATGCGACGCAAGTATCCACATCTTTTCGCCGACACCGTTAGACCTAACAACGATTGAATTCAGGGACTGAATTCCTTTTTGATGGTGAATGTGATAACCCGTAATTTCAGGTCATTTCTCGACACAATTCATGCCTAACAATTTCAACATTTATAGTAAACTTGGTTTACTTGTTTCAAATTCGCGTAACCTTAAAGGTTTAGCGGAGAATTCATGATCATAACATCACGTACATTTCATATGGACTAAGATTAGTCTACATTTCATTGACATCATTTACATCTCATTAGTTCATTCATAACATTTCACTTCACATCCAACGCGTAATTTTTATATTTAATAATCGTTATCGCGTGAGTTTTATTTTGAATATTTAATCCATTATTTTCAAAAATGATCCCGAGGTATTTTTATATTCACATTTAGTTTATAAAAACTATATTTTTAGTTTTCCTAGTGTTTCAAATTTATTTGGTACATAAATCGTTAAAGTTAAATTATTATGACGTTTTCTTAAAAATTATACGATAATTATTTTTATCACTCAAATTTCACAAGGAATGTATTTTTACAATTTTTATTAACTCATTACATTCTATTTTGACCTATTAAAAATTTACTTGTACCAAAATCTACCATTTACATTACTTACATTTTCTACATTTACTTGTACAATTTATCAAATTCTACTCAATTACTTACAAGTTAAAGTTTTTAAAAAAAAAAAGTAAAATATCTTAGTCCCTCCCCCCTTGGCCGACCTTGGGGGAGGTGACAATTAAGGTGGCTTGATTAAGTTGAATTGTTACAAATAAAGTCTTACTCTTATCTCATTTACTTTTACTCTTATCTAATTATTTCACTAAGTAGCAAAAAGATATTTCTCTCCTCTCTTTGGCTTCTCCCAACCGGTCACTCATCAAGAATCACCAAGGATCAAAATTTTTCTTCAAGCAAGCATTATAACAATCTAGTGTATACTCTTTCTTAGATTTTGAAATAAAAATCTAGAGTATTTAGGTATAACCTTGTTACTAGCACCTCTTCATTTTTCACTAGTAAGCTTTTTCTTTCATTTTCATGTTTTCTTTATCATTTCATATTCATCTTGTTATTTTTGGAGGTAGTATGCATGTTATGTTGTTTATACCATTTTTTCTTGATTTTTAGAGTTATTATATACTTATAGTCATCCTATAATTATTCCCAAGTTATTCTTTGGTCTTGATGGTGATTAGGAACCCATGGCACCCTAAGAAGGTGTATGGTAGGATTAGATTAGTTTTGGAGTTGATTTGAAGGGATTAGAATAGGTTTTGTCCGAGAAAAACTATTTTCGTA
This sequence comes from Chrysanthemum makinoi, assembly GCA_910596185.1. NCBI lineage: Eukaryota > Viridiplantae > Streptophyta > Magnoliopsida > Asterales > Asteraceae > Chrysanthemum > Chrysanthemum makinoi. The sequence goes on from OU343220.1 coordinate 126,633,147, forward strand.
AACTATATTTTACGTTCTGTCCTTAAAACGAATTTCTGGAAAAACCAACAGTTAGTACGACATTTTGGCCTTGATATTTAGAAAATATACTTTAAAACGAATCCGTGGCCTTTTGAGACGGATAAAGCGGAGTTATACGAAGCCGTGGTGAATTTTTAAAGTTTGGCGACGAAGCGTATTTTTCTGAAAAACAGCATACAATTTTAGTATTTTTGGGTCAAAAGCGAGGCCTTAAGCTTCACAAATTATTTCGACTTGTCAAAATATATTAGTTTACTTGATCACGAAGCTAAGGACATATTTTACGTGAAGCGGTTTAAAACGACAAATATATGCACGTTTTTATAAAGTTGCCGTAAATATTATTTTTCGAAAAATTATATTATTTCTACGTAACAATTATTTCACTATGCGAAACGTCCATGTTTGCGGCAGTTTTTAACCATGATGTGAAACTTTTTATAACGAAGTGTCTTCTAGTAAAATCAAGTTTATCGGCCATATTTTTTTCAAATCAAAAAGCTGTTTGTCAAGCGGAGTCATAGTAAATTATTTACGGATGTTCAAAGTTGGCCGAAACTCATTTTCTGCACACAATTAGCAAAAACCACCAACTTTAGCCTTTAATATCTTTATGATCGAGACCTTTTGAGCGAAAACTCCGAAACTGAAACTTCTAATTATCGATACAAACTTTCCAAAACCGTCGAGTTCGTTCTCTAACGATCGACGCATACACCGTTTACCTGACTAGTTTTCCGAAGCCATTTTGTTGATTTCATGATTTTTTGTGACTTAATTTACATTGTTTTGCGACGAAAAGTGTTAATTTCACCAAAAATCATTATAAAACCATTGTAGGATGACATTTTGACGTAAAAACATGTAAAGTCATTTTTGAAGGGTCGAGACGTCAAAGTAGTATTTTAAACTGACGAGTAATATTTTCTAAACCCGTAAATGGTATAAATAACATACGTAGTGCATGCATAACATTACATTGCAACTCATGACATATCATATCATTCGTAATAGGTCCCGGTTGAAGCATCTTTATAAACCTCGGTTGTACTCACTTTTGCCGTTATTCCGTTTATCCAAGTGAGTTTTCATAGCCCCGCCAGTACACATTTAATTATTTTCAAACCTACGGGTGAGAATACATTGCACAACATTTTTATTACGATACCAAGTACATTAAATTCATTACATTGCTTAAGTTACCGTATTTGCCAATTGAAAGTCCCCATTCCCATTACCTGAACATGAACCGTTAATCTTTGAAGCGAGGGTGAGTGGATAGATCTATCGAGGGTGACTCCTCCATCCGGTTGGTGAATCCCAACTAGTCATCGGATGCATTTCATTTTATAACATTACGGAGTTGTCGCGCAAACACTCTGCAGGGGCATACATTATGATTTGTCTAGTTTCGGTGTCATGGACTTATTGCAATTGTAACATTTTTACGTGACTCGATTGTCATGCCTGATCTATACTTGTGTAGTCGTATAAAACATTTACATAAACCTATGATTTCTCACCAACATTATTGTTGACCTTTTTAGCAATGTATTTTCAGTAACTGAGGCATCGCATCATGACATGGGTTAGGGACCTACATTTTGAGTCGCGGCGTCGACTTACATTATGTACATTATGGCACCTATTTCAAAAACATCGTTTGGACTTGTAACATATTGTATTTCCGCAACTTTGTAACTTTTGGGACCGATGTTGTAAACTCTGTATGTTTTTATGAAATATCCAACGATGTGTTTTTAAAACGACACTTTAGGTCGTTCAATATAACTGTGATGTGGTGCTATGACAGTCAATGCCCCCAGGAATTCCATTCCGCTGCAAAACAGGTAAATTGGGGGTGTGACAAAACACTATGTTAATTTAGCTAGACATGTTAAAGATAAAGGAACAAGTAATCATAATCAAGCACGAATTAAACATAAGGATATGGTAGATTAAGAGACTTATCTCTTATTGATAAAGGGTGTTTAAACCCTAAAAAGACTGTAAAAACTAAATAGAACTCGTACACCAAAGTTACTCTCCAAATGTGCACACTTAATGCAGAAAATTCTAAAAACTATATATAGATTTACAGGTGCGACGGCGTCACTTTATAACTGTGACGCCGTCAAGTTGCCGCCATTATGATTTTGTCTCTCCCAAGTTAGCCTTGTGACGGGGTCTCTTTGTAACTTCAGACGCCATCGAGAATCCTCTCGGCCGTCCCTCTTTGTTTATTTTGGACCGTCACGTTATAATTTCCATTGAAAATTCCATCTCTCTTAACAAGTGACGGCGTCACTTGTTATTTCTTCAATATTTCACTGAGCCATCTCTAGTAAGATCTAGGCTATTTTGGTATCTCCGTTTTCAAGTGACGGCGTCACCTTTTGGGTTTTGACGCCATCTGGTGTTGTTTTCAAGATTTTTCATGACTTGGTCGTTTGCTTCACATTTTGATCCTTTTTTATACAAATATGTTTGATTTCCAGCTTTTGCTTCCAAAGTATCTAAAAAGTGAAAAGGAATGAATTTAGGCAATATTTGATCATAAATACATTAGTTTAGGGCTTAAATGACCACTTAAAAATGTATGGTTTAAATCCTTATCAAATATCCCTAAACTTGTGGTTTTCTTGTCTTCAAGTAAATGCTTTTATCTAATCAATTTACAAGTTAGGGGCCATTTAACATTGGTTTAAAATAGTTTACTACTAATACAAGCTCTAAATTAGTCATAACAAGTACAAAAGTTATACACTAGCACCTCACATATAGTGTTTGGATTCTCTTATCTCTCGGGTGTATAATGAATATAACATGTATGGAAATAGAGGATAACACTCTCTACCTGTCATAGCACATAGATTACCATAGGCTTGAGATTAGATCAAACCTTCATTGCTTTGGTGTACACACCTAAGATAAACTATCAAAGAGGGCTTTTAAAGGGTTGTAATGTTAGGTGTAAGGCTATAAAAAAACACGGTTTTGTTGGATACGGGGGAATTTTACTTGTGGGAAGTCAAAAATCTAAGCTGATTACATGTAAAACAAGGCATTGCTAAGCTAAGACTCGACTTACTAAACTAACATATAACTTGACTTAACTAAAAATAAATGATAAAAGATAAAAAGATAAAGGATAAAGGCGAGATGGTAGCCCATTAGGTTTATTTTTTCTTTTTTTCTTTTTTCTTTCATTTTCTATTTTTTTTTTCATTTTTATCATTTTTATCTGAATTATTTTAATACATTCTTACTCTACCATCCGCAAAATATAACATCATAGCAAAGGGATTTTATAATAGAATCCCTACACTTGAGTTTTTATTAAACTAAACTAATGACCGAAATTGTGAGGATCAAAACACCTTGAGTAATTAATTACGTAGATAAGGGAAATTAAATTTAACACCCTTTCTCGTTACTCCATAAAATACTACTTAACCCATGAGTCCCAATCGTACCAAAACTGTATTTACACAAGATATGACTTGACTTAGCAATCATGTAATCAACTAGATAATCGAACTAAAGGTTTAACATAATACAATAATGTACTAAAGATGACTGCATACAAGGAAGGCTAACGTGATTTGGGTGTAAAATTTGGGATGGATTGTAAACAATGCTCTTCATTGATATTCCAAAAACTAAAACATCACGAGAACCATGAAAAGACAGGCTCTGAGAGGTTAACTAGGGGTATCGTGTATTAAAAATTAGTACATCGCAAGGGTGTAGGGTAATCACTCAACCGATGTGGCCAATTTAATTATTTAAACAGGTTTAAAACAATGGTTATCCTAATGCCTCTTATCATTTAGTAATTCCTAACTACACGAATGTTGTCTCACTAGCGATCTCGAAATAAATCACAAAAACAAGTTCTAGAATATATATATATATATATATATATATATATATATATATATATATATATATACACACACACTACGGTATACTCAATAAGCATTAAAAGATGAATTCTTTTTATCCTATATATCTAAAGGTGAACCTCACATTTTTTTGGTGGAATTTGAGTGGTAAGGGTTTATGTGCTAGTGATATAACTCTTATCCATTAGACGCTTTATTAATACTAAATTTTTGCTCATAAGTGTTGTAAAAGTTTAAAAATTTGGTGCTAAAATTACCCTAACAAGTATTTCTTTTAGTTTATTACACTATTACTAAGGACAAGACATATATATGAAGCGAGCAAATAGTTTCTAAGGTATCCATTTTTTTCTTTCCTTACACTTAAACTGAACATTGTCCCAATGTTCTCCAAAAGTATCAAAGTTATGATAATAGGAAGTAAATAAAAGAAATAAACTAGTACTCCCCTAATTAGCTCAGTATGATCGGTGTAGAATCAAGGTTTAATATTCCTACAAGAAGAATAACTAAATCATAAATGTTGCTACCATTGTGTATTTACATCTTCTTTTCCAATATACCCCTGTAAATTCCGAGAAAACAACAAAAGACCTCGCGTAAAATCGGCGGTAAAACTATATATAATACAAATCTAAACTAGAAAGCAAATATGGTATAATGCTTGTAAAATAGATGTTTGCAGGTTCCTGCAAAATTAAAAATTCTAGAAATTTTTAGAAATTCAGTTTTGACAGAAAAACGAAAATCTGGAAAATTTTTTGCTACAGTACCTAACGTGGTCGGGTTATAGATCTGGATGCCTTCGGGATTGACCTGACAGAATTTAAACTTTTTTGTTAATACAAATAATGTAAAAAAAATTGTTTGCATTATTCGATCTCTATATGTTTTGATAATCACAACATATAAGAACACGTTATGTAAAAATATTATTGATAAGTTTTTAACCAAGAAAACTCGTTTCGACTACAACATCACTTTAGGTATGTACAAACAACTTACCAATATTGTTAAGTAATCAAAGAATTTATTTGTCCCTAAAACTTAAATTTTCATAAATGTGACAAAATTCATAAATAAAATTTACAAATTATTTTTGTAAATTAAAGAAATATTTTATTCATAAGAAAATATTTGAATTTGAATTTTCCTGCCCAAATCAGATAAATTTTTACCAGGTAAACATTTCCTCACTAAAGGACACAAAGAGGAGCGGACTATATGGGGCGGTCCCATATTGGTCGACGGTCCCTTAATTTTATGGGACCGCCAAACAAATAAGGGATTGTCCTCCCTCTTCTTCGTGACTATAAATACTGCACTGTTTTCTTAGAAGAATAAGACTCTTTGCGCTAAAAATTCTCTGATTTTTCTACCCCCTATTCTTTCCTTCTCTTTGATCACATTAACGTGTCGTAACTTGTTTACAAGTGAACTCGTGATTCTCCTCCTCCAAGTGCAAGAGAAGAACACTCGTATTCGTCAAGAAACGAAGTGTTGTAGTCTAAAAATAACACACACTTACGTAACTAGTGTTATGATTCTATTCTCAATCTATATTCTCTCTATATCTTATTCTTGTAGATTTGTGTATTCAACTTGTGTGTGAGTCGAGGTTTGGTGTTATTATTGTAGATTTGGACAAGTGACTTGTCTGTGTATTGTAGGTATAGATTAGGACAAGGTGTGTCCGTGATATTGGACTTAGTGAAAAGTCCGTGTTGTGTTTAGGTAGATTTGGACAAGGTGTGTCCGTGTATGTGTTGTAATTAGAACTAGGTGAGGGTCTGTGTTATGAATACTTGGATTCGGTGAAGATCCAAGTGGACGGAGTGAAAATTCCGTGGTGCATCATGTGAAGGCTTGGATTGGGTGAAGATCCAAGTAAACAAAGTAAAAGAATTCATAACCTCTGTGTATTGACTTGAATTGGGTGAAGATTCAAGTAAACTTTGTCTTTGATTGGGTAGGATCGTGTATTGGTCTTTAGATTGGTTCTAGCTAGGATTAGAACTCGACATTCTGCTTAGTGTCACAAATTGGTGTAAGCGTTGGTGTACGGTCTTCTCCTCCTAAAGGAAGTTTGTTGGCATAGTGATTGTAAACTCTCAAGTGTGATACTCAGGGATTGGAGTAGGGAGAAGAGTGAGCTTCATGCCAAACCACTATAAATCTCCGTGTCTTAGTTTGATCTTTCCGTCTCTTTATCTTTCGTTCTTTAATATATTACTTATCTTTGTGTATATATACATTGTGTTTGTATATTGTTGATTGATATTGCATTACTTCGAATCAAACAAGTTGATGATTTTAATAAGTAAACACAAACGCGAAACTATTCAACCCCCTTCTAGTTTCTACAATTGGTATCAGAGCCAGGTTGGTCAAGATTATTTAAAATATATTATATTTTAAAACTTTAATCGATCTATGGAGCTTGAAAGAATAATAATTTTGTTAATTGGAAAATTAGATTCGAAAATTATGTGAGATCAATAGATCAAGATAATTGTCATGCTATTTCAATTAGATATTTTCAACCAACGAAAATTAATTTTGAAAATCAAAAGGATGATTTTACAAGAAACTTTTGTTAAAATTTTGAAGCCAAAATATTGACAAAGCATTACCTAAAAATGTATTTGGAAAAATCTTTTAATCATTTACCAAGAAAATACTCAAGCCAAATATATGATTGAACTTGAACAAATTGCATAGACTATTCATCATGTCTAAAGACGAATCTTTAAATAGTACTTTTTCTATGATCAATACTATCGCTTCTATTTTTTATGAAGGGAATCCTATGGAGAATCAATCAAGAGATTTTAAAGAAGGACTACTTAATGAAGCATGGAGTGATACTAGTGAAGAAGACAACGATTGTGTTGAACACGATGTATATCAAATGGTTGGAACTTCAAGCAAGGTACATTCCGAATCCAAAAATATTTGTCTTGAAACATCACTCCCGGAAATTTCAAATCTTGAAAACGATTTCAAAAAACGTGTGCAAGTTGAATCTAAATATTTTACCAAAAAACGATTATTCAAAATCTTTTAAAGATAATTTCGAAAAAGAAATTTATTTAGAAGATTAAATGTCTAGATTAGAAAGTGGAGTTGAAATTGATCAAGAAAATCTAATGTGTCAAGACAACACAATTAACATTGGAAAGCTTAATCAAAAGAAAAACATAATGACAAAATTAAAAAAGAGCTCACAAGCTCTTGATAATTTATTAAGAAGTCAAAAAACATTCGGAGATAAAACGGGTATAGGATTTAATTCACTAAGGCATCAACAAGTGAACCACAAAAAATTAAATTTGTGAAACCTCTGGGAAAACAACCTTCTTTTGACGGTCCCATAAAGCGGCAGCCGGTCCCATAAAATTAAAGGAGCGTCATCCTATTTACAGGACTGTCTCACTTTAGTCAACGAATGTTAAGCCTATTTATTTGTCAGAACTCAAGTTAAATAAACCTCTTGTTGTTAACTACACCTAGGTATTTTTTGCTAGCATAATCAAACAATGTTTTTGATAATTCGAAATGTCTTTGACTAGGATAAAATGTCTTATATCTCAACATCCTTACAAAGGATGTTCTATACTAACCACCTCGGACCTATGAGATATTGGGTACCAAGTTTCTTTATGAGAATTTGTTTTAAATTCACTTCATGAGCAACTCTAATCCGTTTCTCACACATAGAAGACAACTATATCGTGCTCAATTTCCGCACCATTCTCATCTTCTCATGGTAATGTACCTTAGGATATGTTATTGGACAAGGTATACTTCCGCACCATTATGCTATGTATGTTAATTGAATCTCTATGGGCATATGTGAGATTATATGTTTACTTAAATGTTTTCCCTCTGTAAAACATATGTGTTTTCTTCCTACACCTATTTTGTCCGTGTCCTCGGATACGTAACTTGCGAAGAAGATGACAGTGACTCCATGGACATTAGTTTATTGTCATAATTATCTCACGACAAAGTTGATTTAAGTTCATACTTAGTGTTTGCTACTTTGCACACTTTTGAAAGGACCCTTTCTTAAGTGGTTAATTGTGTTATTCAATACAGCTAAAGACACTGTGTATTTAGGATTATTATCCTAAGAGTAACAACATATAATTCTCTATATATGTCATCTCTGATTATTGAGAAAGTATGGGGGAACTCTAGCAATCTTTGTTCAATAACCACTGGTTTTTTGAGAGACACAAAATTGCTATTGATATAACCATATTCAACGCCAAATTCACAATCACTAAAAAGGCACGTCTATCAATCATTATGGATGATGCAAACTCTTAATAACGTACCCTACAAGGACGACTCTAGAATTGGACACGCAGTTGACCTCAATCATCGCAATGCAAGACTCGCATTTTTACTTGTCGTCCATTATATCTTTATGTCACTTGTATCCTCTATTCTACCTCCAAAATCATTCACATCATATCGGTTACTTAAAACACGTTGTGTCTACCCTCTCCTCTCTCACACTTGTCTATTCCAAGTAACATCCCATATTCTCTCCTCTTTTGTCTCGATACTATTTCATTCATCTATTCATGCGTATCAACTCTAACCGTCTAGAACATTAGGATTCTACTTCATTATACCATTCGTCAGATCTCAATCCCTGTTTAATACCTAAAATCCCTTTTTCTGCACGTTCATGATATCTATTACGCCTCATTTCCTCTAAAAACAATTTCATCTAAAAACAACTCTCTCGCTTCAACCCAAGGCTTCCTTTAACTCCTCTCGTCTATATATTCCTATCATTTGTTCTACGTCATTTTACCGATATTCTTGTTCGTGGTTTGTTCAGTCTTGTCACCTTTAATAACTTACCTAATAAGCTAAAAAAACCCTTCTTTTAAAAATGTTCAAAATTAAAATTCACCACAAAATTTTTGACCAAGCCCAAAACCGATTTCTGTTGGCAGTCCCTCATCCCGACGGTCCCCTGGGCGGTCACAGATATTTATGGGACCGCCAGTCAGTTTCAACCAGTAGTCTGTTTTTTCTTTCACAAACATATTAAATTATCCAAACACTTCATTGTGCTGCTGCTGTGACGAAAACAAAACCAAACCCACCAATATCTCTAATTAACAACTCAAACATCTAATTCAACGCACCACAATCAAGGATTATCAATCACTACCTCATTATTATCATAAATTGTAAGTCAATCCATCCAATTTCCTTTTAATTCGAAATTAGGGTTCTTAAGATCATAAAACTAAAAATTAGGGATCTTTAATTTTCATGAAATAAATTATAAGTAACACGTAAACTAGAAAATGTACAACCATTAACACTTAATTTGATATGTCATTTAGTCAATTAAGATTGTTTGGAATGTTTTCAAAATTCACATCAATCCCGATCCAAAATTTTGAAATCTATCATGTTATGGAACATAACAGAAACGTAATTATACATTGTTAATACACCTCAAAAACGTTTTCACAACCATGCACTATCATGAAATGAATTTCCTCTAAAATGAATTTTTTCAAGCATGGAGTAAAACTGGTATTCATGAATGTTTGTTCTATCACATAAACATAAGTAATCCTACTAGAATAAATTGATACTTAATATTTTGATGTAATTTTTATAGGTGAAAATGCCTAAAACTACTGGAGTCGATCACCAACTAACTCGTCAACACATTCCAATTTTATCCACCTTCTATAATCCTCCTCTGTCACATAGTTTTTAGCGTCTTGAAACTCGTTGCTTTCATGAAGGTCGTATAGTCTCTCCCGACTATGACAACATGAATTATCTTAAAACCATGTTTGAACTTATTGACTTTGATTGTCTTCTCAAAATCAATGAGCAGATTGTCTACTCTCGAGTTCTGTAGTCAACTTAGGCTATACAATGATCCCGAGGGAGAAATGCATGTCGAATTCATCATTCAAAACCAACTTATCACCTACCCTCTTTCCCAATTTGGTGAAGGTAATTGCTCATTCACCAATTAATGGAGCCTTGATGCTCTAGCTAGGAATGCACCTTCAAGTGGACCATACGCCACTACTCCTCCCTCTCTAATACAAATCAAAGTCTACATTCAAATTGAAAGAGATGGTCCTCTCTATCGCACTTATAGAGGAGAGCTAGTCGTTGTTGGAGACAACCAAATTCTAACAAAAGAGGTTGTTGACAACATGAAAACATGGGTTGAAATCATTTGTGAAAATGCCTTTTGTGTTAGTGGTAATCGAGATCACCTTCCTTCTTGTCTCGGTCATATGCTCTATTATATCGCCACCTCTACTAGCTACAACCTTGCATACTACATTGCTAGGTGGTATATGTGAAAATGTATTGATACGCGTACAACGCGCGTTCGGGGTCAAAGGAAATTCCTTTTCGTCGAGCAAGTTTTTCAACACCCTAAGCAGTGAACCTAATCATTGTAGTGTAGTATTAGGGTAAGCCTCAGGGATTGATATCGTTCTCTAGGGGAATAGGAATGCTAGTGAGAAGTTACTACGCTAAGGTTGGGGTTGAGGAAGATTATTTTTTTATCTTTTTATATTTTTTAGGAAATTGAAAGGTACGAATCTCGGGGTATTGGATTTGGGGGTTTGGTATTTCTACCGATTACTATACTTATCTAATTATCTAATTATCTAAACTAAGGTGAGTGTAGTCTATGTCTATTATTGTGTGCTCTTATGATGATTAAAAATGTGTTTACTTAGATGCTATTACTCCCTAGTTATCTCCTATTGATGGTTGAATTGTCCGTCCTTATTCTTAGCGTTGTGTCTTCTAAGGTTCGTAGGGTATATGCGTTATCCCTAACTCTTTAAGTCTACCTTAAGGTTATTGCCAACGAAATCTCTAGGATTCATAAACTAACTCTAAGGTTTCCTTTGGATGTTTAGACTACAATAACTCTAGGCGATTATAAACTAATGTTCACAAAGATTACTTAAGCATTAAAAACACAACGGATGACCTATCGCAATACTAGGTCAATCAAAATTAAGATAAGAGACAACCAATCAATATTCAATACCTAGGTTTTCTAGATCTAAGCAAACACATAAGTAAATTAGCCGGACATGGAAAACATGCAAGCATACAAACAAACAATTGAAGACATAATTGAATTAATGAAGTAAATCACTTATCTTATTGTAAAATAGGGTATGGAACCCTAAGATACTGCCCAAGATAGCCTATGTTCGGTTTAGGTTTTACTCCCTAAAACTACCTCTCCCAAATACTGAAAATTCGAATTCTATATATAGTGTTACAATATGCGACGGCGTTAAAGAGTGACGCCGTCGGGTCGCCGCCATTAGGGTTTCGTCTTGGCCACCTCAACTTTGTGACGGCGTCACCTTATGCTCGTGACGCCGTTGACTTCAACCTCGGCGCCGTCGGATCCAAATCTAGCCGTCGAGTTGTGACGCCTACTCTTTTAAACGATGCGTCACTTGTAGAATAGCAATTTGCTCTCTGAGTCGTCTCAAGGTGTGTCGCGACGGCGTCGCAATTAAGCCGTGATGCCGTACCCTTCAATTCCAGTAGCTTGAGTGTCTCGATTCTTAAATTTGGCCATTTTCTTCATATATTCGCGCCTTTTCGTGCGAATAAGTGTCATTCCAGCAATTTGCCTTTAAGAGACCTAAAAAGTGAAAAGGAACAAAGTTAAGTAGTAACGGATACAAAAGTGATCAATTAAGGGCTTAAATGACCCCTCAAAAGTGTACCTTTTAAATCCTTATCAAATATCCCTACACTTGGTATTTGCTTGTCCTCAAGCAAATGTGCTTTTAGCCTATTAATTTATAAGTTAGGGGTCATGAAGCATTAGTTTAGAACAATTCACAACACATATAAGCCCCGCAAAAGTCATAACAAGCACGGAAATTACATACTAGCACCTCACAAGTGGTGTTTAGATACTCTCATCTCTCGGGTGTATATGAAATATATCAAGTTGGAAATGGAAGATAAACACTCATTAACCGGTCCTAGTACGTAGATTACCATAGGCTTGAGACTAGATCAAACCTCCATCGCTTTGGCGTAAGCACCTAAGAAAAACTATCCAAGAGGTATTTTAAAGGGTTGTAACTTTAGGCTTATGGTAGGGAAACAAAGGGTTTGGTGGGATAGGTGATTTAGTTGTGGCAAGTCAAAAATTTTTATGTTACAAGCATGAGAAGAATGGCGTTGCTAAGCCAAGACTCGACACTCTAAACTCTAGATAAATTGAAATAAACGAACATAAATTTAAAGATAGATGTAGGATGGTAGCCCGTATGTTTTTTCATTCATTTTTTTTAACTCTCTATTTTTTCGATTTATATTTTTTATTTTTTATTTTTTTTCATACACTTTTACTCTACCATCCTCTACGATAACATCAAAATAATAGGGATTTATAGGCACATCCATACACTTGAGTTTTTATTACTCTAACTTTAATTTGACCCGAATTGAAAAGATCAAAACACTTGGAGTACATTATTACGCAAATAAAGGGAATTCGAATTTAACGTTCGTTCTCGTCATTTCATAAAATTTGACTTTTCCCATGAATCCCAATCGCCCCAAAACTGTGTACAAAGGATATGACTCGACTTAGCAACTTATGCAAGTAACTAGATAATTGAACTAAGGGTTTAGTATGATAACAATAATGCACTAAAAGTGAGTGCATACAAGGTAGGCTAAGGCGATTTGGGTGTACATTTGGGGGTGAATTGTAAACAATGCTCTTCATTGATATTCTGGAAAACCGAAACATCACAAGAACCGCGAAAAGGATAGGCTCTGAGGGGTTAACTAGGGGTATCGTGTACTAAAGATGAGTACAATGCAAGGGTGTGGGGGAATTACTCAACCGATGTGGAAGAAGTAATTATAATACGGGTATCAAACAAGGGTTATCCTAATGCCTCTTATCATTTAGTTATTCCTAACTACACAAGTGTAGTCTCACTAGCGATCTCGAAATGCATCACAAAACAAGTTCTAGAATCTATTATACTACCGGTACACTCTCAAAGCATTAAAGGGGAATGCCTTAATTTCTACAAATTTAAGGGCGATCTTCACATTTTGGGTGGAATTTAAGTGGTAAAGTGTTTTTGTGCTAGTCATATAACTTCCTATCCATGAGACGCTTTATTAAGACTAATGGCCCACTCCTACATGTCATGAAAAAATTTAAATTTGGTGCCAAAATTACCCTAACCGATATTTCTCATGGTTTATTACACAATTGATTTTAGACAAGGAAAATAGTCAAGGATAAGCATAGTTTCAAAGTTCCCGTTTTATTTTCCATCCCTACACTTAAACTGAACATTGTCCCCAATGTTCCCTGAAAGTATCAAAGTTATGATAATGGAAGGTAATTAAAAACAAAAGAAACTAGTACTCCCCTAATTAGCTCGGTAGGATCCGAGTGAAGTAGTGGTTAAATCTTACTTCAAGAAGAGTGTTTGCGTGAAAAGCTCCTTCCAATCTTATGTATCTTCTTCTTGATAAATTAAACCTGCACACTTGAAGAAAAGAAACGAAACCTTCGCGTAAAATCGACGGTAACAATATATATATGACTCTACTAAACTAGGATATAATGCTTGTGGAATTGATGTTTACAGAATTTCTGGAAAATTAAGACACGAAAATTCCAAAATTTATAAGTAGCTCATGAAACGAGAAAAGTAGTAGCGTTTCTACTCCTCCGAGTCACAAAGTTACCCGAAACCGGTCTGCGATTTTCTGGAAAAAATTCTGGAAAATTTATATCTTTAGAATCTGGAAAAATTTCCAGCAAAACATCCATTATGACTCGATACAAGCATTTGACTCGAACAAACACACATGTATATCTTTTAAATAATTGTAGTTCTCATGTTCACGTTCTTTTTGAAAACGTGTGTAATCCTCCCTACACTTATCCCTTTTGTAAAATACCTTTATATGTAGTTAAGACGATGTTAAAGATAAAATAAAGCATTTTTACAAATTTAAACATGAGAATAAACAATCAATAAAAGATATAGGACACACAAACAAGCAAACAATTAAGCATGGGTTGTCTCCCCCAAAATGCTTTTCTTTATTTATGAGTCTTGTAGCTAGACCCGAAGTCGTGCCCCTACATACCGATATAAGTAAGCTTATCCTCTAGAATGTCATGAGGGTCAAACTTATCATTTAAGTTCCTAGTGGTACGCTTGGTTCGGTATGCCTTTTCAAAATTCTCTCCATCGGGGTCATAGATCGTTATCCTAATGTGCCACTCTCCATTACCATCACTAGGCGGTCTATCCCAATTCCACTTATGCTTAGGCTTATCGCTCTCAACTTTCCACTTATTCATGACAAGGTTGACGGGCAAACTTCCTAGGAACTCGGTCATCTTCCTAAATACTAAGGCGTCCTCGAATGGGTTCACTTCCATGTCCCTAGCCAATTCTTTTTCATGGAAAGTTGCTTGACTAGCAAAGGCTTCATCTAGATAGAAAGGTCGTTGGGGACCTATGAAGTCTTTATTAATCCAAGGTCCATATCTAGATTGTGTTCTATCCAACCAAATCTCATGTGGGATTTCCTCTTCCTTGTAGTAAATATGCTGTTTGACATCGTAAATTGACCTAGCACTCCCTTCTCCTACCACTATTTTGGACATCTTACAATCAATGATGGCACTAGCGGTAGCTAAGAATCCCCTTCCTACTAGCAATGGGCAAGTCGGGTCCTTATTCATGTCTAGGACATGGAAATCCGCCAAAAGAGTCAATTCTCCTACGTGTACTACCATGTCTTTTACTATTCCTACTGGATATGCAATACTACCGTCCGCTAGACCTAAGATGGTTTCCGTTGGTTTTATCTTACCTAATTTAAGGCTTCTATGGAGGGACAACGAAACAAGATTGATGCATGATCCTAAGTCGACTAGAGCATCGAGAGGTTTGGAAGTTCCAAGCCTACACGGAAGAGTGAATAGCCCAGGATCATCTAACTTCTTAGGTAAATTATTTTTCACAAACGTGGACCCATGTTTTCCAAGTTTAAGTTCTCGCTCATATTTTTCTTTTAAAGCATTATAATAAGGTGCATGAGCTAAGACTTTAAGAACCAGTTTTTCTTGATAGAGTTCCTTGTATTCCTCCTCTAGATTAGGTTTGGGTTCTTGGATGACGGGTTTCTCAAGAGTAGTTTTTACCAATGGTGCGGGGCCTTGGTACCTCATTTGGGATCGCTTGGAACCCTTGTTGATAGCGTTTACCGAGTGGACTGTTGGGTGTGAGGGGTATGGATGTGCACTCTCCTATGGTGAACAAGAACATGAGGTCAATGAAATCGAACTCATTTTTGGGTTCTTTATAGTATCATTTGGGAGTGCTCTAATTTCCCGGTCGTTGAAGGCTTTTTAAGAGGGCATCAAGCTTATTTGTGATGGATCTAGACACACACCTTGTGTCAATGATATTTTGTATAATATTAATAAGCACGCGGAATTTACTTAGTAATACTTAGAAGATGGATTGTATGATGTATTGTAAGTAAACACAGATTAAACACAAAACTTAAGCTCCAATATTATTAATGAATAATACGAGTGATCTTTGCTTATCACTAGGGTTACACCTTGAAGTCGTATGTATGTAAGTACGTAGATAAGTAAGTACCTAAGACAATGACCTAGGACCTCCTTTTATAGTACAATGAGTCCTTTACAAGATAAGTATAAAGCTAACAATATAGAATATACACAAGATCTTTTCTATACTTATCTAGACACGTTTTCCTAACCATTATCTAATAGCAATTGGTAATAATGTACCGCAGTGTATACGTTTCCCTGCTAGTGTAATCCAAGAAGTGTCTTCCACAACTATCATTGGTAACAGATTATTCCCAACAATCCTCCCCGAAACTTATGATTTCTCTGCAAATCAATAAGTTTCTTCAATCTGCATTATCTTCAAGGATTTGGGAATTCAACCAAACACTTCACTTCTTCCTTAATTTCTGAATAGCTCTTGAACATTAATCTTGAAGCCTATGTAACAATGCTCTGACCTTCTCATTGTCTTCATGAACTCTTATTGTTGTACATAACATTCTTGTGAGAGTTCCACTCTGAGTGGATATTCTTTCTTCAGCAGCATGAATGCATCTACTCCATTTGCTGTAGAAACATGGTGAACTTCACATGGGTCATAGTAAAACCATTTAGTACCAGGACATGTACATGAGATTTCGAAAATCATCATTAACATCTGGTTCATAGAGCCTTCTAAGATTAACCCATAACCGCATCTCCTTCATATCTTTGAGATCTTGAGCATCAAACCTTTCTTGAACTAACTTCCATAATTTGTCAAGATCATCTCTGTCAAAAGCTTTGATGAGATCTTCAAATTGAATGAATGAGGAAGTTGCACCACCTAGCCTTGTGATCTTCCATGTTGGAGCAAAATTGCTAGCATTAAACCTCCCAATTAATAATAGGATGTCTAACTTGCGGTGGTTCGGATAAAAATCTTCTTTTCTATCACAATCATTTCAGGTCATCTGTTCTTTAGTGAACTTCTCAGGTTGGAACTTCTTGTGCTTGAAAGAAACTTGGTCTTCTTACCAGTCTGAGATTCACTATCTTTGGCCTTTCTTTTCAAATCAGGATGCCTTCTTGCTTCTTCTTCAGAATCCATTGGAAGGAAATCTTTATCAAATCTTTGAACTCTGTAGTAGATACTTTCAACTTTATCATCAGACATTCTTTTGAATTGATGTCTCTTCCAACCACCAACATTGTAACAATAAGTCTTCATGTATGCAATAACTTGTGCCTTAGTTGGTTTTCTTGGTTTCTTTTGGCCTTTCTTGACTGAAACAATAGCCTTTTGAAGTGCTTGATTATTCTTCATCTGTATAAAATCTTTTAACTGTGCAGTTCTTTGTTCTTCAGTTAAAGATGCATCAGCTACAAGGTCAATTGCCTTTTTTTGATGGATCATGTGCAATCAAGAAATCAATTTCTTCTTCGAGGTACATAGCTGAACTCTGGAGTCTTTTCTCTAAGTCTTGTAGGTTGAACAGTGGAACTTGGATTTTCCAATCTATCCAGCCTTTTAGCCTCCATAAAGCTTGCAACTTCCAATTCTTCAAGCTTTTTCTTTTCAGCAACTTCATCTTCATATATCTTTTTAGCAACTTTTTTATCATGAGCAATCTGAACTTGTTCCTTCTATAAAATCTTTCTTCCAGGTTGTTCTTCACTTTCCATAACTGCTTTACTTTTATCTTTCTTCTGTTTATCAACTTCTTCACTTGCGGTGCAACATTATGTTCATCGCTGGGAATATTTGGCTGCAGGGTTGACATCGATCGATGGTAAAATCGGTTGCGACAGAAAATATCTGCTCTAGTTTCTCTCGAGTATCGCTTCCTGCACCTTTACTAGTAACACCTTCATCTTCAAAATCAATTTTCCTCCCCGAGTTTATTTTAGATTACCCAATCTTGATCAAACCAACCGAATCACCATCATTAGGTGAGGATGAAGATGAGATCACCAACTGTTTTCCTTTGCTTTTCAACCCTGTAACTCTTCCTTCAAGGTCTGAATCTCCTCTTTAAAATGTTTAATATCCTTGGCATCTGCATGTTCCAGGTCGTAGAGATTCAACACTGCTAATTTCGTACACAAAACCATCAATTCCAATTGTTGCCCACTGCCCTCATCACTTCCAACTATGCTACTTCTTGACCTGTTGGGAGAGGTGAATCATGGGGCAATGGCTCAGATTTCTCCCTAGTTGGACTAGGTTGAAGTCTAGAACCACCACTGCTTGTTCCTAGACCAAAAGGTTCAGAAACATGTTGTGTTTTCATGAGAGAAGTTGGCTGTTTGCGCCTCCCGTCATAGGTGTGAGAAATAGGTGGAGTATAATCAATGTTTGGAACAGAGATTATGGGTGAGTTTTGTTCAGTTGAAATCTTTGCGAGAATTTGAGGAAACAGAGGTATAAAAATCATGTTGCCATCTTTGTTCATGTTTTGAAAAACTTTAGGCTTGAGGCAACTGATTTTATAAACATTAGTATGGGGTTGCAGTTGAAACTCATTTAGCACTGCTTGCACAAACCTTGGATACATTAAAATTTTTGTTGAACTCTTTACATTGCCAGTCATACTTGTAAAAATATATTTTGACTAGTTAAAAATCTTATCAGTGGCTAGACAAACCAAAGGGTAAGCCATGGTTGAACTAAATTGCTCATAAGATGTTTTCTTTGAACTGAGACAATGTAAAAGAGTATGTATCAAAAATCTCCATTGGGGACAAAACCACTCTTTTTGAAAGTAGCCTTTTTATCGGTGGTATCATACCCCATGGATGATAAAGTATCATGAATTTCTGGCATAGGCAATGTGATGATACCATTGAGATCATCCAATTGGAGAACTCTCCTCAAGGATGCCTCAGTAACATCAATAGTTACCCCATCCACGTGGCTCTTGAGCATCCATGTTTCATGTGTATCTCTATTCTCAAGTGTTATGGACTGAGCATAAGTCCAAAACTGTTTGATTTGAGAGATATAGATTGTGGGTTTTAAAAGCAAAGCATACCTTATATGGGTAGTATTGAGAAAGTCCACAATCTGATGAAAAACAGGGCCACTCTTCTCGTTTGACTTTTGTAGGTAGGCCACTTGGTTGTGCTCATCTGCAAATTTTAATGGTGCCATAGAAACTTTTGATGAAAAACGATATTATGTCAGTAATTATTGAAGGAATAACTAGCCAATTGAGACAAAAGATATATAGAGGTAGGGTTTAAGAGTGTAGCGCAAGAAAAATTATCTAAGGAAAGTATTTATCTTTAGAGGATAAATATCAAATAGGAAAGTAGATAATTTTCTAGAAGTTACCCTATATATATGGAAAGCAATTTTTCTACAACGGCTAGTAAAAATTTGTTCTTGACACAATAGTTGTAACGGCTAGAACAACTTGATGGTAAAATAACACTGTCAGTGGAAACTGTAAACTAGCAGTGGTAATTTTACACAAAAACTTCAAAGAGCAGTGGTAAAGAAAAACATATGAAAACTAGACTGCTCTTATCATAGTTTTTAGCAAACTACCCGACTATCAATGGATTTGATATGTCTTTACCATGAGCCGTTTGCTATGGACTAGCCAACTCTTAATTATAAAGAATATGGTGAGTTGATAACCATATAGTTTTTGGTAAACTATCAACCATGAACGGATTTGTCAAGTCTTTACCAGTAGCCGTTTGCTCTGAACTAGTTGATTCTTATGTGGATAATACATGGTGAATCAATAACCATTTGTTGTGTATCTCAGTTATACACCTTTTAAGATCAACTCCCACCTAAGCTTGGTTATGTATCTGCATGTGATAGGAATAACCACCTTGTTCTTAACCAAAGTTATTTTAACAAAGCCACTAAAAAAATATCTTCCAAAGTCAACCCGATAATATCTATATTTACTCTTTAACCTACCAAAATAGGAAAAAGTAAATATACTCATTAATTAACCCTGGTAACCGACTTTGTCTATATAAGGAGCTTCGCGTATTGTAATCTTCATCAAAGCACATTCAAACACACAAAATCCCTAAATATAATCATGAGCAATCCTTCCAACACCATTAACATCTCTTCTGATTTAGAAGAAGAGTATGTGATCGAGTCAGAAACTTCCTCAGAGGCATCAGGATGGGCTGGGTACTTTCCATCATGGTCTGGAAGCACTTCATCCAAGAAGTACACTAAAGAGACTGCTAAGCGTGTACCTGCTGCTAAACCTGCACCATCTCTTGAGTTTTACTCCAGCTCATCAAAGGATGCTGAGACGAATGACGAGACCTATTCCATGGCCAAAGAATTGGCAAGAGCTCTTACAAAACCACTGGAAACAGCTATCTCCAACATGAAGTAGATATCCATACCAAAGAAGTCTGCAATGCTACTAAAGCCTCCTCCACAAGTTCTTGGTCTTCCTTGTCCAAGAATGCAATCCACCTTTGAGAACAAAAGGAAGAGAGCACAGAAAAACAAGCATGACTATGTGGGCAAAGGCAAGAAGCCAATGGAGTAATTGATGTAGGGTGTAGGAATGTAGGAAGTTATCTTTTGTGTTTTGATTGTGGTTGTTGACACTCTCTTTTGGATGTAATGACTCTTTCGTTTGAATAGAAATATCTCTGTTTTCCTTTTTCCAGTTTGAGAATAACTTATTTCCACTGCTTGCATTATAGTTTCCACTGTTAGATTTAATTTCTGCATAGAAGTTAGTGGACAACTAAAAAGACAAACACTAAAGAGCAACCACTTCAATGTAATCAAAGAATCCTTCAAATCTTCATGTCACAAACATAAATCATACACTGAAAGAATGTGCGAGGTATCAGTGGTTAGAGAATAGGAAAGAGTGAGTCCATAAGTTGTGGCTAAATTCCAAGTTAATTTGGTCAACTCCTAGTCACTAATCCGGCCACCAAAGTCAAAGACTTCATTTACTTCTCAACAACTTATACCTTTCCTTCATTAACTAACTGATTCCAACTTAAACTTGTATTTAAGAACCAAGCACCCACAACAAAACTGAATTTGTGAAACAAATCAGAACAATGTTAAATCAGAACAGACAAAGGAACTGAATTTGTGAACCAAACTCTTCGAGAATTTTATAAGAAAGTGGGAATAGAGCATCAAACATCTATTGCACGGACACCAGAACAAAACGGAGTTGTTGAAAGACGAAACCGAACGTTAGTAGAAGCTGCAAAAACAATGTTAATTAATCCTAAACTTCCAGATTACTTATGGGCAGAAGCTGTATCAACTGCATTCTATACTCAAAACCGTTCAATGATCACAAAACACCACAACAAAACACCTTTTGAGCTTATCCACAACAGAAAACCGAATCATAAACACTTTCATGTATTTGGATCTCTTTGCTACCAAAATAATGATCGTGAAGACTTTGGAAAGCTCAAAGCCAAAGCTGACATTGGAGTATTTATTGGATACTGTGAGAATTCAAAAGGTTTCCGGATCTAGAATCTTCGTACAAAGCAGGTTATGGAAACGATTCATGCTAATTTTGATGAACTTACAGAAATGGCTTATGAGTATAACAGCTTGGAACCCGTCACAACTGCTAAACTTCCCCAAACCCCATCATCGTGAAACAAGCCTCAAATTTACTCGTCAACAAATGGAAAGACTATTTGCTCCTCATTCAGTGAAGATATTGATGAGCGTGCTCCGTGTGTATCCGCCAAGTTTCCATTGCTCAACCTCGATCATACTCTTATACCGATACACTCGCTACAACAACTCTCGTTGAAGAAGCACCACCGTTGACTCTACAACAACACTTGAACAAACGCATCCAACGACGCTGAACCTGCCGATGATGTTCTTCATTTTACCACCTGCAGATTTTGATCCAAATCGTTCTTTAACCCGTTCGCCAATGAAAGCTCACGCACCATGTTGCGGAATCATATACAAGCCATTTGAATCCTCAAAATCTGCATAATGTATATCAACATCAACCTTCCACACATCGTTGGACGAAAGACAATCCTCTTGAGAATATTATTGGTAACTCGAATCAACCCGTCGAACGAGACCAGCACGTCTTCACACAGATGGTGAACATTGCATTTATGCACTCACCCGTCTGCCAATCCGAGCCTACAAACATTAAAGACGCAATGACAAAGGACAACTGGATTGAATCCATGCAGGAAGAACTCAACCAATTCAAACGTCTTGAAGTATGGAACTGGTTGAAAGACCAACAGGGGTCTTCGTCATTGGTCTAAAATGGATTTGGAAAAACAAATTGGATGCGAAGGAGCCGTAATTAGAAACAAGTCACGTCTGGTGGCTAAGGGTTATAGACAGGAAGAGGGTATTGACTTTGAAGAATCATTTGCTCCGGTTGCTCGTCTTGAAGTCGTTCGGATTTTTCGGCATTTGACTCACATGAACATCACGGTCTTTCAAATGGATGTCAAAATTGCTATTCTCAATGGACAACTGAAGAAGCGGTCTATGTAAGCCGCAGAAGGATTCGTTGATCCAGAGTTCCCTAATCATGTCTACAAACTGAAGAAAGCTCTCTATTGTCTCAAACAAGCCCCTCGGGTGTGGTACAATAAGTTATCATCCTTCCTTATTGCCAATAAGTTTACCAAAGGTTCGGTCGACCCTACACTCTTTATACAATATCCCGGGGCTCACATCTTAATCGTTCAAATCTATGTGGATGACATCATTTTTGGGTCAACACATTTAAAATACTCAAATGCTTTTGCAAAACTTATGACAAAACATTTTGAAATGTCAATGATGGGTGAACTCACATTCTTCCTTGGAATGCAAGTTCATCAATCACCCCATGGTATTTTCTTGAGTCAGTCCAAATATGCCCTTGAATTGTTAAACAAATTTGGAATGCAAAACTGTGACACCTACGCCACACCAATGGCTCATACCAAGAAGCTAGACGCTGATTTACATGAGAAATTGGTGGACCCTACAAAATACCATAGTATTATTGGGTCTCTCATGTATCTAATAGCTAGCAGACCTGATATTGTTTTTGCCGTCTATCTTTGCTCCCGTTATCAGTCGAGACCAACTGAAACTCACCTCTCTAAGGCTAAAAGAATCCTCCGATACATCAAGGGAACCATTAATTTGGGAATCCGTATCCGAAGGATTCGGTTTTGAACTAATCGCTTTTTGATACGCTGATCACGATGATGCTTAGATTCACGTAAAAGTACTTGGAGCTTTACAATTTCTTGGTGATAAACGGTGTCATGGCAATCGAAGAAGCGGGATCGTACATCGTTGTCCTCAACCGGCGAATATGTAGCCATGTCGGCGTGTTGTGCTCAAGTCATTTGGATGAGAACTCAACTCAAGGACCATGGTTACGTATTTGACAGAATCCCGATGTACTGCGACAATCGGGGTTCTATTGCGATCCGTGCAAGTTACGTTCAACATTCAAAATTAAAGCACATCGATCTTCGATATCATTTCATCAAGGACCACGTGGAACAGGGTACTGTTGAATTATACTTTGTGGGTACAGAATACCAATTGGCAAATCTTCTCACCAAAGCCTTAGCTCCTGCTAGGTTTAATGAGTTGGTCCACTGGATGGGTATGCGGTGTTTGATTTAAGAGGAACTGGATGAACTCTTAAAACATTCTTAAAAATCAGTCAAACACCAAAACCTAGTTTTTAAATATTTTTCAAAAACAAAATACAAAACTATAAAATCAGATAAAACAACAAAAATACTCTTCTATCTATATTTCTTTTAACATTGCAAGTACAATTCTTCCATCAACACTCAAATCTTTCAAAATTCAGTATTTTTTTTTCCGATCAAGTGTTGAGGGGGAGAAAGCAAATATTTTTCAGTCTCATAAAACCTTGTACTTGCATGTTACCTTATCCCGGTTGTTTCTTTAAATAATGGTGATCACATTTCTGGTTTTCTGACACTCCTCGGACTAAAATTTATAAAATTTTATTATTTCTTAAGTCGAGGGGGAGTGTCGTCAAAATTCTTTCCAAATAACCTTCGTTTGGTAACCAAAATTAAAGTTAAAGGCATTGGATGTAATTGGTAGAGGTGGAGGGACTGAAAGTGTCAAAAGTTTAAATTATTTTCTAATAAAACACTCCACCTAACTTTAACTCTTCACATTTATTACTAAAACCTATCTCATCCTACGCCTAAAATTCGTTCGACAAATCCTGTTTCGATCATCATTTTGTAAGTGTTTCTGTGTTTGTAACAAGATTATAAACAATGGTTTTGATTTGTTTTAAAAACTAACGGTTAAATCATTAACTATGGTTGATTATGTGTTCTACGCATAAGCGTATGAACACACAATCAGGATTGTGTGTTTATGGTTAAAATGAGGGTGTCAAAACGTTTGTCTAACATCATTGATTCAATTATCATCTTTAAAACACACCCAGATACACGAATTGAATGATATTGGGAATTATGGTTCATGCGTTAATTTGGGTATTCTCAAATGAGAACGTTTCTAGTGAAAAAGATTGTTGTATGATGTTGTATTCATGATTAATTGATCATATCTTAGCTCAGAAGTTGCCCAGAAACATCAATTGCATTAAAACTGAAAACTAGGGTTTATGTTCATACGATTTGGGTATTCTTGATTGGCTTTGAATTTGATGTTAAAACTTGGATAGGACAACTTACTATGCTTCTTAAACCTCCCAGAAAAAATTTGGTGCAAATCCTATGGCTAGTTAACTTAGGCGTAATCTTTGAAAATTAGGTTTAAGTCTACATAAGTTGTCTTACGCGTGCTGCTAAATGTGTATTCATGCTATGATAGAAAATAAGTGGATGTATGTGTTAATAATGGTACTATGATGCTCTTATTTCAAGTTTGTTACACGTAAAAATTCAGAATCAAGGTTGTTTGATATCTACGCATAAGGATCACCTTACGCGTAGCATGTTATGCGTAAGAGAAATCTTACGCATAACGTTCCAGTAAGGTTCTACATAAGGGACTACGCGTATCTGTGAAGGATATGCATAAACAAGTGACCTCTACGCGTAAGGTTGACTCTACGAGTAAGCCTTACGCGTAAGGTTTATATCGCTACGCGTAAGCTCTATGCATAAGGTCCCCTTTTTCCTACGCGTAATATTTCTTACGCGTAAGTTAAGAACCTACGCGATAAGCTTGCGTTACGGCATATATCATTCCTGTTTACGCATAAGCTACCATTTCTACGCCTAAGCCTTGTTTAACCTTCATTATGAATTGTTACGCATGCAACCTTGTAAATAAATAAATCATAACGCCACGAAACCAATAATGTCACTAATGAGCTTAAATGTTTAATAAGTTGTGAAAAATAAGTGAAAACATGAACTCTAAAAATTAAAGTTAATTAACTCACGAAACTTATCACGACATCATTGGACTATTGGACAAACAAGTGACATTGGACTCGTAACAATCATCGACATATCACATTCAATAATTAGACAATAAAACCATCTGTTGACTAACATAATGTCTTTCGATATGTTGGTTCTTTTGGCTAAATATCTTTCAGATCACGACATGGACGCCAAATTGAATGTGGATGCACCTAATGTTCTCACCATTGCTGATATTTTCCCTCATGGTTATCCGATGAAGATAGGAAAGAACAACCTCAGAGTTGATTTTGATACTCTCACTTGCTCGGAATCTTCTTGTCTCATTGCTGTTGACATTCTGAAGAACCATCCTTATCAGAACATGCTCTCCAATTCTGCTACAGTACCTGAGATCTATATTCACCAGTTCTGGTCTACAATGCAAAAGATCAAAGGACAAAACGCTGTGATGGTGACTCTCAGTGACAAACAAGTCACCATCACACCTGCCGACTTAAGGGTTGTTCTTCTCATTCCGATCATCGAGCCAACCGAACTCAATGCCACACCAACTGAAGAGATCGTTCTACGTTCCTGATCAATATTGGTTATGACGAAGCTACAGGAGTAATCACTAAGCATTCACATGTGGATCTTCAGAATATTCCTCATCATCACCAAATCGTTTCTGTCGTGACAGGGCTATGAGCATCCCAAGCTCATGGAACTGCAAATCTTTTGGGCTTTGGTAAACATGAAGCACATTGAAGTCGAAGCTCTGATATGGGACGACATGATGACATTCCTCAAGAAGCTTGGCTCAAAGATCCCTTATATCAGATATACAAAACTGTTGATCCAAGAGCACTTGGGTTTAACCCGATATCCCAAGAGAATCAATGACCCCAACAATCACGCATGTTGTCTGAACCTACTCTAACAATGATTTAAGGAATAAACAACAAAGAAACAAGGTGTGGTCTGTGATCACCTTCTCTCTGATGTAATCAAACAGCTTTACTCATACAAAAGGTATCTGGTAGCGGTTGATGAAGGTAAAGTTGGTTCTCTCGATGATTAGTCTTCTGGTACACCTACCAGGAAAACCAGAAGAGGCAGTGCAGGAAGTGCTGCAAGCACTGAAAGTCAAAGGAAGTTCCCTAAGAGGAAACCCACACTAAAAAGGAAAGTTCCCTCTAAGGAAGTTGTTCCTATTCCCATTCCCAAGCCTGAACCGCCAAGAAAGCTAGTGGATGAAAGCTCAAGAACCGGAATCGACGATGAGGTCTTCTACTCAAATGCAACCGACGTTACTCAATTAGTAGCTAAACCTCCCAGTCCACCAGCTGACAAAGGTAAAGGGAAAACCCCAGTGATTGAGCATGATAAGGAGAGTTCAGAAGAAGAACCAGTTGACGAACAAAAGGAATATCAAAGGAAGTTGAAGGAACTCAGACATAAACATCTTGCCGAAGCATTTGTAAAAGATCAAACTCGTGGCCCTGGAGGTTCAAGCGGTGGTACTCTAGCCACACCAGTTCTTGATGCGGTTAATCAACCCGATAAGGGAACTGGTACTACCATCACCCACGTACAACAACAACGGCAGATTGAGGATTCCATCAACTTTGATATTGAGGAACCAGAAACGGAAAAGACTGAGGAAACTCCTGCTGATGAAACAAAGACTGACGAAACGGCTAAGTCTGGAGATGAAGAAACCGTTTATGATCAATTTCTTCTAGACAGTCCCACACGTTCTAAGGAGGAAACTTCTGAACCACCTAAGGACCCCGAGCCTCCTCATGTCTCTTCATCATCAGACTCATCCTCTCATTCTTCACCACCACCATCCAAAAGATCAACCAGATCTACATCCAAATCAGTGAAGAAGCCAACGACATCTTGGATCTCTCAAGCTAAAACACGAATCGTTAAAGCTGTCAAGCAGGTCAGAAAGAAAGACGTGCTTTACAAGAAGCTGAATTTTTCTCGCGACCCAAGTCAATATCTTCATGATGAGAATGACAAGATGCAAGCTTAAAGGGAATACATCCAGAAGTTCATGCAATGTGATCTTCAAGGGGAAATGAACGAGATGATCAAAGGTTACACTCACAAGTACCTTCTTGACATCGTTCCTGGAGTTACAAAGGAGATGTTTACCAAACAACTCTATCCAAATCTACTACATTTGGCTAAGCAAACTATGAGATCCACCAATGCATGTCAACATCAACCCAGTTGATCCCATAATATTCTCAGATGCTGAATTGGTTTACAGGATCATAGCTCAAATGTCTAAACGATCTGCAACATTTACTTCCTCCGAAGGTAAATTGTTTGAAGCACTGCTGGAATACCAACTCAAATCAGCTTACAGGGAAGAAGCTCAAAGGCCTAAACGTCCAAGAGACGATGAAGATAAGGATAAGGATAAGAATGATGAGCCTAAACGTCTGAAGAAAAATGGTGAATCATCTTCAATGCAACCTCCACCCCAAAGGACTCCAGCTCAACCACGATCTCCTCCTCGCTCTTCTACTGAAAAACCTCAGGATTCTGAGTTACCACCCCGCACTTTAAAACGGTGATCACTTTGAGTACACTGGTGGTGACGATGAGGAAGTCCTTGAGCCCCAACAACAACCCACCTCTCCCAAAGACAACAAAGGAACCGAATCCTCTTCTAGGCCTAAGAAGAAGAAGAAGACGACTAAGGCTGATGTCGTTTCATGGCTAGACGACGATGACACCGAATACGAATGGTTTCCCATACTTGTTGCTGCCACACCGCTTTAATGATGACCAAGATATGGTAGGAGGTAGTATGTTGGAGCATGCTAAGTTACTACAATCAAAGTTCCAGAGTGAAGAAGATGAAATCGAGTTGAAACGAATCAAGAATGAAGCCTTTCAAATACTCAAAGACAGCTCGGAAAGTGCTATTGAAGTTGAATATCACCTTGAAAACATAGCATGAGCCATGTCCAACAACATTGATTGGCTCAACCCTGAAGCAAACATCGACTACACCCGCAAAGACAAAGCTCCATACTACACAGATTGGACCAAACCCCTACCTACCATTGGTCAACCAGATCAACCTAAGATTCCATTTCGATACTTCTTCAACAACGACCTGGAATTTCTTCTACATGGTAGCGATGTGACAAAGAAATACGCTACATCACTTACACTTCCGTTCCCGGCAGCCATTTACTCCAACTGCATAGCCATCGAGGAAAAGGCTACCCAAATGTTTAACAACAAAGTGGAAGAGTATGACCTCAATGCAATGTACGGGATTCACCATTGGCCGGAACGCCGATGAATCTACTACAGAAGCTGCCAGGTTCGTAAATCTCAACATGAAGTGTACAATAATAAAGGGATCGTTGCTGTTAAGCATGTTGCTCTTTCGTCTAAATGGGATTACACCTTTCTCAAGCATATTGTTGTCAAACGACAAGACGAAAGAGACTATGCATTCTATGAAGTGAACTTTCAGAATTTGTCTCTCAATGATATTGAAGATCTGTATCTTGCCAAAGTACAGGGAAGAATGAGACAATTCTCGACTGAAATTCAACACGAATACATCAAGTCCTTTTGCTCATCTTCATCAGAAGCATCGTGATCCAAGAACGTGTAGAAGATTTGCAACTTGCTATTGAGTCGTATCAGACTCGTGTCAACTTCACCGGACCTCGCTAGAACTTCCCGACATCAACCATCAACCTCAATTCACTCTCATCAACAAACCCTTTGGAGTAGTCTACCGCAGTGCACTCCACCGCAACTTCTTGATGGCGTGTAATGAGCTTCATAAGTTTGGAGATTCAACGTTGAAGCATGAAAGAGATGGGCTAGCATATCGGTTAAAGGTGATTCAGCAAGGCATTGGGTCGCCAAAGAGATTGACTTCTCAGGAAAGACGGGATGTAAAGAGAATCATCAAGCAGATTGATGAAAGATTGTTTCGAAGGGATCAGTTCAGAACATTGGAGAGTTTTGTCGGTGGTCGTCCTTGCATTAATCTCACAGGCTATCAACGCCCAGTTCGCATTCCTGTAGTTATTGCGGAACTACCTGAAATTCCTGGTACCCCTTAAACTGCTTCTATTTCATATTTATTTGGATGTGTGATTGCATAATTGACAATGGCTTGTGCACACATAACAGTGTACAACCCGTTCTTGTAATGAAAGGACCCTGTGGTACGCTTCAGTGCCACAATCCTTATAAAAGGAGCGAAAGCTTCTTACTTTTGAGTAAAACCTATCAAACCTTTCATTTTTCACAGGTTTTGCTCAAAAGAACAAGTACTTTCCCTTTTGATTTTCAAAATCTCAAACGTTTATATCACTTGTTGAGGGGGAGTATTTGCTTAAAAATCTTTGTTCACAAAATTGTTCTTGTGGTAATCTTCCCATAAAACTCAAAATGGACATATTTGATATCACAATTTCGTCAAAAATAACATTTATATGCCAGTTTTGAGGGGGAGAAAAATATGTGATAAGAAATATGTTGTGATTTGCTCTTGAATCTTCGTGTGAAAAGACTTCAGCCCATGAATTGACGGGATTTGAATAGTCATACATTGAACAGTCATACATTGAAAAGATTTGTCTTCCAAAGACTTATCCAAGTAAATTGTACCTATTCGAGAAGCTCTTGATAGACATGAACTTTGACGGGTTTGACAACCTTTCGAGGTTTGTCCACATCTTCAAGGTAGTTATTAGAGCTAGTTGTCACCTAAAAGCTGACAATGTATCTCTTTAACTATACAACGTAATCATATCTCGCAAGGGATTGTCTATCTTGAGTCGATCAATTCAAAAAGTGCGCTCTTACCTCACTGCATGGCATATTTCACAAAACTCTTAAGCACATGTTGAGGGAGTATTTCAAAATCTAAAACTCTTGAAGCGTTCAAACATGTTTTTCATTCACAAACACTTCGAGAGATTTTTCATGAAAATGGTT
Organism: Chrysanthemum makinoi; assembly: GCA_910596185.1. Classification (NCBI taxonomy): domain Eukaryota; kingdom Viridiplantae; phylum Streptophyta; class Magnoliopsida; order Asterales; family Asteraceae; genus Chrysanthemum; species Chrysanthemum makinoi. Next base: position 126,663,105 of record OU343220.1, read on the forward strand.
TAAAGGCAATGGAGTTATAAGGTGATCAAGGTTAGGAATAACCGTCCTATGATCCGCCAGAGCCGGAGGGATCTACCCAAGGATACTACCAATAGTTAGAATTAGAAGTCCTTAGGTATGATTATAAAAAGGAGAAAAATGAGAATTGGAGAAAGAAGGAGTTGAAGAATTAAAAAGAAATGCAAAGAAAAGGGTGAAAAGAAATAGCCCTCCAAATTATTCAACTTAGGGCAGACACCGGGTTCAATTCATATGCTACTGGTTGTTACTTGATGACGCCGGTATTGAAGATTAAAAGTCGTCATGGACCCAGTGACGCATGCACTAAACCTTCTTAACCACTCAAGTTTCTCCCAAAAGAAGCTTGTTTCATTCTCACAGGGAACCCTACATAAACTATCGGGTTTCTCTTAGAGATTGCTGGTATTGAAGAATGAGACCCTCTCCCTAGTCTCCGCTAAAAAAAACCAAAATGCACTATTGAGTCTAGAGCCACGAGATTCATCAAAAGATCTCTTAGGTACACTTGACATTTCACCACTAGTCGTTCAACAATAAGAACAACAGTGGTACGTTATCGAGTCCTTCACAGATCCTAGCAATCTGTCGAGAACATTTATGAAAGGTTCACTATTGTGATCCTCAGTGATTGAATGGAAACTCCTGCCAGGGTTAACATCAAACAGCCCTGACAGCAGGTCGCTTCTGTAACTCCCCGTGGATTACGCTTACTGGTCTCAAACGGTCTAATGTCGTGAGGTGATGCTTCGGTGTATCTCAGCGACTCATCTGAACCGTAGGTGTACTTCGGTACATCGCGTTATCTCACTTGTGGGACTCCGGTTCAGGAACGGCCTTTGTGAGAATTAGAGTTGTGTTTTCACACTATGCTGTTAACACTCTCGAAGTTCAAACTTGTAAGTGCCGGAATCAGCTTATTACTAACCTTTCTTATGTTTACTTCTTATGGAAGCTCACGGGCGACTGATCGTCGCAGATTCTCCACGTGCTCATACCAACAACATCACTTATGAAAGTTCTCTCATAATCAAAGGCAACACAAAGTCAGAATGATTCTTCGTCAACAAAGAATCTACAAAGTTTAAAAACTTAAAGAACTTCATCAACTGTAATCCAACATTAAAGAGCGTGTGAGCATGTTGGAGAAAGACGTGGAGACACGGGAGCAGCGAAGCAGACCTGATGCAGATTACCACAACATACTATCACTTTCAAAGAACAAAGATCTAAGAACAAAGAAAATGATGACGTCAAAGCAAAACTGTTCAATGGAAACAATTTCTCTACTCTGGGGAGATTGTTCGAATCAAGACACTTCTTCTCACAAGAAAGAAGAATGTCAGAAGACGTCAAAGCTACTATTACATCAGCACCTACAACGTTTATCACTCATTCATTCATCACTAACACTTAGGGGAGATTGTTGGAATCACTCCTAAACCTTAATTCAAGTGTTAGTGATTCATATGTAATAGTTAGCTTAATATGGCCTTTATGTTTTTTATTAAGCTAAGGCTTATGTAGAAGGCCCATAAGCCTTGGCCCAAGTCCAATAAAGAAAGAAAGGGACTAGGAGTATTGCCCTAGCTCCCTCTCCTATAAATACTCTTATATAACCCTCACTTGAGGGTTGGTTGTTCAATTCATCTCACTTTCTCACTCTACGCATAACCATTATATATTCATACATGTGTGTGTGTGTGTTATTGTTCAACCGATCATTCTCTCTTCTATATTTCTACATATTGATGCTTGTGTTACTAATATGGTGACCTAACAACCTTCTATCATACCAACACTTCTCTCTCCTAAAATCTATCAAAAGCAACTTTATCAAAAATTACCATGAGCAATTCAAACCCAATCAACATCTCTTCTGATAGTTCAATTTCAGACAACTTTTGGGATGATGAGGCTTGGCATTATGTGCTCAACAATCCAGGTACGAAGAAGAAAGAGGTATTTGAAGCAGTTTCATCAAGAAAAAGAACTCATGCAGATGCTTATTTAAACACTGTTGCTGCTGGTCCTTCTTCAACTCATCCAATGCCACAAGAAGCTGTCATCATTGAAGATAGCTCAGACTCCAATGCAAGCTACATTTCCCCATGTACAAGCACAAATGATGATACTATGTCAAGGGTCTTGGATGTGCCTGCTCTTGCAAGAATCCTTCCATCAGGGAACTGCTGAGATGCCTCCTTTTCCACCAATTTGTTGACAAGCCTTTACCACCACAAGAGGGACCTTCATCATCCTCACCACCTGTTAGAGAAGTGGTGATGGGGCTAGCAAGCCCTAAGGTGTATAACTGGATTGATATGCGTAATGCACCTAAGGTGATGCCAACATGGGCCATTCTAAAGAAGTCATAGGTGGTAGATGGTGGTTAGATGGAGTATGGTTGGGGTAGGTTGTGAAGCTTTTGTTTGGAGTAGGATGTTATTAGTTGTTTTCAGTTGATGTAGTGATGCTTGTAGTCTGTTTTCCATGGATGTATCTATTGCACTCAGTGTGCAGTTTTGTGAAATAATTATAACGATCCATGTTATTTGCTTTTAACTTTCTTGGATCATACTTGTTGTTCCATTATACTTTACTCTTAACTCCACTTCCAAAGCTAACATACTGTCCATCATAATGTTCAAAATTAGAAAGATAGGACTTGTTTCCAGTCATGTGCCTTAAACACCCACTATCTGTATATCCTTGATCTGATTTTTTTGTCCATGGATGTTCCTGCACATATAAGTAAAGAGTTAGTTTCTTTTGGGGACCCAAGCCATAATTGACTTGGATCTGCCTCGTGTATCAATTATCAAAGGTCATTGATACACCATTAGGATTGGTTGTAGAGGTAGTTCCTTTAGGTTTCCATTCCCAACGTCTTTGAGGCCTTCACAGCACTGCCCATGTCCCCCCTTTTCTTGTTTACAACCCTTGCAGTGGTAACTTTTGAATGAGCAGTGGAAACTGCTGGTTTGGTGTTAGGTACCCACTGTTGGTTATAATGAACCTTTTTAGTTTGAAAAGTTCCTTTCCCTGTTTGTGCAGATTTTGCAAAAGTTGTTTTTGACTTTGCACTTTTAACATGTGACTTAGGGTGAGCAGTGTAAACAGTTTTTGTAGTGGCAAAAGTTTTGAGGCCACTTCTTAGTTGAACTGCTCTTGGGATCATTTTGTTGTGTGGTATAGGGTGTACATTTTTTTGAAACCAGTTAGACTCCACCCTTTTATTCCCATGGACTTCCCTTCTCCCAACATGATAGTCACAATAAGCATGTAAATGATCAAAACTATCACATATATAGCATGCCTTATTGTACATCACAAAATCACTACCTAGTTGTTGAGATTTAACATGATTCCAACTCCTCTGGTTACCCCTAGGAGCTGTAGGCTTGTTCCTATACATCTCAGCATACCTTACAGTTGATCTAGGTTTATTAGCTTGTTTCCTAGGTTCCTTTGTAACAGTATTAACAACTTATGGGATAGAAGTCTCTTCATTCTTTTTAACATTCTCATCAACAATTGATGAGTCACTAGCACTTTCAAACACACCAGTTTCTTTCTTAACATGTTCCTCACTTTTCACAGTTTTGGGAGGACCATATTCAAGATCAAGATCCTAAAAGTCTTCTAGACCTGTATGAGCTAAATCTATACCTGGAGGTGAATGAACACCCCTTAGTGGTGGTGGCACTATATTATAACCCATACCAGACTTAAATTTACTATGTATTTGAGCATTCCAAATTTTATCAATTGACTTAGACTGATAATAACAGGTGTCAACAGTTAAATTGACATTCTAATTTATCTTCTTAAGTTTATCAAGCTCTTTTTGGAAAGCCTCATTCATAGCAGTTGTATGTTCTACCTCTCTTCTAAGAAGAATCATATCATCATTATATTTAGACTCATTATCTCTATAGTGCTCTAATTGTTTTTCTAATACAGCTAAACCTCTCCTAAGGTTTGTCACAGCATAATTAGCAGCAATCAACTCTGTTCTTTGACTTTCATAAGATTCATTAAGCCTTTCAACTTCTCTAGCTGCCCTACATATTTTAGAACAACTTTCAAAGTTTTGTACCTCAGAGTCAGAGAAAGCCATGAGATCAAATTCAGTAGAAACAAGAGCAACATCTGAAGGTTCTTCCTCTTGATCATCAACCATGAAACTCCAATCATAGCTCACACCATCAATAGCCAACATTGCCTTTGGTTCTTCCATAGTTGGTTCCTTCTTTTGCTTGTACCAAGTAGACCTGTTGTCCTTGGTCTTTGGTCTTCTACATTCTCTAGCAAAGTGTCCCATCTTGTGGCAGTTAAAGTACTCCACTTTCTTCTTGTCAAAGCCTGCAGTTTCACCACCATTGATGTGAATAGGCTTGCCAGTCTTCTTGTAGAATTTCCTAGCCCTCATGCTAAGAAGAGCTATATGTCACTTTATGTCCATCTCTTCCAAGTCATCTTCATCAATTTGCTCTATGTCTTCATGAGTTAATATAGAGCCATTAACTTGAGTGGAGATAAAAGAATAAAAGGTAGGATCTCCAATACTAGCAATCTTCTTCTTTGAACCTGCAGTGGTAACACTAACATTACATGGAAGAACGTAGAACCAACAGTGGCAATATCATCATCAACTGTCATCTTCGAATCATCACTGTCAAAAGATGTTGACATCAAAGCCAAGCTGCTTGAGCTTGTACCTAGTTTCCCTGCCTTCTTCAACCTTTGTTCAATAAGTTTGAAGTTGTTGTAAAGATCATTGAGCTTCATTGTTTCAATATCTGCTTTGTTTTCCCAAACAGTAACATTAGTTTGAAACTCTGAAGGCAAACTTCTTAGAAACTTCAAATTGAGGTCTTCCTTTTCTACCTCAATGCCAAACACAGTTAGTTGTGTAAAAATCTTCTGGAGTTTGGTGAAGATGCTATCAAGTGAGTCATTGCTTGAAGTAGAGAAGTTTTCATAACTTTGCTTCAACAATGTCTTTTGTGTCTTCTTTGTAGCATCATTACCACCAAACACAGAGCAAATCTCTTCAAAGAGTTCTTTAGCCGTCTTGAACTTGCTGAATGCAATGATCTGGTCTCTAGGAAGAGTCATCAGCAACAAACTTCTAGCCTTTAGATCATTCTTCTTCGTGCCTTTTCAATTACTAGATTCAGCCACGAGATGCACCACATCTGTGTCACCAACCTTCTATGTCTTTGTCACAGGCTGGAAAGAATCACCAGTTAAGATGATCTCCCATAGAGCATAGTCCTGAATGAGAAAGTATTGCTCAATCAGTATCCTCCACATCTCAAACTCATTAAGCTTGAGCTTAGGTAGCCTTGGTGTAGAAGAGTTGGACTGGTTGTTTTCCATCTTAATTGAATTGAGTGAGTAGGTTAAGGTTATTCCTTGGATCTTCTAAAACAAAATATCAGAACCTTCGCTCTGATACCACTTGATGGATCTAGACACACACCTTGTGTCAATGATATTTTGTATAAGATTAATAAGCACACGGAATTTACTTAGTAATACTTAGAAGACGGATTGTATGATGTATTGTAAGTAAACCCAGATTAAACACAAAACTTAAGCTCCAATATTGTTAATTAATAATACGAGCGATCTTTGCTTATCACTAGGGTTACACCTTGAAGCCGTATGTATGTAAGTACGTAGATAAGTATGTACCTAAGACAATGACCTAGGACCTCCTTTTATAGTACAAGGAGTCCTTTACAAGATAAGTATAAAGCTAACAATATAGAATATACACAAGATCTTTTCTATACTTATCTAGACACGTTTTTCTAACCATTATCTAATAACAGTGGTAATAATATACCAGCAGTGGTAATACGTTTCCACTGCTAGTATAATCCAAGCAGTGTCTTCCACAACTATCAGTGGTAACAGATTATTCCCAACAGTTTGTCATCTCGTCTTATCGTTGATTGAAATCAACTTCAAACTTAGTCAATCGAGTATCTTGAAATGACATGAATCTAGACGTAATTGCCTCAAGACTAGTGGGGTTCCCGGTGTTTGGAGGGTTGAACCTATTAGGTGGACTAGATGAGCTTTGGGGTGGGTTTGAATTTTGGTTCCACTTAAGGTGAGGGTGATTCCTCCATGAGGGGTTATATGAGTTTCCTAAGTTGTTTTGTTCGGGTTTGAAAGTGTACCACTTCTCTCCCTCTCGATAATGCAGCGTGAAGGCGTAGTCCGCAAAAGCTTGTTCGAGGAGTCTTGCGCAATCTCGAGTGTTGTGGGGACCACTACATAATTCACAAGGTAGAGTGATTTTGTTCACTTGATGTGAAGACTTAGGATTTTTGTAGGAGCTCATTAGGAATTTAACTTGATCTTCAAGCTCGAGCATCCTACGGTCCGGAAGATGTGAGTCAATGGGAGGCAAGGAGATTGCCTTTACGGTTTTGGACAACTCACGGGGGTCATTCCAACTTTCGTTGTCATAGAGAGCAAGGTCCTCTATTATACCCCACGATTCTTCCGCGGTGAGATCACTAAGTTTTCCACCGGCCGCTTGGTCAATGGATCGCTTAGTAGGGAAGTTGAGATGATCATAGAAGAGTTGTACTTGAAGCCAAAGATCAATGCCGTGATGAGGGACTCTATGGAGTAAGTCCTTGAATCGAGTCCATGCTTCATAGAGAGATTCACCCTGACGTTGTTGGAACATCAAGATTTCAACAACGAGAGGTGGGAAAAATTAAGCAAGGAAACGAGAGGTGAGATCATCCCAACTTGAAATGGAGCCGGCAGGAAGTCGCTCAAGCCAATTGCTAGCTTGGTCCCGTAGAGATAATTGGAAGAGACTTGCAATGCGTGGTCTCTCAGTAGTAGCATCGAGGTCGATGGAATCGACGATTTTAAAAATCCTTAAGATGCTGATTCGATCTTCGAACGAAGTCCATGGAATGCACATCCATTTTGCACCAACGGATGGTGTCGGATTGAAGGGCGTAGTTTGGGCTTGGTCGGGAAGCTGAATGGTGTTTCTATAGCCTAGGTGGTTTGGTCTTGAGTATTCACCAAGAGTACGGCCTCTTGGCGGGTCATTTGGTGGTGGGTTGATGAGTGGTGGTTGATTAGCACCTTCCATGATGAAAAGTGATGGGGATACTAACAAAGGTCACGAAGAAGGGGGATAGACTACAAGGAAGCTAAAAATAGGAAAAAAGCTTACTTGATAGGAATCAAGCAAGGAAACCTAAACTAGGTGAAAATCTAACTAGCTATTCTATTCCCACGGCGCAGCAAAACTTGATACGCGTGCATAACGCGTTCAGGAAGTCAAAGGAACTTCCTTTTCATCGAGCAATTTTTTCAACACCCTAGGCAGTGAACCTAATCATTGTAGTGTAGTATTAGGGTAAGCCTCGGGGATTGATATCGTTCTCTAGGGGAATAGGAATGCTAATGAGAAGTTACTACTCTAAGGTTGGGGTTGAGGAATATTATTTTTTTATCTTTTTATATTTTTTAGGAAATTGAAAGGTACGAATCTCGGGGTATTGGATTTGGGGGTTTGGTATTTCTATCGATTACTCTACTTATCTAATTATCTAATTATCTAAACTAAGGTGAGTGTAGTCTATGTCTATTGTTGTGTACTCTTATGATGATTAAAAATGTGTTTACTTAGATGCTATTACTCCCTAGTCATCTCCTATTGATGGTTGAATTTTCAAGTCCTTATTCTTAACGCGTTGTGTCTTCTAAGGTCGTAGGGTATGCGTTTATCCCTAACTCTTTAAGTCTACCATAAGATTATTTCCTATAAGATCTTTAGGATTCATAAACTAACTCTAAGAGTTCCTAAGGATGTTTAGACTACAATAAGTCTAGGTGATTATAAACTAATGTTCACAAAGATTACTTAAGCATTAAAAACACAACTGATGACCTATCACAATACTAGGTCAATCACAATTAAGATAAGAGACAACCAATCAATATTCAATACCTAGGTTTCTGATAACATCAAATAGTCCTGAATATTAAGTGTCAATTTCCCCCGATAATGCTCTTTATTTATATCATTTATATGGATTTACGCTTGTTTTCCATTGTTTTCCACTTTCAGGTAAATTACGAGCATTGGAGCTAAAGAGACGTAAAATGGAAACATATCTAAAGATTTATCACAGTATGCTATTTTGAAGAAGTTACTGGCGAACTCATCTCACATTACTGCCTATGTATATTGCTTAACTCAGTATCCCAACTTATCTGAAGGTTATGGCGTAATTCCTCCCAAGGGTTACGACGTAACTACATTAGGTCAAAAGAGGTTCCACTCCGCTGATACTTACGCCATAACTTCTGCATCTCTTATGATGTAACTGAGTTTATTGAAGACTACGGCGTAACCATTCATTAGGTTACGCCGCAACCAGCAGATCTAGTGCTTTTTACGATGAAATAGAAGGTTACGGCGTAACCTAGATCTGGCCTATAAATACCCTACGAATTCTAGCATTTCTAATCATCCCATTCCACACACAACACTCTGAGAACGTGGGAAAAAGCTCAAGGTAGGTCTAGGGGAGCATACGGAGCTGTTTCCAAGGGAGAAGTCACTCCATTACGATAAACATTAGCGTTTTATATTTCTTTTACTTTCAATTCATGTATTTCGTACCTTTGAATATTGATATGATGTGCATGATTAATATGAGCGGCTAAGTACCTTTTGGTGCTAGCCTAGTTATGATTCCTTAATTGTTTTGTTTGTGTTTACCTTTACTTCCGTACAATTATTTCTAAGTGTAGGCATGCATAGTTCATCGGTAGCCACCGTTGGTTCGGTAGTTTTGAATGGTCAGAGAGGCCAATTACCTAGGAGACATGACCTACACCTCTGGTGAGCGGACTGAGACAGGAAGGGTAAGATATGACCAACTGACGACCCTTTCTACTCGTGCGATTTGACCAACTGATCACCTATCGTTTGGATGAACTTAAGAATTGGGGGGTGTATTGTCTAAGTTCCTAACAGTCGAGCACTCACTATTATGAATCTAGCATGTAGCGGTACTTAATGACTTGGCTTAGGGGACCAGGAACAACAGGACTTATGACGGTCTTTGATTTCTCCTATGGTGGCATATTTCTTTGATAGGTTAGGGTAATTGACCAAATGATGTCCTCTCTAATTTGACCCCACGGAAGTAATTGGAAGTAAGTAGATGTAGACATAACTAGCTAGGATGATTAACTAGGTTAGCACCACTTCTCTCTATTTATTTCTCTTTATCCATTTATACTTGCTTTTATTTACTTTATTCTGCATTAGTAGTTTAATTAATTAAATCCCTATCGAAACCATTATTATTATTCACGTAACACTAGACTTAGTAATAATCCAACACACATAGCTCTTGGGATGACCTCGACTTTACCATTTACTACACTACACATGACCGGGTACCTTTGCCCGGTTAGTGCACTAGGGTAGACCATAGGTATACTTGAGACCTATAGATTTAAGACACGTTTGGTCATAAAACCGCATCAAGTTTTTGGCTGCATTTTGAGGGGAGTTATATTAGGATTGATATTAAGTATTTACTTTCGTTTTAAACTTTTCTCACTATTAGGAATTAGAAATTCCAGGTATTAAAGAGTCGGTCACCTCAAGTATATGTAATCGTTATAAAGCTCGTAGTCATAGTACTTTTATGTTAAGTAGTATTTAGTTTAGTAACACCGTGGAGGACGGACGGGTCTTTACCCACTGTATGCCTGATCCACAGCCCGTTGTGTGGCGTTTTATTGTAAGACTATAAATACTCTCTACCTTCCAAGGTAGAGAGTTGGAGCTCATAATAAGAATTTTCTTTCTCTCACTAAAGTTCCCTAAACCTCTAACTTTCTCTCTCTAGAATTCCACTTATCATCTACTTTGTGTTATAGTTTGATGTGTATGTGAAATCCAATATCCTACAATTGGTATCAAGAGCCATGGTTAGATCATATCTTACACATCTTTGGATTTCTAGTGGTTTTAGGTGGTTTTTGAGTTTGAAAAAGTTTAGTGGTTTTGCATCATTTGGTTGATTTCTTGTGTTAAAGCTTGGATTTTGTTAGTACTTTTGTGTTTAGAATCATCACAAGTGTTTAGGTTTTCATTTGGTAAGCTTGAATCATCTTGGTTGGGTTGTTTTGGATTGAAAAGTGGTGTTTGTGAAGTTTTCTAGCTAGCGACTTGATCTACGGATAGCTTTTCTTGCTAGCGACTTGCTTTACATTTTGGTAGCGAGTTGCGGTTTGTGGAGTTAGCGACTTAGGCCTAGCGACTTGCCTAGTGAGACAAGTTTCCACAAAAGTACAAGTAGTGGAATCTCCACTACGGTAGCGACTGTGGAAGTTAGCGACTCGTACTTTATATTGTTAGCGACTTGGTGTTAGCGAGTTGGTACCTAGCGAGTTGCTATTTAGCGACTTGAATATTTAGCGACTTGGTGCTTAGCGAATTCTTTGCCAAAATTTTGTTAACGACTTGGATTGTAGCGAGTTGTTACATAACGACTTGGAACTTTAGCGACTTAGCACTTAGCGACTTGGTTTACAATTTTCCTAGCGACTTGAGTGATTTCCTTTAAATACGGTTTTCTCTTGATTTAGTAAAATCCCGTGAAAGAATCTATTTCCGGTTTAATCATAGAGTTATAAAATCTCGTTTAACTTGTCATCATGTCTACCAACGTTCCTACAATCATCTCCATTGTTGCGGGATGTTCAAGCGGTGGTTCGAGATACTCGTCCACCCATGCTTGTGAAGCTGACTATGACTCTTGGGCTCAGAAGTCGAGATTATGCTTGTCTTGGAAAGGAAAATGGAGTCAACATTCTCAAATCCATTGATGAAGGACCTTACCGAGTTGAGACTACTAGAGATATACTTGATACTGCTGAAGATGGAACTTTGATTTACGGAATGGACAGGCCAAAGATGTATGATGAGCTTGACGATAAGGAGAAAAAGAGATTCGATCTGGATATCGAGGCTTCCAACATTATTCTTCAAGGTCTTCCAAAGGACATCTACAAGCTTATCAATCACAACACGAGGCAAAAGGCGTATGGGATAATGTCAAGATGCTTCTCTCGGTTCGAGCTAACTATGGAAGACAGAGAATCACAACTGTATGATGAATTTGAGCACTTCAAGATGAAACCAAATGAAAGTGTCTATGAGTACTATGTGAGATTTCATAAGTTGGTGAATGACATGAGGAACATCGGAATGACTATGCCTAACATTAATTTGAACTCAAAATTTGTAAACAACATGAATCCGAATGGCACAAGTTTGTTACTACGTGAAGCTCACTAAAGGATTGAAGAATACAAACTATGAGCAACTCTATGCCTTCCTTCTTGAGAATGAGAGACATGCCATGTTTGAAAAGAGGATTCTTGAACAATTCAAAACAAATCGAGGAGAGACAAGCTCATCAAATGATTCAACTGCCTTCTACTCAAACATTGGGATTACCACTAAAGCTTCACAAGTTATACCCATGGGTGATGGAATCACAAACTCATTCCGATCCAAGTTCAAACAAGTGATCTTTGATGCACACGGTAACTTCATTAATCAACTGCTCTCTGATTAGTCAAAACATGAATTCTCTCCCACAAACCAACAACAACCTCGAGAAAGCTTCTAACCCACACAATCAAGCTCTTGTCGAGAGATGGGAAAATTGTTGTGCAACCAGTTCAGGAAAGACATTATGATCAAGGAAGAGGAGGAGCTGGTAGAGGTTATGTTGGTAATCAGAATCGAGGAAGAAATGGAAATCAAGGTCAAACTAAGCCGATCAAATGTTATAACTGTGGTGGTGAGGGACACATTGCAAGGGCGCACATCTCCAAAGTCCACAGAATCTTTGATTACTTCGAGAGAGATAAGATCTTGCTTGTACAAGCTCGGGATAATGGTGTTGCTGTTGGATGAAGAGGAATGGTTGTTTCTTGCTGAGGGCAATGCCAAGACCTATGATGCAGATGTGGATGAGCAGCCAATTCGGGAGATAGGTCACAATCATCGAGATGCCTTTCAAGTCGGTGATTGTGATGCATACGACTTCGATGTGGATGATGGACCTATAGCACACACAATTTTTATGGCTAGCATTTCTCCAATGGTTTCTCCCAAGGTCTCTTCTTCACCACAAGTTGGCCCATCCAAAGACAAACTCATCTCAGAGGTATTAAAACTATACGATGATCTTTGATGTACAAAAGATTCATGACAAAGTACAATCAACTGAAACTATTGAATCAAATATTGAAAATATGGGTAATATCAATGTTGTCCCATATGATCAATATGTGAAACAAAGTGAAAGTGAAATTGTATCAAGTGATGCATCTTCTGCGGTCAACAATGACTATGTTTTTGATGAATACACGCATGTGCCCCGATGATTTTGTTATCTCGAACTAAATGCCTATACAGAACGTGTTGCTATTTATGAACAACGTGCAAAATTTGAGTTGACCACCCGTGAGCGGGAAATGGATGACCAAATGCGTACAACTATTAGAAAAGTAGGTTTAGAGAAGAAGTATTAAAACAAGAGTTAAACTCCTTACAAGAAAAACTTTCAAAAGCTGCTAAGCAAAAACAAGAACTTCAAGAAAATGTTAAAATGCTTAAGCAAGAATTTAATGCTAAGGAATCAAAACTTTTGAATGATTTTTCTAATCTAAAACTTTGAAAAACAAGCTTGAAAATAAGTTGTACATACAAAGGAAACACCATTGATTTGCTCACATGATCACTCAGCATAGAGTCCTAAGCGATAAGCATAGCATTCCCCTTGTTGAGGAACCAAATCCAGAGGTCATTAAAAGGCTAGAAATGCTCATAAGGTTCTTTATGATGGCAAGGAAATCCTTAAACCTAGACAGAAACCTAGTTGCTCTGAGTGCACAGAGGAAGATAAGAAATCAGATGAAATCACTAGGGAAAAGTTAAACAAGAAACTAGATGATCCAAAATGTAAAGAAAAGAAAGTAATCATCACACCCCATGATTACAAAAAGGAGAATTGGATTGCCTTAAACAAGTTTAAGCCTCACATTGTTAACTCCGAACAAGTGTTCGGAAAATGGATTTAGATAAGCGAAAAGTTGAAAATATTGTTGAAACCAACCCCCTTTGGAAAATGCCTAGAAGCATTGTGTATCCTCCAAATTCACCAATGCATCTAGTTCCTAGAACAATTGCCACTAAAAGCAAGACCTTAATCAGTCCATATGTTATCTTTCAACTATTTGTTGATTTTGAGAAAACTTGCAAGAAAAGGATCACACCACTGGTATAACTGAAGGAGAAAGAGGTTTTGAGCAAACTAAAGAATGTTATTTAGCTGAAGTCATGCCTTTCTTTAAACAACTAAAAGATCACTTTGAGAGTCTTAAAAGGGAATGAATTGGATATTAAAGAAATGGAAAAGGAATTTGATGCAATGATAGTTGAGGTTAGTGACTATGGGCGAGCATTAAAATATAATGAGATTGAAAGGAAGAACTTGCATACACTAAATGAGAATATGATTTCTGAATGTATTGCTCAAGATGTGTTTTTCAACTTTGCTACAAATTGTTCTATTAATGCTTCTCAATTTCATGAATTATCATGTTGCCACTGAAAGTCTCCCATGATCGTGTCATTGAGCTTGAAAAAACTAATTCTAAATTAGCTGAGAAAATTGAACTGGATGATCACGACAATTTGGTTAAACATTTTTCTAAACTAGAAGTTGAGCATTTTAATTTACAACTAAAATATCAACATCTTAAAGAAAATGTCAAAACTTCAAATATCAAGACATCCTCGGATGCTCGAGTTTGATCAGTTTTTCAAATTAACAAACGTGATGAACAGATTCAAGCTCATTGCAACACGATCAGAAAGTTGAAAGCCCAAATCTCTCAATTAAAGGGTCAAAGAACAATATGACAGGCTCCCAAATGCCTCCTCCTTTAGATTCTCAGAATTCTCAAACTTTTCATCTTCAAAACTTAGTTAATGCCTTACAAAAGGAAAGTGAGAGTTTTCTAGAAGAAAATGAAAAAGTTAAACGACATTTTAAAGAGTTATATGATTCAATAAAAGTCACCCGTGACCAAAACAACGAAAAAATAACGTCTTTACAAAAGGAAATTGAGAATCTGAGAAGTCAGGGAAATGGGAAACTACCACTTGTTTTCAATAAGAATGTTGTCTCAAAGTCACCCTTAGATTGCAAATACACTGTGACAATTAAATATATTCCTCCTCATCTTAGGAATAATGAACATGCTTTTCATGAATCCTGTGCTCACCTTAAGGATAGTCTAGAATGTCTCCGTGAGATTGTCGAAGAGGATTTCATTAACAAACCTCTTGATAGTGAAATTAGGTTTGCTTGCCTCCGGGCCAAACGATCTCAAGAGTTGCTAGAATGTGTAATTGCAACATGTCCCAAATCCTTAACCTTAGGTGCAAAAGGCAAAGCTGTGATGCCTTGTTCTATGCCTAGTGCTTTGAGCCTTCAAACCATTCTAGGCCCGGTTTTAAGAAAGTATACATCAATGTGTGAGTATAGTAATACTGAGATCCTTGCGTCTAGTTAGGGAATGCAAAAAGTAAATCGACCAACTAATGTTCCCATAATTCCCTCTACAGGAGTAATCAATGACATTAAAGCGAGGAGGTCAAAGTCTCAAGACAATACAAGGAATGATAGGACCTCGCAAGCTAAAATGTGCATTGGAAGAGAGTAGAAGACCAACCTAGGAACTTTAAGCTTGAGTTGAATAAAGCGAATCGTGTTGATTCTAGTATTAGCCTTAGGCGTCTTGTAATTAATTAATTACGATACTATTTGCAAACCTTGTAATGATGTGCTGCTTGAATTACATTTGCTAATCATGAATGTGGTGTGAATGCTTTGTCTAATCTTTGTCAAATGCCCATTAAAATTGTTCGCTAATAATCGTGCAAATAAGGCAAAAAGGCAAAAAAGGAAAGATTGTTAGAAAACAGTGGAAACCCACAGGAAGAACTTTTATAAAGATAGGTTATTATTGGATACCTTTTGGCCATAAGAATAATCAGTTTTGCTCTCAAACTGCTAAGATTATGCCCACTAGAAAATGGATGCCTCCTGGTAGAACTATTCCCTTAAGAAGTGAACATACTTTGAATAGGTCAAATACATACACCAACATTGCATCTATTCCCAATGATTCCATTGCTTCTACTTATGATATGGATGTTTCTATTTCTGATGTGGGTGTTCCAATCACTTTTACTAACCAAGTGGAACCCATTCTTGCATGGGGATCCCAATTATCCATTATCCATTCTTGTGCGTGTTCAAGCTGCGGTCGTTCAAATCGTTCGTGGTACCGGACTCAGGTATTCCAAGCATATGGCCGGAGACCGGTCGCGACTCATGAACCGTGAGCAAATTCATCGGGATAGTTAGATTCGGTAATGATCATTTTGGTGCAATTATGGGTTATGGTGATTATGTTGTTGGTGATAGTGTTATCTCTAGAGTATACTATGTGGAAGGTCTTGGTCATAATCTGTTCTCTGTCGGTCAATTCTGATCTAGAAGTAGCCTTCTGAAAACATACTTGTTTTGTTAGAGAACTTGATGGTAAGGAACTTTTAAGAGGAACTCGTGGTTCAAATCTTTACACCATCTCTATCGATGATATGATGAAGTCTTCTCCAATTTGCTTGTTGTCAAAGGCTTCAAAAAAAAGTCATGGTTATGGCATCGTCGTCTCAATCACTTGAACTTCGGCACCATCAATGATCTCTCGAGAAAGGACTTAGTTGTAGGTTTACCTCGACTAAAGTATGAAAAGGATCATCTTTGTTCAGCATGTCAATTGGGAAAAAGCAAGAAGTATGCCCATAAACCCAAACCTACTAACTTTGTCACAGAAGTTCTTCATACAATTCATATGGATTTATGTGGACCAATGAGAGTGCGGAATATCTTTGGGAAGAAATATGTGTTAGTTGTGGTTGATGATTACTCTAGATTCACAGGTCAAGTTCTTAAGGACAAAGGATGAAACTCCGATATCATCATCAAACTCATCAAGCAGTGCGAGGTTCGACTTAACAAAACGTCGAATTATCCGGACGGACAATGGGCGAGTTTGTTAACAAAAAAACTTAGTGAATTTTATGAAAGCATTGGAATCAGCCATCAAAGAAGTGTTCCACGAACTCCTCAGAGCGGTGTAGTTGAAAGACGAAATCGAACTCTTGTAGAAGCCGCTAGAACAATCCTGATTTACTCAAAAGTTCCAATGTTTCTCTGGGGTGAAGCTATTGCCACTGCATGCTACACACAAAATCGTTCCCGATTCACACTTGTTCATGGAAAAAATCCATATGAACTTGTCCACAACAGAAAACCTAATCTCTCTTTCCTTCGTGTGTTTGGTGCATTGTGTTATCCAACTAATGAGGGTCAAGACTTAGGCAAACTTAGAGCTAAAGCGGACATTGGAGTATTTGTAGGGTATGCACCAAACAAAAAGGGATACCGAATCTACAACAAAAGAACCCGAAATATCATGGAAACAATTCCGTTCGTTTGATGGTGACCGGTCAAATGGCTCTGGACAATCCAGATTCGAACCCGCACTTCAAATCAGTCCCATTGGTTCATCCCTTGTTCCAAACTTTTCTCAAGAAACTCCATATGTACCTCCATCGGAAGATGATTTAAAGAAATTGTTTGATCCTATGTTTGATGAACTTTATGATCCAAGTACTAATGAGGTGTGATTCCTACAACAGGTACTTCATATTCCTGTGAATGAAGTCAATCCCTCGAGTCTCAATATCATTAAGTCAAGAAGCACGCTGTGCGATCCTTGATCTCATCAACAAATCATCATTCTTCAAATGTACATCATGGAACTGTTTCTAGCATCAATGATGAAGTTAATCCCTTTGCTACTCACGAAGATGCTCCATTTGAAAACATATTTGCTCCTGAATCATCATCAGAACCATCTTCTTGAGGAGACATCGACTCTGCTACTCAGTCCCTCAACAACTGCCACATGAACACCTTCGAAAATGGACTCACGATCATCCATTAGACAACATCATTGGAAATCCTTCTCGTCCGGTATCAACACGGAAACAACTTGCAACCGATGCCTTATGGTGCTTCTTCAACTCCGTACTCTCTAAGATCGAACCAAAAGATGTTAAAACGCCATGAATGAAGATAGCTGGTTCAATGCCATGCAAGATGAAATTCATGAGTTTGATCGACTTGATGTATGGGAGTTAGTACACGCTCAGTTGTGCTATGATTATTACTCTAAAATGGATCTTCAAAGTGAAACTTGATGAGCATGGTGATGTGTTGAAGAACAAGGCTCGATTAGTTGCTAAAGGATACCGTCAAGAGGAGGGTATAGACTTTGAAGAATCTTTTGCTCCTTTGCTTTCGAATCGAGGCAATTAGAATCTTTTGGCTAATCTTTGCAAGTAAGAACATGGTAGTCTATCAAATGGACGTGAAGCGGCATTCACGAGCGGAGATCTTAAAGAAGTCGTCTATGTCAGCCAACCCGAAGGCTTTGTGAATCAAGAGCATCCTACTCACGTTTATCGTTTGAAGAAGGCTCTTTATGGTTTAAAGCAAGCTCCAAGGGCATGGTATGATACGCTATCAAAGTTTCTTCTATCTACGGATTTAGCAAAAGGAGTTGATCCAACATTGTTCACCAGAAAGTCGGGCAAACATTTAATTCATGTTCAAATTTATGTTGATGATATTATTTTTGCCTCGTGACCCCAATGGAATGTGACGTTTTCAAATGAAATGAGTTCAAAATTTCAAATGTCAATGATGGGACAAATGTCATTTTTCTTGGGATTACAAATTTCACAAAGTCAGGAGGCATTTTCATAAATCAATCTAAATATGCTATTGAGATCTTAAAGAAATTTGGATTTGATTCAAGTGACCTGTTGACACTCCCATGATTGATCGAACCAAACTAGATGAGGACCACTCGGGGATCATGATTGACCAAACGAAATATCGTAGTATGATTGGATCCACGATGTACCTCACCGCTAGTAGACCAGACATCTTGTTCGCTGTTTGCATGTGTGCTAGATACCGGGCTAAGCCTACTAAAAAGCACCTTGAAGCGGTTAAGCGGGTCTTTCGGTATCTCCAAGGAACCATCAATATGGGACTTTGGTACCGAAGGACACCGGTATGTCACTAACGGCCTATGCAGATCTGATCATGCGGGATGTCAAGATACTCGTCGAAGTACATGCGGAGGTGCTCGGTTTTGGGTGATAAGCTTGTGCTGGTCTTCAAAGAAGCAAATGAGTACTTCTATTTCCTCTACAGAGGCGGAATACATAGCCATGTCATCTTGTTGTGCTCAAATCTTTTGGATGAGATCTCAATTATCTGACTATGGCTTTGTATTTAACAAAATCCCTCTATACTGTGATAATAAAAGTGCTATTGCTCTTTCATGCAACAACGTTCAACACTCAAGAGCAAAGCATATCGACATTCGACATCATTTCATCGGGGAACAAGTGGAAAAAGGTGTGGTGGAACTCTATTTTGTGAGGTCTGAATATCAGTTAGCAAACATCTTCACCAAAGCTCTTCCAAGAGAACGTTTTGAGTTCATACTTCCACGACTAGGCTTGAAAAGCCTTCAACCGGAAACACTCAAACGTCTTCAGGAAGAAGGCGAGGAGTAAAGGTCTATGCTCATCTATCTCTTGTAAATATTTATTCGAAAAACAAAATACAAAATTATAAAACTTTCAAAATCCATAAAAATGTGAAAAATTCAAAAAATCTTCAAAAATATTGTCAATTTGTCATGTTTTTCTCGATTCGATAATATCTACGGTCTTTGTGCGTCATTCAAAAGAATGACACGGGACTTTAGATGTTGTCTTAATTCTTATTAAAAATTGAGAGAAAGAAAAAATGGTTTATTGTCATTTCGGCAATAACCGCTTTTCAAAGAAAGAACAGAGCCATACTTTATCATGTTTTCAAAATTCCATGCTCTGATTCTATAAACATTTATCTGCTGAAAACTAATCGCTATGAAAAATAACTCGGTCTTTATTTTTGATAATCATCTGGACTTATTTGTCAAAATATCTATCTCTCAATCAACAACCTATGTCATTGATTGAGGGGAGAATGATTTCAATTAAATTAAAAAGTTATTTGGCATTCAATTGTTTTCAAAAGATAATCATGCATGTTTAACCAATGGAGTTTAAAATCTCAAAATCAGATCCTTATCGGTTAAAACGCTTTCATAATCAAGTCACAATTCTCCTCAAAAGCTTTCAAAATCAATTTAAATCTATAAGAGATCACAAATCTCAAATGATTTGATAATTGTGATAGGGGAGAATGTGTGATTTAAATTGGATTTAAACTGATAATTCGGTAAATGGTTTTATAAGGATGTACAAGCTCTCCTTCCCACATGTGACAAAGGATTTTAAATTTTCCATGCACATGTTGAGGGGATCATCTATCTTAAACCTATGATTTGAAGCGTGATCACTTATCTCAATGTGCAGGTTCCCTCTAGTATGTGCAAAACTCTTTTCAAATCTCGAGGCACATATTGAGGGGAGCAAAATCATGAAAACCTCATCCTTCCCCAAAATGCTTTATCTACTTGATTCGATTAGGGAAGTGATGTTGATATTTTTAGAAAATGGTAATCAAAGAAGTTAATTCTTTCTCTTGCCTCCGTGTGGAAAACTATTTCAAATACTTGATTCACATGTTGAGGGGAGTTCTTCTTCTAAAATATCAAAACAATTCAGGTACAAAATGCTTTGATAATATATCACAAGTATGTGGATTGATTTTCAAATGGTTTTCAATTGGTTCCTATGGCGGATGAACAATACCAAATAGACCGACCAACTTTACTTTTATATGCGGTGATATAAGGATGATAAGGTTAGGTATTGGTTCCCATGATCCCTTGAGCGGAGGGATCTACCCAGGGACAATCCACTAGATAGTGTAGAATTCATTAGGTATGATGAAAAAAGGAGAAAAGTGAGATATGGGAAGAGTGCGGACTGAGACCGAGCTAGTACTGGAATAAACCCAACAAGGTTCTAGTTATGAAGTCTCGGTAAGCGTTGAAGGGGTTGAAGAATGAAAAAGAAATAAATGTGAAGAGGGTGAAAAGAAATAGCCCTCCATAATTCAACCTTAGAGGCGAAACCGGGTTCAATTCATATGCTCTTGGTGGTAACTTAGGTAACGGTATTGAAGACAAGACGTCATGGACCCAGTGGCCTTGCTGCACTAAACTTCCCAAGCTACTCAAGTTCCTCTTAAAAGGACTTGTTTCATTCTCACGGGAACCTACATTATCTATCGACTTTCTCTTAGAGATTGTTGATATTGAAGAAGGAGACCCTCTCCCTAGTCTCCGATATAGGATCCAAATGTGCACAAATTGAGTCTAGAGCCACGAGATCATCAATAAATCTCATTAGGACACTTTCAATGAAGACTCTCAGTTTCACACAATGTGGAAAGAGAGATTATATCTTATGAGTCCTACGCATTATCCTTGTGGTATTGCGAACATCGAGTGATGTGTTTACATATTCACTGTGAAGATGGAAAGCCTTCAGGAGCCAACATCTAACAAGCTCCTGGTAGGTGGCATGTGAGATCTATTATCTAGATCAACCATGTGACAAGCGAACGAAAACAATGGGGCGATTCATTCTTTTGAATCAATCTGGTTCAGGTTATGGATTGACGGATACCTTTGAAAAACCGGTCTTTGTGCTTTAAAACTCTTTTCATTAGCACGTCGACCGTGTACTAATTTTTCAAATCAAAAGGTGTTTTATGATTGATAATTGATTTTCATTAAAACCTTCGTTATATTGCAAAAACAATTTCTATTGAGCAATACGATTGTTTTCAAATCTCTTTTCATCAATCGGTGGACTTAAATTATTTGGTTCACTCACTCCGTGTTGTCTTCTTTGAGACGTTCGGTTTGAGAACATTTAGCGTACGCGAAACCTGTCAAGGAAATTCTTGAATTATACCGATCACGAGCGTACTTGTCTTGATCAGCGAGGAACCGTGGGCCATGTGCCTCAATTCAACAAAAGTGATCAAAGACACTTTCGTGCGCTTTATTGCTAACTGTCTTATGCGTGGTACACCCGGCGTTTGCGGTGATCGAAATGGAGCGGTCAATTCATAGCCGCATGCTCACACAACACATTCATATCGAAAGAAATCATGATTGGTGCATCAATGACTCGGATATTCTAACTCCATGCTTCTGCTACGCTGCTGCCAATATCATGAATCAACAAAGCTTCGCTACTCGATGAGAAGATATCATGATCAAGAATGTGAGCATGTCGGTTCGAAAGTCACAACATCACATAATACCAACACCACAATGGATGTATCAGAGATTTTCTATTAGTGATGATCTCAAAAGCTGGCTCAACATTATTATCACGTGGATCAGTAAAGACCTCCACTTGGATTAACCAAACATGCAATGAGTGGAATCAATGACTACGAGCTTGGGAGCAAAGTACTACATCAAGAATGCAAGATCAATTGTTAATGTAATATCTGATTGTATTCAATGTCATTTTAGTATATGTTTGAGGTGACCTCCCTTGGGGGGAGATTGTTAGGAATTAGAAATTCCAGGTATTAAAGAGTCGGTCACCTCAAGTATATGTAATCGTTAGAGAGCTCGTAGTCATAGTACTTTTATGTTAAGTAGTATTTAGTTTAGTAACACCGTGGAGGACGGACGGTCTTTACCCACGTATGCACGATCCACCCGTTGTGTGGCGTTATATTGTAAGACTATAAATACTCTCTACCTTCCAAGGTAGAGAGTTGGAGCTCATAATAAGAATTTTCTTTCTCTCACTAAAGTTCCCTAAACCTCTAACTTTCTCTCTCTAGAATTCCACTTATACGCCTACTTTATGTTATGGTTTGATGTGTATGTGAAATCCAATGTCCTACACTCACGATCATATTTCAAGTTTTCAGGTACCATGGAAGCTGTTAACATCGATGACCTCACTCTTGAGGAATATTTGGCGTTGACAAGAGAAGAAAAAGGACTGGGGATTGTTAGGCCAGCTATAGCAGAAGATGCTCAATTCAAAATCAAACCTTAATTCATGAGAGAATTAGTGCAAATCCTTCTCACGGAAGCATTACCGATGATGCCCGAACATGTAGACAATGTCGAATCGTTGTCAACCTATTCAAGATTCCCGAGTTCCACACGGCGCTATCATGTTACGGTATTCCCTATTTCTCTTCACGGGGAGCTGCAAAAGATGGGTTGATCAATTACTGCTTTGGGACTATCAACACTTGGCCTATCTTAAAAAAATATTTCATTGAGAGATCGATGTCCTCCATCAAGACACCTAAGCAATTGAAAGAAATTCATAACTTCAAGCGAGGAGGTGATGAAACGTTATACCAAGCTTGGGAAAGGTATAGCGAATTGTTATACAAATGCCCTACTCATGATCTCAACAACCAACAAAAGGTGAATGTCTTCTACAAAGGGACCGAACATCTCATCAAAGACAAATGATTGATTCTCAGGGGATTCTAGTATGACACCCTTCTGGCTTTAGAAACTATTAAAAATGACCACTCTCACAAATGGTACAATGGAAAGAAACGAAGTAAGATTGATGATATGGAAACTGCACAATAAACATCAAATTAGAAAGCCTTAGAAGAGAAATGAAGAAGCTCAAGGAAAATATGCATTCCATTCAAGTTGAGCGAAAAGGGACTCCGCCTTCTAAAGAATGTTCCTCCAACGAAGAAGTTAAAAGGATCGGAGAAGTTAACTATGGAAGATAATTCCCTTTCAATAGCTAGAATATAACGAGACCGGATATTGAGAAAAATCCTCGGTACTACCACGAGAATCACTTGATAATCCTCCTAAACCTAGCGAGGAAATAATGCACGCGGCACATCGAGGAATCTACAAAAAAGGGGATAGACTCAAGGAGTGGATGGTAAAAGTAAAGGAGGACACCAATATGAACCTACGTAACCAAGATTTCTGCGATTAAGAACCTCGAAACACAAATTGGGCAATTGGCCAAAACCTAAAACAAGTAATGCTAAAGCCATTTCTGCAAGGCCATATTGAAATAAGATAAAGCAAAGAAGGAGCATTGCATCCTCTATCACTAATGATCTTTTTGGGATTAACTACCTAGAGGGATGATAAATCGAGGAAGGCGACGAGGTCATGCCAGTCAACCTAAGCTTGACAATACCATGAAAGTTTTCTTCTCCCATGCACTATTGGTAACATTAAGATTCCTACATTAGCTGATTTAGGGGCCGGGGTAAATCTTATGTCTACTAGTTTATTTGAAAAAATCAAACTTACCAATTTAAAAGAAACAACTATTATGATTGAAATGGCTGATTCCTCTAAGGCTGTACCAAGGGGAATTGTGAACAATGTGATTTTAAAAATTGGAAATTTTTCTTCCTAAACTTTGTAGTTATTGACATGGGGAAGCGGGAGGCTTACAACTTAATTGTTGGAAGACCTTTTCTGGCCACTTGTATGGGATGGGAGGGAGTAGGTCTTGATTCATATTTGTTAATTCATTTCTGGTTTACACGACTTCAGGCAGATAAAGCAGCTATAAAATCTATGCTTGTCAATCGAGTAGGTGATTTTGGATTAGCTCCTGGGATTTCAGGTTGTTTTACTCTCTTTCAAATAGTAGAATTTTCCACCATTTTTTCTTGTGCTAGTGTCCCCAGAAATTCTTGGATTTCTCGCAATATGAGATTGAATGCCATAACTCTTATTTGTATTTTACTTCTTATTGGTGCTGCTGGGAAATCTGCACAGATAGGATCGCATACTTGTTCACCCGATGCTATGGAGTGTCCCACTCCAGTATCCGCTTTGATTCTCAGATTAAGGTTTTTGAAAAACAAATTTCTTTAGGAACTGAAAATGAACGAATAACTTTTAATATGAAAGAGCATTTTAAACCAAAAATTGAAATTTCTAATAATGTTGACACTGTCAATGTTCAATCGTTGGATCTCACTCTACACTCTAATACTATTACTGATGATAGTAGAGTAATGTTGATAACAGGATGAAGTTTTCCAAAGCATTGAGGAGACTCTGGATCTAAACAAACATTTTTGCAATTCGATTTCAACCAAAGATAGCAAATCAGTGGCAACATGGCCACCGTTTACTCATCCTCATAGATGTGAAAGAAAGGCTAGTGAATGGATATACCCTCATAAGGGAGAGAAACATGATGTTGAGTTAGCATTGGAAGATTGTTACAAAATAAAATTTGGAAACTAAAAAATCATTAAGGAATTTGGTTAAGCATTATAAGTTGGTCATCCTCGATACAATAGATGGTACAAGATCCAGCATCAGCATTACTAATAGTATTATTAATGAAGATGATGACCGAGGAAAATCATTTGATAAATGGCTTTCACATAAGTTTGGAACAGATGGCATCACTAATTCTACAATATAAAAAAGACTCGATAATTGGATGAATGAGTGCCAGCGATGGTGGAAGTGGGCGAGGTCAAAGGCCCATGAACCCGTGACTCGAGTCTAACTTAAATACTTCGTAAATAAAGAAAAGTGCTCTTTGAGAGACAACCGGATTATCCCTTTCTTTTGTTTTATTTCCTTTTACTGTTGGGTTTGTGTTTTCTAACTATTTTTGCGAGGAAGCGAGGAACTAATTCTTTGCTATAGTTCTTTGATCACGAATAGAGTTCTGGCGTAACTCATCTTGGTGATAGTAACCAACCTTTTGTGCGAAATTCTTGGATTTATCACCTATTCTGACGTAATACCATCTCGATGGTTACTGGCTTCTTTCGATTTGCGGCTCATTCCAGGTTTTGCGATTCGGCGTAACTCTCTCAAAAGAGGATTACGGCGTAACTCTACTTTAATTCTTTCATTTTAAAACCACGGTAACCTTGTATTAGTTTTAAATGAACTTTGTGGAGTGTATTCCTGTAAACCCTCACGAGACTTCACTCGTCCACTTAGGACACCAAGTGGTTTAAAAGGCTTGTTGCACCGTGATTCCTTTCTGAGAAAGTGAGTTAGGTTTGTTTTAGTTTTTCATTTTTTCTTTTTAGAATTATGCTTGTCGGTAGTGTGATTTTATGGATTGAAGTTTGTTCATGGCGCTTATCTGAAGGCCGTTTCTTTTTAGTGGGCCTTTCTTTGGAGCAAATTTGAGAAAGCGTTCTCGCTCTAATTCAACCTTTCTCTTCACCTTTATTTTAATGCCTAGTACAAAAGGGACTTTGTACAATTCAAGTGGGGGGACGGGAGTAGAATTATCTCTTGAACTTTATTTCCCCCTCCTTTTTCTAGTTTATTTTAAAAAATTATGCCATTTTTAAAATTTTGACATGTTTTTCCTTACCTAACTAGATTAGACCTTAGCCAAGCACATACAACCCTTGATATTATATGGTGAGATTAGCCTTATCCGTTTCCTATATTTTACCCTAAATCCACCAAATTATGAGTGTGCCGGTAGCTTGTAAACTTTAGAACTTGGCCTTTGCATCATTTGAGACCATAGACGAGGTATGTTAGCTCGATGTATTTGGACTTTTTAGTTTTAGAAGGCAGTATTATAGGATTATCACCCAATTGACCTACCATTGTGAGTCTATCGATTAGTCACCTCGACTTTTAGACCCCCATAGTGAAACCACTTTTTGTTGCACTCATCTTTAGTGCAAAATACCCTAGATACACCCATACAGGCCATTCCTTTCATTTTGTTCACACATATTGTTTCGATACACCTATACACCTTAGCCTACTGTAGTCTTTATTTGTGATTGGGAAGTCATCATTTGCCTAAGTTCAAGGTTCAGTGGAAAGGTTAGGAAATCCGCTTTCATCGACAACATTTTTTGAAGATCATTGAAGCCAGAGTATTCCCATTGTTCATCTCAAGTGGGGGGATATTATGTTAGTATTGATTGTTATGTTGAAAAAATAGTTGTTATGATTATGCTATTGTAAATGCGTGTTATAAGCAACGTAGTATGAGCTATTGATTTAGAATCGAGAAGCCACCGGTCACATTTTAAGATTGGAGTTGGTAGTTATGCAGCGATTTAGGAGAAAAAGGTAGTGTGCCCATCCACGGCGTCCTCTAATGACACATCTACCTTGCATTTCATGATCGGTTTCTTGGCTTCTAAGCGAACTTTGGAAGCGGATAATGGTGATGACTTGGTTATAGATTTAGACTACACCTTGTTTTTATTAACACCAATTACATATCCATGTCTTATCCTACCTTTAGTCATGAAGTGTGTCTAGGTGATCACGTGAGCAATCTTTGGTGTCTTGGCCATGGATTTGGTCATGTATCATTGATTTTGTCCACTTAGCCGTGACATGTTAGTAATGATGAGTCACCCTTAACATTTGGTGTCTACCCATATTGCCTTCAAGAATTGTTTAGCCCTTAAATCCAGTGGTGGAGATTTGTGTAACCGCCAAGCTTATGATAGAATACATGCTATGATAGTGCGATTGAGTGATCACCCTGAAATTGACACTTAGAATAGTTGAGAGATTTGAGTGTTTGTTCCCCTTCGTGATGTGTTCGGCTTTGTTTTATTCTAGCATAAGGGATTTGTGAACTCATATTTTCCAGGTTATGGGAGATATCTTTTTAGGAATCTATCTAATAAAGGTCTACTTGAGGGCAAGTAGAGTTCAAATGGGGGTTATTTGATAACATCAAATAGTCCTAAATATTAAGTGTTAATTTCCAACGATAATGCTCGTTATTTATATCATTTATATGGATTTACGCTTGTTTTCCATTGTTTTACACTTTGAGGTAAATTACGAGCATTGGAGCTAAAAACGAGGAAATGGAAACATATCTAAAGATTTATCACCATTATGCTATTTTGAAGAAGTTACGAGCGTAACTCATCTCTCACATTGCAGTAACTATTGCTTAACTTCGGTATGCCAACTTATCGGAAGGTTCAGAGTAATTCCTCCCAAGGGTTCTGGCGTAACTACATTAGGTCAAAAGAGGTTCCGCAGCTGCACATTGCATAGCGTGCATCTCTTCTGCAATGTAACAGAGTTTATTGAAGACTACGGTAACCATTCATTAGGTTGTAGTAACCGGCCCAGATCTAGTGCTTTTACGATGAAATAGAAGGTTACGGTGTAAATCCTCTATTAGTTACGCCGTAATCCGGTCGGCCTATATAATACCCGCATTAAATATTTATAATCATCCCATTCCACACACAACACTTTCGACTAGCGTGGGAAAAAGCTCAAAGCGGTCTAGGGAGCATCTGGTACATTTTCAGGAGAAGTCACTCCATTACGATAAGCATTAGCGTTTCATATTTATTGTACTTTCAATTCATGTATTTCGTACCTTTGAATATTGAATTGATGTGCATGATTAATATGAGCGGCTAAGCACTTTTTGGTGCTAGCCTAGTTATGATTCCTTAATTTTTTTGTTTGCGTTTACCTTTACTTCCGTACAATTATTTCTAAGTGTATGCATGCATAGTTCATTGGTAGCCACCCTTGATTTGGTAGTTTTGAATGGCGGTAGAGGCCAATTGCCTAGGAGATATGACCAACGTCCTTAGGTGAGTGGTGAGGCGGGAAGGGTAGATATGACCAACTGAGACCCTTTATACTTGTGCTGATTTGACCAAGCTGATCACTTATCGTTTGGATGAACTTAAGAATTGGGGGGTGTAGTGTTTAAGTTCCTAACGGCCAGCACTCACTATTATGAATCTAGCATGTAGCGGTACTTAATGACTTGGCTTAGGGGACCGGGAACAAGCGGGACTTATGATGGTGCACGATTTCTCTGTGAGTGGCATCTTCTTTGATAGGTTAGAGGCGAATTGACCAAATCTTTGTCCTCTCAATTTGACCCACACAGAAGTAATTGGAAGTAAGTAGGCGTAGAAATAACTAGCTATGAGGATTAACTAGGTTAGCACCACTCTCTCTATTGATTTCTATTTATCCATTTATCTGCTTTCATTTACTTTATTTTGCATTAGTAGTTTAATTAATTAAATCCCTATCGAAACCATTATTACGTGACACTAGACTTAGTAATACTCCAACACACATAGATCTTGGGACGACCTCGGCTTTACCGTTTACTACACTACACACGACCGGCGAGACACTATAAATTTAAGACCTGGTCAGTAAAAACTGCATCAGTTTCATAGATCTAAGCAAACACACAAGTAAATTAGCCGGACATGGAAAACATGCAAGCATACACACAAACAATTGAAGACATAATTGAATTAATGAAGTAAATCACTTATCTTGTTGTAAAATAGGGTATGGAACCTAAGATCTTGCCAAAGTGACCTATGTTTGGTTTAGGTTTTACTCCCCAAAACTACCTCTCTAAATCTTGAAAATTGAATTCTATATATAGTGTTACTATATGCGATGGCGTCACTCTTTAATTGTGAAGCCTTGGTCGCCTTTAGGGTTTCGTCTTGAACGTCAACTCTGTGTGGCGTCACCTTTTGCTTTCGTGGCAGTCCCCTTCAATTCCAGCAGCTTGAGTGTCTCGATTCTTGACTTTGGCCATTTTCTTAGTATATTCGTAGCCTTCGTCCGAATAAGTGCCATTCCAGCAATTTGCCTTTAAGAGACCTAAAAAGTGAAAAGGAACGAAATTTAGTAGTAATGGATACAAAAGTGATCAATTAAGGGCTTAAATGACCCCTCAAAAGTGTACCTTTTAAATCCTTATCACGTATACCCTTTTCTTTATCAAAATGACCAAAATAAACCGGAAATAAGCCGTTAATGCTTACTATCTTTGTGTTTTCTTGAGTTTATGCATGTGCAGGTACGTATATCACAAAACAGATAAAGAAAAGACAAAACAGAAGAAAACCAGAAACACGAGGAAAGCGATGTAGACAAGAGCGAGAGTTTAGTTTTCTGATTTTGGATCATATTGGGCATTTTTCCATATATACCCTCATCATTATCCAATTTTACATATCACACCCTCACTTTACCTACATTATCACATTTCACCCCAAACTTACCTAAATTACACATTTGGTCCTTGAAAATTCACAAATTGGCAAAAGAGGGCCTTATGTTGATTTGTCTCATATCCGTATATACTAACCAATCCAACCCAAAAATAACACAAAACTATCCAACCATCCACCAACCCAACTACACTACTAAAGCCGAAACACCAATAACAATATTGCCCGGTTACCAACCCATTTTATCCCAGCATATACCCGGTCAACACAACTCACCAGTGAAACAACATTATAAAATACCCAACTAACCATTCCCGCCCTACTGTTCATGATCCTTCCCCAATTGAAATTCCGGCAATACCCTCACATGGAGCAGAGTACTAGCATCTTTCATCTTTGACATATGCAAGGGAATGCCAGGGTGGCAATTCCCAGCACTCCCATTGGATGATGAGAGGTGGTAGTCTAATCAAACAACTAAGAGAGGTTGTGATGATGCAACTGAAGATCAAGGGTGAAGATTGGTGCTTCTGCATCCTTCCCCAAACCCTAATTGAAGCCTTAGGCTCCTCTATATAAAGCCCCTCATTCTCAGATTTTAGAGGGTATTTTTAAGATTAAAGTTACTCTGTCAAATTGTAATTTCAATTATGTTTTTAAGTTTAAATTGTTTTTTTAATTTAGTTTTTAAATTGTAATCGGCATTCGGTTTTAATAAAAAAATAGTTTGTTTTATTTTATTATTAACCTTAAATTTTTGTTTTTACTTTTAGTATCCACGGTTGATTAAGTACCTTAATAAGCTGTCACAAACTTTAAACAACTTAGATATAAGCTTACTAAAGCTTATATAGCTTTTGGTAAGCTTATCTTTCATTTTGTTCAAAAATTCAAAAAAGTCAACAAAAAAAATCAAAATAAGCACTCAAATAACCAGTTTGGAAGTAAGCCAGAAAGGGAAGGGCTTAGGTGTTTACTAGCTTATTTTCAACAAGCTAGAGCTTGTAGAGTAGCTCCGCGAGCACAATTAACCCCCTGTTTAGCTAGGGGATTTGTAAGATCTCATTTAGCTTATTATTTAGTTTAAACTGCTTATTCTGTTCAATTTAGTGCTTATTTGTTTTAGTTGTTCTTAATATGGCTTATTATTAGCTAATTTTAGTTTTTAAAAGTTATTTGTCTAAATTTTCCAAATAAACTCTAAAAAGCAAAAAAGTAAGTCAAGTCTAGATTAGCTTAACTGTAGCATTTATAGTTGTTAAAATCTAGTTATAACCTGTCATAATATCTAGTTAAGTCAATTTTAGTTAAAACTCTCAAAGTTTTTAGTCTAATCTGTTTGAAAAACCAAAACAGCTTCCTTAAGGAGTGTTTGGCATTAATTGTATTTGGTGTCTAAAAGTGATTTTGTCATTTTAGCTCTTTCAAATATGTTTTACATTAGTTAATCTAGTAGTTTTTGTGTTGTTTCAATTTGTAATTTCATGTTTTGAGTCATATTAGTGATTTAAAAAAAAAGAGTTTGTGTCTGCACAATCTTTGAGGCAGATTGTGAAGTTTTGTTTAGAGTTGAATTAGAGTAAGGTTTAAAGCTTCTAGTGTTCAAAATAAGTGTCCAATTCTGATTTTAGTTTTTAGTTCAATGGGGTTTAGTTCAAATTTACGTTCTCAAGTAGCTGCATAAGTCCAAATAGCTCAGAACTGAGTATCTGTCACAGCATACATCAGATTTCTTTTCTGATTTATTTCAAGCCAATTAAGCTAACAAATGTATTTTTGAGCTCTTTGATTGTAAATCTAAATCTGTTTTCAGTCTAGTTTGAATTTAGATACCTATAGCTAGTATTAAATTACTCTCAAAGTGATTGTGTTGCTAGATCTTTTTCATAAAAGCTGTTTAGTTCATATGTGTCTACAATCCCAAGTCCACTCTTTCATAAGCTCACAAAAAGCTCTAAATAGCTTATTTTGGTCTCAAATTTGGTAGATTAGCTCTTTAGTGGCTAAACTTGAGTTCCAAAGTGGTTTAAGCTTCAAGCTTATTGTATATAAGCTAGTGGATAAGCTTGAACACAACCTCATAGACTGTGTGATCTTGCATATATGTCCTAGTGCTTATTACTTTTTAAGACTATGTGTGATTGCTCTTTGCTTATTTTTAGTTTATGTTTGATTATTGATATAACTTTAGGTAGATTGTAGCTTAAAATTAGTTTTAGGATAGCTTATTATTTTTTTAAAAGACATTCAGTGAAGCTTAGTCTTGATTAAGTAGCATTTGTTCTTTTCAGCTTAATCTGCTTATTCTAGGTATAATTCAAAAAGTAAAAAAAAAATCAGTTAATCTTAAGCTTATTTTATAAGCTTGTTAGATATTAACTTTTCACATACACATCAAACCATAACACAAGGTGGCGTTTAAGATGGAATTCTAGAGAGAGAAAGTTAGAGGTTTAGGGAACTTAGTGAGAGAAAGTGAAATTATTATTATGAGCTCCAACTCTCTACCTTGGGAGGTAGAGAGTATTTATAGTCTTACATAAAGCGCCACACATCGAACGTGGATCGGGCATCACGATGGGTAAAGACCCGTCCGTCCTCCACGGTGTTACTTAACTAAATACTACTTAACTTAAAATAACTTCGACTACGAGCTTTCTAATGATTACATATACTTGAGGTGACCGACTCTTTAATACACGGAATTTCTAATTCCTAACAATCTCCCCTAAGGGAGGTCACCTCAATCATGCACTAAAATTACATTGAATACAAGCAGATATGACATTAACAATTGTTCTTGCATTCTTGATGTAGTCCTTTGTTCCTAAGCTCGTAGTCATTGATTCTTCACATTGCATGTTTGGTTAATAAGTGGAGGTCTTTTCTTGATCCGTGATAATAATTTTGAGCCACATTTGAGATCATCAGCTATAGAAAATCTCGATACATCCATTGTGGCGTTGGTATTATGTGATGTTGTGACATTCAGACCGACATGCTCACATTCTGGATCATGATATCTTCTCATCACAGTAGCGGAAGCATTTGTTGAATCATGATATTGGCAGCAGTAGCGAGAAGCATGGAGTGAAAATATGAGAGTCATTGATGCACTAATCATGATTTCTTTTGAGATGAATGTGTTAAGTGAGCATGCGGCTATGGATTGACGCTTCATTACGATTTTACCAGCGTCGGGTGCGCTGCATGATTAGCAATAAATAAAGCGCGAAAGTGTCTTTGATCACTTCGTTGAATTGAGTACGGCCACGGTTCCCGTTGTTCATACAAGTCTTTTGTGATCGAGTATAATTCGAAGAATTTCCTTGGCAGGTTTCGCGCTGGCTCTAGGCGTTCTCACGGAACATCTCAAAGAAGACAACGGGTGAGTGAACCGGCGAATTTGAGTCCACTGATTGATGAAAAATATTTGAAAAACAATCGTGTATTGCTCAATAGAAATTGTTTTGCAATATAACGAAGGTTTTAATGAAAATCAATTATCAATCATAAAACACCTTTTGATTTGAAAAATTAGTACCGCGATCGACGTGCTAATGAAAAAGAGTTTTAAAGCACAGGCCGGTTTTCAAAGGTATCCGTCAATCCATAACTGAACCGGGATTGATTCAAAGATTGAATAAGCCCATTGTTTTGTTCGGTTGTCACATGGTTGATCTCATATAATAGATCTCACATGCCACCTACGAGGAGCTTGTTAGATGTTGGCTCCAAAAGGCTTTCCATCTTCACAGTGAATATGTAAACACATCACTTTCGGATGTTACGGCAATACCACAAGGATAATGCGTAGGACTCAGATATAATCTCTCTTTCCACATTGTGTGAAACAGAGAGTCTTCATTGAAAGTGTCCTAATGAGATTTATTGATGATCTCGTGGCTCTAGACTCAATTTGTGCATATTTGGATCATATGGGAGGAGGGAGAGGGTCTCCCTCTTCAATATCAACAATCTCTAAGAGAAAGTTGATAGATAATGTCGGTTCCGCGTGAGAATGAAACAAGTCCTTTTAAGAGGAACTTGAGTGGTTTGGGAAGTTGAAGTGCAGTCGTCCTTTGGGTCCATGACGTCTTGTCTTCAATACCGATGTTACCATCAGTAGCATATGAATTGAACGGTTTTACGCCTAAGGTTGAATAAATGGAAGGCTATTTGTTTTCACCCTTTTCTCATTCAATTCTTTTTAATTCTTCAACCCCTTGATTACTTACGAGACTTCATAGCTAGAACCTTGTTGGGTTTATTCATTACTAGCTCGTCTTGAGTCGCACTCTTCCATATCTCATTTTTCTCCTTTTATCATCATACCTAAGAACTCTACACTAACTAGTGGATAGTCTGGGTAGATCCCTCGATTACGCGGATCATGGGAACAAATACCTAACCTTATCAGCCTTATATCACCGTACATAAAGTAAAGTTGGTTGGTCTATTTGGTATTGTTCATCTGCCATTGGAACCAATTGAAAACCATTTGAAAATCAATCGAGATACTTGTGATATATTATCAAAGCATTTTGTACCTGAATTGTTTTGATATTTTTAGAACGAGAACTCCCCCTCAACATGTGCATCAAGTATTTGAAAATGTTTTGCACAGGGAGGCAAGAGAAAGAATTAACTTCTTTGATTACCATTTTCTAAAAGATATCAACATCACTTCCCAAATCGAATCAAGTAGATAAAGCATTTTGGGAAGGATGAGGTTTTCATGATTTTGCTCCCCCTCAATATGTGCTTCTAGGTTTGAAAAGAGTTTTACACATACTAGAGGACCACATTGAGATAAATGATCACGTTTCAAATCATTGGTTTAAGATAGATGCTCCCCTCAACATGTGCATGGAAAATTTGAAATCGTTTGTCACATGCGGGGAGGCAAACATGCTAATCACTTAAGAAACCATTTATCAATTATCGGTTTAAATCCTATTTAAATCACAACTTCTCCCCCGATCACAATTATTAAAATGAGATTTGTGATCTCTGTAGATTTAAATTGATTTTGAAAGCTTTTAAGGAAAATTGTGACTTGATTATGAAAGCGTTTTAGCGATAAGGATCGATGTTGAGATTTTAATCTCCATTGGTTAAACATGCATGTACATCTTTTGAAAACAATTTAATGCCAAATAACTTTTAATTTAATTGAAATCATTCTCCCCCTCAATCAATGACATAGGTTGTTGATTGAGCGATAGAATTTTGCAGATAAGTCCGATGATTATCAAAAATAGAGACGAGTTATTTTTCAAAGCATTTAGTTTTCGTGAGATAAATGTTATAGTATCAGAGCATGGAATTTGAAAACATGGTAAAACATGGCTCTGTTCTTTCTTTTAAAACGGGTTATTGCACGAAAATGACAATAAACCATTGTTTCTCTTTCTCCCAAAAAGTATTTTTTAATTTTTTTGATTTTTTAAATTGAACAACATCTAAAGTCCCGTGTCATTCTTTGAATGACACAAAAGACCGTAGATATTTTCGAACCGAAAAAAACATGACAAAATGATTTTTTTTTTTTTTTTTGTTGAAAGTTTTATATTTTTCTATTTGGTTTTATAGGGTTTTATAATTTTGTATTTTGATTTTTGGATAAATATATACAAAGATATAGATGAAGATAGACCTTTACTCCTCGTCTTCCTCACGAAGGCGTTTGAGTGTTTACGGTTGAAGGCTTTTCAAGCCAAGGCGGGAAGAATAAACTCAAAGCGTTCTCTTGGAAGAGCTTTGGTGAAGATGTCGCTAGCGATATTGAGACCTCACAAAATATAGTTCCACCACACCTTTTTCCACTTGTTCCCTGATGAAATGATGTCGAATGTCGATATGCTTTGCTCTTGAGTGTTGAGCGTTGTTGCATGAGAGAGCAATAGCACTTTATTATCCAGATCTGAGAGGTTTTGTTGAATTCAAAGCCATAGTCGGATAATTGAGATCTCATCCATAAGATTTGAGCACAACAAGATGACATGGCTATGTATTAGCCTCTGTAGAGGATATAGAAGTACTCATTTGTTTCTTTGAAGACCATCTCACAAGCTTATCACCCAGCGAGCACCTCGGATGTACTTGGCGTGTATCTTGACAACTGCATGATCGGCATCTGCATAGGCGTTAGTGACATACCGTGTCGCCGGGTACCATAGTCCCATATTGATGGTTCCTTGGAATCCGAAAGACGTTTAAGCGCTTCAAGGTGCTTTTTAGTAGGCTTAGCACGGTATCTAGCACACATGCAAGCGGCGAACAAGATATACGGTCTACTGGCTGAGGTACATCGGGGATCCAATCATACTACGATATTTCGTTTGGTCAATCATGATCCCCGAGTGGTCCTCATCTAGTTTGGTTCGATCAATCATGGGGGTGTCAGCAGGGTCACATGAATCAAATCCAAATTTCTTTAAAATCTCTGTTGCATATTTAGATTGATTTATGAAAATGCCTCAGGGACTTTGTGAAATTTGTAATCCCAAGAAAAATGACATTTGTCCCATCATTGACATTTGAAACTTAGAACTCATTTCATTAGAAAAATGATCACATTCCATTGGGTCGGTCGAGGCAAAAATAATATCATCAACATAAATTTGAACATGAGTTAAATGTTTGCACGACTTCACGGTGAACAATGTAGGATCAATGCTCCTTTCTTGAATCCGGTTGATAGAAGTAACTTTGATAGTGTATCATACCATGCCCTTGGAGCTTGCTTTAAACGTAAGAGCCTTCTTGAGGCGATAAGCGTGAGTAGGATGCTCTTGATTCACAAATCCTTCAGGTTGGCGTGAGCGACTTCTTTAAGATCTCCGTTCGAAATGCGTCTTTACATCCATCGATACACTACCATGTTCTTACTAGCGGCGTTAGCCAGAAGATTCGATTGCCTCGATTCGAGCAACAGGAGCAAAAGATTCTTCAAAGTCTATACCCTCCTCTTGGCGATATCCTTTAGCAACTAAACGAGCCTTGTTTTTCAACACATCACCATGCTCATCAAGTTTTACTTTGAAGATCCATTTAAGAGCTATAATCATAGCACGATCTGGGCGGTACTAACTCCATACATCAAGTCGATCAAACTCATGAATTTCATCTTGCATGGAACCGGTATGCTTCATTCATGGCGGTTTTAACATCTTTTGGTTCGATCTTAGAAAGTACTGAGTTGAAGAAACACCATAAGGCATCGGTTGCAAGTTGTTTCGGGTTGATCTGGGGCGAGGGATTTCCAATGATGTTGTCTAATGGATGATCGGGAGTCCATTTTCAAAGGTGTTCATGTGGTTGAGGCGGGAGTAGGTCGATGTCTCTGAAGAAGATGGTTCTGATGATGATTCGGGAGTAGCAAATATGTTTTCAAATGGAGCATCCTCAGGAGTAGCAAAGGGATTAACTTCATCATTGATGCGAGAAACATTTCCATGATGTACATTTGAAGAATGATGATTTGTTGATGAGGCGAAGGATCGGCAGCCGGTGCTTCTTGACTTAAAGATATTGAGGCTGAAGGATTGACTTCATTCACAGGAATATGAGCATCCTCTGTTTAGGGAATCATTACCTCAGTAGTGTTTGAATCATACAGTTCATCAAACATAGGATCAAACAATTTCTTTACATCATCTTCGGATGGAGGTACATATGGAGTTTCTTGAGTAGAGTTTGGAACAAGAGATGAACCAATGGGGCTATCTTGAAGTCACGGGTCTGGTGGATTGTCCGGGGAGCCATTTGACCCGTCGACTCATCAAGCGTAGCGTGAATGGTTTCCATGATATTTAGGGTTCTTTTATTTATAGATTGATTATCCACTTTTTGTTTGAGTGCGTATCTACAAATACTCCAATGTCGACTTTAA
>OU343220.1:126700365-126874419 GCA_910596185.1 Chrysanthemum makinoi
TTTATATATATATATATATATATATATATATATATATATATATATATATATATATATATATATATATATATATATATAGAATGAGGATCACGTGTATGATATTTTTTTTTAGTGATGGATAAAAAAATTCTCATCCGCTGATCTTTTTTTTCATTTAGCGGTGAGATTTGACCAAATTCATTCCTTTTTTCTCTCCGTGATATTTTTATTTTTATTAGAATATTCTATTTCCTTATTTTTCTTCACCTTTTTATTTAAATTTTTTTATCTTATGGAATTACCATCAAGATTCTCGATTTCGGCCCCGATCTATCTACATTTTTCATTAAAAACGCTTTTGAAGGTATTTTTTATGATAGTTATTCTGATATTAAGGTTTTATTATGATTTTGAGGATAGTTACTCCGATATTGCTATTGTTATTCTCGAGTATTAGTACATTTACACTTTGATGTTTCTATCGCTAGTAGTATTATAGTTATTCGATATTAAGTTTGTTATTCGATATTAGGATAGTTATTCGATATTAAGTTTGTTATGTCGATATGAGGATAAAGTTATTCGATATTAATGTTATTTTTGTATCTTTTATTAATATCCTTAATATGACCTGTATTCCGATATTAATTCTTTTATTTCTTATATGTGTATAGTTATTCCGATATTAATAACGCTAATATGATAGTTATTGTGAGGATATTGCTTTTTTCATTATGCGCTTTTAAAACCGCTTTATATATGTATAGTTATTCGATATCAATAACCTTTATATGATATATTCGATATTAATCCATCATATTGGCTTGCAATATCATATAATGATAGTTATTTCGATATCAACATATTAATAACGCTAATATGTTGATAGGTTTATTTTGATATTAAGCTTTTTTTTTTTCTTATTATGTGTTTTAAAACCGCTTATATATGGATAGTTATTCATATCAATAACCTTATATGATAGTTATTCCGATATTAAACTGTAATATCATATAAAGGTTTCTTATTGTGATATTAATCTTTTTTGTTATTGTCATATACTTCTAAACATACAATTTCAAACACAAAATTATTATGGCTTGTTGTCCCTCCCATTCCTTTGAAGATATGCAAAATGTAAAACAATGTGAAGAAGAAACAATGTGAGAAGAAGATGATTTGGCTCAAAAAATGCTATTATAGACGCTTATCAATTTGTTTGAGCATGCAAGGTAGAGCAAAACTATGAGGGAAGACTACACAATTTGCAATGATATTACGCTTGAACGAAAATCCGTTATTTAAAAGTTTTTGATGGATGAAGACAACAAAGATGACAATATTTCTGATATTTTGTGGGTGTGGTCGACAAATACGTAACAACATCAATACCAAGATTTGGCTCAAGTTCGCTCAAGGCTAGACTAGGAAGATTTGCCTGCATTGAGGAATATGCCGGTTATCGGTCTCCTTTAGGAAGACTAGGATTTATGATTTATGTATTTCGTATTGTTTATGCTTAATTGTTTAATTAGTAATAAATAGTAACATTTGCTGCAATATTAGTAATAATTTTTTTGTTTTAGTTTATTTTTTTGTGATGTTTAATGATTTTAATATGATAGTTATTGTGATATTAAAGGTGTAAATATCATTCAAGTATACTTCTTGTGATAGGTAAGAAAATAGTTGTTGAATGATAGTTATTTTGATATTAAAACTGTTAATATCATTGAATGATAGTTATTGTGATATTTTATCTAAATATTTGTTCAAGGTAGTTGACGAGCAAGAGAAATAATTTCCTGTTAAGAGAGTAAGTTGGTGCCAGTAGTAGCACTTTCTCGATGCTATTAATATATATTTCAAGGATAGTCATATTGAGATGTTATTAATAAAATTTGTTGTTGCAAGAGTACTTTCAAGTATAGTTACTGTGATATTTTAAGTAAAGTTGAGTTTTCTATGTTTTTTTTAGGTGATTCAATGAGACAAAATTGTGCAAGCAATGAGTTTGTTGAAGATGGTCACCGATGTTAATGTTGAAGAGAATGAAGAAGTAAATTCATGGATTTTTTACATCAACTTCAATGCTTATTAAACCTGTTGTTGTTAAAACTCTTGTACCGCTGGAAGGTACTTTGTTTGATAGTGTTGCTTATAAAGCATACAAAGATTATGTCACCGGCCGGGTTTTATTGTTCAGAGAGGCCATCAAACTAACGATGGAGGTATTGTTATGAATAAGGAATTTTTGCAAGAAAGAAGGTACCAAGAAAGTTAACGTTAAAGAATTTGATAGTTTAAAATATAATTGTGATGCTAAGTCCTCAAAGAGAATAAGATCGAGTTTAGGACAAATTGCAAAGCTAGAATTTATGTTGTCGATCCGGTGAAAAGTATAGGTTAAAACATTTTGTCAAGAGCACAATCATGGTTTTTATCACGAGGATAGACATTTGCAAAAGTCTCATAGGTCTATGAGTTTGGCGATCAAGATTTTGCTATTAAGGATTCGAACTTAAACATCGGTCCTTGTATGTCATTCAATTTTATCGCAGAGCTTTTGGGAGGATATGAAAATGTTGGTGCTACTAAGATTGATTTTAAGAATATGAGTCGTGACATTTATAGCTATATTGGTAAATATGATGCTCAAATGATTATTGACAAGTTTAGTATTTTGAAAGAAAGAGATGAAAATTTTACGTTCGAGTTTAAGACTAACAATCATGGTCGCTAAGTTGTTTGTTTTGGTAGGATGATACAAGTAAAAGGAATTATGAAGCTTTTGGTGATGTTCTTTCTTTTGATGCTACATACAAAACCAATATGTAAGTT
The DNA here is from genome assembly GCA_910596185.1 of Chrysanthemum makinoi. Classification (NCBI taxonomy): domain Eukaryota; kingdom Viridiplantae; phylum Streptophyta; class Magnoliopsida; order Asterales; family Asteraceae; genus Chrysanthemum; species Chrysanthemum makinoi. The sequence continues at coordinate 126,703,186 of OU343220.1, forward strand.
TTATTTTTCTTTCTTTTATTCTTATTTATTTATTTTTGTATTTTTATATATAATATAAATTTTTATATATATATTATTTTATAGGTACAATATGGTTTTGTGCCTTTACGGTGTTGATAATCATAAAAAATGTGTAATTTTTGCTTGTGGTTTACTTTCAAAAGAAGATGTTGTTTCTATAAGTCGCAAGCTTTTCTTAACACTCATATTAAGGAGCCGCATCTTTGTTTTAAAGGATCAAGATCCTTCAATGTTAATAGCTATACCGTATATGTTTAAAACTCGCTAAACACCGCTTTGTGGCATATAATGAATAAACTTCCTACCAAGGTATTTATATATATAATTTTTTTAGTTATTATTATTATTATTATTATTATTATTATTATTATTATTATATTATTATTATTATTATTATTATTATTATTATTATTATTATTATTATTATTTATTTATATAGATCGGTTCTAGTATATGTGAAGAAGGAGGATTTAAGAAACGCCTATGTTCTCTTTGTATGGAGGAAAGCGATAAACCTGTTGAATTTGTTCATAAATGGGAAGCTTTATTGGATGAATTTGATTTAGATAAGCATAAATGGTTGAATGATATGTTTAACATAAAAGAACGCGTTGGATCCCCTCGCTATTTTAGAGATATCCCAATGAGTGGTTTGATGAAAACTACTTCAAGATCCGAAAGTGAAAACTATTTTTTTGGTCATAATTCTAATTGGAGTTCTACTCTAGTTCATTTTTTCAAGTATGAAAGTGCCTTAGATCAACAAAGGAATAATCAACGTGTTCTTGATAATAATTCAAGAATTAATAGACCTTCATTGAAAACCAATCATTTAGTTGAACAACATGTCAGCAAATATACCAAGACAATATAGGGCTTCGTATTCAGTCTATCCAAATTGTTCTCATTGAGATTATAATCGGTCTATGAAAAACTTGGGCTATGTAAAAGACATTGATAAAGAGTGGTTTGGAGAGTTTAAGGTATTGTCTTTTTTAAATAAATAAGTATTGTGAAGATTTTTTTTTTTTAAATTCATTATAAATTGGAGTTAATTTTTTCGTTTACTTTTTCGGTTGATTATGATGAAGGAACTCGCTCGCTTAATCGTTCTTGTCTACATTTTGAAAGACGTGGTGCATTATGTAATCATGCTTTTTATACTCTTAGAGTATATGGTATTAATAAGATTCCTAAAAATATCTTTTAAGACGCTGGAAAAAAAGTCACATTGTTTTACCTCTTCTTGGATCTTCTTTTAAAGCAAATGGATCTTCATGTAGTTGTATTTCTAAAATTTATTCTAAAGTGAATTCTATAATCAATCATTATTGGGATATGATGAAAAACTGGGTATATTTTTGAAAGATTGAGCATCTATGAATCGATTGAATCATCAATTTACGCTCTTCGGAAATAAAGAGGATAGTATATCATCTATGATTGGTATTCCTAAACTTGCTGCTCTTGATGTTTTTCCTCCTGATATTGGATCAAATAAGGTGCATCTTGGTGCAAGATATAAACATTCTAATAATGATGTCAGATTTAAAGATCCTAAAGAATGTGGGAAAAATTTGAGAAAGTGTAGAATCATGTATAATGTGATCATGATTTCGTGACTTGTCCAAATAATCAGACAGAAACTTCTTAGTGCTAAGAAAGACATTAAGAAGTCTAAACGAAGGAAAGAAAGTTAAAGGAAATCAAATAATGCTAATGCTCAATACGGTAATCAAGAATTTAATTTTAGGAGTAAGTTAACTTATCGTATCGCGTTGGTTTTGTTAAGATTTGAATCGCATTTTTTTTTTTATTTTTTAAAGCTATAAAGTCAAATTTATGTAATGGATATTATCAATGTTATTTCTTTATATTTTTTCATTATTTATTTTCATTCTTTAAGTTGTAATGTTGATTAAGTATTTTATTTTTTTAAAGTTTATAAAGTGAAATTCATACTCGATATTTAAAAATTATGTACTGATATTAAAAAATTATGTACTGTGATATTAAATAATTATGTGATTTTTTTTTAAAATTAATTCATTAAACCATTTTAACACAAAAATGAGTTTGATACAACTCGCTTTTCATCAAGATAAAGTTAAAAAAACAAAATATAAAGTTTACAAACATAAATACTAATTTAGTCTTCATCAGAGTTGCAATTATCTTGAGAATCTTTATCTTGTTCTTCTCCTTGATCACCCATCTTTTCAAGTTTTGCTACTTCTTTCTCATATTCTTTTAATGATGGAGATTTCTGATAATCATAGTCATCTTCAGATTCATCAATATACTTTATTCGCTTAAAAATATCACAGTATATTCTTCTTCTTTCTTCTTCTTCTTCTTCTTCTCCCTCCTCCTCCTCCTCCTCCTCTTAACTTCATTTTCTTCTTTTTTTTAACATCAATTTCTTTTTAACTTCTTTTTCTTCGTCATTTTCCTTTTTTCTCGATTATATTGTTTCCTTTTCTTATTGATATTTTTGTTTTCCAATTTTTTCTTTTTTGTGTTTTTGCTTTATGTGTTTTTTTCACAAATTTTGCTGTGATATTAAGATATTTATACATAAATTAAAATAATCAAATTGTTTATCGTATGTAATGATTGATTAAACAAACAACTTGACCCGCCTAATTTATTATTACGACTATTGAGGTTTATGAAATTGCATTTATTAAAATGTTATTATGAAATTGCATCTTATTAAAAATAAGAAAACAACATAAATTAATATCACATTAAAAATTAATAATAAATTTTATAAATATCGCACAACATAAAAGAATTGATTTAATTAAATATCATAATAAGTTTCAGTTAATTATCAGAGTATAAAAAAATAGATATCACAGTAGATAAAAAAATATATTCTGATTAGAAAAGGTTAATTCTAGTAAATTTAATTGAATATGTGATATCGCAATATTTACATGATTAATGTTATTATTTTATTAAATATCATTTTTCTTTTATGCTTTTTGTTTTATGTGTTTTTTTCACAAATTTTGCTGTGATATTAAGCTATTTATACATAAATTAATATAAGCAAATTGTTTAGTCTGCATGTAATGATTGATAAAAGAAACAACTTGAGGCACGTAATTTATTATTACGACTATATAATAAAAAGTTAATTCTAGTAAATTTTATTCAATATTTGATATTAATATTTACATGATTAATGTTATTATTTTATTAAATATCACACTAGATAAAAAAAATAAAAATACATAGCCGATGGTTACACCATATCATTAATATTACAAAGTTAAAAGCATCTCTTTTTCCGTCTATATAATGGATTCAAACGATCTCAACGTTGTGGGACAAAATGTTTAAAATTTCGTCATGCACCAACCCATCTTCATCAAGTGTCCAAAGTTATCATTGTTTGCGATGTCACCATGTTTCTTTGACAATGTCGCTATTGGTTGCAATGTTATTTCACCAAGGCCATCTTCACATTGTAGCCTTGACGCTTTTATATTTCGGTAAAATATCTAAGTTTCTTATCAAATATAAAACCATAGTATATCCTCCAGGATCATGAATAACAAATTTGGAAAAAAAATTGTAAATTCAAATACATAATTTTCAGTAAAAACATTTTTTTTTTTTTTTTTTTTGTGAACTTACTTTGTTATTGAAGTGTAGGATAGATATGGTTGTAATGTTAGGTTTTTATAACAAGTGAAAGTTACTTTTTTGATGTGATTGATGGTTTGTAGCTCGAGGCAAAATAATATATTAATATATTTTTTTTAAAGAATGTAAACGAAATGTAAAAATAATATATCAATATCTTTTGGTCGAATATCTTGTGATTTGTCAAATCATCACTACATTGAGCTACCAAAAATGTCAGAGAAATTATCTCTGAATAGACGTGAATATTTTTTGTAATTGATCATCATTTTCTTTATCAATATAATATATATTCGAAATATTATTACAATGAAATTAAAAAGATATATACTAAATTTTTTGAAACTAGGCTTGATCAATTGTATATTTACGTTAAAATAATATAACTCAATTAAAATTATCTAGTAAATTAAATATAAACAAAATATACTTACAAAAACATAAATTTAAAAAAGAATATTAATTAAAAACTATATTAAAATTAAATGTTAAGTCATTTTGACATAAAGTGATATTTTGAGTCTCGAGGAGGTACTTTTTCAACACTATAATTAATATCTGACATGTATGTTTGTGTCTTATACATCTATCTTTCAAATTTTTTAATTTACTGTGATATTAAGAGAATAATATTATAACACGGTAATAAATAAAATTACAGAGATATTAAATTTAATATCACAGTACATCAAAATTATTTATATACTAAAAATATTTTAAAATAAAATTTTAAAATTAAACATAATATTCGACAAAACATCATTAAATCGAGACATAAAAAATGTCGGAGAAAAAATATTGCTGTAGACGCGAAGATTAAAAAAAATTAATTATCAAATTTGATTCTAATTTAAAAAAAAATAAAAATAAATATATAATTAATTTTGTTATAATTGTTATTTAACGTAAATATACAATTTACATTCTTAAACTTTAATATTACTTATAAATATTTACTTTAGCCTGATATTAGTTTTTTCCTTATATTTTTTATTTATATATTTTTAATTTTACGTTTTTAAATATTTAGAAAACCATCGTATGTCTAACTCTGATATTAAGAAAACCATCGTATGACTAAAACGTGAAGAGTAATATTTTATTTCAGAGACTTTGATATTAACACAATATCATATATTAAATAACTAACTCTGATATTAAGACAATATGATATATTAAATAAACAAAATCTTATATTTGGAAAAATGTTAATATTTTCTATCAGACATTCATTTTTAAAAAGTAATTCTCAAATTGATTTAGACTATGTTTTAGAGAATATCATATATTAAGAGAATTAAATATGATATTAAGGCAAATATGGTATTGCCTTAAGGCAAATATGGTATTGCCTTAATATCAGATTTAATTGTCTTAATACAGTATATGATAATCTCTAAACAATAGTTACTATTAATATCAGATTTAATAACAGAGTATTAAGTTACTTGTTTAATAGTTTGATATTAAATCTGATATTAATATTAATAAACAAGAAACTCTGATATTAATACAATATTAATATTATTTTAAACAAAACTAACTATTATAAAAAAAGATGTTATTTTAATTATGCTGTAAGAAAAGTTACTATAAATGATGACTAAAAAAAAGCAATATTAATGAAAAACTATATTAAAATTAAATGTAAAACTTTGACATAAAGTGATATTTTGAGTCTCGAGGAAGCTATTTTTCATCACTATAAATTGTATGTCAGTGTCTTATACATCTATCCTTTCAACAGAAAATTAAATGTGATATTAAGACAATACTAAATAAAAATAGTGTCATATTAATTTACGGAGATATTAAATTGTTATTAATATTATTATAATTGTTTCAAATATAAATATATAAATATAAATTATATGTTTAGATTCTTTCAATGATATTAATTTATTATTTTTCCTCGATATGCAAACCATCAATCACATCAAAAAAGTAACTTACTCTTGTTATAAAAACCTATCATTACAACCATATACAGATTCTAAACTTTCGTCACAAAGTTAGTTCATCAAAAATAAAAATTACTGAAAAATTATGTATTTGAATTTAAGTTTTTTTTTTTTTTCCAAATTGTTATTCATGATCCTGGAGTATATGCTATGGTTTTTTATTTGATAAGAAACTTAGATATTTTACCGAAAGTTATATAGATGAAAAAAGGGTATTTCAAAGTTGTATAACTTCATTTGAAATTATCTTTTTCGTCTATTGTATGTATATCTTAACATAGTCACGCAAGACGCACTAAAACTACATGCGGTGAAGGAATTGCATGATCTAATTTAGAAAAATCATTATTGATTTTCTTCTGAATGAAGATATCGATGATAGCGTCCATCAATGTAGAAGAAGCCCCAACTACAATACAAAAGTTGGGAACACTTGATGAAGATGGGTGCGTGATGAAAGTTTAATTATTTTGCCTACCTATAGTTTCGCCATGCTCATGTAATGAGCATGAGTAACATATTAGGCATTTGAAGAAAATATTGGTTATACCAAACAAGTCGTTTGAAGGACAACCAATATTGGTTAGCATCTACCCAGGTCCGTCCATAAAATTTGAGCACAAAGGAAGAGAAGGACAAGACAATGCATATAAGAGCACAACTTGGAGAAGATACAAATAACATTTTATTGGTATGCCAAACTGGCAACATCGCATAACTCCCAATAACATACCAATAACTAAAACATCCTCCCTCATAAAACACCACTGAAATGTTTTTGAGTCCTTCAAAAATACCACATAAAAAATACACACTCACTCACAATACACAAAAAAGAAAAAAATTGGCGAACAATTGAATTGGTAAAACGTTTGGCTCATGGATAACAAGATGCTCTGGTAGCCATTTGGCACCACGAATGGCATGCATTTGTACAATAGCACCCCATACATTGTGCTCTTAGAAATAATATTATTCAAAAGAAATCATGTAATATATAACTTTGTAATATTAATTATATAGCGAAATCATCATCTATGTATTTTTTTTTAATTTATTTACTGAAATAACGTTAATCATGTTGAAAAATATATTTGATAAATTATATTAAGAATATTGTTAATTTAATTTTTTTTTATCTAATGTCATATGTATTTTTTAAATATAAAAATTTTCTTTTGATTTTGATTTTTTTATCTACGGTGATTTTAGGGTTTATAGATTTGAACTTGACATAAAGTAATATTTGGAGTCTCGAGGAAGTAATGTTCAAGACTATTAAGAGCACTAAGTTAATAAATATCTGACATATATGTCAGAGATATTTAGTTACTTCTTTTTTCTATGATATTAAGTTATTGAGATATTAAATATAATATCACAGTACATCAAAATTATTTATATAGTAAATATTTAAAAATAAATTTGTAAATTAGACATATTTGTTAAAATAAATATTGCAAAATCATTGTGATATTAAGACAAAATATTGTAAATAATTTTTATCAAAAAAAATTATATTTAATATATAGTGTAGAAATGTGTTTGAGTTAGTATTTTTATATAGTGGTGAAGTTTTAAAAATAAAGTTTTTTTTTTTTTTTTTGCAACGGTCAAGTTAAGAAAGTGGGGAAAGTAAACGTCTTAAAAGTCGGTTGAACTCCATATCGGTCGTGGGAATTTTTTTTTGGTTGCTCAACCGATGTTTTTGGGCGTGATTGTGAATATCACAATAATTTCTTAATAATAATATTTTTAAAATTTGTAAAAGTATGTGATTGGATATATCACAATAATTTCATAATAATAATATTTTTTTGGTTAATGAATGAAATGGGTCGTTTGAGCTAGTTATGATTTATCAAATCACCATCACTTAAATTAACATACATAATTTCTTTTTTTAATATCATCTTGTTTTAAAGAAAAAATTAATATCATAGTTAGTTGTTATAATAAACTTAGATAAAATAATATATGATTTTTTAGAATATTGACATATCTTTTTTTATTTATTTATTTATTTATTTTTTTGACATTTTTTTAATATATGATATTGTATTAATATCAGAGTTAGTTGTTTTAATATATCATATTCCTCTTTATTATCATAATAATGATATTAAAGAGCAATATCATATATTAAAAGTTGTGTTTGCTGTAAGTATAAGTAAAAGTGAATCAGATAAAAGTCTAACTATAATAAACAAATAAATGTAATTATTAAGTTTTTAGTCTTCTAACACATACTTTTTACAAAGTCTAAAGAAGAAGATAGCAAGCGCAAACGAAATAAAATTTAATATTTATTTGTTTTTATGGACGCTACATATTAATATTTCCTTTAATATCAGAGTCGGTTATTGCTTTATGACGATATATATTCGAGTATCCGTCATTGTTAAGTAATTTTCAACGGAGATATTTCTATACTATTTATAGTTATTAAAGATTCTCGAGACGTAAAATACCGCTTTTATTTTGTGATAATCTTGTATGGTTTTCAGCTAATACTTTATTTTGCAGCGTAGCAACTCGCCACTTGTTTTCACATACACATCGGTAACCATCGTGGCTCGCCAAATGGAGTTCTACTCAAAGAAATCATGTAAACAAAATATTAACCGTTTATTTCTAACGGATACATTTCTCAATTTATTTACTTTTCAAATTCAAAACCATTTCACACACACAATACTTAAACAACTCTATAAATATAAATTACCACTCTACACAAAAAAAAAATCACATTTCACACACACAATTTAATTTCAAAATTCACATTCTCTTTACGCAACAAATGGCATTCGTCGTCTCCCTCATTCTGTTTCTGATATGCGATCGTACGTTCAAAATCAATGCGAGAACGATGATGAGGCTAGAAAAGAGGCTATTATAATGCCATCCATCTAATTGTTTGAGGACAAAAGGAATGAGAAGCTGCAGATGAGAGACAACTACAAGACTTGCAACGACATCGACTTTGATCGAAAGGTGTTATCGAGAAATTTCTCAAGGAGGAAGCCCGCGAGATGACTTAACTTATTGACAAGCTGTGGAAGTGTGTTCAACGGATATCGAACAATATCACCACCAAAGTCAATTGGAGCTATCGGGTGAACAAAGATGATAATCCAGAGTCTCTGGTGAGGATCTTCTTAGACGAGGAAGCTTTGTCTCTACCAGGATTATATCTTCCCTGCTTTGATCCTACAGAGGACTTTTTGATTAGGATTTAAAAGTTATGTATTTTTCAGTATGGTTTATTTTAAATCAAGTAAGTTTTATTTTTTTTTTTTTATTTTTTTTCGTATATTTTTTTTTTTTTATTATGTACATTATTGTAGTTGTATTTTTATTTTAAATGAATGAAATGAATTTAGTTGTGTTTGGAAAATATGGAAAATAAATAAAATGATAGTGGGTGGGTCCCAAGTGAAGAGAAGTGGGTATGTTGTGATTGGGGGGTATTTTTTTGTTAGTGTGTTGGAGTGATGTGGAAATGATGTGCTACTTATGGGACCGAGTGAAGAGAAGTAAATGCCATGACACCCCTTTAAAGTTGCTTTTGACAATACACAAGACAAATGAATATAATTATTATTTTTCATACTTATAGTTATTTAAAAAATTAAATATAACACTTATTATTTTTAAATTAATATTTAACTACTAAAATTTTTTAACAAATTTAAATTTAAAATTTAACATTTATTATGTCAATATATTATTACAATCATATTATTAACTTACTTAATTACTACTTTGATATTATGTCAATAATAATTGTAGTGATAAACTATTACTCTGACATTATTAACTTACTTAATTACTACTATGATATTATTAACTTACTCTGATACAAAGGCTGCTTTTCTTATTTTTTAAAAACTTTAATTGAAAATTTAACGCATTTTTGAAGTTGGAGGGTTTATTTGCAATAAAAAGTCTATTCAGTTACAATATAAATAAGTCTATTCAGTTACAATAAGATACCATCTCTGCTCTAACCCTAATCATCCTTAAAATGTCTCAAACTCCAATTATCAATGAACTCAAAAATGTTTTTGGAACTAATCAACTACACAACTTGTTCAAGTGTTTATTTAATCAAGAAGTTACAAATGAAGAAGGGATTATTCAGTGGCTTGGCGAGCGTAGAACCGAAGTTGGTTACTAAGGTTGAAAAGCGTATAGAGGCAATGACTGAGGTATTGTCTCTTAATTTCGATGAAGAAGAAGCTGCGGATAAGATCTATGACTCCCGAATGACATTCGTCATGGAGCAGCTCAATTGTTGGATTCGCTTGTTGGCATTTTGATTGATATGCGTGCAATTGTCAATAAAAAGAAGGAGCATATCACCAAGATGGAGAAGTTTGAAGATGGAGAAGATGAAGAAGACGGAGAAGATGAAGAAGATGATGGAGAAGATGAAGATGAAGAAGTTTGAAGATGGGGGTTTGGTCATAAATCTTTTTGTTTTAATGATCTTTTGTAGTTTGGGTTGTTGCTTTGTTTGTTGGTTGTTCTAGAAGTTTTATGCAATTTCAGATATGTAGTGCTTGAATTTATGGTTTAAAATTTATAATTCAAGTATATATTAAAGTTAAACATCAAAAACTAACATTTAGTTGTTAGGCATCTCACAATGGTTAAACAAGAGGGCTAAACTAAACTATGATATTTGAAATCAGAGTAGGCCTAATTCTTATATCAACAGAATATCATATATTATTATTAGGTTTAACATCATTTAATAACTCTGATATTAAGGCAATATATATTAAGACAACTAAACTCTGATATTTAAGATAATATTAATATGTATACGCCATAGGCCCGACTATGATATCAACGTAATATCATATATTAAAACAACTAACTATGATATTAAAGACAATATAAATATGTATACGCCATAGAGCATCTCACAATGGTTAAATAGTCATAACTGAAATAAAACACATCATAAACCTGATAAACATCATAACTTAAGTAAAATTATTTAAGTAATTTATATATATTAAGACATCATAACTCTGATATTAAGATAATATTAATATGTATACGTCATAGGTCTAACAGAATATTAAAGACTAACTCTGATATTAAAGACTAACTCTGATATTAAAGACTATATAAATATGTATACGTCATAGAGCATCTCACAATGGTTAAACAGTCATAACTGAAATAAAACATCATAAATCTGATAAACATCATAACTTTAATTAAAATTATTTAAGTAATTTAAATATATTAAGACATCATAAGTCTGATATTAATATTTTTCTTTTCAAACATTCTGATATTAAGTCAAATGCTTAAGACTTATCTGGTTTCATTTTTTTCCTACAAATAGTATTTAACACACTTGCAGATCTTTTCAATCCTGAGCTAGAGCTTTCTTTATCGAGTACCTCCACTGTTTCTTTTTTACGTCCCTCTGTATCTACTTCTTCCTTAGCTGTCTTATACATCTTCTCAACTTGATCATCTGGTATATGAGACAATTGATTCTTTGTGCAACCCTTTATATTCTTTAAATAAGTTTCATGAAACATTCTCCTTTGCTTAACAGTAGGTGGTCTGAGCTGCTTCTTCTTAAGTCTCTCAGCAACATATAAGTTCCTTCTTTCTTCCATGTACCTCTTTAACCATTCATTTTTTTCCTCGATAGTGTACATTTGCATGTCTTTCTGAGTTTGCTTGTTAGCAAGCACCATATGTGCATCACATTGAACCCTTTCCTCATCCCAAGCAACTACTAATGCTAATGTTTTAGCTTGTTTCTCAGCATCTTTTCTTTGTTTTTCAAGAAACTTTTGATTCTATGCTTCATATGTAGCACCTAATTCACGAGCCAGTTTAGAATCTTCTTCAAATGTAGCACCTAATTCTCGGTATCTCAAGATCAGTATCTTCAACAACTTTTCCTTTACCCTTGTTTATATCTTGTGTTGATGATTCTATAGCCCTAATGTGTAAAAGAAGGTCTTGGATACTAATACCCTTAACAATTGGTTTTGATTTCTTCAAATCAATCATCACCTCTGCAACACTAGAAATAGTGTTATGGCCTCCAAAGCAAGACTTTCTTCAACAACCTGTGTATATTCAATTGCTTTACTTTGGTGCTCCAAAACTACTTCTTTACCCATTTTATTCACTACTACAAAGTCATTCTTATCACCAAACTTTCTGCCTCTGCTAAACTTTACGAAACTTGTTTTCGACCATCCTCCTTCAAACTTGCTTCATCAGCAGTAGAAATATGAGCAGTAGGAACATTTTCTTTAGCAAGACTTTCATCCGCTACAATTTCGTCAAAAACTTTTGAAGATTCTATCCACTCGTCTGCATATTTTATCAAACTTTCTTTATGCATATTAATATCATGCAGTAAGATCTTTGTTATATACCTACTTCTCAACACATCCAGTTGAATTTGACGATTTCGGTCATTTTCTTTTAAAAGACCTGTTTCCCATTGTTTGTCTTGATCCTCATAAAGTTCCCTATGAATATATAATCCACAATTAACTTTATCTTTCCTAGTTCTCCATTTTAGTGGAAGTACTTCAGCCTTTGAATCCAGCAAAAGTTCAATTTTCGGAGGATTGTGATGAAGCAAATAGGATGTTAACAGAATTTTCTGTAAAAATAAGAAATTAATGAGAACAACACAAAAAATATAATGTTGTCTAAAATTACAATCATAATCAAAAAAATAAAGCAATTCTTACCACATAATCAAAAACATGCTTGTATTTACCATCATATGAAGCATCTGACTTACTGTTGTCTAAAATTACAGCACGACCATTTGTAATGTTGAAAACTATTACATAATAGTGCTCATATGCAAGAATTGGAAAGAAGACCTATTAAAAGTGAAATTAACATTAAATAAACATGATTATTGTTATGTTAATATTAGTAATAGAGTACATCAGTAAAAAAAAAAAAAACTGATTAAAAAAATTAATGTCAATATTACCAGTTCAATTTTCTCCATTGACATAGCTTTTTTCATTTTGAAACTCATCTTCAACGTAGCTTCGAAACATTTGAGAATGGCCTTTTATATCTCTTTCATATTCATTCAGATCTTTTGGCTATTAAAACAAAAACAAAGTGCAAACTTACAAAAAACATATTTGTGTATAATAGAAGAAAAATTAAACATAAGTAAATAAAATAATAAAAGTTTTGAAAATGTTAACTTACAATCATCACTGTTTTGAAGTAATGTCTAAAACTTTTTAAAGTATCCTTTCTTAATTTTTCTTCAAAATTTAGGATACTGACAAAGTTATCGATTACTTCACGTTCGATCTCTGTCTCAGAAGCAAGACACTTGATATGAATTCTTAAAAGACTATTTACTTTCCCATATCTGAAAATCTCCTCCCTGTATAGGAACATATAGAAATTATATGGTAGCATATAGCAATTAGATGTGAAAATTAAAAATAAATTTTTAGTTTTTACAAGAATAGTTTAAAGAACTTACATAACATCTTTCTCTCAGATCGGATAGAATCATTTTCAGGAATAGTTTTTCCACCTGTGATTTGAATTCTGGTATAGTCTCAACTCTTTTGTTCATATATGGAGATTCAAAAATGATGCATGATGTTTTTCTTCGTTTTAGAACAACAGAGAAACAAAATGTATTAACTTTTTTATCAGTAGAACTCTCGTAAATATTTACTACGCAGTAGAAACCTCGAATATGATCTTGCTTTGGTTAAAGTGTCTTGAGGTGCTTCAGAAGATTGGTTGGATTTGTTTGAACGATTGTCAACAATGTAGTTGTCGGTTTCCTTGTTTAGACGTTCTTCTTCAGGCCTTGGCCCGTCTTCTTCTTCGCTCTCTTTATTTTCATTCTCTCTAGTCTCCAAAACATCATCATCTGTAACTCTTCCATTCTTATCATAACTATCGTATGCAGTATCTAACATCTGATCATCTTCATTTTGCTCTTCTTCAATTGGTTGTTTATCAAGAGAAACATCAACATGAAGTGAATGTCTACTAGCAACACTTTCTTTTTTAGTATCAGCACATTTGTCTTCTTCAGTTTCTAACATCTCAACATCTTCACCTTTTTCAACGATTGTTTTGAAAAATCCTTCTGCAAACTTTGTTCATCAAGAGAAACATCAGAAGTAGGTGATTTTCTACTAGCAACAGTTTGCAACATCTCAACATCTTCACCTTGCTCCTCTTCAATTTGTTTTACATCATCTTCACCAATTTTATTCGGTACTTCGTCAATTTCATTGAAATCTTTTCAAATTTCTTCAACAGATATATCTAAATTTGTCTTGGGATGGTCACTTTCTTTCAATGATTGTTTTGGAGCATCTTCTTTCAAACTTTGTTCATCAAGAGAAACATCAAAAGTAGGTGAATTTCTACTAGCTTTTTTTACTAGCAACATTCACCTTGCTGCATTTCTTTACATCATCTTCACCAATTTTCTTCGTTCAATTTCATTGAAATCTTTTCAATTTCTTCAACAGATATCAAATTTGTCTTGGGATGGTCACTTTCTTTCATAAACTTTGTTCATCAAGAGAAACATCTTCACCAATGTTCAAGTTCATCTCGTTTGTTAATTGTAACATTGAAATCTTTTCCAGCCCTTCAACAGATATATCAAAATTTGTCTTGGTATGGTCACTTTCTTTCAAACTTTGTTCATCAAGAGAAACATCTAAGTAATTTCTTTTGAGAGTAGCAACAGATGATCCAAAGAGTAGGTAATTTTTACTAGAAGCATGTTCGTCAAAAACATTGGTAGATTCAACTGCTTGACTCTCTTGTTCTAAAACAACTTGTTTGCCAAAGTTATTCTTATCAGTTTCAACCCCATGACCGATATTCACATCAATACAATTTATCCTTTGTGCATTACTAACTTTCTTGAACCTCCTCAGTCTAGTTGTTTTTGGTCTCTTTACACTTTCCAAATATCTAACTCTCTGCTTCAAACTTCTGATCTCTGCATCTTGAGAAGTTGTGATTTGTTGGAGTGCAAGAACATCTTTTGTCAATCTTGTAGAGTTTGCAATCAATTCTTTTATGAGTTCTATACTATCCTCAAAATTTTGGGATTTGTTACCTAGCCGTAGAGGTGGATTAATGGAATTGTTATTATGTACAGCAAAATCCATCAATTCATTAGTTCCATATGTACCTTCATTACTTTCAGACGCATTACTTTCCCTGATAGGTGAATCTGAGTCTCCCATATTAGCCATTTTGTTGGGGTTTCCACCATCTCCGCAAACAGATGTTTCCTTGGGTTGAGTCTTATTTAGCTTAGTACCCTTTTGTTCAGATTTCCTACGGGTATAGGTCTTTTTTGTTGTGATGTTGAGTGTAAATTTTTGGATGTAGGGTGTGTATCAGCTTCATCGCCTGTGTTTGTGGAACGTTGACCATGTTTTGAAAAAGTGGTGTAACACTTCCAGAAAAACCTTTTCCATTTTTTTTCATAAAGGTAAAAACTTTGTTTGAGAGCTTGGGAGTTTTGTAAATTTGTTTATGAACCTTTTTTTTTAAAACTTGTTTATCCACAAAAATTTGAACAAACCTAGGATACAGAAAGCACTTACTTGTATCATCCAAATTTTTAATCATACCATCAAAAATCATCTTAGAAAATTTAAAAATCTTATCCTGAGTCAAGCACACTATAGCAGAAGCTATAACTGTACTAAACTCATTCCAGCCAGTTGTTTTAGGACTTATACAATGCAGGATGGTATGGATTAGAAATTTCCATTGAGGTGAGAATAGCCTTTTGTAAAATTTTAAAGAATCGTTTTTCTTCTCATATCCCATTTTTTCAAGACCTTTGAAAATAGCTGGGTTTGGCAGGCAGTCGACACCATTGTTATCTTCTAGTTTCAAGGAACTTCTAACTGATGATTCGGAGACAATTATCTCTTCATCATCTACTAAAGCTCTAATTTGTACTTCCCTATCTATAGTTCTGGACTTAGCAGTTGCCCAAAATTGCTTAATGATCGAAATATATATAGTAGGATTTACTGATAATGCATACCTTATAGAGCAATTGTTTAAAAAATCAATGATCTCAGCAAATCCTTCTGATTCTGGTAATGGTTTTTTAAGTAAAGCAACCATGTTGTGACTTTCATGAAAGGTTCTTTTCATCATTTTGAATGAAGCAGTTTCACAAATATTCAATAATTGATGATGAGGAAGAAAGATGAGAATTAGCAAGGGGTTATAAAGAGGGAAATTCACAAAGTTTTGGTAAATTGCTTATTTTTTGGGTTTCGCAATTTGGTCGCAATAATAGGGCTTTTTCTTTTTTTTTTTTTTTAATTTAATTTATTAAAAAAAATATCAAAAAAGAAGATGAAGAAACATAAACATAAACATCAAATCACAAACATAAACATCAAATCACATTAAGCTTGAAAGACAAACATAAACATCAAATTACATTACAAACATTAAGATCGGAAATAATCATAAGCAAAATCTTAAAACTGTCAAACATTAATATTTAATTTGTTAAATCTGTATAAGGGAAGCCCAAAGTTTATAAAAGCAAAAATTTAAAAAGCCCAAATTTTTTTTAAAGCCCAAAAGATATCAAATGTCAATATTTTCAAACCCAATAAAATATTTTTGTAAACGTGTCAATAAATGCACAAATATAACACCACCAATAATACAAGTGAAGATCATAAAACAAAACAGATTTCACAATGTTAAATCAAAGAGATGAATTTGTCGCATATAATGTTAAATCAAAGATTGAATCAACAAAGAATCAAAATGGTAATTTTTTACTCCTATTTTTACAGTTTTAGTTTGTATCTACTTTACCTAACATATAAATTATTGAACTATTAGTGTTAAACATAGAATCAAAGATTTAGCATTATATGACTTTTAGAACATCATGTGATATGTTATGTTGTATGTTTTTGGTGTATCTTTTAGGTGAACCTGTTATGTTGTATATAATTATGTAATTTTCGATCGTTATGACAAAAGATCTATTAAAAGTAAAGTAAAGTAAATCCCAATACCGTCTTAAACCACGTAAACGTAGATAGACATACGCTACCTAAGGTAGAGAGGCTACTTCCAATCTACCTAAGGTAAAGAGGCTACTTCCATTTGTTATTCTGATATTTAATATTGTTATTCTGATATTAATACGAACTTAATCTAAGTTATCGTTGGAAAATGCTAAATGTAAATTATCATAGTCGAAACTTTCAATGTCTTCTTTGTCCAAATCTTCTTCATAGTCGAAACATTTTTCCGCAGCACTGTTGTTTTTTTCTTCAACAATCTCTACATTGAAAGAACAGAACAAATTTACACTCATTTTTTAAATAAAACTTTCCTAATTCATACTCAATATACACTTTTGTTCTTGAATTATTAAAATTGCAAACCAGTCCTCATACCTTCTTTGATGGTTTTGTTATCTGCCTTTTGTTCTTGAATGCATTGTTTTCTGAAACAATAAAAACAAAACACTTTGTTTTCATATAAAGAATAAAAATTAAAGTAATAGAAAAATCGATTCAAAAAATCATGTTATACTTGCTGTTGTTTCCGTTTTGTTCTTCTTCAAAATCGCATTCGCTTCTTGATGCATTCTTATTCTGATATTAATATTCTTATTCTAAGTATG
The DNA here is from genome assembly GCA_910596185.1 of Chrysanthemum makinoi. Lineage (NCBI taxonomy): Eukaryota > Viridiplantae > Streptophyta > Magnoliopsida > Asterales > Asteraceae > Chrysanthemum > Chrysanthemum makinoi. The sequence goes on from OU343220.1 coordinate 126,720,529, forward strand.
AAGATTATTACACTTTGATTTTTCTTATCGTTAGTATGATAGTTATTCTGATATTAAGTTTGTTATTCTGATATGAAGATTGTTTTGAAGTTGATTATATATGTGATTGTTGTCGATATGAGGATTTGTTGATGTTTGTTATTCTGATATGAGGATTGTTATTTTTGATAGTTTGTTATTCTGATATGACGATTTAATTTTCATATTTGCAGCTTATAATATATGTGAATTCAAAAAATATGAAGACAGAATGACAAGGAAAAGAATTCAAATGATGAGAAACATAGTCAATTCAACAAGAACTTTTAAAAACAAAACAGATTCAGCTATTCTAAAGATGAAATCAGTAGTTAGAAGATCTGAAAGGTTGAGTATTCAGAAAGAAAAAATTCATATTAATTCAAGGAGAACATCATCAAGGATTATAAATAAAGTAAAATCAATTTCTAGTGATATTGATGTTGAAGATCATGTTTGTCTCAATGAAAGTATACTAACAATCAGAACTAGGGGATCTCCAAGTCAACTTTTTTATCTTCTTTCTAATATGTCAGTTCAGCAACGCACTGTTGTCTCAAAAATGGGATTTAGTTCTTTGCTTGGAATGAAGATTTGTGTTATACCATCTAGGCTTGGATTTAAAGTTGTTGATTGCTTTGATGAAGATAGTATGACTTTGAACTTGATGTGTGGAAACATTGAAATCAAAAGAGAGACAGTTAATGCAATTATGGGATTTCCAATGGGCAAGAAAAAATAAATTCTATTAAAAGAGTACGAACAACCAACCCAACTATATTCTCTTGGAGAAACCAGTTTCATCGATTTAAAAATTCGAAAGAGACAAATATTCGTGTTACAGAAGTTGTTAATAATATTTTGGATAATGGTAACACTGATCGAATGTTTGTGTTAAACTTTCTTGTTGTCCTTTCGAAATGTCTTTTTTTACCGGGAGTGTAGCTTGCCAAAAGATACATCACTCATTCAGATTCGATGATGATATCATAAAATTAGATTGGTGTTCATATCTTTTAGATTGTTTGAAAGATAGTAAAAAAAAATGGAACAAATACGACACGAGTGATGCAAACTATTATTGTGGACCTATCACTTTTCTATCGGTATGATTTTTCTTTTCTTATATTTTTATTTACAGTTGTTGTATGATGAATCAATCTACAAACAACAAAAGATAAAAAGGTCAGACGTTCCTGCTATTGAATACTGGACTTTCGATTTGCTTTAGGAGGTTCAAAAAGTAGACAGACTATTAAACGAAGGTTTGATTAATATAACTTTTTATATGTATAATACATTTTTCTTTTTTTAAATTAAGTTTTAAATATCTTTGTTATATTCAATACATTGAAGATAAAGGACCAGTCAATGCGAATATTAAAGGAAAGAAGGGTCTGAAAATTTATGAAAGATCTCATACTTATAGGAAAGTTAAAGCTCCTTCAATGGTTTGTTTTTCTAAACTTATGATATTCATTTTTTAAAAATTTATCTATTTTTTTTTTTTCAGGATGATTCAAATAAGCCTTTAAAATATTATGTTCCAAATGAAGGTGTAAAAGAATCTGTTAATCAAATAACAAAGTTAGATTCAGATATTTCAAGGCCAATGAAAAGACAAAGAATGTTTCGACCAAGAAAAGCAAAGGAACATCCAAATGGAACATCCAATGATAGTTTAGAAAAAGTTTAAATCCAATGATAGCTGCTTTAACGTTTACTTTGTTTGAATTGGTATTTTACTTTTTTATTACGTAGTTCTTTTTGTTTTGGTGATTCTGTTTGAATTTATATTTGTTATGTTAAGAAGGCGGCTTTACCGTTGAAACACAACCTAGCAGTAGTAACAAATACTAGAAGTAGGAAGCAATAAAGTAGCAGCACGATCTAATAAAATAGCAGCAGAACGATAACCAATAAAGTAGCAGCACGATCTAATAAAATAGCAGCAGAACGATCAATCAATACACTAGCAGTACAATCCCAGGTGTAATATTTTCACATATGAAAAGTTCAAATTCTGACGTATACAAAATATTGTCAAGTCAAAATAATTGCTTCTTCATATATGGTCCTAAACTGATCTAGCTTACAGATTACTAAAGAAATATGAGAAGATAGTTAATTCTATAAATACCAAAAATTAAGAATAACCAATACCAAAAATTAAGTAAATAAAAAATAAATATTTCTAATGAATATCAACAAATGTATACATCTCTGTTTATTACAATTACAATGAATCAAAGATATATTCTTTTTCAGCTGTTTTTTCTATTTTTCCAAAAAGTAGAAAATCTCATTTTCATGAACTTTTCTGATTTTATCTTTAAGCGAAGTTGTTTTTCTTCTGCAGAAAGACTTAAAAATTCATTCGATTCAGAAATTATTTTTTTTCTATGAATATTATTATCAGAAAGAAGCATTTTAGCAGCATATTTTTTTCTCAAAGTTTTGATTTGACCTTGTTTTACGGACTTTCATTTTTAAATCTAGACTTCCATTCTTCAATACTTTGACCATAGTATGTCTCCATATGTCTCATGGCAAAAATTGCACAATCATTCGAATTTTGTCTTGTTCTCCATGGCATTTTAAGTATACTTGGTTTACAGAACTTCATATATCGATCTTTTGGATGTTTCTTTCTTTTCAAATACTCGCAGAAGAAGTTTGTCTGAAAAAATAAATACAGGAATATAAATAAATATTAATATACAAATATTGATTACAAACTCATTCATTCTATAGTATGCAAAGACTCAAAGACAGAACAGAACAAGTACATTCAAAGTTTTTGGGTCATATGTGTTACTATATTCAAAGTAGAGTCAAAGTTTTTGAAAAAGTAGATTCAAAGTTTTTGAACAAGAAGATTCAAAGACGCAATGAAATTTTGACATATATATACTGCACTTATGTGAACGAAACAACTAGATTTCAAAAACGTTCGACATATATATCACTTTATGAAGAGATCAAATGATGTTGAAAATGTTTTTAAAATTGGTTTTGTTAGTTAGTTTATGAAATAAGCAATAAATCTTTAAGACAGATTAACAATACTTATATTAAAGTAAAATATAGCTCAACTAAGCTTAACACATATGGCAATTTCCAACCCCCTGTAGCAGCTTTATGTGACAATATAAACCTAACAAACTTGGGCACTTGCAGTACTTTAAATTACCAAAGGATCTAAGTAAAGTTTTTCAAAGTTTAGCATTTTCAGCTATCATCTATAGACTATCAAGTATTACATAAATTCCCAAAGTTGACATTTGTATTACTTTTACAATTCAAAGTCTAATCAAGTTTGACATTTGTAGCTATCAACAATGTAAAAGTAAATGGTTAAAGTAATGCAAGCTAAATATGATTACTTACAAGAACCGTCGGTAGAGTTCCATATAATTTCTTTATTAACTCTATTTCAGAAACTTTGGAACCTTCACAAGTTTCTGTATCTGTTATCCTATTATCAATTATCTCAATCTTCTCATTCTTTAGATTGAAACAAATGATATAGTAATGAGATTCCCGAAGTATATTGAAAAACACCTACATTGATATTGAAAATATAAGTCATTTAAAATATATATTGTAGATAAACAGTTATTTGATTTAACAAATTTGTTAACAGAAAAAAAATAATGTAAATAACTTACCAAATCAACGTTTAACAAATTTGATAAAGAATCATCTTCAACGCATCCAGCTAAAAACAAATTTTCTTGAAAAGATTCATATCTATCGTCTTTTGATGTACTTTCAATATTCAAAGAAATAGGCTGTAAAAAATATATATATTAAAATTCACTTATCTATGATAATTAAAAAATAAAAATAAAATAAAATAAAATAAAAAATCATACCGTAACTTGTGTGTTACAGAATAATCTTTTTGGAGCATTACTAGATAGTTTGCATTCTCTATAATTGAGCAAAATTCACCACATATCTACGATATCAGAAAATATCCATTGTTCATAATAAAAAGATTCAAATTTTACACGTTCTACTCCAAAAGGAAAATCTTGTAGCTGGAATACTGTTTCCCTATATATTAATAAACAAAAACACTAAAAAGGTTATTTTTATAAACAAAAACACTAAAAAAGTTATATTGGTAAAAAAACACTAAAAAGTTATATTGTTTTAAAACTTACATTGGGTTTTTGCTCATACTGAATAATGCATTGGATGCATTAAATTCTTCTGTTGATGCTTGAATTTCGTCAAATTCTAAAATCATTTGACTTTCTTCTGGAGGTGTTAAAAGAGAAATAATTTCCACATTTTCCAGATTTGGTTTTTCTTTTCCGTGGTGTTAAGTTAACATTTTCTAATGATTTACATAGTGTTACTTCTTCACTTGGATTTGAATAAAATTTAATACCCAAATCAAAAGAGGGTATTTCATCAAAAGTTTGCTTCTCTTTTTCATGAATATTTGATTCAGATTTCCCAAAATCAAGCTTTTTTTGTTGATGACTTAAATGTACTTGACTTTCTTCAATTTTCAAAGAAACCGATTGAGATTCAGTTTTTTGAATTCTTAAATATTCGTATTAAGCTTTACTGCGTTTTGCTCCATTTATCACACGATCCCACTCATCTTTTAATCCTTCGACTTCTTTCGAATTCGGAAAGTTTGATAATCCTTTCTTAAGTGAATCCTTCATTTCTATTATTAAAGTTTCCAACAAAAACAAGATATTCTTGGTTTTGCGAACAAAGCCCTGTTAAATCATGATCAAAATATAAGATTAATTATATTTTGTTTATAAAAATAACTTTTTAATTAAAAGAAAATTATAAAAATATATTTGTATTAAAGATATACCTTTTCATCAACAACTTTTCTCAAAATATCTTTTTTGTCTTCTTTCATTTCAATACGTTTCATTTCAACACGTTGAATACAAGTACGCGTTGATACATTTCCTTGTTTATCCTTAAATACCTGTAACTTGTAGATAAGCAGTGAGTAATATTATAATCAAATTAATGATGAAGCTATGTTGCCTAATATAATATCTCATATAAAAACAATTTATAAAATTTCGAAATCAAACAAATCAACAAAGAAACACACCATGTTCTTGCATGCAGAAGCAACATTTGATTCGCCAGCAATTAATCTTTTTGCATTTTCCATCTTTTCCTAAAAAACAAGTATAACATGTAACTTTCTTTTAAACAAACATATGTTAATAGCAATAGAAATTCTCATAGTTTTATATGTTAAAGAAGATAGAACATCTTATAATAAGATCAAGTTCCAATTGATCTTAACAATAAATCTACAAGTTGTAATAAGTAAATACGTATGTTGAGTACTTGAGTAATAAGTAAAGTCACACAAAAGAGGAATCCTATAAAATGGTTGCCTATTCTATAAATTGAAGTTATGTTGAGTAATATAATATTTGATATCAAAATTTAAAATCAGAGAGAACTACAAAAGAAACACACCAGGTTGTTGCATGCAGAAGCAGCATGTGATGTACCAGCAAATAACCGTTCTGCATTTTCCAAGTTTCCCTAAAAGCAAAGAAAAGAAATATGATATACAAATTTATTCTTAAAGCAACAAATGTTTACTTATTATATTTAAAAAAAAAAAAAAAAAAAAACCTTTAAATTAACAGGTTTTTTAACTTCAAGTTTTCGATTCTTTTGTTCTTTCTCTTTATTTTCTTCTCAGAATCACTTCTTTAGTCGTTAAGACATTTATTCCATCTTTCAGCTTATCCTTTGATACCTCTCCTCCATCTTTTGGCTCATCATTCAACAAACTCTTTTCATTAGACGTATTCTTATCACAGTGACTTCTATCCACCAAGTAATCAAACTCTGATGCTTCTCTGATTCTTAGTAACTCAGTATCCCATGTTTTCAATGGTGGAAGAGAATAATCGATATCAATGAAATTGCATTCGATCTTTTGAACATAAAATAGCTGCAAAACGTAAATGAATAAATAAATAAAAAATGAAAGAAAAAAAGAAAGAAAGAAAAAAAGAATGCAGAGTAATTACCGTAAGGAATGTCAAAGGTCCACAATAATATGATTTTCTGTTGTTCGGATCCCATTCTTTTTTACACTTCTTTAAACAATCGATTAAATATCCACACCAATCCATTTGATTAATCTTTCCATTATCAGATGAAATAGAGTACAAAATCCTTTGATTTGAGGTCCCGTCTTTCATTGCCTCAAATAATACAGTAGCAATCAAAACAAGTATATTTGTCATAAAGATTTTTCCTCTATTTTTTGATTGTCTAATTCTTTCTACAACAGATTTTGGTTTCACCTTATTTGTATCCTTCTCCAAGGCTTTGAATTGCTTTCTCCAAGTTTTAACACATTTATCTTCACTTTTCACTCTCTCTGGTGGTCGTATTGGCATACCATCGCATGGAAAACCAAGGATATCTTTAACTGATTCTTTTGTTATTTTAATATCTCCCTTCCAATGTTTCATTGTCATGGTTGATTCATCAAAGTTTTGTACTACATGTTGTGCCAATCTACTTGAAATGATATTAATTTTTAAATCAAGTAAACTTTCGAATCCCATCTTTTTTAAGACTTTGCACGCATTAGCATCTGATCTTAAGAATCAACACTTTAAATAATTGAGTTGGAGATCCCTGTTCTTAAACACATCATTACTTTTAACCAATTTTGGAGTAGAACATTCACCTTCAAACATTTTTTCTTGATGCTTCATACTTTCTAACTTCTTTTGTTTAACCTTTGATGAATCATTTTTCCAATTTCTTTGTTCTTCCTCTTCTATTATATTAAATTCAAAATCTTCTATTCTTTTTTGTGCTTCATTTCCTTCACAATCTTTATCTTCTTTAGCTGCCTCATACTCAATATCTATTTCTCCATCATCATCATTATTATCATAATCATCATCATCATTTTCAGAATCTTCTTCATCGCTATCAGTTTCATCATCAAAGTTAAATTCTTCCTCTTCATCATCATCATCATCATTATAAACTTGTATTTCATCTTCTTCAATATCATCAGCAAGATCATATTCATTAGGTTCATCTTCTTCTTCATCATCAGTATGTTCGATGTCAATTGATATATCGTTATCATCAGATAAATCTGTGTTATATGATTTTTCTGAAATAAAAAACATAAAAGATTTTCACATATGTACTTATAAATAATTTTATGTGTCATTTATCTTAAGGTGTATTACAAAAAATGAATTGAAATGCACACAACAACAACAACAAACTCAATCACGCTTGGCCAAGATATCGGATAGACAGTTGACAGAGTAAAGAAATGATAGCAGGCAAATGACACATTGCAAAATTAGTAAACAAGGCAGTAACAAAAACATGAAACCGTCCAAAATCAAAAGAAAAAGTGCACAAAATCAAATCGGAGACTAAAACAAAGACCATAGACTCAAAGAAGAGTAAGCATTAGACCTAACCTTATGGCAAACCAGATTTCAAAGTATAACTAGTTTTTGATGATTATTCGTAAAACAAGTTTGCAATTAAGTTTGACTGCTGATACAAGTATTTGAGTATTCGCGCCACATTATCATCATTAAAACGAGTGACTATTGATACAAGTAAAACTAACAATTAGCGAATAATTCGAGCTTGCTAACAACTAAATACAATTATTGCCTAACAACTAAAAACTTCACCATCTTCATATTAATAGATATATATCATTTTTTGTAAATAATAACAATTTAACTATATTTTTATCATGTAAAATCACATAATTTAATGAACATAAGAGATTTCAAAAATACCTTTCCCTACTTGTCTTATTCGTCTTCTTCTTTTTGCTTTTCTTCTTGCAGGATCATCTTTTTCATAATAAGATTTTAGTAATTTATTAATAAAATTAAACTTCTTCTTCCTTCTATTACTTGTCGTTTTTGTTAAAGAAATCAGGACACCTGTAATAACAAAATAATTACAATAATTACAATAATAATAATAATAATAATAATAATAATAATAATAATAATAATAATAATAATAATAATAATAATAATAATAATAATAACAAAATAATAATAATAATAATTATAATAATAGTACCAGTGTTAATATCAGAGTAACTGTATTAAGTAGTTATTCTGATATTATACATGGTAATATCATAAAAGGTTGTAAGATAAACTAAAGCAAATATACCTAGCAATTCTGCGATTTGAATAACAGAATTTGTTGTCAAATTATGATTTCTTTTTTTCTTCGCCATCAATTTTTTTTTTTGGGACCTGGAATTTGATTTTTGGGGTTTATGTTTTTATGAATTGAAATAAAATTAGGAGAGAGAAAATGCATTCATTTAAGTTAAATATAGTGGGTGGTTGATTTTTTTAACCCGATCAGTATGGAAAGATAAAACCCGAACAAATTTTTTTTTCTATTTTATGTGATATTCAAGTTTTTTACGTTTTATTTTTGTTTATAATGTGATATTATCAAGGTTTGCAAAAATCGTGAATCATATTGACTTTTTTTGACAAGTTTTGTGTAACCCCGGAAAGATTTTTCTTAAAATATAGTTAAAAGATTTTTCTTAAAATATAGTTTTGTGTAATATTCAAGTTTTTTACGTTTTATTTTTGTTTATATCTTGTAATAGATATAAACAACGATTATAAGTGACTACATTTGTTCAGGGTTGTAAAAATAGTGATCGGTGATAAATCATATTGATATTTTTGGAAAGGTCGGTGGCTCAGTAGCGTGTAATCGGTGATTAATCGGCCTTGTAGACTTTTTTTGAGACCTTCGATATTATAGAAACTTAAAGATTAAAAATGTGATTTCGAGTAATCTTATTTTTTATAAATATAGTTGTTTGATAACTAAATATAGTTTGTTAAAATAAGATTACATTTTTTTCTTTATTCTACTTAAGGTTGAGCTATCTAATTTGATCGATTGGACCGACCAATAAAACCGATCAGATAGGTATTTGTCTGGTTCAAATATACAAAGCAGTGGATGTACAACCTAATTTGTTGAGCCCATGAGTCATAGTCAGTTCTGTCAAGCATGGGTGGACGAGTATCTGATCCAGCTGCTTGAACGTCCTCAGCTATAGAAAGATGATTGTAGGCACGTTGGTAGACATGTTTACAGATTACACGGGATTTTATAACTCTATGATTAAAACGGGAAATAGATTCTTTCACGGGATTTTACTAAATTAAGTGAAAACCGTATCAAAAACAATAATCAACCAAGTCGCTATAAACCTTGACAACAAGTCACTAAGTCACCAAGTCGCTAAGTAACAACTCGCTAAAAGCACAAGTCGCTATGAAACAAGTCGCTAAAGCAACAACTCTCTAAGTTGACAAGTCGCTAAAGAACAACTCGCTAACTGGGCAAGTCGCTAAGGAACAACTCGCTAAGAGGCCAAGTCGCTAAAGAACAACTCGCTAGTCACAACAAAGTCAAGTCGCTGAGAATAGTAAAGACAAGTCGCTACGTTGAACAAGTCGCTATCCGAAGTGGTACATCCACTACTTTGTACTATTTGTCGCGTTGTCTCAATAGTACTGTAATAATACAAACGGGCCTCTTTTTTATACAAAAGTCAATAATGGTATCTATCTTTTTTCTTAAAGCCTTGCATAATAGTCCATTTTGTTAGAAGCCCAATTTGTTTTTTTTTAAAGCCTTGCATAATAGTCTATTTTGTTAGAAGCCCAATTTCTTTTTTTTTAAACCCAAATGTTTTTTTAGACGTAAATGTTATAACGCCCAAAAACATGATCCAATATCACAGTCACTTCTCTTCTAAATTATCAAACACACTCTGATACCTTCACAAAACTAAAATTTCCAAAAAAAATCAAATTGCATTCAATGGATCATCCACTACATATTCGTAATACTTCGTAGAAAACAAAGGAATTAAAAAATGTAACGAATCATATACTATTTTGTTATAATTTTAGTTTAAGTTCTTATAATGTTTATTCTAATATTTTTTATTATTTTTTTTTCAGTTAAAATCTTTTATTCCGGTTCTTCTAAAAATAAAACTAGAGGTTAGTTTTATTTTTCTGTTAATCTTAACAGTTTGTTATTAATATTCCAATTGATTTTCCTTTTTAAATCGATCATTATTGACTGTGATATTAAACAAATTTGTATGTTAATAGTGTTTTTTTATGTTTTTTAGATGTAAGTTTGGATGTACAGAAGAATAAGAAACGTAAAACGAGTATAGAGCGTCTTACTGAAGGTTATTATTTATATTTTTTATAAATAATTATATACTTATTTTTGATTTTAATTAAAAAATTATTATTACATATTAGATGAACCACAATATTTATGCAAGGAAGATAGACGAAAAAAGAAGGAGGTAAACTATGCAGTTGAAGGTATGTTAATGATTTTTATTTGAATTATAGATGACTTAATTAGCTAGAAAATTTTATCTATATTATGTGTGTGATTTACTTTCTATTTTTAGTTGTAGGACTTATTGGATATCTAGCAAATGATCCGTATATTTTTAGTTTTGTAACTTTGGTTGTAGGATTCAGTTCATGATGTTTAATTAATATCACAATACACTGCAAAATGAATATTTGTTGTTTAATTTCGAATAGAATGCATTGTGTATGTTTACAAGTGTTAGTAAGATTGATTAGATTTGATTTCCAACTATTTGTTATATGATACAAGTAAAAATCAAAATATACTCAAATTATGTCTTATAAACACTTTGTCTTAGTTACTTTCATCATAAAGGAGTGTTTGGTTATGGTCATGATTCTCTGTTCTAGGGTGTTTTGAGTAAGTGATATTGGTTTAGATAGTTTATTCTTTGGTTACTATATAGTCAGAAGTTGCTTTAGATAGTTCAGGAGTCCTTTGCGACAGGAACATCGAATTTAAGTTAAAGGGAAAATTCTATAAGGTGGCGATTAGACGGGCTATCTTGCACGGCTATCTTGTACGGCTATCTTGTACGTCTCTGAATGTTGGCACATGCTAACAGGGTAGAGGTGGCAGAACTGAGGTTGCTCTGAATGTTGGTCTGCTTTTGGCTTTTTTTCTGGTGTGTTTGTGCGTGGTTTTTTTCCTGTATATTATGCTTACGTTCCTTTTATTACGCTTTTGCCTATTGTTTTTGTAGTATGCTATCTCTGTCCTTTCGCACTAGCACACATGCACTTGCCGGAGGTCTCATTGGAAGCAGTCTCTCTACACACGGGTTTACCCTGGTGTAGGGGTAGGATCTGTCTACATTTTACCTCCCCCATTCCCTTCCTAGGCGGGATTGGGTATGTTGTTGTTGTTGTATTTCTTTTTAAAAGTGAAAATTAGGATTCGTCAATAATTTTTGTTTTATTTTAAGAATTTTCTTTCAAAGTTTTTGCGATTCTAGACTCTGTAAGATAGTCTTTGATATACACAAAATTATTTTGGCTGTAAGATAGACTTTTAGGATTCTAGACTCTGTAAGATAGTCTTTGATATACACAAAATTATTATGGTAATTTGGTATGCTTCAGTCATGTACTCTCGGTTGGTCAATGTATTCCCTATTGATCAATCCTGCAACAAAGTAAGGTTGTTTGGTCATGTAATCTCAGCGTCCCTCTCAGAATACAAGCATACTATAAAATACACATATTCCTTCAAATAATACCAAATCTGAACCGTATCCGCTGAACATCTATAGTTTACAAATATTTTTACACTTAGTTTTACAACTAATTATAATTGACTTAATTAGGTAGAAAATTTTATCTATATTCTGTGTGTGGTTTACTTTTATATTATTTAGTTGAACGACTAATTTGATATCTAGCAAATGATCCGTACATTTGTAACTCTGTTCTAGGGTGTTTTGAGTAACACTAGGTTTGCATGATATCAATAGTTTTTTTCTTTTAAAAGTGAAAATTAGGATTTGTCAATAATTTTTGCATCATAACACTTAGATGATAAAACTATATTAGCTTTGAACCTATCAATCTACCCATCACATAATTGATTTTTTTTTTAAATTCTAATTCAGAAGAACATGATGAAGAAGACGAGTTTGTTTTTTCTGAAGATACAAAAAAGGATCTCTCTGTTATCAAATACAAGAAATCAACCAAGAAGAGTATGTTTATTATTTTTGTATTTTTTTTTACTTTTTAAATTGAAAATGATTTCCTTATTAAATACTCACATGTTTAATAAGAAGTCAGTTGCAAACTCGTTTATTTATTTTTAAAATTAATCAAACTTCATTTAATTTTTCAGGACCATTAAAAACGACTACTTCATCTAATAAATTTGAGATGAAAGAAATTGTTTGTAAAGAAAAGAAACCATTCAGAAAGAAGGGTAAAGTTTACTTGACTACAGAAGAATACATCCAACCAACAGATCTCAGAACAAGAAGCGCTCCTCTCAATTTCTATGAGGCAGTAAAGCACATATAAAAAATTCCTTGTCTCAAAGATTTTGTAGCAGAATTGGGTTTTAAAAATATTTTAAATCTTAATATTGCTCTTATACCATCAAACCTAGCTTGGAAAATTTTAAGTTGCTACAATGAAAAAGAAAAATCGCTGGTTTTTAAAGGAGAAGAAATAAAGATTACAAGAGACTTGGTGCATGAGGTTTTAGGATTTCCAAAAGGAGATTTAAGAATTAATTTTGTAAAAGGATTAAATTACAAGACATTGAAGTTCAATCTTCAATCTTTTTGGAAACAATATGTTAACGAAGATGGAAAACTTATTGTGGAAACTGCCAATAGATCTTTTTCTAAAAACCTCAAGGACTTCATTCCGCAACGATCATGCTTAATGATGTTTTCAAGTTAAATTTCATTATTTTGTTGGTCACTACAATGATTTGTTCAAGTGCTGGAGGAGAATCAAACATGAGATTTCTACCATCACCTTTTGATCATTATGATAACATTATCAGAGTTGATTGGTGTGGTCTAATGATGGAATCTCTAGATCTAAATCCACCTAATCTAGATACGAATTCTGCAAATAAACAATATTGTGGTCCAATAACATTTCTTACGGTATGTTTTTTTTTTTTTTTTTTTTATATATATATATTTTGGTTTTTTTTTAAACAAATATTTGAATTATTTTTTTCACAGTTGCTGTATATTAGATGGTTGTTTAAAAGAACCAAATCGAATGAAGATGTCTTACAGTATTGCTCAACAGAGTTGCTGAGGAAAGTGGACATGAACATATAAGACTTAAAAATTTTTGAGTTTTTGAAGATGATCGGGTTTTCTTCAGTGAGGAAGTTAATGATGAAATTGATCAACCAATTTTTGAATCTAGTGATGTTTTACTATTAGAGAATAAAAGAGTGTCAGAAAATCAATGTCAACATTTGAATTCTGAAGTGGAACAGGTAATCTTAAAAGTTTGATTATACTGTTTTTTAAAAAACATAATATTTGATTGTTATAATTCTTTTTATACTTTTTATCAGAACAAAATTTGTGAAACTTCAAAACCTATACAAGCTGAAAGTGATAATTCATCATCATCTGAAGAAAACCATTTTTTTAATAATCATACTCCAATGAGGATTGAGAATTTTGGGAGTTTATCTTTGATGGATGCTGCAAATGACCCTTCAGTTTATGATGATGACAATTCCTTCAATTTTGATTATCGAAATGAGGTATTCATTCATTTATTTTAAAATAAATTTTAAAATAAATTTTAAAATAAACTTTATTTTAAAATAAATTTTAAATTTTATAAATATAGTTATTTAAAATGTTAAATATAACATATATTATTTTTAAATTATTATTGTCTTAATATCAGAGTTACTTAATAAAGACATTTTCTTAATGTCAGATTTTCTGAGAAAAAATATTAATCATCACTTTCTATTAAAACCTTTTTTAAGTTTGGTGTTTAAATTTGACAATTTTTAATATATTATTGTGTTTTTATTGTACCTCCTCGATTTTATAATGATGAAAAGTACCTTCTCGAGACACAAAATATTAGTTTTTATGTCCAACTGACATATATGTCAGATAATCTTTAAAGTTGATTTTGACTGTACACAAGAAATTAATGTATATAGTTATCATATTTCATAAATATAGTTATTTAAAATATTAAATATAACACATATTATTTTTAAATTATTATTGTCTTAATATCAGAGTTACTTTTCTTAATAAAGATATTTTCGTAATATCAGATTTTCTAAGAAAAAATATTAAGCATCCATTTCTATTTAAAAACAAAATCAAAATTTTAATATCAGAGTTAGTTGTCTTAATATATGATATTCTGTTAATATCATAGTTTTGAAACAAAATTTTTATAATCAAAAATGAAACAAATTTAATATTTTTTGTAAAATATATATGACGTATATATATTAATATTTTATTAATATCAGAGTAAGTTGGCCTATGACGTATAAATATTTTCATATATGTTTCATTAACTAGTTTGACTATCTGTTGGAAACTTAGATGCATAACACGCTATGATACATGTCAGATTTTATAATAATGAAAAATATCTTCTCGAAACTCAAAATATTTACTTTTATGTCAGATTTTGTCTATACACAAAAATTAATGAATATAACTATCATATTTCATAAATATAGTTATTTAAAATATTAGTTGTCTTAATATTATGTTAATATTTAAAATCAAAATCAAACAAATTTAATATTTTGGATATTAAAATTTTAATATGACGTATACATATTGATATTCTCTTAATATCAGAGTTAGTTGGCCTATGACGTAGTAAATTTCAATATTTTTAATGAGTAAGTTTCAATATTTTTTGAAATTCAAGATATTGTATTACTATCAAAGTTAGTTGCATAGATATATGATACTGTATTACTATCACAGTGTCTTAATATCAGAGTTAGTAAAATTTCAATTAATATCAAAGTTAGTAAAATTTCAAAGATTAATCAATTCATATATTATGATATTATCATACTATTTAAAATTAATATTGTCTTAATATAAGAATATTTTTCTTTATAAAGATATTTTTTTAATATAAGCATTAGTTGTCATATATTATGATATTATCATACTATTTAATATCAAAGTCAGAGTTAGTTGTCTTAATATATGATATTCTGTTGATATCATAGTTTTGAAACAAAATATTTAAAATCAAAATCAAAAAAATTTATTATTTTGGATGTTCTATGACGTATACATATTAATATTCTCTTAATATCATAGTTAGTCTCATCTCGTTTGTACTAGGACGATTCATTTTAAGAGACTCAAGTGAGGGACAACCAGCAATAAAGTCCCAAACTGTACCGCTTAGGAAATTTACATGAATTAATTCTAAGCTCAGTAGATTTGGGAAGCCATGAAAATATTCCAAAGTAGCCATAGCACAAAGATGAAGTACCATATGTTTCAATTCGATACGAGATTAAAGTTGGGTTGGGATCGTAACTGGGTCACCATACCAGTTTGTAATAATCAACTCCTCAGTTCCATGTTCACCAAAACAAGAGCTACCACGGAATCTCTTCATAATGAAAGTTGTGTCTTCCAATCATTGATATTGGCTCTATAGAGAAGACAAACTTTGTTATTTGACCTATAAGCCATTTTAAGAGTCTAGTAACAAGCCTCCCATCAAACTCATATGTTAAATAATAAAAGAAATCCTCATCAATTATGACATCGGTGAGCAATGTCCACTTAGACCTCCAGTTTCGCGCTAAACTAGAGGTTCTCACCGCTTCTAACAAAGGCAATCGATTCAAAATATTAGTGATCACTATATCGGGCATGTTGCTAATACGATTGATCAACATGGTATTATTGGAAGTTGGATTTGTCTTTTTGAGTTATGGAAATGAGGATTTAAGTTAGGTTTTTGATATTCAGTAGATAGTTTCTGGATAAGGGTTGAATTTGAAACACTATATAAACAAATTGTTGATGTACACTTGTACAGTGATGTTAAACTGTCAATAATATCATATCAAAAAAACATATAAAAAACTTGAATGAGCACTAGTAAATAACTCTTAGATTTTTTTTTCTATCTATTAATATCACAAATAATTTTTCTAGTAAATAATTTTTTTTGTAGTAAATGATACCATTTTTTAACATTTTTTAACATATCATATTTCCTTAATATCAGAGTTAGTTGTCTTAATATATTATATTGTCTTAATATCAGAGTTCTGAAACAAAATATTAATCTTCACATCGTATTTAAAAACAAAATCAAAGGAAAATTTATAATTACATTTTCTAATGTGATAGTTAGTTGTTTCCATTTTTTATTTTAGTATCATACTGTGTTAGAAAATAAAATATGAGAATAATTACCATTGAAATTTTTATTTAAATTTCATATTTTTTAATATATGATATTTTTCTTAATATCAAATTTAGTTGTCTTAATAGTTTATTTAATATCACACTGACATACTTGTATTTTTATTATAGTTTCTTAAGTCAAACAGATATTCAAATATCAGAGTTAATTGTTATTTTTTTTATTTTAATATCACAGTGTGTTTAAATTACATATATTTTTAATATATGATATTTTTCTTAATATCATTGTTTGTTTGACTATGCATATTATACATTTATTAAGTAATTTCAAACTGACATAAATGTTGGATACTATTTTTATAGTGGTTAAAGATATCTCCTCGAGACACAAAATATCACTCTGTCTGTTCTAATCTTTTAAAGTTGATTTTGACAATACACAAGATATTAATGAATATAATTTTAATTTAATTAGATAACAAGATGTTACTTAAATTTCACATTTTCTAATATACGATATTTCCTTAATATCAGAGTTAGTTGTCTTAATATATGACTTTGTTTTATTATCAGAGTTTCTAAAACAAAAAATTAATATTCACATTCCTATTTAAAAATAAAATCATTTTTTTTTATAATTGCATGTTCTAAAGAGCTATGTATATTAATATTGTCTTAATATCAGACTTAGTTTTGGCTTTGTCGTATATATTTATTAAGTAATTTTAATCTATATTCAATAACACACTGACATACATGTCAGATAGTGATGAAAAATTCTTCCTCGAGACTTAAAATATCAATCAATGTCAAAGTTTTACATTTAATGTGTAAGAAGTAGTAATTTTTCTTTTTACAGCAGTATAATTTTTTTTTAATTTCATATTTTTTTTAATATGATATTTGTGTTAATGTGAGAGTATCAAAAGTCCTACTTGTATTTTTCTTATAGTTTCTTTAGTCAAACACATTACAAAATTATCAAAGTTGTTCTATTTTTTATTTAATATCACAGTGTATTTAACACAAGACATTAATGATTATAATTAAATAATAAAGTATATCTGATGATAATTTTAATTTAATTAAATAAAAAAAAATTTATATTAATTTTTGTATTCTTTATTTTAATAAAGATGTTTTACTTTAAAAACAACTTTGATGTACTGTGATATTAAACTTATTCTAATATTATTAGAGTATGTAAATTTCATAGTTTAATAAAGATGTTTTACTTTAAAACAACTTTGATGTACCGTGTTAAATAATTATTTAATATCACAGTAACTTAATATGACATTAATATTATAGTAATTTGTAATATAAATTTTTGCAATATAAATTTGATCATTACCATTTCATTAATGTTATGAAGAATATTTTTGGAAAAAATATGTGTAAAAAAAAAAAAAAAAAAAAAAAGGAATATTTTTGGTTTGTTGGTGTTTCAAATTTTGTAATGTGTTTTGTCATAGAAATGAATGAGTGTGTAATAGGTTATGAAGAATATTATATTTCATTCTTTAATATAATTCTTAATATAATATTTTTTTTATTTAATTATCTTTTTTTATTCACTTATAATTTTAAGTAAATTTTGTGTGATATATACCAATAAAAAAATTTGGTATCCAATCATTACTCTATATAGTACATATAAAACTTATTATTTTTCCTCTATAAATATGACCATTTCCGATCACACAAAAAAACAGAGCAAGCAATCAACTTATAATAAATTTCAATCTATATTCAAAAATATTGATGATCATTTTGCTGTATAATTTTATTTTTTTGCTTCGTTTATATATGAAATCTAGATATTTTACCGAATATTGAAAGTGAAACAACTTACAAGTAAACAATTTTTCTTACAAATCATCATCTCACTAAGTGTTACCCAAAACCCTAAATCCTAAACCCTTAAGTATTTCATCTTCAAGAATAATCAATGGTGTATGATAATCAAAAAGTCAGCAAACAGTTTTTGTTGCTTTTAAAACCTTATTCTATCAAAATCATATGTCATTGAACATTTATGTTTTTCCAGTTTCATCAACAAAGCTTAGAAATGATGCTATATGATCATGCTTTGATAGTCACATTGATGAAGCAGTAATAGGTTTGGGGTGAAGGAAGTGGGATCAAGGAATGAGTTTATAATTACGATGAAGATGACAATGAAGTAGTTGCTAATGTTTTTTTTATTTTTTGATTTCTTTTTATGTATGACAAGTCATAGTAATTCTGATATTAATATCTTTTTTTTACATTTTATGCTATGAAAATCAATGATAACTTAAATTTATATTTTAATATGATTGTCATATTTAATTTCTATATTTACTTGCAGTAAAACTTATTCTGATATTAAAACTGGGAGAACCATACAATTTTTATTAGCAGTAGAAAAATTTGTTTGCAGCAGCAGAAAAATTTGTTGCAGCAGCAGTAATATTTAGTTACACCAAAGTTATTCTGATATTAAAAATGGGAGTACCATACAGCAGCAGTAATACTATCATCAGACAGTCTTGCTTTCCGAATAATAAAATCTATATTACAAAAATCAGAAATTTCTTAATTTCTTTCTTAATCATCAAAAATAATATCAAAATTTCTTAATATCACATAAGAATAAGGACAATTAAAATCGACTAACAACAACAATAATTAATGTCACAAAACAGTACCTTTTCTCTCAAAAAATAATTGACCATTTTTTTTTCCTGTTGCCTCTTCTGCATACTTATTCTGATATTAAAACTGGGAGAACCATACAATTTTTATTAGCAGCAGAAAAATTTGTTGCAGCAGCAGTAATATTTTTTTTTGACAGGTAACTTTCCAACTTAGGTTTTACCACCCTCCTAATCAGAGGGCCCTAACCACCACATCGACCAGACTATGTTGTCTTAACCGGGTCCACACTTGTACAATGTATGGCTTCGGTGCCGCGAGGAAACCGTACCGCCTCCACACAAGTTTCCTTACTTGAGTAACGTCCGGATGAAAACCCCGACCTTGCTCAGATTCGAACCCCCAGCGGCTTGGTCTAAGGTGCTCTTATCCTCATTGCAAATGCCAATCAGCTTAAAGTGCGAAATTCAGCAGCAGTAATATTTAGTTACACCAAAGCTATTCTGATATTAAAAATTGGAGTACCATACAGTTTACTATAATCAGAAATTCATGCTTTCTGAATAATAAAATCTATATTACAAAAATCAGAAATTTCTTAATATCTTTCTAAATCTTCAAAAATAATATCAAAATTTCTTAATATCACATAAGAATAAGGTCAATTAAAATCTGACTAACAACAATATTTAATGTCACAAAATTTCTTAATATCACATAAGAATAAGGTCATTGACAATTTTTTTTTCTTGTTGCCTCTTCTGCACACTTATCAAATATTTCTACATCCTCAAATGTAAAAAAATTTGGATCTCTAATATTTTTAATTTCATTGCTTATCTTGCAAAGAGCTTCCCATATAGCTGGATGTATTTCATCTTTCAAAGGTGGCAAACCAAATTCTTAACAACCTTACAATCATCAAAGCAACATCATCAACTATCGCTCTTACTTTGTCTAGACAAGTTTCATGAATCTATACAAGAAATAAATAGTATATCAAATTTTTTTATAAATTTGTAATAGCATATGCAAAACTTTATTATGATTATATAAAGCAATAATACCTGATCCTTATCGTATTCTAGCAAATCAAAGTAAATGTGACTGTCACAAATAGAAAAATCTTCAAATACTTCCATTCTTTTCTCCAGCTTTTTGAGATGGTAGTGTAGCACACATATATTTGTTGTGTCATAAGGATAATTGCCGCATGTCAAATATTTTAATGTTTCAGTTAATAAACAATTTGCAGCCTTAATTTCTTGTTTAACTTGACTCAAGCATTTTCGCATTTTTTGCTTATAATTAGACAAAAATCATCCACTCTGAACTTTCTTCTTCATCAACTAACCTTTCTTCTCCTTCTGTTGAATATAACAAGACGATAGTTAAGATTTTTAATATCGATTAACTATCACTACTAGTACTAAGATACTATTTTTGCTACTAGTACTAATTTGAATTAATTATCAAATTATCTGTAATAATAGAAATCATCTAAATTAACTACTTTATCAAATTTATTAAGTAAGTAATATGAACTTGATATTTAAGAAAATTTATTGATATCAGATTACCTATGATTATAATTTTCAGAGACAATTTATAAAAATGAAAGAAATTTCTTAATAATTGATTAAGATCAATTATTATAATATGCCGTTTTCATTTATAATTATTAACAGAATAACAATGATAAGAAAATCGAAAGTTCGTTAATATCATAATAGGTATCATCAAACATTAATATCGGAATAAACATTATAATGAAAAAAATTAAAGATCTTAATATGATATAACCAATCTTAAGTTTACAATGAATATCAGAATAAGCACATAAAGAAAAAAAGAATTTTCTTATAGCTATTATCAGAATAACAATGTTAGGAAAAAGGGAATTCGTTAATATCAGATTAGCTCTCATCAGACACCTTTAATATCAGAATAAAAATGATAACGAAAAAGTAAATTTATTAATATCATATAAGAAATTTTCAGTTTACAATTGATGTTAAGAAATTTTTTATCAGTATATTTACACCAGAACCTTATACACTTCAGTTTCAGATACCGTTAATATCAGAATAAAAATGAAAACGGAAATGTTAAGAAAAAGGGAATTCGTTAATATCAGATTAGCTCTCATCAGATACCGTTAATATCAGAATAAAAATAAAAACGAAAATATCTTAATATCATATCATATTAGAAATCTTTTAAGAATTTTTTGTTGTGTTAATGTTACATTAGCTATATTCATTTAATAAAAATGTTAATAAGAATGGAAATATCTTAATATCATATTAGAAATCTTCAGTTAAAAATAATATCAGAGTAAGTATCTTAAGAAAAAAATTAATTATGTTAATATCAGAATAGCTATCTTCAGTTTGAATTATATCAGAATAGCAATATTCTTAATATCAGATTATCTATCATCAGATATCCCTAATATCAGACTAACTATCATAAAAAAATTCTTAAATTCTAAATTAAGAAACTTACCTTCGTTCAGTTCTGCAAATCTTAAACTTGACGAAATCATTGTTTTTAGATTTTTTTTAGTTTATGTTTTTATATGTTTTGTTATTCAGATCTACACTGATATTATAATAGTATAGATTAATTACGAAAATGCCACCGCATTTTTTAACGTAGATCGATGGACACTTTGATCGTAAATGGCTGATATTCATCCGTACCATCCGTACTTAAAAGATGGAACGCACCCGATCCCTTCCCTATATATATATATATATATATACAAGTGGCAAAACCCGTCCGATGGACGGGTATGACTTGTGGTTTTTATTTTTAGGATTTAGTAGAACAAATATATAATAAAAAGTAATTAAAAGTTAAATGAAACGGTTAAGATATATAATTGATTTTATCATAATCCATAAAACGGCTATAAGCACGTAAGTATTTTCATTTTTGTTTTTATTTTTAGGATTTAGTTGAACAAATATATACTAAAAAGTAATTAAAAGTTAAATGAAACGGGTGAAATACCTTGTACTTGTCGAGGTTCTTCAAGTAGATAGTAAATGATCTATGTCTACCCATAAAGTGACTATTAATATCGTGCAAGTTCACACATCATGGTCCTATAAATGTAAACTGGCTTCAGTGGCTCAAGTGGAAGGCCACTTGAGAAAGGAGTCTATGGAGGTGGAGTGAGAAGTGATCGTGATAAATGTAGCAGATGTGGATTCTTTATTGATGCCTGAAATAACTACCATTCCAAGTTACGTACTATATTTCCCATATTCTTTCATTTTTAAGAGAAACTTTGATTGGCTAACTGAATTTGATAACGGACATGTGTTATAATTTTACTCTATTAAGGTTGGGATATGTTGTGTTTAATAAACTTAGTAAAACATGTATAATATAAAAAATTTATACAATAAGTTGACAAAATAAACATGGCAAAGTATTAGGCGTATCTAAGCAGGAAATACGTTACGTTGATTGAAACAATCAATCGGTTCAAAAAGCGCCAAACATGTATCTATTAGACAAATTCAAATCCATTTTTATGTGTTAAATAAGTGAAGTACATGATCAATTGCAGATTTTAAGAGCATCGTGACTTCTCATGGCCATTCTCGAAGCTCGGGGTTGAGAATTACTATTCGAAGCCTTCAAACCTGGACATCAACATAACAACAATTTAATGCACTTTTATAGTTGTATACTATGATAAGTTGCAATCAAATATTTTTATAAGTTATGAAATCCAATATATATATTGATGAATTTTTTTATTGAATCCTTAACAATACATGTTTACAATAGAAAGATGGTCTCAATTTATGGAGTTTTAAGCTGCAACAGACACCTTAAGCATTCACGATCCGTATAGTGTCTCTACCAAACTAATGATTTTATTTTTGGATCCATAAGCTACTTGAGTTCGGTCATCAAGATTCACGATAAACTTACTCACACAGATTGTGTCCCGTCACTATTGTAACCTCCAACATTCTCGATCAATGCATGCTCCAATGCATACCCCACAACATAGTATAGTATCTTGATCAGGTGTCATTTGCTCAATCCTCTTTTTCCCTTCCATAAACTGTGAGAGCAGTACCAACGCTAACCCCCTGCACAACATAATTGTTAATGTTAAAAGTTGAAAAGTATCATAATTATTGAAGGTGGCAAAATGTTGATGGTTGACCAGGTTGAGTAACGAGTCAAAACATATAGATTTGAGTTGGCTAGGCTAGCCCAAACACTTTTTTTTCCAACTCTCTATAACTTATTGATGTGCAAAAAAATGGTTAAAAAGAAACATATTTTTCAAATATTACTAATTATGTTAGCATAATTACATGAGCGGATTTAGGGATATTTGATAATGATTTGACATATTAAAAGAAGCAATTTGAAATCCTAAATTTACCTTATGGTATTTGTGTTGTTGTGTCTTGTGAGCATACACTAACATCTCTGTTGCTTTCTCACTCGGTGTCCCGGCCATTAATAGACCCATACTAATAGTAGCCATTCACCCAAGACAACATTGTCGTATTCAACATATTTAACTCATGATAAATACCTTATTTGAAATGCTTAGAAGACAAGCACCTCGTCATTAGTAATCTTGTGCATTTGTATATATTGTTGCACTGTGGCAACAATTGTCCCTCGTCTATATTGATCCCTTTATTGTCTTAAGAATAAGTAAATCCGACCTGTTTAAAGATTCATAATAATATGAAAATCTTTCTAAACTGAAATATTGGACATGTATATCGGGTCTCAAAATATGAAGTAGCACGGCCATTGATCCCGCATACGACCTATCCTTCTAATCTGGATGCTAGCATACAATGTCAGCTGGTATATTTTGGTTATACTTTTTTTCCTTTTGACGCCACGACTTTTTCCAACGTATCTTGTTCCTAATCCTCCATTGTTCCTAAAAGCATTATCAGTATAAATTACCATGCAACATTATGAATGAATAGGTAATAGCACCCAATGATGAAAATACATGTGGAAATTTAAGTATCCAAGTAATGGTAGTAAAAGAATTAATTTACATGAAATTGCTTGCTTTAACCCGATCCATTTTGACCTGTACAGAAATACTAAAGATGCCTTGATCCACCCAGAACCTGTTTTGACCCGTTACTTAACCTGACCAACCCCGTCCATTTTGTAACCTAATATTAGACATAAGCAAACAAAGGCAAACCCGCATATCAGGTGAAGGGTTCCAATCAGGGGAAAAATAGTCATTTCAGGCATCTCGTGAAAATCACAACAATTCATATTCGTGTAAAAAATCCAAAGTAATAATGACCATTTACCCGATGTCATCATTGGTGCTTATAAATCCAGTTGAGATTGGTCCACAATTTTTTTTTGTTGTTTTATTATCAATGAAAATCTCAAAACACTTGGCTAACATTCAGGAAATTTCATAACTTTATGCACCTGGTCACAGGACATAGGGAATATTAACTTTAAGATAATGTATGAGTTACCTTCATTCCTTCTTCAAAAATAACAGAAGTTTCACATGATAAGGAAGATTCGATTGAAGTTATCCCATCATGCCCAATCCTATCAATCGCTTCAGCAATTAAGTTTCCAATAAACTCATCATTTCCAGCTAAACAAAAGTATAAAAAACATAAACTTAATTTACCTTTTATACCATCGCTTTTCTGACCGGGATCGCTTTACTCTTCAAAAATTTAATTAATTCTTTTACATTCCTCTCCATTCCTTTCTTTAAAGAAATGGGATTTGCTCCAAATGCGACAGCCAATAATCCAGATTTAATCATTTCTCTTGCGAGAAAAATTGCACTGGTAGTACCGTCACCAGCTCAATCGTTTATTAACTACAAAGAGAAAAATATTTTACTATGACATTTTCTTAGTCGAGTGTGGCCGGTGACGGTTAGTATTACGCCTTAAAAAGCCCCCATTTTGACCATCTTAGTACCTAGACATAGTTCCACTTGATTTATAGAATGAGCCACTGGGTTTCCACTCCAAAGATTGAAGAATTCGGAAGTTGTCTAGAGTGAACTCGGATAACTTAACCTGATTAAAAGATTCACATGGAATAAGAAAAGTCAAAATGTAGTATATTAAGACCACATAGTGGCAAACATGTTTAAAGTATGTTAACCTCGTTAGGATGGTAGCTGTAAAGAATGGCATCTCCCAGCTTTAGCTTTTTTTTCACATTGGCCACAGGTGGCAGGTTATCATGATGGAGATCCAATGTGAGGCTATATGTTAAAGGCCTTATATTCATAAAACCTGTGTCTACTTTTAGAAACTTTGTTATTTCCTGAATCACAAGCTTCCAGTTGAAGCCCGTATCCTGAAAGAATAGAACCAAACGTCACACCATCTAGGATATCCTACTATACCATTATGAAAAAGTTTGATTACCTGAAAAGTCCTTTTGCAGTCGGAAACTAACAATTTTAGCTGATCCACCAACTGATAAACCATTTCTCGTATGTTCAAAAGCGAGATATAATGGCAAAACCTGCTAAAAACCTCGTTGTTTGTTAGCAAGATTCAGACCCTATAGTATTCCATCCTTGTAATACTCCCTAGTCAAGATTGCTTCATAGAAGATATATGACTCCGACAAATAACTGGCTCCACTTGTTCTCATATACGTCCCAAAATAAAGTTGCCCTATATGCGATGCAATATAACCTATTTCCCATATTTTAAGCCATGCTTCCACAAGCTTGTGTCAATTCTCTTATTGACATAGGTTCTTTGTAAATAAGAAGCATTGATAATGGAGAGTTTGTCCGATACTCGACGACCATATCACTGCAATAAAACAAAAAAAATATCATAATCAAATCTTGTAGATGGTGTACATGCAATTCAAAAAAATTAGCATAATCAAATTAGAATAACAAATATTCTTCTCATTTTTACCGAATAGACTTAATTAAACATCACAAACGAATAAAAAGTTCATGTAATCCTTATGCATAGTAATATAAATTAAACAGGTTACTCACAACAACCTACTCACAACCAAACCCAATTTGGAGGATGAATATACTACACAGATATCTATGGGTGATTATCTACTTCTCGACTTCTACCTGATCAAAAGTTTACCCATTTGACATTTACAGTGGTTGGAAGCACCAATAATACATTAAGCTTGTAAATCATAGAATCTACTTGGAGATGATATGGTGCTCTTTAACTACCCTACTCGTAAGCTTATGAAGGTGCCAATTCTGGTCTATTGTAATACTTACATAGAGAGCTAAATGGTTAAGACGGGTGAAAAGGGTCATAGTTTACTCTTTAAGGACAAAATCCTATTAAATCATTTAATTAAAAATAATGACAACACAAATAATATAACTGCCACAATCATGTTAGATCCTTTTTGACCCATTAAAAAATATCACCTTTTGGAGAAAGTGCTACTGACAAATTAGACATGATCCATACAACCTGATATGGTGACTCTAAAAGAGATAAAAGATTGTGCTCGTATGAACAATGCTAATTGACTTAATACCTTCTATACACGTTGCTCCAACATCATCCAAATCTCTTCTTGCATCGAATTTCAAGTTTGAACCAACAAAAAACCTGGTTTCATCAAGCATTAGCAAGACATGTAAATAACATACACACATGAGAGGCAGTGATGAGCTTACAATGCTTTTCTCTTTCCATGATGCCAGCTAAATCTCCAAGAAAAAACCCTGCCCTGGAACCATTTTCCAGATGCTGGAGGTGTCTATGTGATAGAATAAAATGCACGTCAAGCATAGAGCAATCATAGGTTGAAAGACACTTAGGTTAAAAAGAGAGGGAATGCATTCCATTCATCTCACTCATAGCTCCTGCAACATACGGATATAATCTCATATACAAAAGAAACACCTCAACATTCTACATTCAGATAATATTATATGCTCCCACCGAAAATTCAACCCGTTGAACAAATTAGGATACAAAAAACATAAAAAAAAAAACAACCCATCAACCCAAAACTAATCTGATATAATATTCTTTATGCTTTTTGTGTAACTTAAAAACTATGAGGTCTTAAACATCTAAACTTAACCTTTGCTCAAGACTAAATAACGACTGGCCTACAAATTGAGGTGGTATTACAGGACTCCACATAAATGTGAGTGTATAAATGCAGAAATCAACTAATAACGGTAAAATTTAGGACTAACAATGAACCAAAGAAAATATGAAAACTCATTTGCATTTCTTGTTGCGACCTCATAATTTTCTTATCAAACTTCCCAAGCTTCTCATTCTGCTCACCAATTCGCTTATCCACAAAAACCAAAGATTCCCACTTCTCTCATAATATTTTAACAATGGTTTCTTTCACTGCACATCATAAAAAACATATCAAATTCCACACTACAATTAAAAGACATGCACATACATCAATATCCAAAAGTTTCTGAAATTCATTGAAATTATAACATAACATGTGCTCGAATAGAAACCCAAAACACACGAAAATCAACGAACTCCCAGTCAAATAATCAATATCACTTTATAATGTTACCTGATGATGACAGTTGTTAGATTCTTGATATATGTAATCATTTGTCGTAACCATATCAAATGAAATATTATAAAAGCTTTATTATTCAAATGAAAATTCCATACATATTACTGTAGTAAGCCATTTTTTATACATATTGACCCAAACTCATCTAGACCCATGACCCAACCCACTCATTTTGCCACTTAACGAATCTTCGCCTTAGTAACTACAAGTTTGGTGCCACTTCCGGTAGCAAAATCTCTCTCTTTTTGTTTGTTTTCAAAAAGATTGATACTTATCGTACTGCAGCGCAAAGAATGTTTAACAACTAATTTCAGATCCTCTTGTTAAGCCAATATTTGTGATATTCTTAACAACTAAAGTAGTTTACTTTTATGGAACGCGCAAGGATTTCTCTTGCTTTGCAAAAGGACTACACTTTTATAATTAGAAAAATAAATAAAGCAATGACTTCCAAATATTAACATATATACTTTCGTAATTTGCAGCACTGAAACACAAAAAATAAAGCATTGATTTTCAAAAAAATAAATTGTGAAATTACCTTCCAAGGGGTTGCCATAATTTGCTTATCACCTCATTTGACTCACGACATTCCCGTCAATAGATTATGAGTACCATAATGCGTACTAAGACTCTTTCTTCAGCATGGCACTGCCTAATGGAAGCCGCATTAGTATTTTCTTTCTCAAGCAATGCAGCCGCGGCAACAACCACCTTTTGACCAGTAACTTTCTTGTAATGAGCTTCTAAGAAAGCCGCATTCTCTGCAACTTTCTTGTAACAGGCCAAAAAGAAAACATGCATGCGAGTCAAATGTTATATTAAGGGGTATTATAATTATATGATAGTCACTCGAAAAGGTAAGGAGTATTAGTCTAAAGTTACTCACTTAATTTTATACTTAAAACAGATGTACTTTTCTTATGGCCTTTTGCCTTGTAGTTTTAATATGCATTTTCAGAAATATGGTTATACCAACAATCATGACTATAAAGTTGAACATTAAGAGCAGTTTGGGATTGATTAGACTGATATAGCAGCTTATCCAAATGCCTAGTATGCAATATTACACCAACCAAAAAAATAGCTAATAAATATGAAACTAAAACATAGCATACCTTTTGATGTTTTTATCTTTTGATTGTTGCATTCAGGACAATGAGTTTCAACGACAAAAAAAGTCAATAATCATGAACTTGATAAACAAAATTAGCTTCTTATTGTTAAGAACTACAAAAGTGTCCGTTTTTATATTACCACATTCACATAAGCAAGCCCTTTGATGGTAACCAATGAAGAAGATAAAGGAGTATTACTTTCATGCAAATGTGATAAAGATCTCTTTGTAATCATAACAGTAACCAAGTAGAGACACAAGGTGGGCATGTCGCATCATTTGTAAAAGACTAAAAGCTATAGAAAAGGTAATCTTAAACTCAATAATATGTACATTTCAAACCATTTGTAATACCTCTAGTTGATGTACAATGGAGGATGTTGCATAATAAAGCTTAAGAGTGGTTGTCATAGATGCCTTTTCATCAGGGATCCGATCAACCAACGCCTTACTGACTGCCCTTTCGTACTGCCATGTACAAACATAAACCTCAATAGTCTTTCCATTTGAGGCAGTCACTATGTCCCATGGCCTCATTAGTGTTCCAATGATAATGTTTTCACAAGCTGCTACAATAAAATGAACCTGCAATGTAAGTAAAAAAAATTATTCACATAGTAGTGAATAACTGGAAAACCACATGGAAAGTTAAAAAATAGAAATCATCTTTTAAATGCGTACAACCTCATTAACCACTTTCTTCAAAGAATATTGCAGTATACGGGTTAGCTTTGAATCTTCGAATGTTATGTATCTATCCACTTCTTCCTGTGTTGCATCCAATCACAAGATCAAAAGAATTTAGCAAAAAAAATAAAGAATATTGAGGTTAATTAACATTTGAAATGAAACGCGATTACCAGATGAACATGCATTCAACGACATTATATTGACAACCATAGGACGAAACCACAAAAGTAAATAAATATTCATCATGCACAAAGATAAATACAATTCCCATCTCATTTTTGTGTTCAATACTGGTGACAAATTACACAATAGCAATTAGACTGGACTGGACTACTTGAGACTTCCATAGATAAGTCATAAAAGCATGTCTATTTTCGATAAGCAAAATGTGAGATAAAAAATAAAATGGTCATTTAAAACCTACCACCAACATCTCTGCTCTAACTTGGCATATATTAACTTTTATCAAGACAAACTACAATGACTTATTCCCCTCATAAATTTGTTCACTTAAGAGGGCCTCCCCTATAGTGTGCAGAGTCTGTAACTAAGAAACAGAAATCTGAAGATTGTTGTTGTAAGCTAAACATGGTCATGTCGTGAGGCCATCCTTGACATCAATTAAACAAATAATCAGATCAAAAGAACCTGGTATCCCCTAAAAGGCGTCATAAAGGATAAATCAGTTGGGAAGAGTAACTTTGGTTATATCTTTTTATCATTTCAAGCAATCCTATAATTCTCTCAAGCAACGGGCTAAAAAAGGGATGTGGCAAACAGTAATGCCTATTGCTGGTACTTAGTCATCCTGATTGTAAGGTACAGGAGACTATCTGTACAGATAACAATAGATGCGACTGAATATGGACATGGATTATTCTACATTATAAAGGTTGCAAAGAAGCCGCTTACATATTCAATTAAAATGCACATCCAAACAGCCCTTACGAAAGCATTATTTTGGTTTTTTTATAGTTAAACTTGTACAAATTCAATAAACTAAATGCCAATGATTTGTCAAACAAAAATTGGTAGAAATTACCTGAAAAACTTCCACTATTATTCGCATAATCACGGTGCGATGCGTTACGTGTCGAGTCCAGAGCCACAATCCAGTTAAACATCTCTCCACCATTGTACTCATATTCTTTGAAAATAAGTTTAGGACACCGCACAAATGGAAAAACCGAAGTTGTGCACCTTGTGATCCTTGACAGAAACAAATAAAAGATAAATAAACCTTAACTTACTCTTAAAAGAGGTGGAAGCAAGCCCTGAAAATCCAATCCAACCCAACCAAGTCCTATGGCACAATACCGAGAAAGTACATATATTGGTTAATATTAGGTTCAAGAAACAAATATATATTGGCTTAAACCTATAACCATATATGTTTTATATTTGTATTTGTCTATTAAGATCTAATTAGATGGAACATAGGGTCTTCAATGAGGCATGCAATTGTAGACATGTAGCTTAGGCTTAAGCTATAAAATAGTAGCCCAAGCTTACTCTCACTTGATTGCACCCGTCGTATCTATGACTTTACTAAGTTCAAGAGGCGTAATAATCCATTTTCAAAAAACAGTTTGCTACTTCCATTGAAAACTGTAGCCATTAAACGTGCAAAGGTGTTTGTATGAAAAAATTACCTAGGCTTTTGTTGTCATACTTTAACAGATAAAATCTGTAAAAGAAACATGAACACATATATTCTTTGATAAAAATAGCTATAAATAGTCAACTTATAAATAACATTGGGGTGTTGGGAATAGCAAGTAACAATAGCTTATACAAAACA
Organism: Chrysanthemum makinoi; assembly: GCA_910596185.1. Classification (NCBI taxonomy): domain Eukaryota; kingdom Viridiplantae; phylum Streptophyta; class Magnoliopsida; order Asterales; family Asteraceae; genus Chrysanthemum; species Chrysanthemum makinoi. Next base: position 126,751,708 of record OU343220.1, read on the forward strand.
TGAGAAAAATATTTCATCTCACTTCATATAAGTTCATAACCATAAACTCGTTTATCAAGTTCTCAAAACTCCACAACCATGAACCTGTTCGAAAAATATTTATTAACAAATATTTCTTATGAACTCGACGCAAAACGTATGCAACAAATTAGATAATTAAGAATTACACGACGCTAGCAGAATCGTTCATGAAAAATAAGCACAATAATTCAATTGCATCCTCAAAACCCTATTTTTAATTCTTGGTATAGATTGAGAATATAAACATGGTATGGATCATCTTGACTGATTATAACGAATATAATGCTTTACACTCAAATTAAAAATCATAAACACATCATAAGAACACTCGAATAAACACATCATAAGAACTGATCATACAAAAAAAACTGATCGGCTAACAAAATATGATTCGGTTTGACCAAAAAACAAACTAAGAATTACCTTAACATAGGTTAATTAAAAAGATACCTCCGATAGTGGATGATAGTGCCAGACCTTCGTGCGAGTTTTTGGTTCAGGGGTTTTGCTTTAGGGGATTCAGTTCATGGGATATGCTTCAGGAGGTATTGTTCAGGAGGTGGTTGGGCTTGGCATCGAGTTGTATAGGTAACTTTTTCGTAATTTGTATGGAATTAAATTATGTGTTTTTATGCTTTTACGTTTTGGAGCAGTTTTATTAACATACCTTATAAGTAAACAGCAACCAGAGTACAACTATGTACTCATCTTGGCTTGTGGCAGTTGAACCTAAGCGTTTGATATATGAACCCTTGACTTACCTGTATAGCGACCATCTTTGGTACAAATCATCTTGCATTTGGATGCAGTCTCATAGACAATAAATAGATGAAATTTGTGTTGCCGTTATTACTGAATTTTTTGGAAGAACAAGACGGCTATTGCTGACAACTGTTTAATGTATGTTTTTTCCAGTATTTTAGTACTCATTTAGATTTATAGCTCATAAAAGTGAAGTGACAAATTAGTGTCTCCAGTGACCGCAATATTATAAGTATGTGTTTGAACTTATTTAGAGGTTTTGAGAAGAATGGCGCTAAAATGATTATGTAGAAGAGCTTATCCGTTAAGCGAGGGGAAATGTGGGGGTACGATTTATATTAGTAAAAGTTGATTCAAGTCAATTACTCTTCGTTTTAACATATTGCTGCAATGTTAACTTGCATCCTGTTAATTTTTGAACCTGATATATATATGTGCAGGTGATTTCTTACAATTCAGTTGGGCTGGATGAGATGCTTTCAAATGCTGAAAATGAGAATGCATTATATGTAGCTGCAAAGCTGCCACCGTCTCATCGACTTAATGATGTGATGGACTCACAGATGCAGATTCGCAGATGCAATGTGAGCTTCAATGGTTTAAGGTGAGCAAAGTAAATTTTTGAATTTATGAGATGACAATGGATGTCATCTGATAATTAGGAAAACATATGAACCAAACCAAAACAAAAGCTGAAACTCAAAAGTGAAAAGAAACAAAAAGACATATATTGTTCTATCTAAGCTTTTTTACTTAGTTGATTTGTAGGGACGAAGGGACTTTTAAGTAGTTAATGGAGCAAACTCCAGCTCCCATGCCATCTGCGTCAGAAAACCCAACCAACCAAACACTACCCGAGACTACTCCCAACGCTGACGATTTCAACACTTGATGGTACGTTATTTTGAAACTTTAGTATTCATTTCATTATGTGACAGATATTGGCCTCAGGTATTCCGGTATATGTATATGGTTATACTTTATTGTAGCAGGATTTTGGTTACACTAGTGGTTGCTTTGTTTCCAACTCATTTACGAAATAGAAACATGCTGCTAACTTGTGCTCTTTTATTTAGTTGACAGATGGGGCTGTAACGCTATTTGTGGGGTTGGTTGTAGTAGTTGGAGAGATGGCTACGGATAAAGAGAAGACGGGACTGGGATGGCGAAGAAATCGGAGTTCATTTTCAATAGTGTGTCGATGCAGCTATCAATACTCACGAATGTGGTTATGCTTCTTTCCGCCAAAAATTTCTTTTAAATTTTGTTTTCCCTTCTTCTTTTCAGGTTTAACTCTTCATCTGTTGGTTCTTTCCTTATTAGAAACTAAAATTGTTACGTACCTAAATGATTGTTGCAAATTACTAAGTATGTAACGACGCCGCTTCTCGAGTTTTTGGGGAAGGAAAACTGAAGAATGGAAAGGAAAAGAAAGGAAATGGAAAGTAAATGTTAGTTGTTATGTCTCGGAGATGTATGAAAAGGAAGGAAAGAATCATAATCATGTTTTTAAGTGAGAGGAAAAGGAAAATAACTTGGTCAAATTACATATATGCCCTTTAATTGTTAATGTCAAATGTTTTAAAAGGGTATATTATCTTTATACAACCTACACTTCCGCTTCCTTTCCCTTTCCTCCAAGTAATGGAGGAAGATTTACTTAACAAATCTTCCTCCCTATTTCCTTTCCCTTTCCTCCTTTAAAAAAGACTCAAGAACACAAAAAACTTTCCATTTCCTTTACTTTCCTCTTCCATTTAAACTCGAGAACTGAGCGTGAAGGTGCTTGATTGTGATGTCGGTGTTGTTCGTGAGGCCGCGAATTTGTATTCTGGGGATGGTACGTTGTATACCTATGCACCTATATTATGAACAAACACAATAGAGGTTATAGAATAAAAATGTCATACATAAGTGAAACTGTTGCGCGTTATGCACATCAAACAATGTCAGCAGCCGACGTTAATAGACATAAAAGAAAATCGCACAATAAACTATCAATTGAACTATGTAATGTATTTATTTATCAATGGTTGTATATCACCAATATTTATATCAAATTTTGTTTGGGTTTCAGTTGAAGTACACCGAACATCTTGCGTCATATCATCCAAAAATAACGGCCATGTTATGCAGGGAGAGGTAACCCCTCTCTATATTTATATAGAAACTAATATTTTTACCAAAAATTAAAGAAACTAATTATTACTGTTTTATATTTTTTCGTTGCAGTGGAGGAAGAAGAGAATGAGGAGGTTGAAGAGGAATCGCCGAAAGATGATCCTACAAGTAAGTCCGATAAATACTGATTTGGTTTCCCTAACCTTCTAATTGAATATACGTTAGGAGTGTTAAAAGAGGGAATCATTCTTAGAACACTATTAGACTACATCACCTATCAAACCGTCAGAAGGGTCATATAATACGGAAATATGTTTTCCTTATCTTTGGTTCAGCGGTTTACTTCCTTAGCTAGATGCATCTGTTTGATCTCTTGGTTAATTAGGATTTTTATTTGATTATGGCTTATTTTACTTCTGACAGTTGTTTGAAAGTGGAAGAGAAGAAGCAAGTGGCCTCGATGCCAAAAAAATGAAACGCGGTTAACACCGTAATCAGATCTTCAGCAGCTTTTGAAATACTATGTATGTAGCTGATATAATGTTTATACAATAAACGTACAGACATATGTACTATAATACGTAGGACAACTTTATCGTCCACCTCTTCGAATGTAACTTCCTATGTTTTAATGTTAACAACTATTTTCCTAAGACATCCAAGAATATGCAACCACCCCGGCGGGCTACTCTCCATCGTTATACAATATAGTATGATTCAAGAAAATAATAATGTATTGCGTTTCTTACAAGAAAATATGACATTTTAAATTATTTTAGTATTGAACTCTTCACTACCAATAATCAAATGAAGATTCATTATAATTTAGTCAGTGAAGTGTTGATCTCAAGGTCTTAAAATGTTTTATCTTTTGTTTTATATGTTTATTATTTGTGTTATTATTAGTTCTACCTAATATTGATATTATGCGAATTGTACCTCGAGGTTATCCATGTACCTGCATCCTTCTAATGAATATAAGAGCTTTGATATAGAGGCCTAATTAAAGAGGCCTAAAAGGAGACATAATGCATAAATAACTTGTATAATATTATTACTGTACAAGTAATTTATGCATTAGGTCTCCTTTTAAGCATTTTTAGTTAGGTCCATTTATCATTTTCCTGAATATAAACAAGGAAAATGATAAATGGACCTAACTAAAGAATTTCCACGATAAATGACTTGCATAATCGCATGCCATTTATGATTGTGCTCTCTTTGGGCCTATTTAGTTAGGCCTCTATATCATAGCTCATAATCTCGTGTGCTAAACATGTCTTAATGTATAAATTGTTGATAGGTTTTAGCCAATGACAAAACATGTTTACAAACCAACAAAATATTGATTGATCATGAGTTCGATCATGACTCTGTCTATGTGATTGTGTGTTTTGACTCAAACTAATTTGAACATGGTTTAACTGTGTGTCTCGCCTATCATTTTGCCAGTTTTTACACAGGTTGTTCTTATTTTCATTTAAGATTAAAACAACATAAAATGAAAAGAATAGAAGAACCAATATTTAAGATCAAAGAGTTTCTGATCATAATTTTATTGGCATTTGGCAAAGGAAGATATTCAAGGTTTGTACAATTAAAAGATTATTTGGAAAATAACTAGACCATGTAACATCTCTATTTTGACGTGGCACGTTATTTTCTTCAAAAAGATGAAATAATGTGTCGTTCCTTTTTACAGACTAGTTTAACCAGAAAGTTAATCTATTCGTGTTCCATACTTAAGTAATGTAATGATAAACTTTGTTAATAAATGAATAAAAACCTAAAGTAAAATAGACACAAAGGTCTTTAAACGCTTAATTCTATTTGCAATTAATAAAGAAGTATACCTAAGTGTTTGTGGAATAATACTTGACAAGTATGGTAATCTCCTCACTAAACTTAAGGTAAGCTTAAGTACAACTATGCTTAACAAACTGAGCTAACCTCAGGGACTTAGTTGTGTTTGGAGGAGTAAAAGGAGTTTGTGAATGTCTAAGCATTAAGTGCACAAACTTGTCAACTTTTTACTCATACTTATGAACTTATTTATACACAAGTGTTCTACAACCGTTATTGAAGAAAACAAAGATGACCTAAGCTAGTTTGGACAAAATACTTACATATTTTGTCTCTGTTACAATCTTCTACTTTGGGTATAGGACAATGTTGCTTTCTGAATAGCAGTGATGACACTGCTTTGATCTTTATCCATTCAGGGTAAGTTTAACCTTTGCTTGCTAAGGATTCTTCCTTATACGTTTCAAACTTATCCCTCCTTGTCCCGCCATTCCTTCAGTCTTAAGTCTTCAGTCTTCATAGTTGTTGAGGAGACTTGGGGTTCAGTGAGTTATTTTCATCACTCCCTGAACCCATCACATTCTTTTTTGTCTCAGGCATCATTCACTGAGTCCCGCCGCACTGAATGGAAAGTCTTTCTTCTTAGACTTGTCCTGAGCTTCCTAAAGATGACTCACTGAGTGATTGTTCACTCAGTAACTTGAATGTTGTTTAAGGTTATATGACACTTAAGGTATTTTCTATTCAAATCCTTGTTTAAGGGTACTTGGGGTACTGAATGGACCAAATAATCTCCCTTTATTTTGATATAAATATAGTCTAAGTGTTTTTTTTATCAGTGTAAGTGAGCAAAGGCCTTCTTCTTACACTGAAGATACTAGAAAGCAACTAAAGAATACTGATTAAACATAAAAACTTCATTTATTCATGGATTACATAAGTTCCTAACCATTGCTACAAAAGACAGTGAGTACAACACCCTCAGTCCATATAATAACCCAAGGCTTCTAACTTCACTTTCTTTGATTTCAGCTTTTCTTGATCAGGGTGATCAACTATCAGCTTCCTCAGTCCCATGAAAAATCTGGCATTCTCAGGAATGTTGATGGAAGAAGCCATCACCAAATATCCCACAATAGTATCTATCTCAGCCCTGTCAATTTCGTTCCACATCTGAAAGGCTTGATCTCCAAAAGCATCAATAAAAAAGAGTCCATGTCCAAGCTGTTCAATGACCATGTTGTTCACAAATGGAACATTCTCAGGAAGACTTCTGTTGCATTCCAACCCAGGGACCTTGATATCTGGTTCATGTTCAATCTGTTTCCCCTTTCTTCCTGAGGATTGAGCTGGGGCTTGATGAGGAACTGGAGCAGGGAGAGCAGACTAAATCTTAATTTCTTCAGGCATCTTTCTCAGTCTTTCATATCTCTTTGCTAGAGAAGACATCAGATCTTTGACAATGATGTTTCTTTTCTTCTCAATGATTGGACCCAGTTCATCCAGTTCAGTCGTCCGAAAGTCTACAAATTTGAAGGGATCATGAACATCAAAGTTCCTCTGGTCATTGTTCCTGTAAACATAAAGTATAGCAGGCTTGGTTTTAGGTATGATCTTCACATCGAGGTGGTTTTGGCCTCGCTCGCTTGTCATTGCCCAATTGTAACGCTTCAACCTTTTCTTTCTTTATCTTAGCCATTTTAGAGCTCTCAAATAAGGTTTTTAGAGCCTCCATCTCAGCCCGAAAGCCTTCTTCTTGAACTTTTCACCGCTTTGTCATCAAGACTTCTAGGATCAATCCCTCAGCCTCAGCCTTCTTCCGAACCACCTTGATTTTCTCAAGTTTTGTCACGGCAAGCCTTTATCTTCTTCAACCGCCTCTTCAATGCCTCTTCTCGTTAAAGAAGTAAAAGAGCTCACAATTAATACCGCAGTATATGTTAGTACCGCCAAGATTGTTAGGTATACCAGCTTATTATCGCTTGGTAGTTAAAGTTAGTAATCATTGTGTTTTGGAAAGACGTGTGAAGGTTGTAACAGAATATTCTGAATATATTCTATGTAATTAGAAGATATACATAGATAGTTTTCTTGTAAAGGACTCCTTAACCTATAAAAGGATGTCTTAGGTTATATTATTAGATATATCACTAGATACATCATTGTGTAAAAGGTTTCAAGGTTGTACACCCTGATACTAGCTCAAGTATCCGTATTATTGATTAATAATATTGAATTGTTTTGGTTAATACTTTGTCTATTGCATCTTTACTATTCTATTGGTTATTCTTCTAAGTGTTACCAAGTAGATTCCGCATACTTGATAACCTTAAGCTTTGTTTCATTCACAATTGTTTTTGGAATCATCCAAAGCAATATACTTATACACGCTAAGTAGATCCGAGGTTTGGGACTCACAAGTGGTATCAAAGCTTGAGTATCTGAAACTCCGTAATTTTACAGTTCATTCCAACAAAGCATAAATGGAATTTGAAAAACCAATCACATGTTGCCGCAAAGATCCCCAAGGTGAAGCAAGGAGAGTAGTATGATGGTATGGAGGATCAAGATTGAGCAAAGATTCTAATGCTGGATTACAACCTCTGGGAGATCATTGAAAATGGAAATTCTTTCATTGCAATGCCCATTCCAAGCAAAGAAGGTGAAGCCCCAACCATTCCAAGAATCAGGATGCAAAGAGCTTGCTACTTATGTCTCTCCCTGATGAACTATTACTGACCTACTCCAAGAATCAGGATGCAAAAAAGATGTTTAAAGCTATGAAGATTTGCTTGGTGGGAATGAAGCCACCGTGAAAGACCCGTAAGACTCGCTAAACAACATTTGAAAACTTTTGTGCTACCAAGGTGTAATCTCTTGATTCTATATACAATAGGCTTCAAAATATTGTTAGTAAGTTGGCCATTCCGGCTGGATCTCCTCATATGGAAGATGTGAACTCTAGGTTCATGAGAAGTCTACCAAGTGAAGTAACACACGTAGTTGTCGACCAACAAGCCGACTTTGAAAATGAAACTTGTTGATCTATACAATAATTTTAAAATTTTGAGCATCAGTTAAGAAATCCACTCCAAATCGCTAGCTCAAAATCACCAAATATAGCATTTTGGCTCACCAAACACTGGCAAAGTATTCAATGATGTCATTTGTTAGTATCGCTAGTACTAATATTGGTACTACTAGCATACAAGTTAATTCTACTAGCCTAAGTGATGCCACTGTTAATGCTTTTCTAGCTAGTCAGCCAAATGGATCTCTGGTTATCCATGATAAATTGGAGCAGATACATGAGGATGACCATGAAGAGATGGACATTAAGTGTAGCACCCCTCGAGTTGAGGGCAAAAAAGTTCCTCCAGAAGACATGAAAGAAGATCATCATCCACAATGATGAAATCACTGGCTTTGACAACTCCAAAGTCTAATGTTACAATCAGAAAGCCGACACTTTGCTAGGGAATGCAGGAGCCCAAGGTCACAGGAAGGAAGAAACAGGAGCAGAACAACCAATGAAGAAGATTCATTTTCCAAGGCTATGGTAGCCATTGATGGAGTTGGGTTTGACTAGAGCTACATGGCTCATGAAGAAGAAACTCCTCCCAACATTGCACTAATGACATTTTCAGACTCTAAGGTATACAATGATACATCTTGTACTAAAAGTGGTCTGAATAACTATGAAACAAAAAAACTTAGTATGATAAGTTAAGGATAGAATTAAATCAATCTGAGTATAACTTGGCTAATATTAAGAGAGGATTAGCCTCTGTAGAAAAACAGTTAGATTACTACAGAGAAAGTGAGGAAGCTTTGAATGAACATATTGCAGTTCTTAAGAGAGATATGTTATATAAAAGATGCCGAAATATCTGCGGTTTCAAACTCCATCTAGATAAAATCAAGTTAGAAAAGGATAACATTCAAGCTCGTATGGACAAATATGCATATTCAAAAGACTGTTCCCATAAGATCATAGAGGCTGGCCTTCTTAAACCAAGAAAGGGTTTAGGATACATTAGTGTTGCACCACCTACTTCAGGCTTATACAAACCTCCTAAATTTGAGCTGTCTAGCACATGAATAGAGGATTTTAAAGAACCTAAAATGCAGTATGGACCTCAAAATGTAAATATAAAAGTGACTAATGAGGGTAAGGATTCTTTTGATACCTCACAAGTCAATACTTCTACAGATGGTGAAACTAAATCTATTCCACATGTAGAGACTGTCCAATCTAAACTAAAGGAAAAACCATTTAGGAACACAGTCATGTATGCTGAGATGTATAGGTATAGAGAAAGATCATCCACTCCTAGGGGAAACCAAAGGAATTGGAATAGACAAAACTCACAACACCTAGAAGAAGAGTTTGTTAGGTACAACAAATCATGCTTTGTATGTGGAAGTCTTGAGCATCTGTAGAAAAACTACAAGAATCATAAGAAGGGTAGTATGTTTCATGGGGATAGTTTTGCTAGAGCGAATAACAACTATCTCACTCCAAGAGAAGTTCTTTTGAAAAATGGCCTTAAAACTATCAATACTGCTAGGCCATATTGTACTGCTTACCCCCAACCAACTGTTTTTTGGTGCAAGACCCAATAAATTCTTTACTAAATCAGCACCATCAACTGACCCAAGTCCCACTTCAAGAAAAACAACATCAAACTTTCAAACCTTTAAAAAACATGTTGAATTTTACAAAAGAAGTTTTAGTACTGCCAGACCCAAATTTGTATTGGCAGGCCAAAACTTAATACTGGCAGGCCAAAACTTAATATCTAGACCAAAAACTGATACTTTCAGGTCTAAAAGTAATGTTGTTTGGGGTAACAAGGGGAATGATGTTAATACCTCACCATTGGGGTTAGGAAGACACCAAAACCCAATAGTGCATCCGGTAATTGAAGAAAAATTACTATTCTTGATGCACCAGTGCATCCAAGCCGCTGATGCCTGGGTTCCCAAAGGAAACCGATTTCCTTTCGTTAGTCATACTTTTGTACCGTCATAATGGAAATACCTCTGTTTGTGTTTCTTTTGGTTTTAGACTAACATTACAAAAGTAAAGGCACAACACCGCGGAATGGATCGGGAGATGTGTGAGACATTGGCAGTTCTAGCAAATGGTGTGGTTAACTCCCCTTGATAGCTGTATACAACCACATGATGGAGATTTGCTATGATGATGATTTTGAAGATGCCAAAGCATCATGAGGCATTTGGACCTTCATTGAACATGAATTGATGGTTACAGTTAGACAGTTTATTCTGATCTAACCCACTCTTTTCCATTCTATCATGTTTCATGATAAGCAGGTTACTCCAAGGAGCTCGCATTGAGAACAAATAAAAAGTGAATCTAACACTTCCGTGTTAGAGGTAAACCGCCACGAAATGAAACCCTGGCAGAAGGCTATTAGAATGAGTTTATCTATCACAGGCAGTACTAAGTACTGAAAGTATTGGTTCTCACACAACCAGAGGTCATATAAGACCAGACTTTGATTAAGTGTCTTCCCTTACACTAAATCTCTTCTTAAAACTCAATGCAATATTGTTTTATAAGAAAATTGGGTTAATACTGCTTAGAAAAATATTTTGGAAAAATTTTGTACTGCTAGGCAAAATATTTGTACTGCTAGCATAAATTGGTAATGTTGGGTATTTGTTTAAGTACTGTTCAAGAATAACTACTTTTTGAAAATAGCCATTGAGATTTGTTATTTATTATCCTCAAATGGTTTCTAACTTGGAAATTATTTACTTTCTATCTTTTAATAGATTACCTTTCTCTTAAGTTTCCTATTAAGTTGAGTCGGTTAATCTAAAAACCTTAAGTCTTGTTCTATTCTTCCTTTCAGCTACTCCATTTTGTTAAGGAGTGTAGGGAGAAGTGAAGTATTGAGAAATTCCTCTCTCATCACAAAAACACTCAAGGTCATGATTTTTTAATTCAGCTCAACTGTCAGTCCTGATTTGTTTGACTTTGATTTCATTTTGGTTTTCTATGTTTCTAACAAAGGACATAATTGTTTCAGCAGCCTAACTCTTCTTGGTGAGGAAGTAAACCCAAGTGTATCCTGAGTATTCATCTACTATGACAAGGGTATACTTCTCATGATGGATAGACATTGGACTGATGGGTCCAAAGAGATCCATGTGAAGAAGGTGAAGGCAGCTTTTGATTGAAATTTTTTGTTTTGTTTTAAAGGATGCTCTGTGATGTTTTTCTTTTTCACATGCTGAGCAGGGTTTATCCTTTGAAAACACAAGAGATGGCAAGCCAAGGTCTTTGTTTTGTTTTGCAAGATTGTTTATGTTTTTGAAGTTCAAATGGGAGAGTCTTTTGTGCCAAAGCCAGTTCATAGTATCAGTGGCTTTGACAAATAGACAAGTCCCATTCTGAGTGAGTGTTGACATGTCCAACACAAAAACATCTTCGCTTCAAGGGGATATAATAACTACTACTTTGTTAGCATTGAATATGGTGCCTTGCTTATCATCAAACTAAGCTATATATTTGGCATTACATAGTTGACTGACACAGATTAAATTATACTGTACCATTAACATAAGCTATTGTAGTAACAATTATACCACTACAGTTTACTGAACCATACCCTTCAGTGATACATTATGAGTTATCAGCAAATACAACCTTGGGTCCTGGTTCTTCCACATATTTGTGCAGATATTGCTTCACACCAGTCATACTCCTTGAGCATCCACTATCTAGATGCCAAACAGGCTCCCTAGTGTATCTCTTTCTCATGGTGACGTTGGCCCATTCTCCATTTCTTGTATGAATTTTTCCAACACTCAGCTTCTCACCTTCTGAAAGTGCCATCAGTGCACTGACTCTTACTTCTTCATCATCTGAGGAGATAGCTTCCTCATCCCAATCAAAAGTATCAGTTACTAGACCTTTGTTTTTAGCCTAAAAAGGTTTAGAGGTTTGTGTAGCCTGAGGAGTAGAGGGTGCTGCCTCAAGAAGTGCAAGTTTAGCTTTTGCATGTCTATACTTAGCTTCAAAATCCTTTTGACCCTTTTGTTCAGTACTATTTTGAAAATACTGTGAGGATTGAAGCATTTTAGGTTGAAACTTGCTTGTCCCTGAAGAGGGACTGTTTCTTGAAAATTTGTATGAGGGTTTCGAGATTGTTTTTGAAAAACAGTCTTTTACAAAATGACCCTTTTTGCCACATTTAAACCATTCAGTGTTATCATAAGCTTTAGCACCAGAAAAATTAGACTTGTTTCTTTTGATAAAACTTTTTAAGTTAGCAAGGAGAGCCCTTTCTTGAAATTCAATTTGTAAACCATTTAGGTACTCCTCACTGGTTCTTTCATCAGCCTCATCATCAGAATTTTCTTGAAAGTCCTGAACAACACCATTAGAAAAGAAAGCAGTTGATATGGGTGCAACAATTAAGGTCTTTTTGGTCGCCTGAATCCTTTTTAAATTAGGGTATCTCGTAGAGATTAAGTTGTCTTCATAGACAAACTTCCCATATATTTTAGGGAGCTCAAGGTTTTGTATGTGATTAGCATTTCTGAGACCCTGAGAGAAGCTTAGCCACTTCTCAGGAAGATTGTTGGCAAAATCAACATCTATCTCATGCTTGGTCAGGGTGACACCATCATTGGTCTATTCATTTAGAAGGGTTTTATAATAGGTATAGGTCTGATAGAGACTTTCAGAGTCTTAGGCCCTGAAAGTGTTATACTCAAGTTTCAGGTCCATGATCCTATTTTCCTTAGTATCTGAGGGACCTTCAAAACTATGAACCAAGTCAATCCAATTTTGTTTAGCTGTTTCACAGTTAATGACTGATTCCATTATATCATCAGAGAGACATGATATAATGATGCTTTTAAGGCGTTGGTCCTGATTGACTATCCTTCTCTCATCAAGAGTCCATTGAGCTTCAAAGCTCTCAAACCTTCGCTAGCTTTTAGGGACAAATGGACCTTCATTAATACACTTAATGTAGTAAGGTTCCATTCCTGTTAAGTAGCAAAGCATGCGCTTTTTCCACTTATTGAATTTTCCAGCTTCTAGTAGGGGAGTAACAGCTGAATAGCTTCCTCCCTTTTTGTCGACTAGCTGAAGTACATTACTATCAGCAATGGTAGGATCTTGATTTTAAAAACTTTGAGACTCTGTTTAAAGAAAAGTTTTACAAACCGAGGCTCATATATCACTGTTAGCCTTACACGTCTAGTTTAACTAGAAAGTTAATCTATCCGTGTTCCATGCTTAAGTAATGTAATGATGAACTTTGTTAATAAAAGAATAAAAACGTAAAGTAAAATAGACACAAAGGTTATTCAACGTTTAATTCTATTTGCAATTAACAAAGAATTATACCCAAGTGTTTGCGGAATAACACTTGGGATTGAAATTACAAGTATAGTAATCTCCTCACTAAACTTAAGTTAAGCTTAAGTACAACTATGCTTAACCAACTGAGCTAACCTCAAGGAGTTAGTTGTGTTTGGAGGAGTAAAAGGAGTTTGTGAATGTCCAAGCATTAAGTGCACAAACTTGTCGATCTTTTACTCCTACTTATGAACCTATTTATACACAAGTTTTCTACAACCGTTATTGAAGAAGACAACGATGACCTAAGCTAGTTTGGATAAAAAAAACTTACGTATTTTGTCTCTGTTACAATCTTCTACTTTGGGTATAGGACAATGTGTTGGAATCACTCCTAAACAGTATTTCAAGTATTTATATTTCATATGTAATAGGTAGCTTTATTATGGCCTTTATGTTTGTTTAAGGTCAAGCTTATGTAGAAGGCCCATAAGCTTAGGCCCAAGCCCACATAAGAAAGGATGGGAACTAGGAGTGTTGCCCTAGCTTCCCTCCTATAAATAATCTTGTAAACCCTCACTTGAGGGTTGGTTGTTCAATTCATTCTCTCTTTCACTTGCATATTCATAACCGGCCTAATATATCTACGCATAGTGTTTGGTTTGTGTCTTGTTCATCCGCCTCTTCTCTTTGTCTCTTTCTATTAAGCTTGTGTTGTAAAACTAGTGACCTAACAAAGGGTATCAATCGCCAAATAGTTGGGTGAACTCGCTTTGTTTTTGAAGTTTTATGGGTATACTAAGTAAGGTCTATGACTCAATCTTTCATACGCTTAAAGCTTTCTTTTTACATTTACAATCCAAGATTCTTGTACTTTCAATGTTTTAGGTGTTAAAGTTTAAGTTTTTAAAAAGTTTCAAACTTTATGGGATATCGCTTTTAAGCTTGTTTTTGAACGCGGTGTATCATCCTACGATAACGCTTTTAGAGGCTTTGGTTCATCAAGTTCCACACTTTTGTGTCTTTTGGTGTTATTGAAGCTATTTCATCACACAAAAACGGGTTTAGAAACATATTTGGGCAAAATCACTTTTATGAGTAATCCTACGCCGTATCAAAACCCTATTTTACGCTGTAAGTTTTCCTTGGTTTGATCTTCATTTTCGTGGTTTATTCCATGTTTTCTTACTTGGATAAGTCCTAAAATACGCCGACTTTGGATATCTTTTGCACCGCGGAAGTGTAAAAGATCATTTGGGATAAAACCCTAAAATTACGCATAAGTTCAACTTACGCCGTAGAAATCCTACGCATAAGATTTTCTTACTTGCTTCCTAGCTTACGATGCAGGTAAATCCTACCTAAGTTTAATGCCTAACTTTTGTTGTTCACGATAACTTTAGCTTTTTCCTCGCCACGCGTAGCTAAAACCTACGCTGAACTCTCATTGTTACGCGTAACTTTGGTGTTTTTACGCATAAGTGCTACTTGGTTATTGTGATTTCTACGCCTAAGGACACTTCATCAACAAAGGTTCATTCGACTACAAAGATCCATTTTACCACACAAGTTTATCAACATGTCACAACCACCATACTCTAACTATTTCCCTTACACTTATCCTCAACGACAACAACAACTAAGTCCACAACATCAAGAATGGAATCAACAACAAGCAATTTATCAACAACAATTTAATCAACAACATACTCCACAACTTGTCGCAATTCCACAACCTCAAATGGTTCAACCACCACCAAGTCTTCAAGTTCAACCGCACACAAATGAATTCAATCAACATCCATCAAGGAACACTATGAAGGAACCCACTTGGTTTGCAAAGATGTGTGAAGCTTTAAGCACCTAACAATCAATTCATGAGGCCGATCACTTGATAGACCTCCAATGCTCACTTCCAGAAACTACGATCAATGGGTGATAAGGTTCTTTAGGTTTTGTGATCTAAAGAAGCCACATGGAAAGTTCTTAAAGAAGGTTATCTTGAAAGGTCCATTTGAGATGCCTACTATCATTGTACCCTGAGATCCAAATGCCATTCCACCAAGAGATGAACAAACAAACATTGCTATCGCAGCATTTGAATCCTCAAGAACTTCTACACTATGAAGTCGATGAGCTTGCCATGGAATACATCCTTTTAGGATTACCAAACCCAATTCTTCGTAGTGTTGATGCTCAAAATCAGCACAAAAATGTGGGATCATATTCGTCTTCTTATGGAAGGATCAGTACTCAATCAAGAAGATTTGGAATCCAAAATTTACTTGGCTTATGAACACTTCATGATTGAACCTCGAGAGACACTAGAGTCTTATCATCACCGATTTTCGACATCATCGATTTGGATAAACACAACATCATCATGCCAAGAATTGCAGTGAATACTAAGTTCCTAAGTAGTCTTGGTCCCGAATGGGAGAAGTATGTCATTTTTCTCCGCCAAGCGAAGAACATGCATCATTCTACCTACGGATTGTTGTACGATTACTTGAAACCTCATGAAAAGGAAGTTGATCGAAAGGATTCTCCGCTCAAATTGCTCCACCAACACATCCGCAAAATCAACAACAACTTGCCTTATATGCTCAAAACAGTTATTCTCCTCAACCAAAGAACTCAACCAAATGCTTCAAACACACCTTCACAAGAACAACCTCAACAAAATCAATTGGTTCCATGAACAATGCTCAAGCATATGTCGCTGAAGGACCGAGGAACCGATCCGTTCAAAGCATTGCAACAAGGATTTGTGATGATTGCTAATGCTTTTAGCCGTTATACCAACAAATCCAACAATCGTAGATTCGCTCTCATCTAACACACGACTCAAGCCGCTGTGAACAATGGACGTTGAAGTTCGAATCGCGGATTATGGTCGCCGATGGGCGGTGGTCAAGGGTTTAATGTGGGTAGGAATAACAACAGAGCTCGGTGGAACAGGAAATGCTCAAAATCGGTTGAATGGTCTTCGATGCTACAACCGCAATGAGAAGGGACACTGCTAATGCATGCCCAAAGCCAAGGACTAAGGGCGCTATTTCAAAGAGGCTCTTCTTTTGGCCTAAGGATGAAGTCGGTGGAACTCTCACGACAAAGAACGAGCTTTATGGCAAATGCCGACTCGTGATGATGATATGGAGGACTTGCGTGCCAATGCACAGTTATGTTGATGGCTAATATGCAAGGCTACACATGAGTGACACAGCCCAGAGTATGACAATCGATGGCTTGTCTCGTGTACCAACAAACCATATTTATCTCGATCTCATATCTCCGCCAACATCCAATCCGCAAGGCTCGAATGTTCAAAATGAGCCATCCACATCTCATTCCGACGATTTTCAACTAGACCTCGTAGTTATATTTGACGATCAAGATGACCAAACGGTTTCCCTTGATAATCAAATTGACTCGGTGGTTATACTTGAGGATCTCAAGAATGATCATGTTGTGACTCACATTGAACACGCGAACTTTGCCTCATCCGATTTTGCTCGCTAATACAAGACCAACAAAACCATAGTGGAAGAATGTCTGCAATTAATCGTGACTTGAAAAGTAAAAATGCACTATTAACAAAGGATTTTGAATGTTTACAAAAGCAACTCAACTTTTTCAAAACTCAAGAAAAACGGGAAAACGGTTTTGAAGCAGCCTTTGCCAAATCTTATCAAAACTAAAATATTTTAGAACGATTGATGCGTGATCTAGCCGCTTCAAGAATGCTTTGTTGTCCTAAATAGAACAACTGATACATGAACATAAAAAGCAAATTAACGCTCTCACCTTGGAAAATCAAAAAGCTAAGGTCGAAGTTGTTAAATTGTCAAAAACAGTTCTCTGCATACAAAAAGCATTCAACGAAACTAATAGATGATCATCTTGAAGAAATCATCGGCTTGCAAAACAAACTTAAAGAGTTTAAAACCGTTGTTTACAAACATGGCGAGTCGGTCACAGCCATTGAAAAGTTTACTTTAAAACCAAATCCAAATGGATATGGACCTAATCTTGCCGACATAAAACCTAAGCTTTCAACCAAAGCATTCAAACCAAATCCTCGAAGTTTCCAAAGGCACAATATAAAATTGATAATTCTGTTATGAGTGTTGTTGAATATCATCATCAAGAGGAATTAGATGCGGAAGACGAGAGTCGATCAAAATTAAAAACTGTTGTTTACAACAAACCTTTTAATTATTCAAAACCGTCACTTTCGTCACACCAACGGATTCTTCTAACACACCAAGAGTTATCATCAAAACACCTGAGTCTTCTATTGTTAATCCCAAAAGCATTTGCACAAACTTATGGTCCTTTACCTTCCATTAGTGAAGTAAACTCACAACCCGAAAATCGAAAAATTCTTCGATATTTTGACATTTTCATGGCTGACCTCAAAATTTTACAACATGAGATAGAATATCGACCTGAAATCAAAGTTGAACATTTTCAATCGTCTCTGGCGCGAGAACAAAGAGACATTTTTCAGAAAAATCTTTTACCTAATGTTAAAAACTTGAAAAGTTGTGCAATTCCTCGAAAAGGATTTTCATAAGGAACTTGGGGTCATGAAAAACGCGAGAAAACGAAACATCTATTTCTAAACGTAAAAAGAAACTCTTGAGAAAAGATGTTGATCGACTCTTGGAAGATGTTATCCGTGGCCGATGTTCAAAATGTTGTGTTATTGAATTCTTTGTCATATGCATTTGATAATATCCTCACGATATCGCTGTTTCGTGGTAAATGTTGAGAACACCGATAATGTGCTTCTGATCGAGTCCTAATAGTTGAAAACAAACGATTGTCAAACTAACCAAATGCAATACGCCATCTTAATTGGTGTCAAAAAGATATTCACGATCAACAACTTGCTTTTCAACACAAAATCAACCAGCCTATGCGGCAAAACCTTCGATTCTAAAATTGAGCAACTGGATGATCAAAACGTGTCTTTCAAGTGTCAAATCTCAAAATATGAACAAGAACTTGTAAAAGTTAAAAAGGAATATGGTGTCATATTTGATTTACTCAAAAGACTCGTGATGAAGCATCAAATGAACTTGATCATTATCTTGCACACACTAAAGAAGTTATGCATTTTGCCGAAATGTTCGGTCTCGAAAATCAAGATCATTCACACTATCATCAAGTGAAGAGGAATGTTAGGAAAGTATGAACAACTTCCGCCAACAGTCATTAAGAGATTAGCCCCGTGAACACTTAGTACTCATACACCTAGAATCTCTACAGCCAAACCACAAGTAGCTAACGTGCTTCCTTCTACCTAAACAGAATAGTTGAGCCTTTTCCAAACGTCCGACTTCACCTCCTAGAGCACTCAATCGAAGAATAGGAAGTTGCTACCTAAGAAAAGATCAATCAAGAATGCTAAAGTAGAAGAACACCCTAGGACTCAATAAGACACACGCTGCCTCCACTATAGATATTAAGGCCCGCAAATGTAATAGAAATAGTGATGTAACTAATGCTAAACCGTTAAGTACTTTTGATATTCACCTAATGCACCTTGTGATATTTGTCGTAAAAGTATGAATTATTGTCATGATAAATGTGTTGCTAAAGCTATCATCTCTCGCTTAAGGAATCTAAGAACCGAATACCTCTAGGCCCACTAATCTTTCTAAGTCTGTGCTTGGTAGACCGCCATCTTTAGATTCTAAGAAACGCATTGTGTCCCCTCGTAGCTCCGCCACCTCCTAGGAATGTCGTACCACCTAGTGCATTCACTAAGACTAAAGCAAAGAGTAGTTATAGATGGCGGAAATGGATATATAACACACTAGGATTTAAGTGGATACCTAAAGCTATTGATGTGTGTATATCTACTATATCTGCTATGGAACCCTCTAACATTTCGGGTTCCACATCTACTTCTATTCCATCCGTGTCGCCTCGGTGTAATCGTGTGATACAGATCATTCTCTGGATTGTTGATAGCGGATGTTCCCGACACATGACAGCAATCTTAAACTGTTATCAAACTTTATTGCAAAGTTCATTGGCACCGTCAGTTCGGAATGATCACTTCGCAGCTGTCATGGGCTACGGAGATTATGTCAATGGGAACATCGAAATCAGCAGGGTTTACTATGTGGAAGGCCCCTCACAACTGCTTTCAAGAGGTCAATTTTGTGATGGAGATTTGGAGGTTGCTTTAAGGGAGAAAACTTGTTTCATTCGTGATCTACAAGGAAATGACCTTATGTCCGCTCAAGTAATTCTAGTCTCTAAACTATCTCTATGCAAGACATGGTTGCTTCCTCTCCCATTTGCTTACTTTCTAAGGCAACATCAACAAAATCCTGGCTATGGCACCGTCGTCTCTCACATCTAAACTTTCAAACCATCACCAACCTTGCTCGACACAAACTAGTTGAAGGACTCCCACGATTCCGGTATTCAAAAGATCACCTTTGCTCACCTTGTGAACAAGGGAAAAGCACTCGTGCTCATTTTCCTTCAAAGGTGGAACACGTCTCAAAGATGCTTCATCTTCTTCACATGGATTTGTGTGGCCCGACGCGCATGCAAACGATCAATGGCAAACGCTACATCTTAGTAATTGTTGATGACTACTCACGATGGACTTGGGTCTACTTTCTTCGTAGCAAAGACCAAGCTCCACAAATGATCATCACCTTTCACAAAATACATTCAGCCCGAACAACCGCCGTAATCATCGTAATGCATACAAAGGAACTCAATTTGTTAACAAAACCCTTCGTGAATTCTATGAGAAAGTGGGAATTCAAAGATCAAACATCTATTGCACGCATACCCCGAACAAAACGGAGTTGTTGAAAGACTAAACCTAACGCTAGTGGAAGCCGCAAGAACAATGTTAATCAATGCTAAACTTCCAGATACTTATGGGCGTAAGTCGATTCATCGTGATGCTATACTCAAAACCGATCTATGATCACAAAACGCCACAACAAAACACCTTTCGAGCTTGTCCACAACTATAAACCGAACCTCAAACACTTTCATGTATTTGGATCCCTTTGCTATCCGAATAATGATCGTGGTGATTTTGGAAAGCTCAAAGCCAAAGCTGATATTGGAGTCTTTATGGATACGTGATAATTCTAAAGGTTTCCGAACCGAATCGTCGAATCCAAGGAGGTAATGGAAACGATTCATGCTCATTTCGATGAACTACGGAAATGGCTTCGAGTATAACAGCCTTAAACCCGGTCACAACCGCTTAAACTTCCCTCAACCCCATCATCACCAAGAAAGCCCGCCTAACTCGCCAACAAATGGAAAGGTTATTTGCTCCTCTGCTCGCGGACGATATTGATGAACGTGCTCCGTGTGTATCCGCCGCTTACGCTGACAACCCGATAATATTCCTATACCCGATACACTGCTACAACAACCATCCGTTGAAGATGCACCTACACCAGCTGACTCCAACACAACAGTTGAACACACCGCTTCCAACAATGATGAACCAAATGATGATATTCTCAATGAAATACCCCACTGCAGATTTTGATCCAAATGCTTTTCCCGCTTGCTAATGAGACCGCCGCACGTGATGTCGCGGAATCTTCAACAAACCATTTGAACCCTCGTGACCGCACAATGTATACCAACATCAACCTCTACACATAGATGGACAAAAGACCATCCTCTCAAAACATTATTGGCAACCCAAATCAACCGGCCGTTACGACAACGCCTTACACAGACGGTGAACATTGCATTTATGCACTCACCGCCTCGCCAATCTCAACCTAAAACATCAAAGACGCAATGACAAAAGACAACCGATTGAATCCATGCAGAAGAACTCAACCAATTCAAACGCCTTGAAGTATGGAATCGGGTTGAAAGACCAACAGGGTCTACGCCATTGGTTTAAAATGGATTTGGAAAAACAAATTGATGTCAAGGAACGCCATCCGAAACAAGTCACGCCTAGTTGCTAAGGGTTATCGCCGTGAAGAGGAATAGACTTTGAAGAATCTTTTGCCCCGCTGCTCGCCTTGAGGTCGTTCGGATATTTCGCTCGCCGCTCATATGAATATGACGGTCTATCGATGGATGTCAAAACGGCGCTCTCAATGGACAACTTAAAGAAACGGTTTATGTCACCAACCGATGGATTCGCTGATCCCGAGTTCCAACCATGTTTACAAACAGAACAAAGCTCTTTATGGTCTCAAACAAGCCCCTCGGGCATGGTACGATAAGCTATCATCTTTCCTCATTGCCAATAATTTCACCAAAGGCTCGGTTGACCCAACTCTTTTATACAATATCACGGGACACACATCTTAATTGTTCAAATTTACGTGGATGACATCATTTTGGGTCTACACATAAAAAGTTTTCAATCGCTTTTGCAAAACTAATGAAGAAAAATTTGAAATGTCCATGATGGGTGAACTTACGCTCTTTCTAGGACTACAAGTTCATCAATCACCCCGTGGTATTTTCTTGAGTCACTCCAAATATGCCCTTGAATTGTTAAACAAATTTGGAATGAAAACTTGTGACACCTATGCCACACCAATGGCTCATACCAAGAAATTAGATGCTGATTTACATGGGAAATTGGTGGACCCTACCAAATACCGAAGTATCATTGGGTCCCTCATGTATCTAATGTACCAGCGACTGATATTGTTCTTTGCCGCTTATCTATGCTCCCGTATCGGCCGCGACCAACTCGAAACCCACCTCTCTGAGGCTAAAAGAATCCTCTGATACATAAAGGGAACCATTAACTTGGGATCCGTATCCGAGGACTGTTTTGAACTAATCGCTTTTAGACGCCGATCACCAGATGCCTAGACTCAAGGAAAGTACTTCGTGAGCTTTACAATTTCTGATAAATCGTGTCTTGGCAATCAAAAAGCGGATTGTACATCGCCTGTCATCAACCGCGAATATGTAGCCATGTATGCATGTTGTGCTCAAGTCATATGGATGAGAACACAACTCAAAGACTATGGTTACTTATTTGACGTAATCCCATGTATCGCGACAATCGGAGTGCCATTGCCATCTCGTGCAACTCCGCCAAAGACTAAATCAAAGCACATCGATCTACGCTATCATTTCATCAAGGACCACGTGGAACAGGTTACCGTTGAACTATACTTTGTGGTATCGAATACCAATTGGCGTGATCTGCTCACCAAAGCCTTGCCTCCCGCTAGGTTTAATGAGTTGGTCCACCAATTGGTATGAGGTGTTTGACTCAAGAGGAATTGGATGACCTCTTAAAACAGCCTTAAAAACCTGTCAAACACCAAAACATCTTCTGTAAATAATCTTTTCAAAAACAAAATACAAAAATATAAAATCCGATAAAACAACAAAAATATTCTCCTAATCTATATTTCTTTCAACATTGCAAGTAACATTTTTCCACAACACTTTAATCTTTCAAAATTCAAGATTTTTCCGATCAAGTGTTGAGGGGAGAAAATAATCTATTAACCGCTTCAAAACATCTCGGTACTTGCATGTTATCTTATCTCTCGTTGAATCTTTTACAAATGGTGGTACATTTCTCGTTCAAAGACACTCCTGACTTTATTAATAACCTTTCATTATTTTCTCAAGTCGAAGGGGAGTGTCGTCAAGTTTCTTTCCTAAAATCTTCGTTTGGTAACCAAAATGGAAGTTAAAGGCTTGTTTGAAAAGGAAAAGGTGGAGGGACCAAAACTGTCTAAATCTTAAAGATATTTTTAATAAAACATCCTCCACCTACTTACACTTCACTTCATTTATTACAAAACCTAAAACCATCCTACGCTAGAATTCATTCAAGAAAACCGTGCTTTTGATCATCATTTGTAAGTGTTTTGAATACAACATGTTTTTAAAGAAGGTTTTGAATTTCATGTAAATCCCACTCAAAACGATTTATACGCTGTGATTATAGTGTTCTACGCTACTGTAAGAACACACAATCAATATGTGTGTGTTTGTGGTTAAATGGATTATGTCAAAATGTTTCAAATACATTAAAGATATCATTTTAATCTCATCAAAACCACCCGTAAACACTAATTGATGATTTTTGAAAATTAAGGTTTATGAGTCGAATTGGGTATTTTCGAATGTGAAGTGCTTTGGTCAAAAAGATTGTTGAGTTATGCTTATGTGATGATGAATTGATGATATCCATGCCTTATAACCACCCATAAACCTTAATTGATTCAGAATTAGGAATTAGGGTTTAATGTTCTAAAATTGGGTATTTTTGATTCACTGCATAAAAAGTGTTAAAACTTGGTCTACATGCTCTAACAACATCTATGATATACCGAAAACTTTGGTGCATAATCCATGGCTAGATCTCATACGCGTAGAATTAGGGTTTAGACTACGCCAGTATTGTTCTACGCATAACTAGAAAATGTCCAAATGTGTTTTGTTCGTCATAAATGAATGTTATGTGTTAACATTGATGATATGATGCTTTATTTTCGTGCTTGCAACACTTAATATTCGAATCAAGGTTGTTGTTAATCACGCGATAAGGATCACCTTACGCGTAGCTTGTTATGCGTAAGATTAGTCTTACGCGTAGCGTTTACGCATAAGGTTCTACATATGGGACTACTACGCTGTATCCCGTGAAGGATATGCGAACATGACCTCTACGCATAAGGTCAACTTCACGAGTAGCCTTACAGAAGGTTAATATATGCCTACATAAGCTCTACGCATAAGGTCCCCTTTTTTCCTTACGTAACACTTCTACGCTGTAGTTAAGACCCTACGCGTAAGTTTACTTCACGCATATATCATTCCCCGCTCACGATAACTTTACCAATCCTACGCATAAGCCGAGATCATACCTTCGTTATGAATTGTTACTTGTACAAACTTGTAAATAAACTAATCATATCATCACTAATCCTAAAATGTCACTAATAAACTGAAATCGTTTGATATGTTGTGAACAATAAGTGATAAAATAAACTTTAAAACTTAAAGTTAACTAACTCACCAAACATTTCACGACGTCATTGGACTATTGAATATACAAGTGACTTAGGACTCGTAAATATCATTGACATCTGACATTCAATAACTAGACAATAAGACCATCTGCTGACTAACATTATGTCTTTCGATATGTTGGTTCTCTTTAATGTTATTTCGTGATCACCACATGGTGAACAAATGAATATGGATGCACCTGAAGTTCTCTCCATTGCCGATATCTATCCTCATGGCTATCCAATGAAGATAGGAAAGAATAATCTCGCGGTTGACTTTGACACCCTCACCTGCTCTGAATCTTCTTGTTTAATTGCTATTGACATTCTGAGGACTCATCCGTGACGTAACATGCTTTCACACTCGCAACTGCTCCTGAGATCTACATCCAACAGCTTCCGAACACTATGGAAAGGGTCAAAGGACATACCGCCGCGGACGGTGACTCAATCACAAACAAGTCACCATTACACCGCAGACTTAAGGGTCGTTCTCCTAATTCCCTGATGTCGATCCAACCAAACTATATGCCACACCCGCCAAGAGCTCACTCTCCAATTCTTAATCAATATCTTATGACGAGGCTACAGAATAATCACCAAGCATTCTCACGAGAGCTTAAGAGTATTCCTCAACCTCGAGAACTCTCTACATGATCATCACCAAGTCCTGCTTTCGGTCGTGTACGCTATGAGCACCCTAAGCTCATGGAACTGCAAATAGTCTAGGCATTGGTCAACAAGAAACACATCGCTATCGGCTCGATTTGGGATGACATGATGTCATTTCTCAACAAACTTGGCTCAAAGATTCCCTACATCGGATATACTAAATTGTTGATCCAGAGAGCACTTGGACTTCATCCTGACATTCCCAAGAGGCTCAATGACCCGACAATCACGACATGTTGTTGAACCCATTCTATTTGTCAGAATCAAGGAAACGCCTACAAAGAAACAAGGTGCCGTGGCTGCAGATTTTCTAACTCAAGATGTCAAAAGCTCGAATCGCATAAAAGGTATCCGAAGCGCAGACAAGGCAAAGTTGGTCATCTCGACGAAAAATCTTTGGAACCCCGTAAGGAGAACCGAGAAGTGCTGGAAGCGTCACAAGTTCAGATTGTCAGAGGAATGTTCCAAAGAAGAAACCTATTCCAAAGCGGAAGCCTACCACTAAGAAAAGTTCCTTCTCGGAAGCCACTCCATCCTTTCACCCGAACCGCAAAGAAAGCGTGACGGGACTCGATGCACTGACACGATGAAGAGATTACATACTAAACTCGCAAAGGATGAAAATCCTCAGTACCAAAACCCAAGTCCTCAAACTAATAAAGGAAAGGGAAGACTCGCACTTGTGCCACAAGATGAAAGCTCAAGAAGATGAAGAAGAGCAACCGGATCAATCATACAGAAGAAGTTTCACAATTAGTTAGACATCTTCAAAAGTCAAGAATTTGCTAAAGATCAAATGGGTGGCCCAGAGGATCAAGTGGTGCTGCCACTCCTCTCCGATCCCATGCGGTTAATCGACCCGATAAGGGATCCGGTGCCACCACTCTTGTGCAACAACAAAAGCCTATTGAGGACACTATTGAGTATGATTTTGAGAAACTGGAAGCCGAGAAAGAAAAGTCTAGAGATGACGAGATGACTATACAAGTTTCTTCTAGACAGTCCAACACACTCAAAGGAGAAAACCTCAAACTCCTAAGGACCTCAAGTCCTCATGTCTCCTCATCATCGACTCTTCATCTCACTCATCACCACCACCATCTACAAAAGTCAACCGATCATCATCCAAATGCGGAAGAAAAACCTAAATCTTGGATTTCTCAACCTCATAAAAAGATTGTGAAAGCCGCCCAACAAGTCGAAGAAGGACATACTTTACAAAACTAAATTGGTTTGCTGACAGATTCAAGACTTAAATGATGAGAAATACAAGATGGAGAAAGAAAGGGAATTTGTTCAGAAGTTCATGAAGAAACATCGAAAAGGAACCGAACGAAATGATCGAAGGTTACACTAACAAGTACCTTCAGGATATCGTTCCTAAAGTCCAAAAGGAACGGGAGAAGACAGCAAGAGATCATACTCACAAGTTTCTTCTCGACACTGTCCCCGGTGACTAGAGAAGTATTTTCCGGACAACTCACCCCTAACATCGTAGCATTGGTTAAACATACAATGGCCAAAGAAGCCGATCTCTCTGAACTGAAGTTAATCGCTAAACTTGTGATACAAATGTCAAAGCGATCCGAACGCTTACTTCGGATGAAGCTAAATTTTTCGAAAATCTACTTGATTTTCAACTCAGATCATCATGCAAGGAGTCACCCGATCAACCCAAACGACCAAGAGATGACGATGATAAGGACAAGGACTCGCACCTAAACGCCGAAGCAACTGGTAAATCTACTTCAATGCCACCTCCTCCACCACGGACTTCTTCTCAACAAAAGTCTCCTCCACCTCGGTCTTCTAATGATAAACCCTGGACGATTCCGAAGTTACCACCCCCGACTCAAAAAACAGGTGATTACTTTGAGTATACGGGTGGTGACGATGAAGAGGTCCTTGAGCCCCTACAACAACCCACCTCACCCAAACAAGTGCAGAAACCAGAATCATCATCAAGGCCTTCCAAAAAGAAGAAGAAGACGACTCAGCCTGGAGTCGTCTCATGGCTAGATGATGATAAAACCGAAGAGTTTGAATGGTTCTCCACACTTGTCAATCAAACTCCCTACCCCGATGAAGGTCAAGAATTGGTAGACGGTTCTACATTGAGCACGCAAAACTTTTGCAAGAAAAGTTCCATGTGAAGAAAATGACAAATCTGAAGTTAGCGAATCAAGAATGAAGCGCTTCAACTTAAAAAGACAGCTCAAAAGCCTCGAGGTCGAATATCATCTTGAGAATATCGCTCAAGCTATGTCTAACAACATGGATTGGCTCAATCCGGAAGCAAACATTGACTTCACACAAAGGGACAACCTCCATACTACAACCGATTGACCAAAACCCCTACCACCATTGGCCAAACAGACGAACCACATCGGATTCCCTTCCGACATTTCTAACAGAGACTGATTTTTTCGAGAACAGGACTATGGATTCTCCGAGGTCGACTTTGAGAACTTGTCCTCAACGCATCAAGACATGTACCTTGCCAAAGTACGGTCGTATGAGACAATTCTCGAATCGAAGTTCAACGTGAATTTATCAAGTCGTTCTCATCTTCATTAGACGATCGTGATCAAAGAACGCGGTTGAAGATATCCGGATGGTCGTTGAATCTTATCGACGCTGTCAACCTCTACCTCCAACGCTTACTCTTCCCGATCTCAACCAGCCTCTCTCAATATATACTCATCACAAACCTTTCGCGTTGTTTACCATAGTGAACTTCAAAGAAACTACTTAATGGCGTGTAGTGAGCTCCACAAATTCGGGATCATACTTGAAGCGGTTAGGGATGGATTGGCGCATGTGTTGAAGGATATACGCCGAAAGTTGGGTCTCCTAAGCGCCGGAATTCTCGTGAAAGGCGATGGAGAAGGATCATCACCATGATTGATGAACGGTTGTTCGGGGATCATCGCACGATGGAGAGCTATGTTGGTGGTCGCACCAGTGAGAAACATCACGCTTTCAACGCCTGCTGCGCACTCCTGGGAATATCACTGCACTTCCCGGTACCCCTTGAATTGTTTCCTTCATATAATTTTGGATGTGTGATTAAATATGTCTATGGCTTGTGCACACATAATAGTGTACAACCCGTAATTGTCAATGACCCCGTGGTACTTCGCCACAATCCTTATAAAAAGGAGCGAAAGCTTCTTATTTTTGAGTAAAACCTATCAAACCTTTCAATTTTCAAGGTTTTGCTCAAAAGAACAAGTACTTCCCAAATGATGTTTTTCAAAACCTCAACCGTTAATATCACTAGTTGAGGGGGAGTATTTGAAATTAAAACTTTGTTCACCAATTGTTCTCAGTGGTCGTCTTCCCGCAACACTCGAAATGGTCATATTTATTCTCAAACGCTCAAAAATAACATTTTATATGCCATTTTTGAGGGGAGAAAATTGTGTGATAAGAAATATGTTGTACAAAATGCAAATGAATCGGTGTACCTCAGACTTAACCAACGAATTGACGGTACTAAACTGTTAGTAACGAAAAAGACTTGTCCCGGATGGGTAATAATTTCAAGCTAGTTCGCTAGTGATGTAAACGTGTCTCGCAAAGGACTTGTCTCAGTAGAATGTACCATTCGAGAAACTTTTGATAGACATGAACTCGACGGTTTGACAACCTTCTAAAGTTTGTCTACACCTTCAAGGTAGTTATTAGAGCTAGTTGTCACCTAAAAGCGGACAATGTAACTCTTTAACTATGCAACGTAACCGTGTCTCATGGGATTGTCTATCTTCAGGATCAATTCAAAAGTAGCTCTTTCCTCACTTGTGCATTTTAACCATTAAAACTATTAAGCACATGTAGAGGGGGAGTATTTATGCAAAACATCATCTCTCACAATGGTTCAAACATGTTTTCCATTAACAAACCCTTTGAGAGATATTTTTATCATACTGATGGTTTTAATGGCAAATATAGGTTAGTCATGGAGTTATAAGGTGACTAAGGTTAGGAATAACCGTCCTATGATCCGCCAGAGCAGGAGGGATCTACCCAAGGACACTACCATTAGTTAGTGTTAGAAGTCCTTAGGAATGATTATAAAAAAAGGAGAAAATGAGAATCGGAGAAAGAAGGAGTTGAAGAATCAAAAGAAAATGTAAAGTAAAGGGTGAAAAGAAACAGCCCTCCAGATTATTCAACTTAGGGCAGACACCGGGTTCAATTCATATGCTACTGGTTGTCACTTAGTGGCGCCGGTATTGAAGATTAAAAGTCGTCATGGACCCAGTGACGCATGCACTAAACCTTCTTATCCACTCAAGTTTCTCTCAACAGAAGCTTGTTTCATTCTCACAGGGAACCCTACGTAAACTATCGGCTTTCTCCTAGAGATTGCTGGTATTGAAGAAGGAGACCCTCTCCCTAGTCTCCGCTCAGGAAAACCAAAACGCACTATTGAGTCTAGAGCCACGAGATTCATCAAAAGATCTCTTAGGAACACTTGACATTTAATCACTTGATGATCAACTAATAAGATCATCAGTGGTTCATATCGAGTCCTTCAGATCTTAGCAATCTATCGAGAACATTTATGAGAGGTTCACATCTGTGATCCTCAGTGATTGAATGGAAACTCCGCCAGGTCAACATCAAACAGCCTGTCAGCAGGTCACTTCGGTAACTCCCGTGGATTACGCGGTGTGTCTCAACGGTCTACAGTCGAGGGGTGATGCTTCGGTGTACCTCAGCGACTCATCTGAACTGTAGATGTACTTCGGTACATCGCGTTATCTCACTTGTGGGACTCCAGTTCAGAACGGCCTTTGTAAATTAGAGTTGTGTCCTCACACTATGCTGTTGACGGCTCAAGTTCAAACTTGTAAGTGCGGGAAAAGCTTATTACTAACCGTTTGAAAAGTTTTCTTCTTATGGAAGCTCGGGCGGATGATCGTGCTTATTCTTCTCATGCTCACGCCAACATCATCACTAATGGAAGTTCTATCTCAATGCAACACAACAGTCAGAATGATTCTTCATCAATCAAAGAATCTACAAAGTCAAAGACTTACAAAACTTCATCAGGATTGATTTCCAACGTCAAAGAGCGTGTGAGCATGTTGAAGAATGACGTGGAGACACTGGAGCAACGAAGCAGACCTGAGGCAGACGGATGCAGACAACAACATACTATCAATTTCACCACAAAGAACAATGATAAAAGAACAAAGTTAAAGATGACGTCAAAGCATAACTGTTCAAAGATAACTATCTCTCTACACGGGGGAGATTGTTCGAATCAAGGCAATTCCTCTCACTAGAAAGAAGAAGAATGTCGAAGACGTCACTGTACTATTACATCAACGCCTTCACCGTTTACATTCATACATACTTGAGGGGGAGATTGTTGGAATCACTCCTAAACAGTATTTCAAGTATTTATATTTCATATGTAATAGGTAGCTTTATTATGGCCTTTATGTTTGTTTAAGGTCAAGCTTATGTAGAAGGCCCATAAGCTTAGGCCCACATAAGAAAGTATGGGAACTAGGAGTGTTGCCCTAGCTTCCCTCCTATAAATAATCTTGTAAACCCTCACTTGAGGGTTGGTTGTTCAATTCATTCTCTCTTTCACTTGCATATTCATAACCGGTCTAATATATCTACGCATAGTGTTTGGTTTGTGTCTTGTTCATCCGCCTCTTCTCTTTGTCTCTTTCTAGTAAGCTTGTGTTGTAAAACTTGTGACCTAACACAATGCTTCTTTCTGAATAGCAGTGATGACACTGCTTTGATCCTTATCCATTCAGGGTAAGTTTGACCTTTGCTTGATAAGGATTCTTCCTTATACGTTTCAAACTTATCTCTCCTTGTCCCGTCATTCCTTCAGTGTTAAGTCTCCAGTCTTCATAGTTGTTGAGGAGACTTGGGGTTCAGTGAGTTATTGTCATCAATCCCTGAACCCATCACCTTCTTCTTTATCCCAGATATTATTCACTGAGTCCCGTTTAACTGAATGGAAAGTCTTCTTAGGCTTGTTCTGAGCTTACTGAAGATGACTAACTGAATGATTGTTCACTCAGTGACTTGAATCTTGTTTATGGTTATACGACACTTTAGAATACTTTCTATTCAAATCCTTGATTAAGGGTAATTGGGTACTGAATGGATCCAACAGTTACACCTTTTTTCCGCATTTTGATTTGTCAAAGGGAATTGATACCTACACCACATCTTTTGATGCATGCACCACAATTTGTGCATTACAGTTTATACCGTATAATACCGTAATGCACAAATTATGATGCATATATAAAAAAATATGGTGTGAGTATCACCTCCCTTTGTCAAAAGGTAATGTGAAGAGTGAACTTAAATTTTCCCTATGCACATACCCCATAAAAGCAAATTATATTTGACCAAAAACATTGGGGATTTCAATTTCAATGTTACAAAAACAAATAGATTATGCTATCCGGTTTCATAAGTTACACGATACTAAGACTTTGTTACGGTGCTTATTTGAATAATAATTTTAAGTTCTAACAAACAACATCTAATTTAATTTATCAAAATAATATTTTATTCTGTTAGAATAAACTAACCAAATTTTAATAGATTATGAATCCATTGATTAGAATCGGCCACTTTTTAAAATGCGTGATTTTATATTGATACGATGATCGACATAATAAGAGGAATTTATTTTTGTGTTATTCTATATGGGTATATAGTTATAGACATTTCACTTTATATGATATAAGATCGAGAACATCTTTTGCTATACATAACTACATAAGCATGGTCTGAAAACTTTACCATCCGAGATGACTTTTTCTTGCATCCTATGATTGAAGTAGATATACTACGAACAATCACGCATAATGCCTCCTCTTTTACGAAAGACTGATCATATGTATAAAAAGCGAGTTAAAAATTCAAATCTGTAAAGAGTGCTCGTAATTTTTGAAAGACTATATTAGTTACTCAGTGCATTAACTAGGTACAAAGAGTTTGATTCTACATTAGTCACACATAATATAGCTTATGTTTTGAAGACGAGAACAAAGAAGAGAGTTATTTTACATATCAAATTTTTCTTACATACCAAGAGACTCATCTACAACATCCATCTAAAAAGAAATCAATGGCTGAGATTAAAAACATTTTATTATTTCACTTATTTTTTATAATTCAAATATCTCTTAAACCGTTAATCGTTAAGTGAAAATATTTACACCGTGGCGAAGAACATTTAATTATCTTTATATAGACAGGCACTTTGATATATTTTTGAAAAAAAAAATTCATTTTTTTCATGTTTTTTCGTCTTTTTTTACGTTACTTGAAATTTGCATGAAAAAATCATATATGATTAAACACTAATTTGAATATCACATGTGATATTAGTGTTAAATCATATATGATATGTGATATGATATGTATATCATATGTGATATTACACTAATATCACATGTGATATTACATATCATATATGATATAACACTAATATGATATATGATATAACACTAATATCACATGTTGTTTTTTAAATTATATAAAAACATAATCCATAACTTTGTACTTTTTTAGTTTACGTTTCGAGAAAAGTAAGATCAGATTGAATTAGATCTGAAGATCCTATGGTCAAGATCGGGATCCTATAAGATCTTAAGCTTTCTAAGATCCTGCTTAAGATTCAGATCGTTTTTACTTTTTAGAACCCTAAAATTGTAAGATCCTGAGATCAAAATCAAGATCTTAACAACTATGGTTTGAAGTCCACTAAACCTTAACCAGACGTAACAGTGGTAATCACCACGCGTTAACACCATCAATCACACATTTACCACATTTACGCCCCCGCCCCCTCCTCAACCCCACCATCACTCGTTTACCAGCTGTTAATACAAATATCGTCACTAAACGTTATTTATATTTTTGATCTTTACCTAAGTTTTGTTAACGACAAAAGTAAATTTATTTTGTATAAAAGCTTAAAGCTTGTCAAGTTTAATAGATATTAGAACAAGCTTTTTCAAACAATATATTCATCATTCATGCATTTACATTTATGATTAGTGACATCTTGATATGACTCTAATCATTATGTATGATAGTTTTTAGAATGAGTTAGGTTCTTAAAACCAAACACTACTTAAGTACTTGCATATTTCTAAATATAGAAATATAACATATGACATCATGTGTTGCATCATGGAAATCATTGGAAGATTTCATTAGATATTTTGTGTGGATTTGTACTCTTCATATGTTGCACAATCTCACTTAGATATAGTTGACTTTAGCAAAGATTTTGATATCTTGCTGTCAGACCTCCACGGTACCAAAATGGTACACGGGCGGAACCCTTTTGAGGGTTCCGTGGTCCGTGGACGCTCATGTCCATTTTGGCTATAAATAGCAAAGCCAAACCAAGTAGTTTTTCATCCCTTTCTATCATACTCTCTTACATATCTTCTCTCTAACCTTTCTAACTCAGTTTCATATCATATTAGTGATCTATTTTGTAGCAAAGAAGATCAAGTCACATTCAAGCTTCAAACGAGAAGTTGGAAGTCTTGTTTGTTTAGTGTTGTATGATCTAGTGTTGATTCATACTTCATTGTTATATTAAACCATCATAATCAATCTTGTGAGTGTGAGTGGTTAGTATTTTAGTCCTCAAAATACATTGTGTGTGGGAGTAGTTGTACCCTTGGAAAGAACTCGACATCTAGCTTAGTGTCGGAAATAGTGTAAGCGAAGTGTAAAGGTTTTCTCCACCGGTGAAAGAAGCTTGTTGACTAGTGAAGTTAAACTCTCGAGTGTGAGACTCGGGGAGTGGAGTAGGGCAAGGAAAAAGAGTCCTTGTAGACCGAACCACTATAAACAACTTGTTGTGGTTTGATCATTTCTTTCCTTAATTACTCTTTACATATTGCTTGCATATTTCATTAACATATCAAAGATCAATATCAATTGATCTTTTCAATAAGTTTCAAAACAAAGTTTTAATTGGTAAACTATTCAACCTCCCCTTCTAGTTTTCTACACCAGCATTAACCACTAACAATATAAATTTGTTTGTAATCTTTCTCTAGTTTGAATTCAGTGTTTCTTTTTATATGGGTGAAACACTTTAACATATTAAGTTCATTTTTTACGCATATTATACATCGTTATTGAAGCATACTAGCAGGGTATCTGCGCAATGCGGCGGCGGATATCCTGTGATTAAATTTTATGGCGAGAAAATATTTTTTATTTATATGTTTTTTCTAATAATAACTTTACACAAAACTTCAAAAACCCATGGTGGTTGGCTCATGGTGGTGGCGGTCGGGTTGTGTGCATGGTGGTCTGCTCATGGTGGGCTGTTGGCTCTCTTGGTGGTGCTCGCCTCATGGTGGCGGTTGGATGGTGGCTAGATGGTGATTGGATGGTGTGTTGTGGAGGTTATGTGAGATGAGATGAGATGAAAATATTGATGTTTGAGTTTTTTATTTGGTATTTGTGTGGTGTATAAATTACTCTTTAAATGGATTGTTACAAGTTTATAAATGGTTTAAATGAGTTGTATTATTTTAGAAAGCTGTTACAAGTTTACGAATTTAATAAACTTAATTTTTAGATGTAACTTTTATTGTTTGTATGCAAAAAGCTATTGAAATTTTCGTAATTGCCAAGTGTGTAGTTTGAAATTTTAAGACTTTCAATTTATAGAATGGCCTAAATACTTTTATAATAACTAGACGAGTACCCGCGCCTAGCGGCAGCGATGTCTAGTTTTCTGCAAAGTTCCGATGACCCATAAGTTTCTTTCAACAAACTGTATTTGTAGCATTAGAGAATCGTTTTCGAATAACTACAATTCTGATGCATGGTTGCATAGCAGCATAAATATATAGTTTTTAAAAAAATTATGTGGAGTCGATCTAAGTGTGTGAGTATATTTTCTAATAGGATTGTTTTAAGTTATTAAGATTTTTAGTAATATAGATTCAAGCATTACAAAAAGCAACGATATTATGTAGTTGGCAATATTATAGTGTAGTTTAGAGGTATAGCCAACATGTGTGACAGCTTTTTCTTATTTTGTCAGTAATTTAGGCAGTGATAACTATTTTTTTTACATGTGTATCAATTTGTATAGATATTTATTCATTGTTCAAAGCTATTTGTTTGAGGTACAAATAATTATCGCTAAAGATAACAATACTATTTATTTTTTGTGATTTTAATAAACTTACATAACATTATTGATACACTGGACAAAGTGCTATACAATATATATTAACTTTTAAACGACGATTCATATATGCTAGTCCCTTAAATGGGGCAAGAGCAACATTTTTTAAAATAACATTATACAAATGACAAATTACATGTGTCAAAGCAAAATAAACCAAAAACTACAATTAGTTGGTCTCTCCTTTCAAAAAAATTGTCACGGGTTCCACAACTACTTCATCATTTCTCATATAATTTTGTCAAATTTGAAACCCGATTTCACTTCGGGTGGGGTTCAACGGTTGAACCGTTCCGATATAAAAATAGGTCGATTTAAACCGAGTCAAACCGATAGGTTGGGTCGAAAAAATGTCAAATTAAACCGGTCAACCGCCCGCCGGTTTGAAGCGTCCCGGGTCAACCCGTATCGTTTCAACAGGTCAACCCGGTATCGGTTTCAACGGGTCAACCCGGTATCGGTTTCAATTGATTGTTTTTAATTTGGTAGATGTGCTTTTAATTGGGTGTACAATGTGAATAAATTATTGTACTTTTAAGTAATAGGGTATTTTAATAAGAGTATTAATTATATTATTTATTTCTCTCTCCATTGACCATGTTTTCAACATTCAACTTTTAACATTTTTCACTTTTTCCACTTTGATCATTTTTCCATTTTATATAGTATAGATATAGATTTTTGACAAATATGCGGTTTTTCAAATTTGGTAGAAGATATACAACATTGCTCCAAACTATTTTAATCATTTATACTCCGTATTTTATTATTCAATTCAGATTAACTTAGTCAGATAAACGATGTTGCATTAATTATTTTTTTTAAATAGAATGCTTTATATCAATAAGCCTTATTTGCATTTTGATAGGCCTACATGGCTACATTTAATTACACAAACGCAAACATGAACCATTAAACTAATTACAAAGATGAACCATTAAACCAATTGCTCATTCGGGTTCAAAAATATACAAAAATATCCTTAGAACATGAACCATTAGTTCAAAACCAATAAAGTTTATTTAGTGATTACACAAAAATACACTTAACACATCCTTGTTTTACTATTAGACATCATAACATGCTAATTTCACAAAATACCCTATAACATGGTTGTCTTTTTATACAAAAATATACTATGGTAGTTTTATGAGTAGATAGAAAACTAAAAGAAAGGATAGTGGGTGGTGAATGACACTCTGTATGCTCAGATCTCAACATTAGGCCAGTGGCACGTACATATATTTATACTTGCATCCAACACTCCCTTTGACCATACTTTTTCTTGTATTGAGATTGAGGATGAGAATATAAGCATATTTACAAAACTGACATGGTCCATGCTTCATCCATAGCGATTTGTTAATTAACCTAATTTCGAATAATGGTTAATTTTCAGAACCAACAGTTTTATAGTATATCATCCATGTATAATAATCTAGTGCCAAATTAGGTAATACGAGTACCTCTTTTCCTTTAAACAATGAATGGCATGTGATCACTCTTTAACATCAACATGCTATATTTGTAATTTGGTAATTATATCATCCGGCATTGGCAACCATAACATTACCAATCTTGAAGAGGTAATTAGCTTGCCGGATCGGGTTAAGCTTAGTCCCTCAAATAAAAAGTACTTTGATGTTGTAGTTCAAACTAAAGGTGGCAATTCGGGTTGGGTTTATGTTGGCGGGTAAGGAAAACTCTAACCTGAATCTGACCAAATGATCGGGTTGACTATGTTAACCTTAAACTGTTTACACATAACCCGAACCTGACTCATTTATTCTGTATTATATACTTGAGTTGGCTGGTTAAATAGGTTACACGAGTTTAATAGGTTAAACGAGTTTCAGATTGACTCATGTAACCCGTTTATATACTAAAGTTGGCACATTAAACGGGTTAAATAGGTTAAATGAGTTTGTAGGTCGATCCGTTTAGCCCATTTAACTTGTATAATAAAATATAGAATACATTTTAATTTAAGAAAAAAATCTTAAACAAGTTAGCGGGTCGACCTGCTTAATTTATTCTCAACCCGAATCTGACCTGTTTAATAAACAGGCTAGATGGATCGACCCAAACCCGACCCTAAATTGATTTAGACTCAGCTCAAACCTGTTAATTTTCGTGTCGATTTCAGATCGGGTTTCGTGTTGAGTCAAAAATTGCCACCCCTAGTTCAAACTGCTCTTTGGCGGTTCCGAAAGAATGGGATATTTGCTTCCAAGAGATTTGAAAAATACCTTATTTTAAATCTTACTTCTTGTTGTTGATCTCTAATTCTCTCTAAAAGACCTTATTTCATTGGAATTAGATTGACTGGTTTTAATAAGTTATTTTTCAAATTTTATATTTCTTTCCTACTAGTCTTTTGCTCTAATAATTACTGACATTCGAAAAATGTAAAATAAAAACTCAGAAACATACATAACCCAAATGGTATTCTATATCATATGATACATAAGATTAGGTATTATCAAGATGTATCTTCAATGAGCGACTATATATATATAATCTCAAAAGAGAGGTGGAGGTGAAAAGGGTTTGAAATACGTGTTCTAAAGTTCCTTTTGAAAGATATTTACATATTGCTTTTACATATAGCTTTGAATATTAGAGCGAGTGAAATGGACACTTTCTCATAATGTTCATTTCAGTGTCACAATCATTTTTTCATCACGTCATTTAACCCGTCATCTACATGCTGTTGCGGTAACCACCTAACCAAAAATAAATAAAATAAAAAAATAACTCACTTTATATAAGCATATCTTACAATATAACTCAAATAAATAAATAAATAAAAATAATAATAAAGTCCTCATTTTGTTCTTTTGTTTTAGGTGAAGGAGACCACCTAACAAAACCTCAAAACACCCCTTCTCACGCCAAGATACCCCTCCGTCATGTGTTTCACGCGTGAAAGATGCCCCTTTGCTTGTGAAGGATGTCATCATAATGGTTGGTCTTACTAAAGTTATACCCCGTATGTTACAAGCATCCGTGAGAAGAGATCTAGTGATAAGAAAATCTGAAATGAGAAGAATGAGAATAAATTTCAGCCACATATTTCAAATAAGGGAGATAAATTTAGGAGAAGATGCATCTATGTTTTTTGGTGCATCTGAAATGTGCGGTTATGATTTCTTCTTATTCTTTTCATTTTAATTTTATTTCTCATTTGATCTTTAATCAGCATCCGTTGTAAAATTTTCACTTTTTAACCTCTTTGAATTTTGTGGTTGGTTATATATGCATGATAATGTTAGTGCCAATGATAATGTTAAGTATCGTCAATTATTTGGTCAACATTAACGAACGTACATCTGTGTTTTGGTCCCTAAATACTTCTTTATGATGGTAAGATTTGGAAGAAACTAGTTTGACCAGATTCGAAACATTAATTTTCAAATCGATATTATAACATTTTGGAGCCCATATGGGATCCACTAAAAAGAATTAGGTAAAATATTTAAGCCATTGCAGATAGATAGTCTATTTCGTTCCAGAAAAACGATGTTTTATCAGAAGAGATTCAACCCCTTTTAATGTGTTCGATTGTTCGTTTGACTATAGATATAGTGTAGTGTGGGATCCGCTAAACAACGTACATGTTTTTATTTCCGAGAACAATATTTTCAATTTTCTGAATACATATAATTAGTGTTAGATTACCATTCACCAATTTCATAAAAGCAAAAAAGAATGTAGCAAAAACACGCACGTAACATTATCATTGGCACTAGCAAGATTTTAACTACATGCACGTTTTTAACGAACGAGGAGAATAAATTGCATTTGTTTTCAAGAAATTATCGAAAGTATTTACAGATCTTGGATGAATATAAATTTTTTTGAACGAGATGATTATAAATGATTCTTTTAAGACATCAGGTATTTGTCCTTTAACTTAAATTTTTCGTATTAGTTATTAATAACAATCTAATTTTGAAAAACTCTTGTTTAAAAAACTCTAATAAAATAATTACAATATCCAAATTTTGCTTTATTATATGATGTTAATAAAATAATCAATAATGTTTGAATTAAAATATAGCACAATCTAAAAGTGTTCTTCGTATCACTAATTTACACGGTTTTATGGTTGGGTGTAAGTCATGTAACAAAGGGAGGAAGATGCGTCTTCAACCCCCTTCGACGCACCCTTCTTATAACATACATCTCACATGACGCAACATTGGTGTTTGTTTTAGAGAAGACGGTCGTTAAACGGGTTGGGAAAGAAAGAAAAGAGAGTTGTGGGTGTAATATTGGGTTTCGTGTGATATATTTGTGTTTAAATGAGTTATCTTTGAGTGGTAAAGCTAATTGTCTTATTACATAATGCTGATGATGTTGGTTGCGTTGACAAGCTGATATGACGATGAGTTTACGATAGTTATTGCCATCAATGCTACAGCCACTCTAACCCATCATCTTATAGGTACATTTGTACGCTAGCTAGATAAACTTTTGATTTCCAGCAAACAAATACTCCAACTAAAAGAATAATACCCAAAAGAGTTAAAATTTAAATTTACCAAATGATAAGTATAGTCAAGAAACCAGTTTTTGCAAAAAATAGCAACGAAGGGTTTCTTTCGCATTTATATTGGTTGGTATTCTGAAAGCTTGTAGGACGAAAAAGATGCTGTAAAATTGTGTACAGTCATAATTACTTAACAGTGCCACCTGATCAACACATGCAAAATAGGGTCCAAGTGTCACTTCCCTGAATGAAAAGACAAAATATACTATATGATTGGTCCCTAATCAGTCCACCCTGTCATATTTTACATTGTTTAACCTTTATCTTTTGCTTGTATTTCAATCTTACTCGTACTATTTTTGTTGAAATGTCTCTTGGTGCTTTCTTCAACTCGAGTAATAATGTTTCTTCTTCTTCTTTCTTTTAGAGGGTACTTTTGACTAGGGGTGGAAACGAGCCGAGCCGAGCTCGAGCTCGTTAAGGCTCGAGCTCGGCTCGTTTATATATATAAAGCTCGAGCTCGGGCTCGAGCTCGTTTCGAGCCTTATACTTTGAGCTCGAGCTCGGCTCGTGAAAATTTTCACAAGCTCGAGCTCGGCTCGGGCTCGTTAATATGATGTTTTGAGCTCGGCTCGTTAATTACATAAAGCTCGAGCTCGTTTACTACTTTTAAGCTTGTTTATACGTATAGACGATATATACACATATATAATTCTAGGGCTCGTTTAGGCTCGCGAGCCTACTCGAGCTTTTTGTACAGAGCTCGGGCTCGAGCTCGATTATTAAATGAGCCCAAATTAGGCTCGAGCTCGGGCTCGAGCTCGTTTAAGCTCGGCTCGTTCGAACTTTTTACCGATCCGATCCCGAGCTTTTCACGAGCGGCTCGGCTCGTTTACACCCCTACTTTTGACTAAATTATTATTTATAAGATACCCATAATTTTAAGTGATAATATATACTCTAAATAAGACTTAAATACTAAAAATACTAATCACTTTGAAAAATTACTATATATAACTAAAAGGCGAGCAACAGTGCTTGCAAATGCAAGCATTAATTGCCAACTTTCAAAAGTTGGCGAAAATAGTCCCTGAGGTTTAAATTAATCGTTCAAAGTAAAGTTCAAGTTGGCAAAAATAGTCCCTAAGGTTTAAGTGTCGCTGCAAAGTAATTCTTTTATAGTAATTTGGCAAAAATAGTCCCTATCCAAATTCACGGCTACAAAAGCAATACCGCTGCATCGCGCGGGTTCTCACACTCGTTAAAACAAAAACACAAGCAATAACCTTTTTTATATATATTTAACAATTTAAGCTGAGGGAGTACATCGATTTTATTACTAAAGGCAATTAAAAAAAAAAAAACTAAATTAAGTTAACTATCTTTTTCTTCTTCTGAAATTAGACTATTAGAATATTCACGGTAATGAAGCTTTATATATTGCATAATCATTAGTCTATAAACATTTTAATGTTATAAATTTTTGTTCACTATGTATAACTATTTTGTAACCCTTCAAATAACTCATAATAACACATGCATTAAATTATAAACATGTATATAAAACAAATAATTATTATGGTTAAAATGAGAGATAAAGCTTTATGTAAGTTTTAAACATTTTGATAAAACTACTATAATGCATGCCTTTATACAAGCACAACGAAAATCTGAATACTCATAAATATGCTTCGAAATGGAAAGATGTTTATTATACCGGAATCAATTATGTGCAAAGTGAACATAGAAACTAGAGAACTTGGGGGCCGTTTGATTTGTTGCTTGGAATCAAAATGAGTATTGAATTTGATATGTGGTAGAATAATAATAAACATAATTAAGTTTATCATTACCATTATTTATATTTCGATGACAAAAATATGATACGAAAAAATGTATATATATTTGTATTTTGTAATAAAAAACAGAGGGGCACATATAATGGATTTCATAGACATTGGTAGGTAATGAGTCTATAGCTGTGATATATCAATTTCATTCTTGGGCTCGCTAACCAAACACCTCTAATTGGTATTAAATCCATTCTTCTATTCCGATTAGGCTCTACCAAACACACCTTTAAAACGAAAGATGTTGCACTTCTATAGAGAATCAGAAAGAAAAAAAAAATATTTGTGGTGGGGTGAATATAATATTTATTACATAATGTTCATACGCGAGTATTTCAATTATATACTTTCTCCGTGTTGACTGTTGACTTATGAAGTTTTTATTTTTTAAATTTGATTTTAAATATTTTTATTTGTATTATATAATACTTGATAATAATTATATCAATAAAAATACATTTAATAGTCAATCTATTCATATATCTTACATCAAATATTATATAACACAAATAAAAATATTAAGGTAAAAGCGAAAAAATAAAGACTTAAAAAGTCAACAATGAATAATAATTACAGAACGGAGGAAGTAGTTTTGATAGGTAACGGTGCAATTGATTCATTTGATTGTAACTTGTATACCTTATAATCAACTTTCGTTGTATTTTAGGGTAGAAGCTTTTTGAATGGTTTATGATATGAGTGAGCATACGACTCGAACGGACCGGACTGACCGTCGGACCCACCGAGACTGGACCGGACCGGACCGACCACATTCGGTCCGGTTCGCGGTCTCGGCTTTTGGGCTAATTCGGTCTTGGTGCGGTCGATCGACAAACAATTTGGGCTAATTCGGCCTTGTTGGACCGGACCGACCGGGACCGAGACCGGACCTACCAAATTCGGTCCGGTCTCGGTCTAAGATTTGCCGAAATCGGTCTCGGTCGGTCGGTCTTGGCGGTCGGTCGGTTTTGGACGTGCACACCCCTAGTTTAAGATTCACATACTCTAATTAGAAAGTGTGATACTCATTCTGTCTCAAAATTATTGTCATGAGAGAGAAATCACAAAATATGATCACTATAAATCTTAACCATTCAAAGAGAATATTCCTCTAATACTACATATATGTTTTAGTTTTTACTTTAAAAAAATAGACAATTATTTTAAGATATTAAAAAAGAAAACATGAACTATAATTACGAAACAAAGAGAATATATGTTAATTGACACAAGACAATATATACAAGTTACAACTATACAAGTTACCTCAACAAGTAAACATAGTGGGTTTTTTAGTAAATATATATGAACAGTAAACGAAGTTCAAAATCTAACTTGACATATTATAAGATGGA
Source organism: Chrysanthemum makinoi (assembly GCA_910596185.1). Taxonomy (NCBI): domain Eukaryota; kingdom Viridiplantae; phylum Streptophyta; class Magnoliopsida; order Asterales; family Asteraceae; genus Chrysanthemum; species Chrysanthemum makinoi. The sequence goes on from OU343220.1 coordinate 126,794,380, forward strand.
AATAAATAAGAGTGAAGTAATAAAATAGTTTCTTTCACACATGGAGATATAGTAAATTATGAAATCATTTATCTCGTTTTTTCTAAAACTTTTATTGTGAATAATAAAATGTTTTCTTTCACACATGGAGATAGTAAAAATGTCAAAGTTAGATATATTTGTTTGGTTTATAAAAAGATTTGGAATCGGATTTGAATTTGGTTTATAATTAAAGAAAATAAAGTAAGAGAAAAAAATAATATTTTATTAAAAGCTTTATTTTAATTGTTAATAATTTCCATTATTTACAAAAGATAACATATATGGCATTAATCAATCTATCATTATCGGACCCACTTCAATTCCCGAAAACTAGAACCAAACATTTAATTTTTGAAATGAAATCATTCCTTTAATCCAAAAGCTATAAACGAAACGGTACAGATGTAAGTTCACTACTCCTTTCTTGCCTTAAACATTAGTATCTTTTTAGTATTATTCTTGTCTACAGAATCGTTATCACTTTCTTTTCATACGGTTTAATGCATTTAATCTAATTCACTAACGAGTCATAAATTAAGAAAGTGAATAGGTGGATCTAACATTTCCAATTTTAATAAAAACATATAAATCATACTGTAAAAATATATTCAAGTTTAATCATAAATCATACAAGTAACCATAAATATATGAGGTTTTCTAACTTGTGTCATGGGGGCACGAGTTTAGGAGCATTAATTAAACATAATTATTTCTAAAATTAAATTTATTTTCATGTAAAATGATGTTAAACTTGGCAAGTAAAAGAATTTTTGGAAAGTAATAATATCAACTTACATTTAATTATGGTCATTTTAATTCATTAAATGTTTCAAACATGTATCACCATGGCACATTGTAGACCTAAATATATTTGTAAGTGAATCAATTAGTACTGATGTGAAATGATAGACAAATACATAGTTTTGTTTTAGATTTTTTAAAAAAAGGATTTATGTGTAAAAGTAGTCTTGCAAAATCACAAATCAACAAACTTTTAGAATTTTTCAACATAAGATTCATCAAGTCATAAATCCAATATGTAAAGTTGTAAAGGATAATTAAAAAAAAAAGATCATTCAAGAAAAACAAATTCTATAAACAATTAAACATTGGGCACGTTTGGTTTATATCTTTTAGAATAAAGGAATTGTTTCATTCCAAAGTTTATTTATTTGGTTCAAGTTTTTGGGAATAGTTGTGAGCCCAAGAATGATAGATTGATTCTTATTAAATATGGTGTCTTTTGCAAATCAAAAAATATAATGGGCCCCACATTTATATCTTCACTCACAATCTATACATAAATTAAGAGTAAAGTCCAAAATACATCCATGTGGTTTGACTTTTGTCTCGCTTTACATCCCTAAACTTTTTTTTGGCACAAAATCATCCCTCCGTTAGTAAAGTTGGCACAAATACATCCATCTGTTAGCAAATTCAGTTAATAAGGACTAACGGTGCAAATATTTCTTCGTTATCTCCTAACAGAAGAGAAAATATTTGCACTGTTAGTCCTTAGGACTAACGATGCAATAAAATAAATTGCATCGTTAGTCCTAGGACTAACGGTACACCGCCACCTACCACAACGCCGCCCCACCCACGCCACCCTACCACCTCCCACCCAACACCACCACCCCGCCTCCACCCATGCCGCCACCGCCGCCACCTGCCACCCACTACACCATCACCTCCACCCACCACCACCGCGACACCTCCCCACCACCACCCTAGCGCGCACACCCCTACACCGCGCCACCCACCACTACACCACCACATCCACCCACCACCACCCCAGCGCCACCCACACGCCACCACCACTACGCCCGCTCCACCCACCTCCACCGCGCCACCACCACCACCCAACCACTCCACCCGTACCTACCGGCACTCACGCCCACCGCGCCGCCCCCACCGCCACCACGCCACCACCCGCACACCTCCACAGCGCCACCACCCTTATCCGCACGCCACCGCTTCCCGCCACCACCACCATCGCCTCCTTTACCACCACCATCAACAAAATAGGTGGTGGTGGGTGTGTGGTGTAGTATTAGCGTGGTGGTGGTGGAGAAATGGTGAATTAATAGTAATTAGCGATGGTGGCGTGGTGGCGATGGTTAATGGCCAAAATTGGCGTTGGGTGGTAGTGGAAACAAACACGTGGCGTGGAGTAGTGTCGTAGTAATTAGCGATGAGTAGCGATAGTGGCGGTGGTGGGTGGTGGTGGGCGTGTGTATTATTGGCATTAGTGGCGATTGGCGGCGGTGGAGCTGGGAGGTGGTGGCGTTGGGTGGAGGTGGTGGTGTAGTGGTGGTGGTGGGTGGCGGCGGTGGAGTTGGTAGGTGGCGGTGGGTGGTGGCGTTGGGTGGTGGCGTTGGGTGGTAGGTGGCGGTGAAAGTAACTGTTAGTCCTTAAGACTAACGATGCAATTTATTTTATTGCATTGTTAGTCCTAAGGACTAACAGTGCAAATATTTTCTCTTCCGTTAGGAGATAACGGAGAAATATTTGCACCGTTAGTCTTTATTAACTGAATTTGCTAACAGAGGGATGTATTTGTGTTTACTAACGGAGGGATGGTTTTGTGCCAAAAAAAAGTTTAGGGATGTAAAGCGAGACAAATGGCAAACCACAAGGATGTATTTTGGACTTTACTCCATAAATTAATTATTAAAAAATAAAACTACCCCACTTTTTTTTTAATAAATTATTTATCAACTATTATAATAAACTTTTTAATAAAATATTAATTTTTTTTCCTTTCTTATTTTCTTTCATTTTAAACCGAATCTAAATCCGATTCTAAATCCTTTTGCAAACCAAACGGGCGTTTAGGAGTAGTCAATCATAAAAACAATTTCTAAAAATAAACGTATCAAAAATAAACATCTAAAAAGAAGAAACAAAAACAATTTCAACACATTTATATCTCTCCTAATATTTGCATGTGTCTTTTAAAGCAAAATATTGATATTTATGTGCATGTATTTCTCATTCCCATTGCATCTCTCTCACACACAAACGCACACTCATATTAAAAACCAAAAAATCACACCCTTCATTTCTGCCATTTTCATCTGCATATAAACCACATTCTTTGCATCATCATTTCATTCATTTTCTGTTTTTTAGTGAGAGAAAAAACATAAGTTGCTTCATCTAGCAAATCATTTTTTTTTTCATACAACAAACTCCCTCACTTTTAGCAACCATTTTTCTGCATTTTTTGAGCTATTTAGAAATTCTTTTAGTATTTGCATACTAAATCAATAATAAAAAATATTGTCTATAGGGATTCTTTTTAAATGGCTCCAAGTCTTGATTGTTTACTATGCTCAGAAGATAATGATTATATTGGTTATGATAATGATGATGATATGTTATGGGATCATGGAAATAATCAAAATAGTACTCATTATCAAAATCTTGAAACAGAGTACTCTGTTCTTGATGTACCTTTGCAAAGTGATGAGTGTATAAATTTGTTGATTGAGAAAGAATGTGAACAATTTGTTGGTTTTTTGGATTATTTTAGTAAATTGAAAAATGGGAACTTTGATTTGGGTTCAAGACAAGAGGCTGTTGATTGGATTACAAAGGTTTGTTCTTTAGCATTTTGATTTATTTTTGACTTATTAAGAATTAGAAAGTCCATAGTAAGATCCAACTTTTAGTATCCAATATGGGAATTTTAAAAGTTGCTAATGTTAACTTTTTTTTTCTTGATCAGGTTCATTCTCATTTTAGTTTTGGACCATTAAGTGCATATTTAGCAATAAATTATATGGACAGATTCCTTGCTGTTTATGAATTACCTGTAAGTATTCATTTTAGTTAATCATATCATAATATATGATACATTAGTTTTGTTTAATATAATGAGTCAATTATTGTATTGTTAGGCCAAAGCTTGGGTGATGCAATTGCTAGCAGTAGCTTGTTTATCACTAGCATTAAAAATGGAAGAGACAGAAGTACCCCTCATCCTAGATTTGCAGGTCAAGATCTTATTTTGACTTCAATTATTGACTTTCAATGTGGGGTCAAAGTGAATTTGACTAAAAAGTTTTGATTTTTGGTTAAATTGCAGGTAGGTGGATCAAGATTTTATTTTGAACCAAAAACCATTCAAAAAATGGAGTTGCTTGTGATGGCAACATTGAAATGGAGGATGCAAGCAGTGTCTCCATTTTCTTTTATTGATTATTTTCTTTGGAAAGTCAATGGTGGTCAGCCTGTTTTAAGATCTATGATTTTGACATCAACCCAACTCTTTTTATGCTTAATTAGAGGTAAGATGATGATCATTGTTTATTACAGTAATATCATAGATTGAAGACATGAAATGTTGATTAGGAATGAGGACTAAAATGGTAATTTCACAATGTAGGAATTGAGTTCTTGGAGTTTAGACCTTCTGAGATAGCAGCAGCAGTTGCAATTCATGCGACTGGATCAACTCAATATTCTACCCTTGATCATCATGTTCAAAAGGTATTAATGATCCATAATGTTGTGCATTGAATATTCATATTGTACATTTGTACGGTGATTATGGTTGAGATATGTTTAGTTGTTAATAAGTTAGGATCCTTAATGTGATAATCTTTATAATGGTTTTTTAGCCAAGTAGAATCTTGTCCCATGTCACAAATGAAGCGATTCGAAATCCTTAACTATAACGATAGTACAATACACAACTTTCCTTTACATATGTTACCACTTTCAAAAGCACAAAACTATCGAACTCTTGGCATATGTAGTTACCCATACCCATATGGCTTGTATCTTGTGATGTTTAGACGTTAAAGACAATTTATAAACAAGAAAACACAAAAGAACAAAATTTCTTGTAGTCTTATATTTGCATTTATGCAACAAATGTTGTATATTAGACCTTTCTTTCAATAGTAGTATTGATTAAAGATTGTTGTTTCAATATGGTTTTTGCAGGAGCGGGTTCTTAAATGTATAGAGTTGTTGAAAGAGCTAACTGGTGATTATACGAGAAGCTTAATACGTGGTACATTGGCATCAATGCCAAAGAGTCCAATTGGTGTGTTGGAGGCTGCTTGTTTGAGCTTTAAAACTGATGATGCAACAGTTGAGTCATGTCTAAACTCTGCTAATAAAAGGAGGAGACTTAACAATACAACCTTTGATTTGGAGACTTAGCTTCACATTTAATTATTCAATAAATTGTGTGCATTTTATTTTTTACTTTTATTTTTGATAGGATGAGTATTTAGTGTGGTTATCATTGGTCAAATTACCCCCAAAAATGTCATAAAATAGGAATAGATTGAGACATGAGCTGTTAAATATTAGACTTCTTAACAGTTTGCAGAAGAGAGTTAGGGTAAGAATTGGGAAAAAAAAGTTTTGAAATATGAACAGTATTTTATGTATTCTTGGGTATAGATAGTTTCTTTTACTAATTTTATTAATCCAAATGGCGAACCGGCTTACTGATGTTGAGGCAATTTTTGCGAGAGAGTGAGAGGGCGCGTTTTTTTTCTTCTTCTTTTTTTTAGAACGGCAACTAAGTATCTCACAATACATACACCACATACTATCACACACGTCGTAAGCAAGATTTTTGTGAGAGGCTGAGAGGGTGCGTTTTTTATTTCTTCTTTTTTTTAGAACGGCAACTAAGTATCTCACAATACATACACCAGATACTATCACACATGTCGTAAGCAAGAGTTGAACTCACAACTATTGGGGAGTTTCTCACACAATAAGGGATACAATTAGAACAAAAGCCTTTTGGTTGTGTTTATATTTATTTGTTAGGCTGGGTAGTTTGAGTGGCGAGTGAATGCGTGAGATGGAGAATAATGGGAAGTTTTACGTGTAGTCTTATGTTTTTGCAATGGTAATTGTATCTCTTTTAAACATGTGTTGTCAATCTTTTAAAATTTTGTCAAAAACAAATAACACGTCATCAAATGGAGGAGCACAAACGGAGCTACAAAATATGATGAAATGGGTCTTACAGATTACAAAATGTAAAACCGAAAAAATTATAGTACAATAAAACTACAATTAGTTTCGTTCAAACAGGGTTCGAAATCTTAATTTAGTGATAATTATCGAGTTCATCGACATATTTTAGATGGGAGTTGATACTCTCATTATATTTTTTGATGCAAATATCATTTTAAATAAGTTATAAAGCTTGTTATAACACTGCAATGCACAGTTGTGATATTTGCATCAAAAAATGTGAGGAGTATCAACTCCCATTTTAGACCTGGTAATTATGGGTATGTTTGGCATAATAGGAATTTTGGGGTTGGGGTTTGGGGTTTGGAGAGCTCTGGGCTCTTTGGGGTTTGTATTTTTGTAAAATTGTTTGGCACATGGGCTTACGCTTAGACATATTATTGCAAAATTACTAAAAAAGACATAATTAAATGAATTTTTGTATATGTTAGATATTTTGTGGGTAAATAAGTAATTTATTGTTTAAAAGCCTCGGATAAAAGTTTTTAGCCCCTTTATCTGGCTAAAATTTTAAGCTCTTTTTAGGGGCTTATAATTTCATAAGCCCGCGTGACAAACGAGACTTATTTTATAAGCCGACTTATTTTAAAAGCCCAAGTCTCAAAAGCCCTTCGCCAACCACAACCTATGTCATGAGTGGCTCAATTGATCCCTTAAACATGGTGCGGATGAACGTAGCTTGTGGGATGAATGTAGCTTCTTGTGTCAAGAAAATTAAGATCGGCTAGAAAGTCACTTGAGCTGTGTTTTTTGATGATTTATAATGACCAAATAAAACTATGTTAATCTATATTTGGTTATATGCTCATCTTTTCTGTTGGGTTGAGTCATAATTACATATACTCAGTTTAATATAATTATGGGTACTTTTCTTATATTCTATCATCATTAGTTGTAGCTTAATTTTAATTAGTTAAAATATTTCCTATTAGTTAAATTAGTTTTTAAAGATCTTTTCAAAAATCCAAAACCAAAAATATTTGATAATCAAACATAAAACAAAAGACTTAAACGTGAATTTCAATTCATATCTCGCTGTGGAATACGAGAAGATTAGTCATCACTTGTACTCAAGTGATTATTAAATCTAACGGGAAAACTTTAAAAACTTAAAACCGCTTCGCTACACACGAATCATCTACTATGTGAAATGAGATTATTGAGGTTGTGAAACCTGTAGATTATAGATGCTGACTTAGAATCCATTTGGTTTACAATCCGGGATCCGAAACGGAATACTGAAATGCCCCGTTTTTATGTAGTTATTCCAAAACATATCTTTGACCCAAGGTTCACAAAATGACCCGTTTGCAACTTAGACATATTCTGAAAGTCCTTTTGCAATTCAAACTATTAGAACTTTCTTAATGGGCCAAATTATCATCCACAAAAAATATCTTTTCGATACATCAAACGTTTTCACGGGTTCTATTCCGGGCCCGTTTTATAAAAATATCATTTTGCTCTTTAATTAGCATAAATCTTTGCAAATTGATAACATTAGGTTTGTCAAAAGACAACCATTACTTGACAAGAGAGGTGGTTTAACATTGTATCATAACATTGTTCAAAAGATTGCCCATCTAATATCAAGCTTGAACGACCACTTCTTTTCACCGTCTATTCCATAGGTGCTTTACCCTTATCCTTCGCCGTCGCCTTAGCCTTAGAACCTACAAAACATTGAAATGTTTAACACATAAGCAAAAGGCTTATTTAAATTATTGTGATAACTTAACTATTACTTATTTAATCAACAGCAATAGTATCATATTGAGATTACAAGTATCACTTTCCAACCTTTGGTTGGTTTAAACCACCTTCCAACTACGACAAACACCTTTCAAATACAAGTTGGACTTTTTCTAGCATTGGATGAATTGAATGAATCCAATCTATGTACTTATACCATAATGTGAAACCCAAGAAAATATCGATTCAATACATTACATCATCACTCAATACGTAACTACAAGTTATTAGGAAAGTTAATATGCCAAGCTACTCCGTTCTTATGCAAAGGATAACTCAGATGATTAATAATCACTTAATCAGCAAGGTGTCTAGCCACTAGCGGATCTTATCCCTATGTTTCAATGCTTCTAATATTGCATAGATTTCTTATAATGGTTCTAAAATGCAAACCGAAACGACACAATATGCATGAATTTGAATGAAGTTTTGTTTACAGAAAACTGATAATTACATGGCTGGTAAAAGTTTTGCATGTCAGGGATAAAAATTCGACAAAGTCATATTTAAGGGACGAAAACTACGTGAGTGTTGTACCATTAAAATCTCAACTTACCCTAAACACTTAACAGACTTGTATACTTGAAACATAAACAAGTTTTTGACTCAATTAACATCCAACCCATTTAAATTAACCAAAATTACCGATTTCATATTTTGATCTGTTTTGATTAAGAAACACAAACTAAGCTTTTAATCTAAGCCTGATTTAAACTTTCTTGCACCCAAATTGTTACCATAGCTTTTAACCATGTTTCAAACTATGTTTAACACAAAACTTGAACAATATGACTAGTTCGTGAAATGCTTTTGACCCAAAATGTACCTTTGTCAAACACTCATGATTTCACCATCAAACTTACACCATTTATAAACTCAGTAACCAAAACTTACTAATAATACATCATTTTAAATCAAGTTCAAGTGAACAAAACTTCAAAATATACATAGTCTTATGAAAGGACTTAATCAAACAACATCTATCAAACATGAATTTACTTCAATGACACTTTTACCCCAAATTCTCGATTATGAATGTATGAACCCTACATGTTAATATGTTTAATCAACTTAAATTCAATGTTCTTACCTTATGCTACATAAACCGTTAAATACTTAACACAACCTAACAATCACCAACTAATTTAATCAGTTTTGCTTAACCTCTTCTTGCCATTTCCTTCTTTCACGTAACCCAACATAAAAGTCTGATTTTTTTAGGTTAATATAACTGCATTTTGGACACTCAACTTCTAACTCATTTACTTTAATCATTTGAACTTAAGGTAAAGTTTGGCTATGACTGTCTTCAGACTTAAAACTTCGCTTACTAACCAATCTCGTCTAGTCTTTATTCTACTATTCTCAAGCATATACTATCATAACCTTACGAATAATCTAGTCAAACAATCTATCTGGTTATTAATTCTCAACAAAAAAATAAAACACCAAACTCTTAAAAATTCAAGTGAATCTGTTTAGTTCCAAAAGATATAATCAAAGCTTCTTACCCTTGGTGTATTTATTGTTGTGCATCCATATTTTGAAACCATTCTTGTTGACGCCTATTTCTTCACAAAATTGGTGTATCAAACCTTCTCTTTCTTTCTGGATCCTCCATCCTAACTCCTGGGCGAAAGACAGCATCCGGTCCTTCTGAGCTTTAGTGAAGTTTGTCCTAGGTCGCTTTTGTGGACGCCGCCCATGGTTCCTGCTGGGGCTAGGGTTTGATGTACCCTCCAAGTTTTCTGTTGACACAGACTGCAAAAGAACAGGAATTGGACCATGGTTATTAGCAAGAGGAGATGGCCTCACCGGCACAAATGCTGAAGGACTTTGTTGATAAAACCACGTCGGTCCTGTCTTCTGGTTGTGCTGGTGTATGCGCACAACTGGTTGCCCAACTGCTACCTTCCTATGGTAGTTGCGGTGGCATTTACATGCTGCACAAAGCAGTGCTTCCATGGTGCCCATTTCGCCCCCCGGCCAAAATTCACCGCAACCATCTAGTGAATGATGATGAACACTCGCAGCTTGATTTTTAGTGCATTCCATGTAAATGTATCCTAGATTCCCTCCATTTCCTTGTGCAGCATGCACATGATTGATGAACTCCATTATCACTCCTCCTGCTAGATAAATCGAATTAGATACTTGAACGAAATAAACATACCAACATAATACAAACTATGATGAAGGTGAAGAAATGGTAGGAACAAAAATAAACGCCTACTGTGATGGTGCTCGCGCGGGTAGTGAAATAGATTATTTTTGAAAACAGTGCAACATTGATCAGCTACCTGAACAACAGCAAGGAATGTAGAGAACCAAAGTATTTCAAGGTAAACTCTGAGGAAAGAGCAATCCTAATCTTTGCGACCCAAGTAGGATTGTTAGGAGTGATGATACTAGCTATCGTTGAAATAGAAATTAGGATGCGTTATAGTAAACTGTCACACGTATAATACACGTGGACATGTCATTATTTAGAGTAAAAAAAAAAAAAAAAATCACAAATAGAGTTCTTGGCCGGTGATGAGATGGTTGATGAAACCATGCACAAGTATTATGAACATCCAACTGGAAAAAAAGACGAAACTTTGAGAAACATTGACAAAAGAATTACAATGTGGTGTTCTTGAAAATTGTGGGTTTTATCAATAATAATGTGTGTTGCATCTAGCTATCACACAGTGAGAGAAGTCATTTTGGATCTATAAGTGCATTTTCATTCCAATGTTTGAAAGTTTTTAGGAGGCTTTTGGAGGTAAATTATAGAAAGATGAATTTGCTAACTTAGAAAGATAAATCGTCACTAATTTTATGCATAATGTATTATTTTATAAAATTATGTTGCAGTTATTTTTGGAGGAAAAATTAAGTCAAGCATTGTGTTGGTTGGTTTTGACTCGCAGTTGTGTTGGTTGGATATAACTGCCATTTTTCGACTATAAAAGGTTGAGTTTGGTGGCATATTTTATATTTAACAAAATCTGATACAATTTCACTATCAAAAGACACAATCTAATGATGTTCATGTAGTCTTTATGTATGCTGCATAAAATACTAATCTTTGAGGTCGAATCCTAGATATGTTACTGCTAACCCTTCACAGGTGTTGTGACACGTGAACTATTTAATAAAGCGTTGCATGCTACTCTATGATTTTCTGATATTAAAAAGGGATAATATATAAAAAAAAAGTCGTCATATCTCAAACACCTATACAACAACAGCAGTAACAGCGTCATGTCATCATCATCATAAACAACAACTGAAACCTCAACCTTATTATCCAACAAGAGAGAGAATAGTCAATATAAAGGATCAACTGCTCTACGAATTATTAGTTGTAGAAGATCTTAAGGATGAGGATACTGATCTTATAACTATCCTTCGTCTGCAGTATGCTGAAAGTCGTCTGTATGCCTCCAAATCAGATATACATGCATTCAATCATGATCCAAACTTTGAACAGGAACTCTGCTACCTTGAACCAAATCAAATGGATACTCTGACAAAACTTATCGAAAGAGCTGCAGCTCTCGAGGAAACATGTAACAATCAAGTTCAGGGTACTGAGCGCAAAAGATATGATAAGATGACGATCAACCAGAGGGTAGTAGTAGAAGTTTCAATGAAAAAAAAAGGATCATGTGGTATCCTAGGTAAATCTGTTGCTACAATTAAAACTAAACCTATCCTCAATCAAGACCAAGGGGGCCAACCAAAAGAAGATGGTGAAATGACAGAGGAGATTAGAGAGTGCAGATCCAAGATTGGTTGAAAAGCCTGATGATGGCAATATAATGAAGGAAAAGAAAGATGTTGAATCGGATCCAAAAAGTGAACCCGTTTTCTTTAGAAGTGCTCTAAATGTTCTTACTTATGATCAAGATGCTCTAGGTCCATATCTTGCAGTTTTTCTTGCCATTATCACATATAACAGAAAGAAACTTGGTGATTATCTCTTAGAAACATCAAAATTAAAAGCTTCTTGCACAAAGGTACTTGCCCAAGAATAAGAATCAAGTCCTACAATTTTTTTTTATTAAAAAATAGACCATATTGATCCTTCAAAATATTAGAAGGGCCACTCTTTGAAATTTATTTGAGAACTTTTTGCTCAGAAAACTAGACCCTAATGGTGTTGCCGATATAAACCAATTAATCCAGCATGGTACGCAGATTACGACTGGTAATGAGAAACAAAGGACATTCAGGAGAGGTCATGTGAAACAAAAGTATCATGGCTTTTGAGAGCATTTTAGAGCAATTAGCATTTAGCATTATTATTACAAAGCTCATTTGGAAGAAAGCATATAGCATTTATAAAATTATAAAAACACTAGTTACTCAATGCTCTTTGAATAAGCATTTAGCGTTTAGCATTTAGCATTAAGTCATTTTACACATTAAAATTACAGCTACATGTACGCTACAAAACACTTTTATATATTAAACCGCTACCGTTAGTTTCAATAAACACACCCTAACTATCCCACATTTCTAGTTCAGCGAGTGGATAATAAAGAAGACACCCTTTCGGAAGCTTCCTTTACAAGTATGAATCTCAAGGACTTCGAACCATTATCAGATTGTCTATTGTTATATCTAATAGCAATACTTAGGAGGGTTTATATGTTACTTAGACAATATTAGGGGTTTAATTGTATTTAGTATAAATAGAGTTTAGGAGTATACTTAGATTAGGAAACTAGTTGATTGGCTTCCAAGGCAAGCATGTAACCATCCTATGGAATTCAAATTCCATAGGGATTGTACCCCCTCATCCCTATAAAAGGAGGCGATGAAGGATGCTAGAGTTAGTACATTCTTCCTTGCTCATTCGTTAATTAATACAATGTAACGTTTGGGGTCATGTACGTGTTTACTTTGGGTCAATATTCCGCGCTAGCTTACAAGGTTTGTTAGCCTTTATTTCCAACAAGTGGTATCAGAGCGACGATGGGTAGTGATCTCCAGAAGGTCGTTACTAGTTCGAGACGTAATAGGAATTTCAGCTTTTATTTGGCGGGAAGTTGCAGGTTTAAACAAACGTTGAAGAAGAAGATACCAAAGCGACGTGAGTGTTTTTTTATTATTAAACAAAGTTGAAACAATATTTTGAATAGTATTATTTTAGTATTCAATCTCAGGAGGAAACTAAATACTACAAAGGTGACGGATCGAGTTCTTGATTTTATTGTTGCGGATTTTCTTGTGGTTCAAGTTCGATCGTGGTTCAATTGGGGATTAAGTTTTAAGGTTATTCAAATTAATTCGATTTGCAAGAAGTGGTTTTAGCAACAACGGGTATATTGCACATGACTTGTGAGGCTTATCGGTAAAGTTGGTTAAAAAAACTTGACAAGGTTTTTAGCAAGGTTAAAGAAGAATGACTAGTTCTATCACTAGGTTTAACATTGTAAGCCTTGATGGAAATGGTGTACAAAATCATGGAGGTTCAAAAAAAGATGGGTTTAAGTAACTTGGTCCTGGTGTTAAAACAGGAATCCATGGAGCAGATGTTTTAAAGCGTGTTTGGTTTGAGGTGGAACGGTAGGGAGCTCAGGAAAATCGTAAAGCTGCAGTTATTCACGATAGTAGTGATTATTGATAAGGATATAAAACATACATTTTTAGGGGGTCATTTAAGCCCTAAACTAATGTATTTATGATCAAATATTGCGTAAATTCATTCCTTTTCACTTTTTAGGTACTTTGGAAGCAAAAGCTGAAAATCATGCTTATTTGAACGAAAAGGGATGAAAATGTGAAGAAAACGACCAAGTCATGGAAAGTCTAAAAAAAGACACCAGACGGCGTCACAACCTACAAGGTGACGCCGTCACTTGCAAATAAAAGTATCAAAACTGCCTAGATTTTACTAGAGACGGCTCAGTGGAAAAATGAAGAAATGACAAGTCACACCGTCACTTATTAAAGGAGATGGAATTTTCTGTGAAAATTACAAAGTGATGGCCTGGAAAATTCATAAGGCGCGGCGTCAGAGATTCTGGGACGACGTCTGAAGGTATAAAGTGACCCCGTCACAAAATTGACTTGGAGCAGAAGACCCTAATGGCGGTGACTTGATAGCGTCACAATTATAAAGTGACGCCGTCGCAAGTGTAATCCTATATATAGTTTTAGAATTTTCAGCATTTAGTGTGCACACTTTGGGAGAAAAGTTGGTGTACGAGTTTTTTAGGTTTTTTACAGTAACTTAGGATTTTCATTCCCTCATTCCATAAGAGATAAGTCTCTTGATTAACTCTATCATTATATTTAATTCAAGTTCAATTACCTTTACTTGTTTCATTATCTTTTTCATGTTTAGATAATTTAATTTAGTGTTTGCTTAGATCTAATAAAACCTAGTTGTTAACTATTGATTGTCGTCTCTTTTTAAGTGGTTGTTACACGTTAGGCTAGAAAACTTGCTTCTTCCATTAGTGTTGCGAGCTTGAACGTCCTAAAAAACGTATTTATGTCCTAGAGTGCACAAGTTGACTTTCATTGTGTTTATTGCGTGAATTTTGGTTTTATCAATTACATTGCATTTGGCACCTCCCTACGACCTTAGGAATACAACGCACCAATTAAACAAGTACGTGACAATTCGACTAATCAATAGGAGATAACTATAGAGTAGTGAAATCTAAGTAAACACGCATTTACCTATCATAAGAATCTCAATTTAATTTACTTGTCATTAGTTTAATTATGAGTTTGATTAATAGTTTAAGAAGTTGATAATCAAACACCGAGATTTTAATTGCTTTTATAAAATATAAAAAGATAAAAAGAATCATCCCTCACCTTATACCTATTCGTCATACATCTCAACCTTCCCAACACTATTCTCCTAGAGAACGATAAATCTCCCGTGTCTTACCTATACTACACTACAAGTCTACAACGGTTAGGTACACTGCCTAGAAAGATTGTAAAACTCGTTGTGAGGTTTGCAAGAATCCGCATCAATTATACTGCAGTGGGTCAAAGATAGTTGAACGTTGACTAACTTGAAGAAAAGACAAACACGGGCTGCTTGGTAAATGAGCAGGAACAATTACACCTTGGTGCAAAGGTGGGGCAGACATTATGAAAACCAGAGTACCTGGTCAAGATAGTGCAGAGGGTAATGTTGCTAAGGATGGAGATGCTGAGTATCGGTAGTGTCTAAACATTAATCCTAAAGTATAAATTTTTATATGTAGTACAAATACTTAGGAGTGTTTATATGTTTGGTGTTGTCCAGTTTATAGGTGATACGTTGGTCAACTTGTCTTCTGAGAAACAAAACTCTACAACAATGTCTGTTGAAGAAGCAAAATATGTATTCTCACTATTCAACTTTCGACTAAAAAACTATCGTTATTGAATATGTATTCTCACAAAACTCTAAAGTCAAATAGAGCAAGTTATCACTATTACACTTTAGACTCCAAAAGCGTTCGACTCAAAAACTTTTCTTATCTTTAATAAAAAAAATGTAATATTATTCACACTATTCAACTTTAGAATTGTTTTCACTGCTCAACTTTAGACTAGTATTTGAGAACACTATTTAACTTTAAACTAGTTTTTAAGCTTGATATTTTTGTTGATGTTTGAGGATAACTCGAAAAACTCAAAAGTGTGGTGAAACTTTTAAAAACAGTTTTCACTCATAGTGATAAGTGTTTTATCCCAAGTTTTGCTAAACTTTAAAAAATTACTTATTATGGATAAACACTTTGAAAATATTTCCCAAATAAATATTGTTAAAAGTGTCATTTGATGATTTGTTTTTCAAATACACTATAAAACCTTGATTCGCATTTCAAAATATTTCTACATAACAAAATTTTCAAATGGTCTGCTAAGAAAAATACATAATTGCTGAGAAAAGTCTCTTTTTCCCAAAAGTAAAAGACTCATGTGCAAAGAGTAAGGATCTAGTGAGAAAATCAAAACTTCCAAAGTGTTAACAAAATTAGAAAATTCAAAAACACTTAGGATGCTTTATAAAAAATTTCATTGGTTACAATCTCAATACTAAACCAACTCGGTCATACAAAATGTACAGTGCGAGGAGATATAAGGCTAGGTAATATCCCATGGTCCAACAAGAGCCAGAGGAGCCTACCCAGGGACATTCCTAGATAGATTAGGAGTTCGTATGTCTAGGAGATGATGGAAGATAAAGGGATAAAGTGCTTACTAAGTCATGAGCCATCATTGAAAGAATTACAACATGATGATGGTGATGACAACTTGGTTAGCATTGTAGGAGTTAAAGATGTAAAAAGAAAATTTTGATTCAGGGTTAAAAAGAACTAAAAAACCCTCCCTACAACATTAATTTGTTGGGTTAATACATAATCTATAGACATCAGAATTTGATTTATGATATTACAACAGACATCATGGACCCAGTGCTACTTAATTTCTTCTCAAAAAGTTCTTTTTTCATTCCTCACGAAGATTACACACGTAATCTATCGACTTCTCACTCCGAGAACATTGGTATTAAAACAAATTGCAGTCTGCTCCAACCTCCTCTTACTAAATCTCAAAAACGCACTTACTGAGTCTAATCTAAAATTATTAATAATAGATCTTCTTAGGACACCCTAAAGATTATACACTTTTATTTCACAATAAAGAATACAATTTCTACTTATCATTTTGCATGTCTTTGTGACATTGTCGGAACATTCATACTGTTACCTAAATTGGTATTCTAAGATGATTCAATGGAAATTCTACGAGTGTTAACATCACGCTTGCAATGAACGTAGGTCACTTAGTTAATTCTTTATTGATTCAACAAGTGTTAACTGGAAATTTGTGTGATCTGGGTATCAACGTTATAACTTTTATGATATAACCGGAACTGACGTAGTGCGATCTAATTTAAGATCTTTTACGAGGATCGTTTGGAAATCCTGCCAGTGCTATCATCAAGGCCGTTCCCTCTTAGCCCAACTATCTATTCCTTTTAACAATTGAATAAATGATTGATGATCTTGTTGGTGAAGTTTTTAGGTGATCGTAACAATATTGGTGTTGTCATTAAAGCTGGAACCTTTTCCTTTGACGAGAACACAAATTGTAGTTTGATCAGCTTTGTAGAAAAGGTTCAAGTGTCATATTAACCTTAATGTAACGAGCAACAATCCTAGACCAGTTAGGTTAACCAGTTAACATATGATTTGAAACTAAAAGAGAATCAAATGTATGACTTGCGAACACATGCATACATTTGATTCTCTATTAGTTTCAAATCGTATGTTAACTGATTAACCAAAGTGGTCTAGGATTGTGGCCCGTTACATTAAGGTGAACATGACACTTGAACCTTTTGAAAAGGCTTATTAAGCTGCAATATCCGTTCTCTTCAAAGGAAAAGGTTCTAGCTTCAATGACAACACCAATAGTGATATGATTACCTTAAAAATTCACCAATAAGATCATTAATCATTTATTCAATCGTCAAATAGTATAGATAGTTGAGGTAAAGAGAGAACTTCTATAGAAACTATCATTCAAAGAAATGATAGTGAAGATGATGATCTTGAGTTATTCACACTCCTTCATATGCATTTGAAACAAAGATTAAAAGAATGCATCAAAGTAAGACTTGCAAAGAATAATCAACCTTATGGATACTTTCAAGTATGAAAACATCAATTTCAATTAAGTCATCATCAATACTTTGATCAATTTTCCAATGGAAGTGCGAAACTTCAGGAAATGATGTCAAACATTAAGAGAGACTAGAAGGATGAAGATGAAGTTGAAGAAACTAAAAGAAAATATAAAGAATAAGAAGGGTAGGTATTTCTGCTTCAACTCTAACTGAACCCACCAAGACCAAGAAGATCTACCTAGAGTACTTACCTCTTAATTATATAAGGAATAGTGGTCAAGATAAAAAAAAATAAAGAATAATGCAATCAAGAAGACTTCTTTTCAAGATTTACTAACAAAGTTTAAATGGATCAAATGAATCAACTTTCATATACTGTCATCAAGAAATCAAGTAATCACTCAAGGAGGAGGAAATAAAAAGGATACCATCTTCATCAAAGGAACATCAAATATTTCTTTGAATCCTTCTAATTTTCATAGCATTCCTATAATCAAATATTTCTTTGAATCCTTCTAACTTTCATAACATTCCTGTCCTTCTGCAACAATTATCATCTCAAATTTACAAGCCAAAGAAGAACACAAAATAAGAAAAGATTCACATTGACATGTTTAAGAGTTTTAAATTGAGATAAAGAATGATATGGTCTTCAAGAATGCTTCAAGAGAATTCAAGAATGATGATGAAGAATCAACGTCTATGAATAAGGGGACTTCATTAGTCGATCCCTGCACTTTTCGAATTATCTCAGCATTCAGAATAAAAGAAAGGTCATTCCAGCATTATCAAAGATTCTCTACATTGAAGCTTCAAGAATTCATCTAAAGAGAATATAAGCTGGAAGACACATAGAATTCAACAACCATGACTACTTTTACATTGGGGGAATTGTTAGAAATTTCATATGAATATAAGAATTTTATAAAAAGTATTATGGTTGTATTATCAATGTTTAGATGTCTAAGGACCTATTATGTAATAAGTCACAACTTACTGATGATTGGTTAGATATAAATACCAATCATTAGGTTATGTGAGATGTTGATGAGGTGCAAAATCATATGGTTTTTATGGGTCATTTAGCCTTTGAAATGATGCACATTGCATCACTTAGTTCTTTAAATCATTTCTTTTTGAGTTTTAGGTGTTTGGGAATTCATTTGATGGAAACATACAAATTTTGGGCTCATTTGAAATCAGAACGGGTGAAAATGACAAAGTATCGAATCTGTGACAGGCAACCCTGAAAGTGAAAAATAAAATCGCTTTGTGATAACTCAGTGTGTGGAGATGACCAAGTGAAAAATAAAATCGTCATGATAAAAAACATATATATATATATATACATATATATATATATATATATATTATAGTTTTCGTAATTCATGTGCAATACTTAGGGACAAAACCCTAACCGATTTTGGAGTGGTTTGAAGTGTTTTTTTTACTTGGGGTGTCAATCTCTGACCCAACACGAAACCTGACCTGAAATCGTCACAAAAATTAACAGGTTCAATTAAGGGGGCCGACCAGTCTACCGGTTTAATATTTTTTCTTAAATTAAAAATTATTTATATTTTATTATACGGGTTAAATTGGTTAAGCGGGTAGACCGCAAACCCGTTTAACTGGTGTAATGTGCCAGTTTTTGTATATAAAACAAGTTAAATAGGTCAACCCAAAACCCGTTTAACCTATTCAACCCGTGAAACCTATTTAACCCGTCAAGCCAAGTATATATATGGCTTAAATAGGTTAGGTTCGGGTTATGTGTAAACAGGTTAGGGTTGACTTAGCTTACTCGATGATTTAAATGTGTCAGATTCGGGTTGAGGTTTTCTGACCCGCCAACCTGTCAACCCGAAACCTTCAACTTGAACATGACCCGAATTTCCACCCCTATTTTTTACCTTATGAACTAAATCGTATCATTAAGATAAGTTATTACATTAATCAATCAATTATGTTTATCATTACTTGCATGATTATGTTGATTTCTTGTTCTTTTTTATGCTATGCTTGCCTAAATAACTTAGTATTTATCTAGGACTGCATGAAATTTGTTAGTGTAATGATATTTCTAATCGTCTCTTGTTGTGTGTTCTTTAGAAGTAAAAAATTGGTTAGGAGTCCGACTTAGCTTGAACATAGACTAGAAATGACTAATTTAATACTTAGAATTGTGTGTTTAAATGGATTGGATATTTAAAGCATGCTTTAGTTATTTAGTGATGGTTAGGCATTCTTAGGCTCCCTTCACTTAGGTTACTGCATAGACGTGTGAATGACCAACACAAATCGGTAATAAAGAATATCCCCATTATATTAAGTAAGGTGTAACAATTCAATAGGATTAATTAGATCTCTAATAAAGAGTAGTGCACCCCAGATGAATACGCCTTTCCCACTTATTATTTGTACCAAAACTTTACTTTTTTTTGTTATTTTATTTTTCTCGTAATTTAAGTTAATATTAGTTTAAAACAAATCTTCCTCAAACCTGATATTTTACTTGCTTTCATAAAATATGAAAGTACTAAAAACAATCTCCTTCCGTCTTTAGATCAAATCGCCATACATCTCGAACCTACCTCACTATTCCCTTATAGAACGATCTTCCCAGGGTCTTGTCTATACTACACTACAACGATTAGGTATACTGCCTAAGGGGATGTAAAACTTTGTTGTTGCAACCGCCGCATCAGATATGTTGTGTGCGTGTGTGTAAGAATGTGTCAATAGACTATCTATGTGTGTTAGTGATTATTTAATTGTTAGATTTTTACGTCAATTGTTTGTATCTCACACCCAAGTTCTATAACTCGACTAATGCATAAACTTTGCTTCTTTGAATATGAAATGTAACCTCACTTAAAATTGAGAATAAAGAAGCTATTGTGTATCTATTGAAAAAAGATGAAATCCATAACTTACCGAAATAAATCTAGTACAAGCAAAACTAGATCGATCTAGATACGTGTTTATAATATCGAATTGGGGAATAAATACCATAAACCTAGATATGAATGAACGCCAATTAACATTGAATAGATTGATGAAGTGAAAAAAATGAGATCCGTAACTTACCAAAGTAAATCTAGTCGAAGTAAGAGTAGATCGATAAAGATCTGTGATCAAAACATCGAATCTGGCAGTGAAGACCGAGATCAAGCTATGAACCAATGAAAAATATGATTGAACAATTTGATCAAATGATAATAGAACATCAAAATAGATTTAGCAAAAAAGTTATAAAGGATCTAATAAAAAAGGATAAATTGGAATTCATAACTTACTGCAATAAATCTAGTAGAATTGAAAGTAGATCGATCCAAATCTGTGCTTAAAATACCTAATTTTTCAATGAAGACCGATTGGATCGAAACAAAAGTTTACGATATCTTGATATAGAAAAGCGGCGAAGAAACGAATGCTAAGGTTCTATTATTTATTGAGTTTAACAAGGGTATTTTTGTAATTTTTTCATAAAGTTAGAAGAGAATATTCTTGATGCTTCTAGTTGACATTTTAATAAACTTTAAAAAACGTGAGTATTGTGTTTTCAAATTATATTATAGTAGCGGCAATTATATTCGTGGGTCGATATTAAATTAATATATTTTACTACTGACTTGTTTCAAACTTAGGTCAGTTTGGTTCATAGAATGTTTTTGAAATAATGGTAATATGTCAAGAGGATTGTGGTGTTTTACAGGAATCCAAATAAATTGTAATATGAATGAATGAATTGAAATAGTAATTATAATGTAAAGAAAACTGTTATATGCTTGATTGGTAGAAAATGTAATGCAATTCACAAAAAATAATAATGAAATTATAAGTATCAAACAACTTATAAAATAAAAATAAAGAATATATATATTTTTTAAATTAATAATTAAAATTAATATTAACTATAAAGTTAAAAGTTAATAATTAAAAAAACAGTTAAAATACTATATCAATAAACAAAACTTTTAATATTAGTTAATATAAAACTTAAAATTATTATTTTAAGATATATTTAATGTATAATATAATAGTAATAATAAAAATAATAGCTTTTTTTATATTATATTAATATTATATAATAATAATAACAATAATTTATCATTTGAATAATATAATTTATTTATTTTTTATAATTAAAGATTATGAGCTCAACGCTAAACAGACCTATGCAAAGGCGGGTGATGCTTTCTATACTTCTTTCGCTTGTTGGTTGAGAATAACGGAATCTTGATGATCTTAAAGCCATGGAGCCTCCTAGCTTGGCCTAGAAAACCTCTCATGCATCTCTTATATCTCATTCTCAGTGATACCCTCCTACTTGTGAAACTTTATTTCATCGTGTCTTTTGCACTTAATAATAATAATTTGTATATTTTCTTATAATAATAATGATGATGATGATGATGATGATGATAATCACAACAACAACGACGATGGCGGCAGAAACGACGACGACGACAACAACAACTAGAAGAGTGGGGGCCCAGATAGTATCTCGGCTTCCCACTATTTTTTTATGGGTGCTGTTGCCAAACTTAATGACCCCAATGCGAGTTGTTGCTACTCCGCACATGTGCTGGTATTTCCAAGTTATATTTCTCTATGCGCACATGTTCTCCTCGGGTCTTTGAGTGTGCTCAGGTTTCTTTTGATGCGGCACTTCGTTCTTCCTTGGAGCGCATTGTCACTGCTTCTGGGCCGGGTTTTGGTGATTGGCAGTGGAGACTCGCCACCCTACCCTTTTCTTTTGGGGGCTTGGTATATATTATCGTAGGTGACGTCTTGAACTATGCCTTCCTTGCTTCTAGACTTCAATGCCTAGCCTACAGACTAAGCTTCTCCATAGTTACGTATTGTAACGCTGGTCCCTCTTTTGATGATGCTCTATGTACTTTTAATGTGAATATGGATATTGACCTTTTGAGTAACCCTAGCGAGGTCGCTGCCCCAAACTTATGAAGAAATTGGCGGATATATATTTGGTGGGTTACCCAATGTTGAATCTACATTTCATCTTTCTCCTCGACAGATGGCGTTATGGAGTTCACTAAAGGAGGATCATACTTCAGATTGGCTTAGGGTGGCTCCGATATCTGGATTGGGACAAACTATTAATGCGGGGCTTATCGTTGTGTCTTTGCTATCAATTGGGTGTTCCTCTTTTCACATTAGGTAGTGTTCAGCTGTTCTAAGGTATTTCTGGAGACATTTATGGGGATCACGTTGTTTCGGTGGGGTATTGTTGGCATTAAACATCGGCATAACATTGTGCGTGATGTTCTTGTTGATATATGCTCGGTCGGAATTTTAGCTCGTAAGGAGGTGGACATTGGGCTTCATGGAGATAGGGACAGAGATCCTACGACCGGTTGATATGTTACTTACTCTTGGGATAGTGGGTGATGTATGTGTTCATCTTACGGGATCGTCGCCGCAGCTTAATCTGGGATGACTGATTTTATGCAGGCGTGCGGTTATTGATGCCGCACAACGGCGATGTCAAGTACGATGCCAAATGTGCGGATATTGGATATGGGTTTCTCCCCTTTTCTTTTTCTTTTTGGAGACTTGAGAGGATCACGATAACCTTACTTAAGCGTATGACGATTCTCTATGACTCAAGACATTAGGCGTCGCACTTTCATATTTTCAATAGGATTGGTTTTGCCATTGCTAGAGGTGTGGGGGCCCAGTTAGTTTCTCGGCTTCCCACTAATTTTTTGTAAATCCTATGAGTTTTTAATAAAAGTGTGGATTATAATAATAATAATAATAATAATAATAATAATAATAATAATAATAATAATAATAATAATAATAATAATAATAATAATAATAATTTAGGAAACTTGAGAAGGATGCGATGACCTTATTGAAGCGGATTCGAAAGTTCTCTGTGACACAATACATTGGGGCATGTTCTACTATTCATATCTTTAGTAAGATTAACTTTGCGGCTCTTCAAGAAGAAAACTTACATGGATGGAAAAGTACACACCTATAAAGATCATCTTGTAGCAAAAGGTTACACTTAAACCTATGGTGGAGATTATGAGTGTTAATACAAATAAACCGTAAAAACGTTTATTAATATTTTGCGATCTCTTTGTGTTTTGTTGATAACAAATATAATGTTATCTTAAGTATAATTATAAGGATACATGTTATTTTTGTAAAGCATTTACATATAGCCATTTAAATACAAAAATGTAATAATTAAGCATTTGTTGTAATAGTTTATTAGGATGGGTAAAAACCATAACCCATGGATCATAACCCATACCAAAGTTGGCTAGATACAATGTATACTTAGATACATTGAATCTAAAGAAAACCCATGGACCAACCCATAACCCATGACCCATAACCAAAACAACCATGGGCAAAGAGGAGCGTACCACGGATCCCTAGGATTACACTAGACGGATCCCAAGTGGTAGGGATCCGTGGGATCTGTGGAACAGAGGAGAAATTTGCCTATAAATAGAGAGCCATTTCTTCATTCTAACTCACCCCTTTTCTTACTAAATCTCTCAAACACTCTCATTCTCTTCTAACATATAGATCACTTGATCTAGAGAGTTGTTCTTCTTTCTTTCTATTGTGATCCTCATATAGGTCCTTCTCTAAGGCGAGATCACGAGCATTCTACAAGTCATCCAAGCAAGGGTCCTTGATTGATTTGTCACTCCAAGATTTCTGGCGAAGATCTTGTATTAGATATTTCACATATTTGTTGTGTAATAGTCGTGTTGGTTTGGTCCACCGTGCTACGGACTCGGTATCTAGCTTTGGAAAAAGTGTAAGCAACGTTGTGAAGGCTTCTCCGCCAAGTGAACGAGTTTGTTGACATAGTGCTTGAACTCTCGAGTAGGTGACTCGGGGAGTGGGTAGGCAAGGGGTGTCCTTGTAGCCGAACCACTATACATCGGTTGTGTCTTTTCTTTCCCTTCACTTTACTTTATTTACTTGCTTTATCATTAGATCTATACTTTCTCTACATCCATAAGATCTCATATATTAACGAATCTAAAAGTTTTTGAAACTAACTTAAAATCGGCAAAACTATTCAACTCCCTTCTAGTTTTCCACAATTGGCATCAAGAGCTAAGTTTATAAAAGTTTTAAAGTAAAATTGTATTTTAAAAACTTTTCGATCACTATGGGTTCGAAAATTATAAGGAAGGACAATCTATGCAACGACCACCACTACTTGAAACTAATGGATTTATATATTGGAAAAATAGATTCAAAACATATGTGAAGTCTAAAGATATTGATCTTTGGTACATTATTGTTGAAGGTGATTTTGAGGCTACCTCAAATGATGATAAAGGAAATTTAGTTAACATACCTCATGATAAACTAAACGATGAAATGAAGAAAAAGCTTTCTAAAATAGTGAAGCAAAAATGGTTTTATATAATGCTTTACCCGAAAAGGAATTCGAAAAAATTTCTATGCTTAAAACCTCTAAAGAAATTTGGAATTCTTTAGTTGTAACTCATCAAGGCAACCAACAAGTTAAAAATAATAAAATTGATTTATTTGTTCAACAATATGAACAATTTTCAATATCGGATGAGGAAACTATAGATCATTCATTTGCTAACTTTAATACTATTATTACATCTTTACAAGCACTTGATGAATCTTTTCTAGCCGTAACCATGTTAGGAGATATCTAAGGGCACTTCCATCGAAGTGGAGATCCAAGGTGACGGCGTTCGAAGAGTCAAAAGATTTGACAATCCTCACCCTCGATGAACTCATAGGCAACCTAAAAGTCTGCGAGCTTGTCCTTGCTAAAGACTTCAGAAACCTCAAAGGTGAAAGAGAAACACAAATCTCTTGCCCTTAAAGCCAAAAAGGCTTGGCGATGAAGAGAACTCCTCTTCGAGTAGTGACGACGAAGGAGTACGCTATGGCGGTAAGGAACTTTAAAAAGTTCTTTAGAAGGAAGGGAAGATACGTCAAACAACCGTATAACGATAAGAAAGGCTTTCGGAAAAGCAAAGAGGACGAGAAGCCAAAAGATGATCGTACTTGCTTTAAATGTGGGGACCCAAACCACTTTATTAGTAAGTGTCCCAAACGGGATGATCAAAAGCGTTAGTGGCGACGCGTGGGGAATGAGCGACAAAGAGGACGAAGAAATTTGTCTCATGGCAAATGACGAGGTATGTCACGAATACTATAGTAGTTCATCACTTGATGACGACTCATTGCATAATGAATATGACAAACTATGCAATATTAGCTTAAAACTAGTTAACAAAAACAAGCTTTTAAAGTGTCAAAACCAACGTTTAGATAAAGAAGTCATAGAATTAAAAGCAAAACTAAAACGTTTAGAAAAGAGTAAAATGGCAAGTGGTGAATGTGAACTTTGCGTTCAACTTCAAACACTAGTTGATCAACTAGATTCTAAGATTGCTAGAATGAGCACGAATACGTTAAATATAATGCTAGATAGTATTAAAACTAAGAACAACCGAGAAGGTTTAGGGATGCAACAACTTGATCCATCAACTAGTGAAAATAAAGAAACAAAATTTGTTAAGGCACTAGAAAAACCAGCCTTTGTTGTGGGATCCCCGGATCCCATCAAAGGGAACCGGCTAGTGATAAATCGGTCCGTGGATCTGCTGTAGCTAACAGTAGCAATAACGTAGCTTCTTCATCTAGAACTGAGTTTGTTATAGTTAATAGGAAGAAACCAACTCATGTCACCACTAGACAACCACCTCCAAAATATAATCCTACTTTTGCAAGAAACAAAGCTCCATCTTTTCAAAACCTAATTCATTTAGGAGACCTAATAACGTTTACCCGAAAAGTAATCATCAAATGGGATGGAACCCAAATATGCAAAATGGTTTCCCTTGTCAAAACTTTGCTCCATGGAATTCACCTTATCCATAAATGTCTAACATGAATGGAATGTTTAACACTAATGGACCCATGAACAAATGGGGACCAAACTTTGAGTTTATTATTGTTTTAGGTGTGCTTAAAGGTCGACCTAGACCCGATGAATGGGTCAAGGATAGCGGGTGCACGAGGCACATGACCGGCAATAGGGATCTATTCTCCACATATGAATCCTTAAATGGAGGTAATGTGGTGTTTGGAAATAGCAAAAGTAGAATCATCGGTAAAGGTACGATTTCTAACAAATCTCTAACCATTAACGATGTGTGTCACGTAGAAAACCTAAATTTAACCTCTTAAGTATAGGACAAATATGTGATAAAAAGTGCAATGTACTTTTTACCAAACCGGTAGTAAGATATTAAAAAATGGCATAACCATAGGAAGAGGAATTAGGAAACATGGAGTCTATGTCATTATAATCGGTAATGATCCTAAAGACAACTATGTCTTTCTATGGGATACTTCACCTTATGGCATCGAATATTAGGTCACGCCAACATGCGAATTCTTCAATCGCTATCATCCAAAGATCTAGTAAGAGATCTACCTAAGTTGAAATATGAACATCACTTTTGTGATGCTTGTAATGTAGGAAAACAAGTTCATTCTAGTCATAAAACTAAAAACATGGTGTCTACAACTAGGTGTCTAGAATTACTACATATGGATTTATTTGGTCCATCCGCTATCCAAAGTTATGGAGGCAACTACTATACTTTGGTCATAGTGGATGACTACTCTAGGTATACATGGACAAAATTCTTAAAGAACAAAACGAAAACCTTTAATTATTTTGAAATATTAAGCAAAAAGATCCAAAGACAACTAGGAAGTCCCATAGTGTCTATTAGGATGGATCATGGTAGGGAATTCGATAATGAAGTGCAATTCGGAGCTTTTTGTGACGCTAATGGTATTACTCACAACTTCTCGGCTCCATGCACTCCACAATCGAATGGGGTAGTAGAAAGAAAGAATAGAACCCTACAAGAAATGAGTCAACCACCATGCTAATGAGCAATCCATACCTCAAAAGTTTTGGTGCAATGCCGTTGATACTTCAACGTACATACTCAATCGAGTCTTAATTAGACCAATCTTAGGAAAAACTCCATATGAGTTACTTCGAGGCAAAAAGCCTACGTTAAATCACTTTAGAGTCTTTGGTAGTAAATGTTTTACTCTTAACACTAAAGATTACCTTACAAAATTTGATCCTAAATCAACCGAAGGTATCTTTCTAGGTTACTCGCCAAATAGCAAAGCTTACGTCATATTAAAACAAAGAAACAATGAAGGTAGAAGAGTCATTAAATATAAAATTTGATGAAAATCTACCCAAACCCTCTCCACCTCTTGTCGATGACGAGTTTATAGAAAGTGAAGCTATAGTAATAAAGAAAAAGATAAATGAAGAAGAAGAACCTCTTAGTGATGAAATAATAAACATTAAAGAGTCCAAAGATCACCCCGTAGATAAAGTCATAGGAAAGCTAAATGAACGAACATTAAGGTCTCAAGTTCAAAACCAAAGTAGCTTGTTTTGTTTCGTTTCAACCTTAGAACCTAAGAATACACAAGAAGCCATAAAAGATGAGAGTTGGGTAATGGCTATGCAAGAAGAACTAAATCAATTTGTTTCTAATGATGTTTGGACACTTGTCCCTCCACCTAGTAATCAAACCATAATAGGAACCAAATGGGTTTATAAAAACAAATTAGATGCAAATGGAGTAGTATCTAGGAACAAGGCTAGACTCGTTGCTCAAGGGTATAACCAACAAGAGGGAATAGACTTTGATGAGACCTACGCCTCCGTGGCTAGATTAGAGTCTATAAGAAAAACTTCAAGTATGTTCGTGCTAATGATCTAAAGCTCTATCAAATGGATGTCGTTTTCAAAATGGTTTTATTAATGAAGAAGTATATGTAGCTCAACCTCCGGGCTTCATCGATTTTGAAAACCCAAACATGTATAAATTAAAGAAAGCCTTACGTCTTTAAACAAGCTCCAAAAGCTTGGTATGATAGACCTAAGTCATTTTAATTAAACACAACTATACCATGGGTTAGTTGACAACACACTTTTTACTAAGAAAAGAGAGTCACACATAATCATAGTACAAATATAATGAGATGATATTATATTCGATCCACTTGTCAAGACACGTGATGATTTCTAAAATCATGCATACAAGTTCGGATGAGTATGATGGAGAACTTAGTTTCTTTCTTGTCTACAATAAAACAAGTAGAAAATGGTATCTTCTTCAATCAATCTAAATACATCAAGGAGATGTTAAAGAAATTCCGCCCAGAAGAATCAAACCAATTAGACTCCAATGTCATCCCACACCAAACTCACAAAAGATGAAGACGGCGCATCCAGAGATAATACTTAAATATCGCTGCATGATAGGTAGTCTTCTACCTCACCTGCAAGTAGGCCGATATCATGTTTAGTGTTTGCTTATGTGCTAGGTTTCAAGAAGACCCTAAAACATCATACCTAGCCGTGAAAAGGATATTTAGATATATTATGGTACAAACACACTAGGATTATGGTATCCTAAGGCACTGAGTAGAAACAATTATATATGCATTCGACCACATGGTGATTACGCTTGATAGAAAAAGTACTGCTGTATACCTTCTGGGATGTTGTTTAACATCTTGGTTTTCTAAGAAACAAACGGCACTTGTAATATCAACAACCGGCCGAATACGCTCCGCTGGCTAAGCATGCCAACAAGCACTATGGATGAAAACAAGCGTTAGTCGACTACTTCACATTCATTTGCCGACATAGCCATCCCATGTGACAACAAAGGTGCCATCTTAAGCAAGAATCCGGCATTGCATTCTCGACAAAACATATAGAGATTTGTCATCACTCCCTAAGAGACAATGTTCAAAAGGAACACCTCTATTGAGAAGGTAGCATCCCAAGACAACATAGCCGACGCCCTCACCAAACCGCTGGAAGCGGAACAATTTAACCTATTTGCCTTGGTCTTGGTCTAATGGAACAAACGTCAGAACTTATTTGACTCCTGGCTGTATAAACACTACTCTTCTTTTCCGAAGTCTAGTATTTTATCATGCACAACTCACAAACAATACGGAATTTTCAAAACCCAAGATAAGTTTTCCACTTTATAGCTTTATTTTTTCATAACTACATACACATTTAAAGAAAACCTCTTTTCAAAATGTCTTCTAAACGGATGATACCTTCCAGACAATTTCACAAAATCAATTCTCACGCCTAGACAAATCTTTTCATTATTAATACAGTAAAACCCGCTTTCATTGCATCTCATGTCTCTTGAATGCTAAAAGGGACACATAACTAATATGTGTTTTCGGGTACATTCATTTAAGCAACAATGAATTAGTAGCATTGATAACACTAAATTACGTACTCATGTACTAAATATGTGTTTCTGTTATCTCAATAGGATGCTTTTCTACTTCTAGTTTATTTTTTTTTTTTCTTTTGGGGTCGAGATAACCGTAATCCAAATAGTTTACATATAGGTATCACACTAGGCAAAATGTTTCCAAAGGAAAATTTTGTGTCGCCTGCATCACTGCAATCCACGGATCCTAGCTTCATGTGACGGATCCCTCAAGGAAGGATCCGTGGGATCCGTGGAGAGTAACCTATTTTTACCTTCTATTTTTCTCACTTTGGATGAAAACTCCACATTTGTTTTAGTTTTGGAGTATGCTCTTTAATGCTTATGTTCTCATGATCATATGCCTTAAATTCATATCTAATCATTAGATTTTAATCCACATTTGGGTCAACCATTCATTACAATGCATTGTTTTTCTATATATAGAACTCCCAAAATGCTTGCATAGTCACCTCATGTCACCTACAAACTCTTACAACTTAGATGAATCACTTAGTACAAACAATCATCTTCATGATACCCAAACCTTTGTACTTCCACCATCCAAAATACCACAATCACACTCTAGATATCCATGATTAGTATCCACCTTGTTGCTTTAGCAAAACCATCATTTAATAGCTCATCACCATCAAATAACTCACCACAAGATGCTTCCATCATAGCACCTCCCTCATCACCAACAAGTACACCAACTTATCACCCACCTAAAGTCACTCTTTTGAAACTCCTTAAGACTCCAACAAGATCTAAACAACTTAAACAAAAAGAAATAGTCTTTTCAACACCCCCACATCTCCAAATACTATTTTTCAAGATCTTGAAACATCACCACCATTAGCTCCCATTACATTACAAGAACATCTAGGTTCTTTTCCACCACCACTTAACAAATTCCTGATGTTGATCCATATTTTCCTATTTTTCCACCACATCTTCCGCATAACTCAAATCAAACAACTAAAACTCCGACTTATTACCCACATCACTTACATTGTGAACATTGCTAATCCACTAGGGAAATTGCAATAGAAGTTAGGGAAGAAATGCGATTCATACTAACCTCATCCTTGATCGCATCAATACCATTACACATCCAAACCTCCATCGATAACCTTATGCAAGCATGGAAGGAATCATTACTACTATTTTCTATTTTTAGTACTTTTTCTTTTGAAGTCATTTTTAAGAACAAGTCTTGTTCTTATTTTTACATGCTTGTAGGTGGCATAAAAACCACTACAATTTGTTGTTTTATTACAAGGCCTTGTTTACATACCTTGGCTCCCAATCTTGATTCTCGCCAATCACAAGATTATTTAAGCATGTTACTAACCTTTCTTTTTGTAGGATTTTTATTTTTTTCTTCACTTGACGCCCCAAACTAAAGCACCACGGGGAGTTAGCATACGTGGACTTATTTATCCACACTTTTATTTCTTCCATAACTTTTTGTTTTGACAAAAAAGGGGAGAAGAAGTAAAACTTAGGAGCTTTCAAAACTTACATCTATTCTTAAGTTTTACTTATCATAACATTATGTTTTGTCATCAACAAAAAGGGGGAGATTGTGAATACAAATAAACCATAAAAACATTTATTAATATTTTGCGATCTCTTTGTGTTTTGTTGATAACAAATATAATGTTATCTTAAGTATAATTATAAGGATACATGTTATTTTTGTAAAGCATTTACATTTAGCCATTTAAATACAAAAATGTAATAATTAAGCATTTGTTGTAATAGTTTATTAGATTGGTAAAACCATAACCCATGGATCATAACCCATACCTAAGTTATTGGATACAAATGTATAATTAGATACATTGAATCTAAAGAAAAGCATGGACCAACTCCATAACCCAGGACCCATAACCAAAAACCCACGGGCAAGAGGAGCAGCATCACGGATCCCTAGGATTACACTAGACGAATCCCAAGTGTGTAACATATTGGATTTCACAAACACACTAAACCATAAGAACAAGTAGGCATATAAGATGATTCTAGAGAGAGAAAGTTAGAGGTTTGGGAACTTTAGTGAGAGAAAGAAAAATCTTATTATGAGCTCCAACTCTCTACCTTGTGAGGTAGAGAGTATTTATAGTCATTACATAAATCGCCACCTATCGGTCGTGGATCGCATACATGGGTAAAGACCCATTCGTCTCCACGGTGTTACATAAACTAAATACTACTTAACTTAATAAACTACGACTACGAAGCTTAATGATTACATATACTGAGGTGACCACCACTTTAACTACTGGAATTTCCAAATCCTAACAATCTCCCCCTAAGGGAGGTCACCTCAAACACACATTACATTACATAGAAAATAAACAGATATTACATTGAGATTGTTCTTGAATTCTTGTTCATGTTCTTTGCTCTATAGCACGTAGTCTTTGATTCTTAATTTTTGCATGTTTGGATAATCTGAGTGGAGGTCTTTAACTGATCCACGTGATACTGAGTTTTGAAAGTACCTTTGAGAACATCAGCCAACATTAAATCTCAATCATCCTTTGTGGTGTTGGTATTATGTGATGTGGTGTGACTTTTGACCGACATGCTCACATTCCGGATCATGATATCTTCTTATCGAGTAAATAAGCTTCGTTGATTCATGATATTGGCAAGAACAGAAGCGTAGCATGGAGTGAAAATATCGAAGCCATTGATTCACCAATCATGATTTCTTTAGATATGAATGTGTGTGAGAGCATGCGGCTATGGTTGACCGCCCATTCTCAAATACCGCAAACGTCGTGGTGTACCTGCATAAGACAAGTTAGCAATAAAGCGTGCAAAAGTGTCTTTGATCACTTTCGATGAATTGAGGTACACGCCCACGGTTCCCGCTGATCGCATAAGCATCAGCTTCGATCATGTATAATTCAAGAATTTCCTTGATCGGTTTTCGCACGCTCTAGTCGTTCTCAAACCGAACGCCTCAAAGAAGACAACACATAGTGAGTGAACCAAATAAACGAGATTCACCGATTGATGAAAGAGATTTGAAAAACAATCATGTATTGCTCAATAGAAATTGTTTTTGCAATACAACGAAGGTTTTAATGAAAATCATTTATCAATCATAAACACCTTTATATTGAGACATAAGTACACAGCCGACAAAGCTAAAGAAAAGAGTTTTAAGCACAACGGTTTTTCAAAGGTATCCGTCAATCCATAACCCAACCAGATTGATTCATAAGATTGAATCGCCCATTGTTTCCGCCCAGTTGTTACATGTTTGATCTATGGATAGATCTCACATGCCACCTACCGTGAGCTTGTTTGATGTTGGCTCCGAAGGCTTTCCATCTTCATAGTAAATATGTTAATATATCACTCGGATGTTCCGCAATACACACAAGGATAATGCGTAGGACTCAAGATATAATCTCTCTTCCACACAAGTCGAGAGTCTTCATTAACATTGTCCTAATGAGATTTATTGATGATCTCGTGGCTCTAGACTCAATTTGTGCATATTTGGATCCCTATATCGAGACTAGGGAGAGGATTTCCTTCTTCAATATCAACAATCTCTAAGAGAAAGTCGATAGATTATGTCGGTTCCCCTGAGAGAATGAAACAAGTCCTTTTAAGAGGAACTTGAGTGGTTTGGAAAGTTGAAGTGCAAAGTGGCACTGGGTCCATGATGTCTTGTCTTCAACACCGGCATACCTTGTAACCACCCGCAGTATATGAATTGAACCCGGTTTTTGCCCTAAGGTTGAATAAATGGAGGGCTATTTGTTTTCACCCTTTTTCACATTCAATTTTTTCATTCTTCAACCCCTTCAGTGCTTACCGAGACTTCATTACTAGAACCTTGTTGGGTTTATTCCAAGACTAGCTTAGTCTCACCGCACTCTTCCCATATCTCACTTTTCTTCTTTTTTTTTCATCATACCTAAGGACTTCTACACTATCTAGTGGATTGTCCCCGGGTAGATCCTTCCTGCTCGGGCGGATCATGGGACCATATACCTAACCTTATCATCCTTATATCACCATACATAAAGTAAAGTTGGTCGGTCTATTTGGTATTGTTCATCTGCCATTGGAACCAATTGAAAACATTTGAAAATCAATCCAGAACTCTGATATATTATCAAAGCATTTGTACGAATTGTTTTGATATTTTTTTAGAACAAGAGCTCCCCCTCAACATGTGCATCAAGTATTTGAAATCATTTTGCACACGTAGGCAAGAGAAAGAATTAATTTCTTTTGATTACCATTTTCTAAAAGATCAACATCACTTCTCGATCAAAACAAGTAGATAAAGCATATTAGGGAAGGATGAGGTTTTCATAAGCTTGCTCCCCTCAATATGTGCCTTGAGGTTTGAAAGAGTTTTGCACATACAAGAGGGAACCCGCACATTGATCACGCTTTCAAATAATTGTGGTTTAAGATAGATGCTCCCCTCAACATGTGCATGGAAAAGTTTGAAATCGCTGGCACATGTGGATGGAGAGCTTGTACATCCTTATAAAACCATTTACCGAATTATCAGATTAAATCAATTTAACTCACAAATTCTCCCCCGATCACAATTATCAAATCATTTGAGATTTGTGATCTCAGTAGATTTAAATTGATTTTGAAAGCTTTTAAGGAGAATTGTGACTTGATTATGAAAAGCTGCTTTAACCTGATAAGGATCGGATTAATAGACTTTAAACCCATTGATGAAACATGCATGATTATCTTTTGAAAACAATTGTATGACAAATAACTTTTTGATTTAATTGAAATCATTCTCCCCTCAATCAATGACATGAGTTGTTGATTGAGAGATAGATGTTTTGACAAACTTTTTAAGTCTAGATGATTATCAAAAATAGAGTCCGATTTATTTTTCAAAACAACTATTTTTCATTAGATAGTAAGGATTTGTTTAAAGAATCGAGTATGAGAATTGAAAACCAAGATAAAGCATGACTGTTTCTTTCTTTGAAAAGCTGGTTACCGCCTAAAATGACAATAAACTATAGTTTCTTTCTTTCTCCTAAATATATATATATATATTTATATATATATATATATATATATATATATATATATATATATATATATATATATATATATATATATATATATTTTAAGAACATTCAACAACATCTAAAGTCCCGTGACATTCTTTGAATGACAAAGATTAAACACTGTGATATTATCGAATCGTGAAAAGCATGACAAAATGACAATATTTTTAGGATTTTTCACTTTTTCAAATTTTATGGATTTTGTTTTATATTTTTCTATTTGATTTTGAAGGTTTTGTAATTTTGTATTTTGTTTTTCGAATAGATATTTACAAGAGATAGATGAAGGAAACCTTTTACTCCTCTTCTTCCTCTCAAGACGTTTGATTGTTTCCGGTTGTAGGCTCTTAAGACCCAAATCGTGGAAGAATAAACTCAAAACTTTCTCTAGGAAGAGCTTTGTGAAGATGTCTCTAACTAGTATTCGACCTCACAAAGTATAGTTCCACCACACGTTTTCAACTTGTTCCCCATGAAATGATGTCGAATGTCGATGCTTTGCTCTTGAGGTTGTAATGCTGTTGCATGAGAGAGCAATAGCACTTTTATTATCACAAGATGAGGGATTTTGTTGAATTCAAAGCCATAGTTCGATAATTGGGATCTCATCCATAGGATTTGAGCACAACAAGATGACATGGCTATGTACTCTTTGTAGAGGAAATAAGTACTCATTTGCTTCTTTGAAGACCACTCACAAGCTTATCACCCAAAAAACCGAAAGCACCTCCGTGACGATTTCGACGAGTGTCTTGACATCCTCGCATGATCAGATCCAGATAGGCATTAGTGAGATACCGGTGTCCTTCGGGTACTAAAGTCCCATATTGATGGTTCCTTGGAGATACCAAAAAGACCCGCTAACCGCTTCAAGGTGCTTTTAGTAGGCTTAGCACGGTATCTAGCACACATGCAAACAACGAACAAGATGTCCGGTCTACTACTGTGAGGTACATCGGGATCCAATCATACTCACGATATTTCGTTTGGTCTACCATGATCCCGAGTGGTCCTCATCTAGTTTAGTACTTATCATGGGAGTGTCAACAGGGAGAATCAAATCCAAATTTCTTTAAAATCTCATTTGCATATTTAGATTGATTTATGAAAATGCTCCTGACTTTGTGAAATTTGTAATCCCAAGAAAATGACATTTGTCCCATCATTGACATTTGAAATTTAGAACCCATTTCATTTGAAAAACGGCTCACTCATGGGGGTATCGAGGCAAAGATGATATCATCAACATAAATTTGAACGGAATTAAATGTTTGCCGACTTCACGGTGAACAATGTTGGATCAACTGATCCCTTTGAATCCGTAGATAGAAGAAACTTTGATAGCGATCATACCATGACCTTGGAGCTTGCTTTAAACCGTAAGGGCTTCTCTTCAAATGATAAACGAGTAGGATGCTCGTGGATTCACAAAGCCTTCAGTTATGAATGAGACGACTTCTTTAAGATCTCCGTCGAAATGTCGTCTTTACATCCATCGATAAACTACCATGTTCTTACTAGCAAGATAGCCAAGAAGATTCTGATTGCCTCTATTCGAGCAACTGGAGCAAAAGATTCTTCAAAGTCAATACCTCCTCTTGACGGTATCCTTTAGCAACCAATCGAGCCTTGTTCTTTAAGACATCACCATGCTCATCAAGTTTCACTTTGAAGATCCATTTTAGAGCAATGATCATAGCATAACTGGAGCGGTACTAATTCCCGTACATCAAGTCGATCAAACTCATGAATTTCTTCTTGCATGGCATTAAACCAAATATCTTCATTCATGGCGGTTTTAACATCTTTTGGTTCGATCTAGAGAGTACTCTGAGTTGAAGAAGCACCATAAGGCATCGCTTGCAAGTTGTTTCCATGATACTAGAATGGGATTTCCAATGATGTTGTCTAATGGATGATGAGACCATTTTTGAGGTGTTCTGCGTGGTCATGGTCGTTGGGACGTGGTAGTAGTAGTCGATGTCTCTAAAGAAGATGGTTCTCATGATGATCAAGAGCAAATATGTTTTCAAATGGAGCATTTCGTGAATAGCAGGGATTAACTTCATCATTGATGCCGAAATTCCTTGATTTACATTCAAAGATTGATGATTTGTTGATGAGATTGAGTGATCAGCAAAGAAGCTTCTTGACTTAATGATATTGAGACCAAGGGTTGACTTCATTCTGGATAGAGCACTCGTTGTTGGAATTGGCATATCATTGGTACTTGTCTATAAATTCATAAAACATAGGATCAAACAATTTCTTTAAATCATCTTCTAATGGAGGTACATATGGAGTTGCTGGAGATGAGTTTGGTACAAGAGATGAACCAATGGGACTGTTGAAGCGCGGCCCAGAACCTGGATTGTCAAGAGCCATTTGACCGTACTCATCAAACGTAACGGAATTGTTTCCATAATATTTCGGTTCTTCTTGTTGTAGATTCGGTATCCTTTTCTGCTTAGTGCATATCCTACAAATACTCCAATGTCCGCTTTAGCTCAGTTTCTAAATCTTGACCATCATTAGTTGATAACATAAAGCACCAAAACACTAAGGTATGATAGATCAGGTTTTCTATTGTGGATAATTTCATAAGGAGTCTTTCCATGAGAAGTGTGAATTAGAGATCGATTTGAGAGTAACAAGCAAAGGGCAATAGCTTCACCCATAGAAACATTGGAACCTTTGAGTAAATCAAAGATTGTCCCTGGCTGCTTCTACAAGAGTTCGATTTGCTTTCAACTACACCGTTCTGTTGAGGAGTTCGAGGACACTTCTTTGGGGACTGATTCCAACATTTCCATAAAATTCATTGAGTTCTTTATTAACAAACTCGCTTCCATTGTCAGACGGACGATTCGAACGCTTTTGTTGAGTCGGACAAGTTGTTTAATGAGTTTAATGATGACATCAGGAGTTTCATCCTTCGTCCTCAAAAACTTAACCCAAGTGAATCTGGAGTAGTCATCAACCACTACTAACACATATCTCTTCCCATTAATAGTTTGCACTCTAATGCATCCATATGTAGGGTATGAAGAACTCCATTACAGAGTTTGTGGTTTTTGTGGGCATATTTAGTGCTTTTTCCTAATTGGCAAGCTAAACAGAGATGATCTTTTTCATATTTTAACTGTAAGCCTCCACAAGATCCTTTCGAGAGGTTGTTTATGGCGCCGTTCAAGTGATTGAGACAACGATGCCATAACCAAGACTTTCTTTGTTTTAGAAGCCTTGACAATGAAGCGATTGGAGAAGACTTCATCATGTCATCGATGAGATGGTGTATAGGTTAAAAACCTCAGTACCTCTTAATAATTATACACCATCAAGTCTCTAACTGCAAGTATGTTTTAAAAGCCACTTCTAGATCGGAATCACATAATTGACCAACAAAGAACAAATTATGACCAAGACCTTCCACATAATATACCCGAAATTACACTTACCAACTACATAATCTCCATAACCCATAATAGCTCCAAAATGGTCATTCCCAATCTAATCGTTCCTATGAATTTACTCTCACCGTTCATGAGCCGCGACCGCCCCGCCATATGTTTGAAAATGTATCGGTCCACAAAACATTACAATGATTTGAACGTGACCGGTTGAACACGTATAAGAATGGATAATTGGATAATTGGGATCCCCATGCAAGAATGGGTTCCATTTGGTTAGTAAAAAAAGATTGGAACACCCACATCGAAATAGAGACATTCATATCGTAAATTGAAGCAATGGAATCATTATGAATAGACGCACTAGTGTCCGTATTTGCCCTATTCAAAGTATGTTCACTTCTTAAGGGAATAGTTCTACCAAAGAGGCATCCATTTTCTAGTGGGCATTGTCTCTGATTAACCTTATGGCCAACAAAATCCATTGATAACCTATCTTACTAAATATTCTTCCCTGTGGGCTTCCACTGCTTTCTAACTTTCATTCGCTTTGCCTTTTGCCTTCTTAGCATGATATTTTGCATTAACAATATTAACTGGGATTTGACAAGATAGACAAAGCATTCATACCACATTCATGATTAGTAACATAATTCAAGCAGACATCATTACAAGGTTTGCAAATAGTATCGTAATTAATTACTCATAGATTTATGGCTAATACTAGAATCAACACGATTTGTTTATTCACTCAAGCTTAAAGTTCCTAGGTTGGTCTTCTACTCAATGCACATTCTTAGCTTGCAGGCCCTATCATTCCTTGTATTGTCTTGAGACTTTGACGCTCTCTTTAATGTCACCATTACCCTGTAGAGGAATGGAAACATTAGTTGGTTTTGCTACTTTTGCATTTTCAGCTTAGATGCTGCTGGATGTGAACTATTTGAAGGCGATCAAGTTCACCTTTTAACACCGGAGGTGTTGGGATCTGAACTACTTGAAGGTATACTACAGCCTCATTCATAACATTGGGCATCAATGGATTTATACTTGGCACTAGGCATAGAACAATTAATCAAAGATTAACTCTCTCACCCTAGGACTTAGGGCATATTGTGATTAAGCATTCTAGAAGTTCTTGAGATCGTTTGGCATATAAGCATGCATGTCCAATTGCATTATCAAGTGGTTTCTCTAACTTATCCTCTTCAAAATCTCACTGAGACATTTTAGATAATCCTTAAGGGATGAGAAATATGTTTGAATTGCAAGTTTATTGTTCCTAAGATGAGGAGGACATATTTCACACATAGCATATTTATTACAACCAGGTACCTTTGATCCATCATTCTCCCCATTGGTCATTGGCATTTTCCCTTTTACCTGGCTCTTCATTCTCCCCACTGGAGACAAACGGATTTGATTTAAGCATGAATATGGAACATTTTAGTTTTATACTCCCCCTTTAATAAAGCATAATCAATTAAAGGGTTTTAGAGGGAGTTATATTGAGCACAAAATATTTTGAACGATATTGAAAATATTTTTGAACAATCTTGAAAAGGTGCTCAAGATGATTTTCATTAAAAAGCACGAGTTTTGATTTGAAAAATAATCAAAAGTCATCATTTTGGTCCGGGTTTCGTACTGAAGTATACGAAAGCCATTTTATTAAGAAATTTTGAGAAACGACATGTTTTAGAAAACAAATAAATAACTCGCCAAGCATCAGTACATACCAGATCATTGTTGAATGACATTTCTAGAAACGTATTGAATATCGACATAATGAGAGACATGTCGTGAGAAGAATATTTTGGATTTTGATTTTATAATGTTTTTGTATTTTATGAAAGTTTTATATTTTATATTTTGTTTTTGTTGGTTTTTTCAAATTTTGTATTTTGGTTTTCAAAATATTTACAAATAAGCTTTTGGAAAATCATTTTCAAGAAGAATCGAAGACGCTCTAACTCCTCAGGGGTTAGGCTTCGCATTCCAATTCGTCGAACTAAATAGTCAAACCTTCTTTTGGAAGGGCTTTAGTTAATAGATCGGCGAGTTGGTAATCGGTCTTTAAGAATAATTCAACAAACCATTTCAGTACTCTTTGATGAAGTGGTAGCGGACACGGATATGCTTAGTCTTTGAGTGATACAGGATTGCATGATATGGCTATGGCACTTTTCGAGTCACAATACATAGGTATTTTATCGGAAGTAAAGCCATAATCTGTGAGTTGTGTTCTCATCCATAGAACTTGAGCACAACACGCAGATAGAGACATAGTCACTTGGGCCGTTGAAAGTGCAACAATCTGTTTCTTCAAAGACTACCGACTAACTTTTCACCCAAAATTGTGTCCTCCGTGATGTACTTTTGTCGTAACTTGATCACCGCGTATCCCGCGATCCGAAAAGGCAATTAGATCAACCGATTCCTTCGGATACCAAAGTCCCATGGGAATGGATGTATTCAGTACCAAAAGATCCGGCTTAACCTCTTTGAGGCGCACAAGAGGCTTTGCCCGAAACCAAGCTAATAAGCAAACAAAGAAATGAATATCCGGTCGAATAGCAGTGAGGTACATGAGAGAACCAATCATGCTCCGATATTTCTTCGGATCAATAGGTTTCCCAAACAAATGGCTCCAACTTTGGTGAAGTTACCATTGGTGTTCAACAGTCACAATTATCCATACCATGATTTTTCAAAATCTCGGCATATTTAGCTTGATTTATAAAAATTCCACTAGGGACTGATGTATTTAAAACCAAGAAAGAATTTTAGTTCCCCATCATGGACATTTCAAATTTGCTTTTCATGAGATTTTCAAAATGTTTTGAAAGATTCTGATTAGTGGACCCAAAGATGATGTCGTCCACGTAAATCTGAACAATCAAAAT
The DNA here is from genome assembly GCA_910596185.1 of Chrysanthemum makinoi. Classification (NCBI taxonomy): domain Eukaryota; kingdom Viridiplantae; phylum Streptophyta; class Magnoliopsida; order Asterales; family Asteraceae; genus Chrysanthemum; species Chrysanthemum makinoi. The sequence goes on from OU343220.1 coordinate 126,835,567, forward strand.
GTCGCTTTTGCATTTTTGTGTAAACAAGGTAGGATCAACTGTTCCTTTGGTGAAATTGTTTTGGATAAGGAAAGAAGATAGTTCGTCATACCACGCTCTCGAGCTTGTTTCAATCCATAGATTGCCTTTTTGAGTTTGTAGACGTAGTCCGGATGTTCCAAGTCGATGAAGCCTCTCGGTGACTCACGCATATTCTTCTTTCGAGTTCCATTCAAGAACACGGTCTTAATGTCCATCTGATAAACCGTGATGTTTTTGTGAGCTTCATAGGCTAAGAATATCCCGATCGCTTCAAGTCTAGCTACCGCTAATGACTCTTCAAAGTCTATCCCTTCCTTGTCTATATCCTTTGGCCACAAGGCGAAGCTTTGCTATGCATCATACTATCTCTTCATCCCTTTTTTGTTCTTCCATAACCATTCTCCGATTATGAATACTCATGTCTTTCAGATTCCTCCCGCATCGCTTCTATCCATGGTTCTCCGCCATTGCCTCGCTAATGTTCTTGGCTCTATATTGCTATTGAGCACGGTAAATGCACAAGTCGCACGGTGGCAAGTTGGCGTCTGCTCTAATTGGCCTGAAGGTTCACCAATAACTTGTTCAATTGGGTGGTCTTTAGTCCACTTTAGAGTAGAAGGATACCGTTGGTTAAACGTATGCGAGTTAGATGGTTCTCGTAAGCTTGAAGAAGATTCAAATGATTCCGTAGTAACGGGTTTTCAAATAAGTCTTCATCTAACGCATCGTTCGTTTTGATTTTGCTCATCAACTCCCAGAATAAAGCGAACAACCGTAGTAGATGTAGATGATGTTGATGGAGTTGGTGCATTGTTTTCACCATTGTAGATGCATTTATGTTGGTGGTGGTGGATGATTTTGGCGGGCAATGGAATGATGGTTTGATGTATTTTTCGAAGTTCCACCATAGTATTCATCGAACATTAACTCAAAGAAATTCTCCCATTCTTGTTCTTTAGGATTGTCAATCGGTTGATTGAAGCTCTTTGAGGTATGAGTCCTGAATCGATGTGTCCGTGGTCACGGGTTTAGTAAAGTTCTAGAGCCAGCCTCGAAGCCATATGTGACAAATACAACACATTCATCGCCTCCATGATCCTCTAGTTCTCCTGTTATACACCCTCAATGCCCTCGAGTTATCCAATATCTAATGAAGATTCCAATATCACCTTTTGCTTTCGCTTTCCAAGATCTTCATTCAGATAGCACAAAGCGCCAAACACGCTGAAAGCAGAGATATCCGTTTTCGTTGTTCACAAGCTCATATGGGGTTTTATTAAATCTAGGATGGATTAGGGATCTGTTCGAGTGAAACAAATGGCAACAAAGATCGCCCTAGAAATAACGGTGCACTAGAATAGATTAGCATTGCTGGCAGCCTTCCACAAGAGTTCTATTTCTTCTTTCAACTATTCCATTCTCATGTGGAGTTCTAAATAACCGATGTCCGTGTGTAATTCCAACATCTTCAAAATAAGTTCTTAACCTCGATTTGTGAATTCTGCCGTTGTCCGCTCTACAACCCCATGGAGTTTGAAGAAGTACTTGAACGCTTTCGTAAAGGTGATGATGATGTCCGGTGCTTCGCTCTTTTGATCTTAGGAACTTAACCCATGTATATCTTGAATAATCATCGTGATAACAAGAATATATTTTTCCCATTAAAGCTTTCAACTCTCATTCACATACAAGTCCATGTGCAACATATGCAACTTTGCTCCTAACTAGGTACGGTTTTGGGTTTATATGTTGCTCTTTTGCTTTATCCTTGTTCGCATGATGGACATAAGTGATCCTTGGTGTATTTGAATTTTGGAAGTCCGCTGGATCTATGTTGTCTTTGGCAATTTTGTTGATGGTGTCAAAATTGAGATGTGGATAACTCGCTGCGCCACAACCGACCTGCTGTTCCGATGCTCGTGTCATAAAACATATTGGTGATGAAGAGGCCATTTGATTGATGTCGATAGCATACAAGTTTGTATCACGATTCCCGCTAAGAGATCGCCATCCAAGTTTCTAACGAAGCAAGCATTTTTCCTAAAAGCAACCTCTAAAGTCGCATCACTTAACCTGCCTGACCGAAAACAAATTGTGTCCCAATCCTTGACATAGTAAACCCGAGTGATCAAATAATTTCCAAAATGTAGATCTCCATAATCCATGATAGCTGCTACATGATCATTTCCAAAACGACGGTTCCCATGAATTTCTAGGACGAATTGATCGCAGCTCAGATTCCTGGTCATGTGCTAGGAGCAACCCGAGTCGACGATCCAAAGACATATTTCGATAACCCTCGCCAATAACAAGAAGAAGATTTTGAAACCATTTTGATTTTGGTTCATTGGGTTAGAGGTAAAACTGATTACACTCAAAGAATTTCTCATCGGGAGAGTAGGCTCATTACTCATTCTACCATTCCGAGTGTGAAAGTTCCTACCAGAGGTTTCCAAATGTCTTCTCTATAGTAAACGCTATGCTTCCTATCAGTAGTGTAAAGCCTAAGTCTTGCAACTAGTCTTCCTACTTGTTTAGCATAAGTTCTTTTAGAACATTCTTCAACAAGCTTAACAATCTCATTCTTAGAAACACAATCATCATGAACATTAGATGAAGATTTCTTGCAAGTTAAACAAACAGATTCATTAAACTTAGCAGATTTCATAGGTTCAGATACTTCTCGGATGAAATGTCTTTCTTATTAGAAAGCGGTAAATTCCTAGGGTGTTCTTCTACTTTCTTCTCTTTATTCAAGCTACTACTCCTAGAGGCAAGCGAGACTCTATTGTTCCTTGTATTGCTCTTAAGTTTTAGTCTCGTCACTCCTAGAGGTGCTTTCTAGTCCCAGAAGGTAAGGCACACACATTAGGATTCACATTTAGTGAAGGAGGTGGTTTCACCTTTCCTAGTCTCTTTAGAGTGCTTTTCTAAACTTATGTCGTTTGTTCCATATGTTTTAGATGTGGAGGCAGGCGATTGTGGTACTCATCTTAAAAGGCCGTGCTAAAACTTTTTTCTCGAGCAACCTTTTCCCTTATCAACATTTTGTTTAGGTAGGCAAAGGATGACCGGTTTTGATGAAACATTTTTCATTGACTTTTGAGGAGGCATAGAAACGCATATTTTTGTTTGAACCGGTTTGGGAACATTTGCTTTCTCCGCAAATCAATGATTTTTAATCACGCCTATTGCCTTTCCTTTTGATTCCTACTTGAGCCCTCAAAAGATCATTTTTCACATGTCATTGTAGGCACTCATAATGACAATTTGTCATATTTGCATTCCTCGCTTTTTCAATCAAGTTGTTTAAAATATGACACATTTTCTTTTCAAGTTTTCAAGATTTTTTCATATTTTGAAACAATTTTGAGGTCTCGTGACCGAGTCTTTCATGATCTTCAACAATATGTTTGCAAAATAATGGACATAATATCAATCGTAACATGTTCAAGAGAGAGTCATTTAAAGTTTCCAAAACTTTGATTTGTTCAACACAGTCGTTAGCTTGTTTTACCGTGGTTTTATGGTCCTTGACAAAGTCAACTGCTCTTTCAAAAATGCTTGTTCAAAATGAATTACCCTTGCAATCGATGGCATTCACCGAGGGCAATTTGAGTTTCAAAACTTTCTCGTTCAATATCAAAACTAGAGAACCACATTAGGTGTAATAGTGGTTTTAGTTTTAGCAGCTTGAAGATCCTAAATTCTCGCCACATTGTCTAAAATACTTTTCGCATCACTTGAGTTAAAAGGATTGTTTGAAGACATTTGTTCAATGTTTGAAAGAGATTTTGAGACAACAATGGTTTTGAAACGCATTTGAAGTAGGAGTTGACTCTTTGTTTGAAACATTTTGTGTGATGGAGAACTTTGACTTTTCTTTTGATTGACAAAAGTAATTCCGTTAATTTTGTTCCATTTGTTATAATCAATTGGTTTGATTCCGGATGTTTTGTTTCATTGTTGATCTACTTCTCCTCGATAGTTCCAACGTTTTAAGAGAATCACGAACAATTATGGGTTCATGCAAAACATTTCCATTGTTTAACACATTCGAGATTCTGAGCTTTCTTGAGGAACGAGGAAGGGCCATTACCAAGTGCCATTCTATTATTAGTATGAAAACGCGGATTTACTTGATTAGAAAGCAACTTGATTGTTGGCAGAATGACCCGTTATAAGAAGCAAATTTTCCAAAGTTTTTATCTTTTCATTCTTATCAAGAATTTCATCAAGAAGAGAATCTTCTGCTTTGAAAAATCGTAAGAATCAACTGCTTCTTCTCTTTTTCAAGATTAGAAAACATTTTTTTTTTGTTTGGAAAGTTGGTTATTTAAATCGAAATTTTTGTTTAAAGATTTAATTTTCAAGTTCAAATTCACATCAAGTGTGTTATACTTGACTTGCAAAAGTTGTTCTTTAGAAACCAAATTTCGATAACCAATTTCTAATTCAGATTCTTTGTTTTTCTGAATTCAAAGGCTTTTCGCTCTCCTTGTAACTCTCAAGCTCACGGTCAATTTCATTCAAGGGCCTTAACATCGCGATTGACCTTTTAACTTTCTCAATTTCAATGCCACGCTTGTTGATTAATGATTCAAAATAAGCACGAAGTTTCCTCATCGGCCTCTCAATATTTGTGCATACTCCACTAGGATCCACATTTGGAGTTTCAGAGTTAGTATATACAACTCGATTGTCCATGTATGTATCATAAGTTGGTGCCGATGTCACGTAATGTCGTTCGTCATGAGTAAACACATCAAATATGACATTGTTATAGCATGGATCGTTGATTGGTACCTCGATATCATTGGCTATAGCCGGGGAGGTAGGGCCGTAATCGTCGACTTAGTCTCCTAAGATTTGCCATGAAGATGCAATTGCATTGAGTTCCTCGAGGTCTTCCAAATCATCCATAATAGCCATGAAGTCATGTTCCTAAGACTCAATTGAAGTCCGTGATTGTTCCTGTACCAACAGATAGCTTTCAAGATACGAAGATCCTTCTTTCGCTTAGTTGGACAATTCCTTGCCATGTGACCCAATCCTTGACAGCTATAACACTTAACCCGACAATTCCTCGATTCACATTTCCATAATTCCAACCACCGGAGCTTCAACATTCCCATTCCGATTACCCATCGTTCTATTCCCAACATTCTCGACCCATCCGACACTCGACTGAACTTCCTCGATTACCCATGCAAAATCCGAGTGCATCTCCTGGCTGATTCCCAATAACTCCAACCATTTGACCTTGATTGCCCATGTTCACACCCCACAAGGCATTTGCGCATTACAGTGTTTGATGAAACTGGTTGTTGTTGTTAGTGTGGAATAGCGACCTCAATGCTTTACCCAAGAATACAAATGCTTGTGACAAAGCTTCTTCCGTTCCATTTCAAGATCGTGATTCCTTGTTCCTCGTAATGTTGTTCGTGGATAGTTTTGTTGTTGAGGGATGTATTGTCGCAGTTGTTGTTAGTGGAAGATGATGAAGCTTGTTGTTGTGTATTCACCGGAGTTTGAGTCTTTGCAATGAGTGCCAATGGATCATGATTCTTTGCTAATCTTTCTTGCCCGACTTCATTCACTTCATTTTGGTTTTGTTTCAGAAAATCGCTGAGTTGATCAAAGTTCACTTGATGTAAGTCTTTGTTGGTTGACAATAGTGACATATCGTCCCTCATTTTTAGGAACTTGATGTTGCTCACGATAGTTCCGGGGTGTCAACTTGTTTCTCGACAAGCTCATTCATTAAAGTACAAAACCTTCCATAGTAGATTCAATGGATTCTCCGAGTAGATGTAAACTTCTCCCATGTGCTAGCAACTTGTTCTCTGTGGTTCGTTGACCTTTTGCTCCATGAAAAGTCGCCTAACACGCTCCCCACATATCAAAGGCTTCACAACCGTCTACAAAGCAGCAAAGATGTCTCTTGGTAAACCGGCCATAATATGAATTGCCATGTCATCCGCTTCGACTTGTTTCGATCCTCTTCGTATATTCATTCTTTTGAAGACGAAAAAATGGTGGGACGGAGGTGTTGCACCAGATTTCCGTGGTATTGGACTTGTCGAGGTATGAAGGGTCCATCCTGAATAGATTTGATCATCAATTTTCCATTAGGTTTTGTCTTGATGTAACGAAGCATTCGACTTGTCCATTGAAGATAACCACCTTTTTCCAACATAGGAGGACGGTTTTCGGCACCGGCTGCATGAATGTCTTATTGAGTTGCCATTGATGAAGGTATGATATGATAAAGTTGATGTAGGATCGATTCAACGATATAGGAGTTGAGTTTGATGAAGATTAAGCTCGGTTGTTGTAGTGAAAATGTGCTCTAAAAACTTAAAAACCTCAATAACTTCTATTCTAAGTGTTTTTTGGACTTTAAGGTTGACCCAAATGAACTTTTACGGCGTGCCAATCTCCTCGTTCTCACGGTCGTTTTGATAGGTAGAATGCTGAAAACGGAGTTACGGTTCAAAAGTTAATAGTCGTTTGAAGTTTTTGGTCACAATCTTACTGTAAACTATTCTTATGTAAGAGATGAGTTTATGCGTAGGGATGCTTATGCGCGAGGAACTTGCGCGTAGGAGTCCTTATGCTGTATTTAGAGCGTGAGAAATCCATGCGTAGAAATCCGTTACGCCAGAAACTTAAGGTTAAACGTAAGTCTTATGCGCGAACGTTAAGCGTGAAGTAGAAAGTACCTACGCTAAGAGTTAACTTATTCGTAGAGTGCTTACTCGTAAGCTTTCTGCTTATGCGTAAGAGTTGGTTTAAAACCAAAAATCCTTTACAATCGCCAAGCCGTAAAGATATCCAAGTCGGCGTTCCACACACTTATCCAAGCTGAGGAAAGCACTGGAAACGCTGATGCTCGAAGATCTTCTACCAAAAGTTATGCGAGAAAACTAGGTTTTGACTTCTCTACGCTAAGATTAGGTTTCGACTTACGCTAAAAATTTCCAATGATTCAACCGATTTTTGCAACGATAGCTTCCAAAACACTCAAATAAAGGAAAGTATTGACCTTAAACACCCAAAATGCTTTTATGCTTACGCCGTGAAAAATGAACAATGAAATCAAAACGAAGTTTAAAATGATTTAAAAACACGTAAAGCTTCAAACTTTTTGCAAATCTAGACTTTTAGCACTATAAGTATAATAACCTCAAACCAAGAATCTTGAAGATTAAAGTGCAAAAGTAAAGTTTAAGCGTTTCACTTCAATACCGAGAGCTTTATGCCATTATACCACAAACCACAAAAACTTCAACCAACTACTCTAAACCATTGTTAGAAGCATTGATACCAATTGTAGGACCTTACTTTTACATCAACCCACGCTGTAACACACACCTTATCACAAGATGAACACGTTAAACCAAACACAAACGTTATGCTTAAAGAATAAGAAGAAGGAAAGATGGTGACTTGAATGATATGTAAACTGTACGTGGAGAGGATAAACACAATAAGTTGTATATTCCAAAGGAAAACACACACACACACACACTTTCAAGCACACCCCTCAAATGACCATTTGAGGGGTATTTATAGTCAAGGGACTTGATGCCCTAAAAGGCTTTCCATGGCCTCTATTGACTTGATTGGGCTTGTGGGGATTCTTAAGCTTATAAACGCCTAGAATAGCTTAACTCTTAACCAATTAGCTTAGCCCAATCCACGAGCCCTTTGACTATTCTAGCACGATATCTAACACACGTTACAAAGTTCCTAAATGAAAATGACCATCACTTCTAATAAAACCATTAAGGCTAACAGAAATTTGCTTATAAATAGAGAGCCATTTCTTCATTCTAACTCACCCTCTTCTTATACTAAATTCTCAAACACTCTCATTCTCTTATAACATATAGATCACTTGATCTAGAGAGTTGTTCTTCTTTCTTTCTATTGTGACCCTCATATAGGTCCTTCTAAGGCGATAACTTGAGCATTCTACAAGTCATCCAAAGCAAGGGGTCCCTGATTGATTTGTCACTCGCAAGATTTAGCTAAGATCTTGTATTTGATATTTCACATATTTGTTGTGTAATAGTCGTGTTTGGTCCAATCGCATACTTTTAATTCTGGTATCTAGCTTTGTACCTAAAAGTGGGCAACGCCACAAGGTCTGGGAGTTTGTTGACATAATGCTTGAACTCGAGTAGGTGACTTTGGGAGTGGAGTAGGGCAAGGAAGGTGTCCTTGTAGCCGAACCACTATACATCGGTTGTGTCTTTTCTTTCCCTTCACTTTACTTTATTTACTTTCTTTATCATTAGATCTATACTTTCTCTACATCCATAAGATCTCACATATTAATGAATCTAAAAGTTTTTGAAACTAACTTAAAATTGGCAAAACTATTCAACCCCCCCTTCTAGTTTTCCACAATGAGGAAACCTTTTCGCCTATTGCAGACGTCAAGGCTATTAGGATATTTATAGCTATAAAAAGCATGCTATGACTATGAGATTTGAAAGATGGATGTCAAAACCGCCTTCTTGAATGGTATCCTAACTGAAGAGGTTTATATGGTTCACCCGAGGGATTTGTCAATACACAATATCCTAACCGTGTATACAAGCTACAATGATCTATTTATGGATTAAAGCAAGCATCAAGGTAATGGAATAAAAAGTTTGATGAGGGGATCAAGAAATATGGTTTATCTCAGAACCTTGATGAGCCATGTGTATATTGTAAGGCTAGTGGGAGTAGTGTTGCATTCCTTATTTTGTGTGTCGATGACATATTGATCATGGGAAACGACATTCCAATGTTGCAAGCTATTAAAGCCTATCTTGGAAAATGTTTTGATATGAAAGATTTTAGAGAAGCTGCATATATTCTAGGAATCAAGATCTACATAGCTAGATCTAAGCGGTTGATTGTACTTTGTCAAAATGTATACATTAAAAAAATCTTGAAAAGATTTCATATAGAGAATTCCAAGCGTGGAACTATCTCAATGCAAGTAAAACTTGAGCTGAGAAAATCTCAAGGACCCTCAACACCTGCAAAGGTGGAACACATGAAGAATGTTCCTTATGCCTCGGCTCTACGATCAATCATGTATGAGGTGAGGTGCACTAGACCTAACGCTACGTTCACTCATAACATAACAAGTGGATTTCAAGTAGACCCAGGAGAAAGTCACTGGAATGTTGTGAAGAACATACTAAAGTATCTCAGATATACTAAATATATGTTTCTTGTTTACTGAGGAAAACCCGATGAAGAGCTCAGAGTTACTTGTTATATAATCGACATGTCAGCTAATCAATAAAGATGATACAAAATCGCAAATCATATACGTTTTCATTCTAAACGGAGGCGTTGTAGTCTGGAAGAGTGTTAAGCAAAGCATTACATCGATGTCTTCTACATAAGCTGATTATACTGCTGCTTCAGAAGCCGCAATGGAATAAATTTGGATAGGAAGTTTATTGATGAGCTTGATGTAGTCCCCACCAATAAAGAGCCTATGGAGATGTTATGTGGCAATAATGGCGTATTAACTCTCGCCAACGAGCCAGAAGCTCAGAAAGAAGCCAAACATTATAAAAATAAGGTTTACTATCTTCGAGAGGTTAATGAAGTTGTTCTTAATAAAGTTCACACAGATGACAACTTAGCTGATCCGTTTACTAAGGCGTCATTTTAACCAAAGATAATGAAAGTAATATTGGTCTTCGTTTAGTTAATAGTATCATGTAAATCTGTTTTGTTTTTTAGTGTTTGGACAATGGGATATTTCAAACAGTTAATATTTTGGTGATTAATATACATGGTTCTTGAAGTTTTTCACTCATATATTAATTATGTCCTATATTTTCATGTTTAATCCATGAGTATTTTATTGTTTTTATTTTACACTAAATTTGTTCATTGTCAATCAATAGTATGGGAGTGTTACTGAACTAAGACAAATGTGAGTGTTTTGGTAATATATCACTTGTGTGATTGGTGTTAAAAGGATTGTCCGTCAAAATCATATGTATCCACATGCTATGGATATTGGACTTTCCCAAACCTATGATTTATCACTTTATTGATCGGCGTCATTAAGTGATAATTCACAAGTGGTTATTCTTATTTATCCTTAGACTTGAGATGCAAGCAAGTTTTGCATGTGTGGATATTTCTTCTTGATTATAGTTTAACGCTACCCTGAACAAGGTGGTTATAAGGACTATTTTAGGAAGCAATGTGAAGCACATGAATGACATGTGTAGTCAAGATATAATTTGTTTCTCCACTTGTCTTCTGGAGTATGATTCTACTAGGCCCCTCGCTGAATTAATTGGATGTTTGCATGGCCGTGCCAAAAGTGTAAATCAAGATAGTACTTGTTTTACGTTTGGTAATTTGAATTAATTTCTAAAAAGAGAAACAAAATAGTTAAAAAAAATGGTACGACTTAGATCAATAACTATAGTTTGACACTATCTTAAACAGAAGGACGTATATTTATAAATCATTTAACTGAGCTGCTTTTCAAAAGCACACTTTCATATTTTTGGGAGCAATGTGGTGTTGCTAGACGCATAACATTGTTAGTATGAATTATCTGGTTATGACATCAGCGCGGGATTATCAAGGTGCTCAAAGTCTAGTCGATAATTTGTACGGCCGGAAATAAGTGAGACTATTGGAGCATACACGTATACACCGAAGAATATGTATTTTTTAATATATTAAGTGTTATTTATTAATTTTATTAAGTCACGAAATGAATTAACGACCGTTAGTTAACCGTTAGATGCGTAACTAATTATCGGGCATTCTAATTTACTCGTAATGGACTAGTTAAATTAGTTAATGAAAAAATAAGCCCATTCAAACCTTGTGGGTTTGGGGGACGATCGAACAAAGGTCCAAAAGGGAGTGTTTTGTTTGCTTAAAAGTTAAGTTATTATTATGTGTTAATACAAATAAACCGTAAAAACGTTTATTAATATTTTGCGATCTCTTTGTGTTTTGTTGATAAAAAATATAATGTTATCTTAAGTACAATTATAAGGATACATGTTATTTTTGTAAAGCATTTACATATAGCCATTTAATACAAAAATGTTGTAATTAATCATTTGTTGTAATAGTTTATTAGGATGGGTAAAAACCACAACCCATGGATCATATCCATAACCCATTAACCCATACCCATTTGACTAGATACAATGTATTCATTAGATACATTGAATCTAAAGGAAAACCCATGGACCAACCCATAACCCATGACCTATAAACAAAACCCATGGGTAAAGAGGATCGTCCACGGATCCCTAGGATTACACTAGACGGATCCCTTTAGATGGGATCCTGGGAACAAGTAGAATTTGCCTATAAATAGAGAGCCATTTCTTCATTCTAACTCAACCCTCTTCTTACTAAATCTCTCATATACTCTCATTCTCTTTAACAAAGATCACTTGATCTAGAGTACTTTTCTTTCTTTCTTTCATTAGTGATTCTCATATAGGTCCTTCTCTAAGGCGAGATCACGAGCATTCTACAAGTCATCAAGCAAGGGGTCCTTGATTGATTTGTTCACTTGCAAGATTGTAGATATTGTATTTGATATTTCACATATTTGTTGTGTAATAGTCGTGTTGGTTTGGTCCACCGTGTTACGGACTCGGTATTTAGCTTTGTACCGAAAAGGTGTAAGCAACGCCAAGGCCAAGTTGAAGGAGTTTGTTGACATAGTGCTTGAACTCTCGGTAGGTGACTTGGGAGTGGAGTAGGGCAAGGAAGGTGTCCTTCAGCCGACCACTATAAATCGGTTGTGTCATTTCTATCCCTTTGCTTTACTTTATTTACTTGATTTATCATTAGATCTATACTTTCTCAACATCCATACGATCTCACATATTATCGAATCTAAAGTTTTTGAAACTAACTTAAAATGGGCAAAACTATTCAACCCCCCCTTCTAGTTTTCCACAATTGGCATCAAGAGCTAAGTTTATAAAAGTTTTAAAGTAAACCGTATTTTAAAACTTTTCGATCACTATGGGTTCTGAAAATTACAAGGAAGGGCAATCTATGCAATCCGACCACCACTTTTGAAACTAATGGTTATATATATTGGAAAAATAGATTCGAAACATATGTGAAGTCTAAAGATATTGATCTTTGGTACATTATTGTTGAAAGGCATTTTGAGGCTACCTCAAAAGATGATAAAGGAAATTAAGTTAACATACCTCATGATAAACTAAATGATGAAATGAAGAAAAAGCTTTCTAAAAATAGTGAAGCTAAAATGGTTTTGTATAATGCTTTACCCAAAAAGGAATTCGAAAGAATTTCTATGCTTAAAACCTCTAAAGAAATTTGGAATTCTTTAGTTGTAACTCATCAAGGTAATCAACAAGTTAAAAATAATAAAATTGATTTATTTGTTCAACAATATGAACAATTTTCAATATCGGATGAGGAAACTATAGATCATTCATTTGCTAATTTTAATACTACTATTACATCTTTACAAGCACTTGATGAATCTTTTTCTAGCCGTAACCATGTTAGGAGATATCTAAGGGCACTTCCATCCAAGTGGAGATCCAAGGTGACGGCGATCAAGAATCAAAAGATTTGACAATCCTCATCCTTGATGAACTCATTGGCAACTTAAAAGTCTACGAGCTTGTCCTTGCTAAAGACTCCGAAGCCTCAAAGGTGAAAGAGAAACACAAATCTTTTGCCCTTAAAGCCAAAAAGGCTTCAAGCGATGAAGAGAACTCCTCTTCGGATAGTGACGACGAGGAGTATGCTATGGCGGTAAGGGACTTAAAATTTCTTTAGAAGGAAAGGAAGATACGCCAAACAACCGTATGACGATAAGAAAGGCCTTAAAAGCAAAAAGGACGAAGCCAAAAGATGATCGTACTTGCTTTAAATGTGGGGACCCAAACCACTTTATTAGTAAGTTTCCCAAACGGGATGATCAAAAAGCGTTCGTAAGCGGCACGTGGGGAATGAGCGACGAGGAGGACGAAGAAATTTGTCTCATGGCAAATGACGAGGTATGTCAAGAATACTATAGTAGCTCATCACTAGATGACGACTCTTTGCATAATGAATATGACAAATTTTGCAATATTAGCTTAAAATTAATTAACAAAAACAAGCTTTTGAAAAGTCAAAAACAACGCTTAGATAAGGAAGTCATAGAATTAAAAGCAAAATTAAAACGTCTTGAAAAGAGTAAAATAGCAAGTGGTGAATGTGAACTTTGCGTTCAACTTCAAACACTAGTTGATCAACTAGATTCTAAGATTGCTAGAATGAGTACTAATACGTTAAATATGATGCTAGATAGTGTTAAAACTGAAGACAACCGAAAAGGTTTAGGGATCCAACAACTTGATCCATCAACTAGTGAAAACAAAGAAACACAATTTGTTAAGGCACTAGAAAAACCACCACTGTTGTGGCGGATCCCGCAGAAACCATAAAAAGGGAACCGGCTAGTGTTGCCGTGGATCCGTGGTCCGCTATAGCCAACAAGCAGGTAACGTAGCTTCTTCATCTAGAACCGATTTTGTTATCGTTAATAAGAAGAAACCAACTCATTTCACCACTAGACAACCACCTCCAAAATATAATCATATTTTTGCAAGAAACAAAGCTCCATCTTTTTCAAAACCTAATCCATCTAGAGACCTAATAATATTTACTCGAGAAGTAACCATCAAATGGGATGGAACCCAAATATGCAAAATGGTTTTCCTTTTCAAAACTTTGCTCCATGGAATGCATACTCACCTTATCCATACATGTCTAACATGAATGGAATGTTTAACACTAATGGACCCATGAACAAATGGGGACCAAACTTTGAGTTAATTGTTTTCTTAGGTGTGCTTAAGGTCACCTAGACCCGGATGAATGGGTCAAGGATAGCTACGACGAATACACGGCAATAAAAGATCTATTCTCCACATATGAATCCTTCAATGGAGGAAATGTGGTGTTGGAAATAGCAAAAGTAAAATCATCCTAAAGTGTTCTCGAAGACCTAAAACATCACACCTAGAAGTCGTAGAATATTTAGATATATTAAGGGTACAACACAATTAGGATTATGGTATCCTGAGGGCACGGGAGTAGAAACAATTGTATATGCAGACTCGACATATGCGTGTGATTATGTTGACCAAAAAGTACAAGTGGGGTATGTGACGCTATGGATGTGTTTAACATCTTGGTTTTCAAAGAAACAAATGACATTAGCAATATCAACAATCGAAGCGAATCGCTCACGAAAGCATGCCAACAAGCAATATGGATGAAACAAGCGTTAGTCGACTACGACATTCATCTAAGTGACATAGCCATTCTATGTGTTAGGTTCCCATATTCATAACACAAGCCTCAATAGAAGAGATAGAGAAGAAGATATCGGATGAACAAACACACACACACACACGTATGAATATTGAAGAGTTATGCGTGGAGAGTAAATGTGTGAATTGAACAACCAACCCTCAAGTGAGGGTTTACAAGGATTATTTATTGGAAGGAACTAGGGAAACACTCCAAGTTCCCATCCTTTACTTATTGGGCTTGGCCTAGGCTTATGGGCTTTCTACATAAGCCTAACCTTGGTCACTAACATAAAAGCCATATTAAGCTAACTATTACATATTAATTACTAACACTTGAATTCTAGTTTAGGAGTGATTCCAACAATCTCCCCCTAAGTGTTAGTGATTGATAATATAAACGTTGAAGGTGCTGATGTAATAGTTTCAGCACCTTTGACGTGTTGACATTCTTCTTTCTTGTGAGAAGAAATGCCTTGATTCGAACAATCTCCCCAGTGTAGAGAAATTGTTTCCTTTGAAGTATTCTGCTTTGACGTCATCATTTTCTTTGTTCTTTAATCTTTGTTCTTTGTGATGGTAGTGATAGTATGTTGTTGTTGTTCCAGACAGCGTCCGCCTGTTGCTCAGGTGTTCCACGTCTTTCTTCAACATGCTCACACGTTCTTTAACGTTGGATTTCAGTACTGATGTAGTTCTCTTAGTCTTTAAACTTTGTAGATTCTTTGACTTTGATGAAGAATCATTCTGACTTTGTGTTGCCTTTTGAGAGAACTTCCATTAGTGATGTTGTTGGTATGAGCATGTGAAGAATCTGCATGATCAGTCCGATCCAGAGCTTCTATAAGAAGAAAACATAAGAAAGGTTAGTGATAAGCGGATTCCAGCACTTACAAGTTTAAACTTCGAGCGTGTTGACAACATAGTGTGAAAACATAACTCTAATTCTCAAAGGCTGTTCGAACTGGAGTCCCACAAGTGAGATAAAGCGATGTATCAAGTACACCTACAGTTCGATGAGTCAATCGAGGTACACACCGAAGCATCACCCCTCGACCTGTAGACCGTTTAAGACACACCTGCGTAATACACGAGGAGTTACCGGTGAATTGCCGTCGTATCGTTTAATGTTGACCCCGGAGGAGTTTCCATTCAATCACCGAGGATCATGTGAACCTCTCATAAATTTCTCGACAGACAATGCTAAGATCTGAAGGACGATAATGTATCACTTAGGCCTTATTGTTGAACGACAAGTGATAAAAGTCAAGTGTACCTAAGAGATCTTTTGATGAATCTCGTGGCTCTAGACTAAATAGGCGCTTTGGTTTTCCGAGGAGACTAGGGAGAGGGTCTCCTTCAATACCGCAATCTCAAAAGAAAGCCATAGTTTACGTAGGGTTCCCTACGAATGAAACAAGCTTCTATTGAGAGAAACTTGAGTGGCTAAGAAGGTTTAGTGCATGCGCCACTGGGTCCATGACGACTTTGATCTTCAATGTGTCAAGTGACAACCAAGAGCATATGATTGAACCCGGTTCCGCCTAAGTTGAATAATCTGGAGGGCTATTTCTTTTCACCCTTTTCTTTGCTTTTCTTTTAATTCTTCAACTCCTTCTTTCTCCGATTCTCATTTTCTCCTTTTTATAATCATACCTAAGGACTTCTAATTATAAACTGGTTGGTAGTGTCCGGTAGATCCTCCTACTCTGGCGGATCATAGGACGGTTATTCCTAACCTTAATCACCTTATAACTCCATTGCCATAAAACCGATTTCTTGAAAATTTCTCAAAGTGGTTATGATTAAGAAACATTTTAATACACTGTTGAGAGTTTAAGATTTTGCAGAAATACTCCCCCTCCACACGTGATTAAGTATTTTGAAAGTAAACTGCACGGTGAGAGAAGAGCGCGCACTTTTGAATTGATCAACTCAAGATAGACAATCCCCCGCGAGACACGGTTACGTTGCATAGTTAAAGAGTTACATTGTCAGCTTTTAGGTGACAACTAGCTCTAGTAACTATCTTGATGGTGTGGACAAACCTCGAAAGGTTGTCAAACCCGTCAAAGTTCATGTCTACCAAGAGTTTCTAATGGTACATTCTACCTGACAAACTTCTGCGAGACACGTTTAAATCACTAGCGAACTAGCTTGAAATTATTACCCGTCCCGGACAAGTATTTTCGAGTTACTAACATTTAAGATCTCGTCAATTCATTCGTTAAGTCTGTAGCACAAAGATTTATTTGCAATTTCACAACATATTTCTAATCACATAATTTTTCTCCCCCTCAAAAATGGCATATAAATGTTATTTTTGACGAAATTTTGATATCGAATATGTCCATTTCGAGTTTTATGGGAAGATTATCATGAAGAACAATTTGTGAACAAAGTTTTTAATCAAATACTCCCCCTCAACAAGTGATATAAACTTTTGAGGTTTTGAAAAATCATAAGGGGAAGTACCTGTTCTTTTGAGCAAAACCTTTTAAAAGTGAAAGGTTTGATAAGTTTTACTCAAAAGTAAGAAGCTTTCGCTCCTTTTATAAGGATTGTGGCACTGAAGCGTACCACAGGGTCCTTTCATTACAAGAACGGGTTGTACACTGTTATGTGTGCACAAGCCATAATCATTAAATAATCACACATCCAAATCAATATTGAAAATGAAACAGTTTAAGGGGTACCAGGGGATTCAGGTAGTCCAGCAATATCTCCAGGAATGCGAACTGGGCGTTGATAGCCTGTGAGAGTAATCCTGGGACGACCACCTACAAAGCTCTCCAAAGTTCTGAACTGGTCCCTTCTGAACAAACTTTCATCAATCCACATGATGATTCTCTTCACATCCCGTCTTTCCTAAGAATTCCATCTCTTTTGTGACCCAATGCCTTCATGTATCTCCTTCAACCTATAAGCTAAGCCGTCCCTAACTTTCTTCAGTGTGTGATCTCCAAACTTATGAAGCTCTTTACACGTCATCAAGCAGTTGCGGTGTAGTTCACTACGGTAGACTATGCCAAAGGGTTTGCTGATGAGAGTGTATTGAGGAAGATGGTTGAGGTCAGGAAGTTCTAGCTGAGGTCTGGTGAAGTTGACGCATTTCGGATAAGATTCAACGACAAGTTGCAAGTCTTCCACAAGTTCCTGGATCACTATGCTTCTGATGAATATGAGCAAGGACTTGATGTATTAACGTTGGATTTCAGTCGATAATTGTCTCATTCTTCCATGTACCTTGGCAAGATACAGATCTTCAATGTCGTTGAGAGACAAATTCTGAAAGTCCGCTTCACAAAAATCATAGTCCCTTTCGTCTTGTCTTTTGACCACGATTTTTTGGAGGAAAGTGTAGTCCCATTTAGACGAGAGAGCTACATGCTTAACAACAACAATCCTTTATCCTGTACACTTCATGTTTAGACTTTCGAACCTGGCAGCTTTTGTAGTAGATTCTTCGGCGTTCCAGCCAATGGTGAATCCCATACATTGCATCAATGTCATCTCGTTCCCACTGTTGGCAAACATGTGAGTAGCCTTTTCCTCGATGGCTATGCAGTTGGAGTATATGGTCTGGGACGGGAACGGAAGTTTAAGTGATGTAGCATATTTCTTTGAACCATCGCTACCGTGTAGAAGAAATTCCAGGTCTTTGTTGAAAAAGTTGCGAAATGGAATCTTAGGTTGATCTGGTTGGCCAATCGTTGGTAGAGGTCCGGGTCCGGTCGGTGTAGTATGGAGCATTGTCTTTTCGTGTAAAGTCAATGTTAGCCGAGGGTTGAGCCAATCGATGTTGTTAGACATGGCTCGTGCTATGTTTTCTAGATGATATTCAACTCGATAGCACTTTCCGAGTGTATTTGAGCAACTGAAAGCTTCATTCTTGATACGTTTTAACTCTGACTTGGTCATCTTCTTCACCCGAAACTTCTCTTGAAGTAACTTAGCATGCTCCAATGTTCTACCTTCTACCATATCTTGATCATCAGTTAGGGAGGGAGTAGCATCAACAAGTGTAGAGAACCATTCAAACTCGGTGTCATCTTCGTCTAGCCATGAGACGACATCAGCCTTAGGTGTCTTCTTCTTCTTCTTTGGCCTAGATGAGGATGATGGTTTCTTTGATGAAGCGGGAGAGGTGGGTTGTGGTTGGGGCTCAAGTATCTCTTCATTGTCACCACCAGTGTACTCGAAGTGATCACTGTTTTTCTCTGTCTGAGGTGGTAACTCAGATTCCTGAGGTTTGTCAGCAAAAGAGCGTGGAGGAGATCGTTGTTGAGATGGAGTCCTTTGGAGTGGAGGTGGCATAGAGGAGGGTTCACCAGATTTCTTCAGGCGTTTAGGCTCTTTATCTTTATCTTTATCCTTATCATCATCGTCTCTTGGACGCTTAGGCCTTTCAGCTTGCTCCTTGCATGAAGTCTTGAGTTGATATTCCAGTAATGCCTCAAATAGTTTACTTTCGTCAAAGGTGAAAGTTGCAGATCGTTTAGACAATTGTAGCACCAGCTTGGAAATCAACTCTGCATCAGAGAGAACTACAGGCTCCATTGGATTGATCGTCATTGTTACCGGAGTGGATTGCATTGTTTGCTTGACCAATTTCATGAGATTTGGATAGAGCTGTCTGGTAAACATCTCCCTTGTAACTCCAGGAACAATGTCGAGTAAGAACTTGTGAGTATAGCCCTTAATCATCTCGTTCATTTCTCCTTGAACGTCACGTTGCATCATATTCTGGACATACTCCCTTTCACTAGATGATGAGTGTCAAAATACTCATCATTTTTGTACTATCTAGACTGCAAAAACATCTGAAAACACTCAGAAATGCATCAAAATAATGAAAATATCACAAATAAGTGTTTTATGTGTTTTAAATGCAAAAATATCAAAATCAGATGAAAAACGTATCAAGTTTGCATAATTGGCAGTTTTAGTCCCCCAATTTACAAAAGTTGTCAAATTTAGTCCCTGGTAATTCAAAAACTTGTAAAAAGTCATTTAAGGTCCATGTGATTTAAAAGTTGTCAAAATAAACCCTTTAAAGTTTAAAATTTACAAAATGACAACTTTAGTCCCTCAAGTTTAGAAAATGTCAAATATAGTCCTTGGTGAATTTAAAAATGTAAATTTATCAAAAATAAACCTTGTACTATTCATAAATGACAAAATTGGTCCTTATGATAAACTTTTGGAAAATTACATGTTTGGTCCCTAGAGTTACAAAATTGGCAGTTTTAGTCCTTGGACTTATAAAAATGGAATTTTATGCAACATTTGTCCTTGTACTAACCAATAATTGCAGGTTTAGCCCTTGTGATAACTTTGGGAATGTTACATTTTCAGTCCTTTAATAAACAGAAAATTGCATATTTAGTCCTTGTATTATTACTTAACCAAACGGACCTTATACACTAAACCCTTTAACCCAGCTGGCCCAAAATCAAAAGCCCAAACCCGAAATTTGAAATAAAACCGCCTCCACTGTAGCTTCTCTCTTCCCTCCTGCCAAACCCAATACCACCATGGTTTCACCTCTCCCACCTTTCCACCTCACCATCTCCAGCTCACCCCCACTTTCCACCACTTCTCCCATTAGAACACTCCACCATAAATGCTCTTCACACCCCTGTTCACCCCA
This sequence comes from Chrysanthemum makinoi, assembly GCA_910596185.1. Lineage (NCBI taxonomy): Eukaryota > Viridiplantae > Streptophyta > Magnoliopsida > Asterales > Asteraceae > Chrysanthemum > Chrysanthemum makinoi. The sequence continues at coordinate 126,855,601 of OU343220.1, forward strand.
AAACTACCACTGAGTCAATACCAGCACATGGTATTGCTCAAAACCTCCCCAAGTTTGCTAAAAATATCACAAAACTTCTCATTTGTCTTCCTGATACTCCCAAAATTCTTTAATTGCCCTCAAACTACTTGTACTGTTTAAACAACTTTTTGGCGCCAAAATGCCACTTGGGTGGTTCTGATGATTTCAAGTGATCCAAAAGTTGGAAATAGGTGGGAACAGATCAGATGTCGACAAGGAACCTAAAGGATCAATATAAATGGGAAAAGAAGGAGGAGAAGACCAAGTAGTGTAATTTAGATTAGAAAATGTCGTTTTAATAAATTCAAGTTTTCTAGTATAAGTTTAAGTTTTCAAGTTCTTGTTTAAGTATTTCTGAATGTAATTGAACCTTTATCAATAATAAATTTCAAGTTTCCTTTCCATTTTCAGTTTATGTAAAAATTTCAATTTCAATAGAATCTCATGTTAAATTGAATGTTGTTATCAGTTGTTGTTAAGTTCTCATAAGCTCTGATAAGCTCTCCTATAGCTTATTTATTGCTTATATGAACCTCTACTCAGTTTTTACTCTCAAAATAATGCAAGTCAACAAAAGTCAACTGTGGATTAAATCAATGATGCAGAGTTGGAAATGGGTGAAATCAGAGTTATTTTGGTTGATTGATTATAATGTGTGGTTGAAACTTATAGGTTAGTGGTTCTTTGATCATTGTGCAAGCCACAGTGGCTAAGGACTAAAGTAAGTATTGATAATCTTTAGCTTCAAATCTGTCTTGATGATATGATTATGGTTATTTGATTTTGATACTTGATTAAGCGATATTATAGCTTCAAAATATTTGTTACTTAATTGTTTTAATCTATGTTATAGTAGGATAGAATAAGTTAGTTTAAACTGCTTATTGTAGTATCTTAAAGTGTGTTTGGATCTAGGATTTAGACTGAGATTAAGGTTAGCTTAGTGGTTAATTCTAGTTGCTATAGTCTTACTTAGGTATAATATAGTTACTTTAGGCATTTGATTGCACCTAGGATTAGTAAAAGTCAAAATAACCTTAAATCTGTCTTAAGTCTATAACTGTTAGGATTTTGAAGTTCAAATCTCATCAAAGTAGCTTGTAACTTGTTGCTTTAGCTTAAATAATTCTCATTACAGCTTAATATAACATATTTAATAAGTAGAATTAATTATAAGTTCATAAAAGTCAATTTCTTAGTTTACATTAAAAAGTCAAAATTTCTTAATAGTCATTTTTGAATAAACTTTGGAATTTTACTGTGTGTTTAATAATAAGATTTAGCTCATAAGCTTCTAGGACATTAAAGATTAGCTGCTAAACTAAATTAGAAAAATACTAGTTCAGTTTTAATCAGCTTATAGAGTGCTTATTTGTTAGCTTGTTTTAGATACCTTGTTTGAAAATCACTTCCTGTAACGATTTGGTACCTGTTTCACAAGCTCTCAGAGAGCTTATTAGTGATCATTAGCTTATGTAATTTATCTTTTAAAGAAGCTCACCTAGCCATCTCAAGGCTCCAAGCTTAGTTTTTCCATTCTCAGCTTATTTACTAGGCCTGCTAGAAGCTTTTAGTTTTGTCCATTTCATGTGAAAATCAATCATTCAGTGTTTTCAAAGTTTTTCAAAAGCTCCTTATAAGCTCATCACAGTGTATCCCAACTGTGAGTTTCATCTTTTAGATAGCTTATTTGGTCTACTTGCTAGTTCAGTTGTCCCTTTTCATTTCCAAGCTTATTATAGTGCTTAAAAAGTAGCTAGAAAGTACCTAGTAAATCAACTAGTATCCTATTTAAACCAGTTATACTTATGCTTATTTTGAATTTGTAGTGCTTATTTTTTAAGTTGTTATGCTTTCTCAGTAGTCATATTAGCTTATTACAGATCTCTTAGCTTATTTCCAGTTAGCTTTTGCTTATTAAGCAGCTTTTAAGCCATTTGGCTTAAGCTTGTGCTTATTTCTAATTCTTGCACCACTGTTGAGAAAATAAGCTCATTTTGAGCTTATTAGTGGCTTTTGTAAAAAGTTATAGTTAGAAAAAGTGCTTATCTAAGTGTGTTTAACAAGATTGTAAAAGAAAAATTAAAAAAAAAATGTTTTACAAAAAGGTGGGGAGGCAGGCTCGAACCTGAGACCTCCCACCTTATGAGAGTGATAGTGTGTACCTGGATGCCAATCGCCGGTGTCTTGTCTTGGTAGAATCTTGCACAATCTATTACTTAAGCATCTTGTTCCATTTAGCTTATTCGTGTAAGCTAGCTTATTTCTAGCTTATTTAGACCAGATTTTTCATGTTTTGTATTTTTCTTATCTTTGTAATAGTATAAAGTATTTTATCAAAAAGTTTCAGATTTTTCTCAATAGTTTTAGTATTTTTAAACATTTAATTAGTGTAAAATCTTATTTAATTCATAATAAAAAATATAAAAGTCTAAAAAATATAAATCTTTTTTCTAAAATTTTCTTTTGTCATATAGTACGTAAAAAAATTGTTTTTACACTTGTAGGACTTTTATTTCATAAATTTTACGTTTTTGCTTGCGCACTCGCGTAATTTTTATAAATAACGTACGTTTTCATTTTAAGCTACGTTTTTAGATAATTTAAGTTTACGTTTTAGTTAAAATAGTTTAATTAAGTTATTTTGTTTTATAAAATCACAAAAACATCATTGTAAAAATAGTGATAGCGTTTATTTAATATATTTTAACTTTTAATTTTCTTTAATTTGCATTTAAGTCGCTGTAATTTATTAATTTTTTCTTTAGGTAATTATCCGTCAAAACCTTCATGATCACTATCCTTAGTGATCATTCTATCATCTGATCAAGTGTTTATACACCAATTCATCCTCCGTGGGACTTAACGACCTGGAATCCATTATATTCCTCTGATCTAAATTGCATTTGGTGTGTGAACTGTTTTGAGTTTCTTACGGTTGGTCATTCACAAGTTGCTAGTTTGCTAACAGAGATAACTTGACGGTTCAACAACGATCAAATTTTGGGCCACTTGCGGGGAGGTAAGGCGTGTTTTAAGCATTTCCAGATCCATTCTTGCACATATACCACCGTTTGTAAACAGTTTTTTTTGTAAAGTTATCTAAATCCAAAAAGTTCATTAACACTTTTCCTGAAGTGTTATCAACACCAAAAATATTTTCATTCTTTATTTTTATCATCATGTTTTTCAAAAATACCAAAAATATTCCTCTTTACCCTCTTACCCTTTTGATTCTTCATTTCTTACCCTCTAGAACCATTTGATTCTTTCTATGTCTTATCCTCACCCTCTTGGTTGTCAATGGTGTGGTGGTCCTTATAATGGTGGCAATTGCCCCAGTTGTAGCATGGTGGAATCGGAAACCGGGTCCGTCTATAACCAGGATCCCTATTCCTACCATAACACAACTGATTTATTCCATCAGCTACCACACTATGAGACTTCCAGTTTACTTGTTGTGAGTACCGTGGTGGTTCACACTCCAGTTCTGATTGTCAATCGGGAAACACGCTTGTCTATGAGCGGTTCTGATAACAATTATGACTACAACACATATGACTCACAGCCACATCGGTTTTACTGTTGTAGTATTGTGGAGGTCCACACTTTAGCTCTGATTGTCAAACAGGGAATCCAATTCCTTGTAACAATTACGACTATTCATTTCAAGACCAACCTCCACAATACCAAATGATTCAAGCAACTCCTCATGAAACTACGCATGCCTTCTCATTGAAGAGTCTTGAGTTAGTAAAAGAACTTAAGGAGGAGTCGGCTATGTCACATGAGAAATCCATGGAAGAATTGTTAGTCTGAGGAACGGGTTGCTATATTAGATTCCCAGATTGCCATTGAAAACACTGTTAGGGAATCAATTAGACTACAAAAAGCATTCAAATCTAGCTCTCAATTCCATTTCATTCCCGATGACGATGATGATGAAGATACCCTTGATATTCTACAATTTTATTCATCAAGTTCATCATTTGAGATTCCATCCGTGGAAATGCAGGGGAGAAAAGAATATGGTGAATCACTAGCAAGAGAAATAATGGAACTTGTAGAATCCATAACTGCTAGTCTTCTCAACTCCCTCACCTGCTTATCACACCGAGATTCACACTCACTCACTTATTATGGGGGATGAGCATCTTGACACTGTTCCTGAAAAGGAATCGGACGAATTCATAAAGTCTAATGTTGAGGACCTTGTCCCAATCCCTAGAGAGTCACAGGGAATTATCGATCATTTGTGTGATATCCCTCCTCCTCTTGTCTTCCAAAGTAATCATATTGAGATGTTCTCTGATTCTGATGAGGACTATTCTTTATCTTGTGGAGACATAAGTTATGTGGGGGAATTACCTTCTGAGCTTGTCGGCTTAGGAGAAGAGAATGATGAAGAAATAATCCAAGACGAAGCTCTTCGTCTTACATTATGGAATGTTAATCTTCTCATTTCTAGAATCGAGGCTTTTAATGAAAAGCCTACTTCATATCTATCCCTTTGAGGATAGTGAACTTTTGTTCAATGATTCTATTCGGATTTGCAAACGTTCCATTTTGATCATATGGGAGAGAAGATTAGTGGTATTACCACTTCTCATTCTCATAATTCTCTCCTTGATTATGAATCATTCACTTTTGAGGAGTTCCCAGTGAACTTCGGTCAAATCAATCCGAATATGAATCATTCTCCTTTGAGGAGTTCTCCTGTGAACTCACTCATATCATATCTCTATCGGAGTATGATAACTTCTACTTTGATCTAGACACACCCGGGATATGTCTAGACCAATTGAGCTTAAAAGATGAAATTCATGCTATCATGAATTCCCTTCGATGATGATGAGTTAGTTAAGATTATTATCATGACTTTCTTTCTCTTCTTCACCTATCCCGTAGCTTCTCCTGTTCTTCACTCCTTCGGGAATGAAGACATTATTTTTGACCCGGCATTTTCATTAATCATTTGTGAGCCGGTTCTATGTATATCTCGTCGGTGTGGAACTTTCACATACTTCAATGTTTATCCAAACATCTTGAATGAAAGTCCGATGGAGATTGTCTCTTCCACTTACTTCCCCATGAACAAATTAATTGGGGTCGAGTCAAGCTAGTGACTCGGTAATCAAAAACAGTAGTTAAACATGGGTTTTCACCCGTGTGTACCACCCTAGTGTGGGGGAGATGCCCCACATGTTAAAAAAAAAAAAATGAATGAAAATTGTAAATATTAAAAAAGAATAATTGTTGTGTTTCTACACTTGGCTAATAATGTTATCTTTTTACGTTCAAGGATTCGGCATAATAGCCGGGACTTTGAATATTGAGGACAATATTCATTTCTAAGTCAATGGAAATTGGCATGAATTTGATCATAAAATGTACCCTTTTAGTCCCTTTTCCCCAAAATGGCCAAATTTTAAATTTTTTTAGTGGAAGTACTATGTACTAAACACAACAAATGGTAATCAGTCCACCATGTCTAACCCACATAAGGACTTGTTGGATCGATAAACTTTAATCAAACTAACTTAACTAGCTTGTTAAGGTTTAATAACCTCGGATAAATCCTAAGTTATTAACAAAGAAACACTGAGCACTCTTTATTAAGTACGCGGAATTTACTTAACAAAGCTAAGAAGAAAAACTTTATTAACAAACTCTAAATCTGCTTATTATGCAGATACTTTAATACAACTCTAAGATAATCGAACTTTTCTCTAAACTCTAATTCGTAAACTCTAAAACTCTTTTTCTGAAATCGTAAGTCATATGTCTAATGCCAATCTAGGAGTCCTTTTATAGGCTCAAGGATATCCTAGTCGGTTTACAATTGATAACCTTGTACGACAAGTAATCTACAATACTTTCCATAAACGAATATAACAGTTTATTTGTTCTAGCAGTACTTTGACTTCCTCTTGCAGAGACTTTGACTCTCATTTAGCAGTACTTTGACTATTTGACTTCTTCCAGTTCTTTTCAGCTTACATTACTTTCATATCTTCAGTACTTTGATATCTTCAGCACTTTCATATCCCAACAATCCTCCCCTAACTTGAATTCTACTTGCTTGACTTCAAGTTCCTTTGTGAATATATCTTTAACAGCTTCATCTTTAAAACGGATTGTTCTTCAGTCTTTAGATTATATCTCTGTAGAATCTGTGCTTTGTCAAAGTATGTTTTTTAGAATTGTTTTCTTCACAGCAGCATCCAGCAATCTCCATCTTTTCAGCAACACAGCAACATATGACAATTTGTACAGTGATTCAGTTTTAAGTTGCATACTATTCTCATCACTTTCAAAGTGAATCATTGAAAATTCAATGGATTTAGAACTCTTTACCAAAGCCATTATCTTTGGAGTAGCCAAATGTTTTGGTGTGTAAGACCATGGTACATTGATAACCATATGATTTTTAGCAAATCACCAGCTATCAACAGATTTGTTTAGTCTTTACCAAAAGCTGTACCCTTCTGGACTAGTTAGTTCTTTTATCTAATGGTGAACTAATTACCAATAATGGTTTTTCCACTGCCTTTACCACAAGCCATTTCTTGTGGGCTAGCCAACTCTTCACATTTACTGATATGGTGAGTTAATAACCATTCAACTTATTAGCAAGTTGACAACTAAAAACGGATTTGATATATCTTTACCAGAGCCGTTTGCTCATGGATTAGTCAATCCTTTTGTAACCATGGTGGATTGATAACCTATTGATGTTATCATCACAAAAACCATTTATTCAACCTTTATTTCAAAAATATTTATTATTAAGCAAAAAGGTTTCTTCTAAAAATCATTTAACTGTTTTAGATCATCAAACAGTACTTTGATGAAAGTACTGTCTGATCAGCAGTACTTTGAATAAAAGTACTGATATATCAAAAGCATTTATTCAAATAAAATTCATACCAGTTAAAGATCATTCTCAGCAATAGTAGTCCAGTTTATAAACAGATTGATCACCATGCAAGCAGTTTCATCATCCTCTTCTACTTCCAAACCATGTTCAAGCATTCTTCTCATTAGATCAACTGTAAGAGGATATCTTCTTTCTGCAAACATGTGAATCATTGTTCCATTTTCTAGCTCCAGGACATGAACTCCAGATTCTTCAAAGAATCTCCAGCAAACTATTTCCCAGTATTCTTGATTATTCCAAATATCACCAGTACTTTCTTCATCAGTTTCCCACATAGTTACAAGATCCCCATGTAAAACCAATCCAATACCTTCTAATGGATGATCTTCAAAATACGCCTTTATAACTTGATATAAGTAGAATAGATCTACTCTATCAATAACATGCAACAAATCCCATAACCTTTTGAAAACCTTAAAACTTTTATCTTCCTTATGAAAACCCATGTACTCTTCATTCTTGGTTTTCACAACTTTAAAAGTACTGATCTTTGATCTATTCATCTTTAAATCATCATCTTCCTTGGTATAATCAAAATCTACCACTCTGAGATAATTCTTCAATTCATCACTAGTCTCGGATCTTAATTCAACCTTCTCTTTCTTTGAAAATTTAACATCTGTAACATCACGTTTTCTTTTCCTCTTTAAGCTTTTCTTTCTTTTCAGGTCCAATAGGTTTCTTCTCTAAAGTCTTTAATGCCTGCAACATCTTTCTTATAAGCCTCTCTCTCAGAATCATATAATCTCTTCATATCCACATAATTTAGCTTTTGCAATCCTTTAAATCCTCTGCCTTTTAAATATGCCATCATTGCATTCCTTTCTTTAGCTAAATTAGGTCTTCTTGACATGAATCTAACAGGTGTTGGAGACTGTAAAGGTTCAGTAGTTTCAGCATCTAACTCATCTTGCACCTTTTGAGTCGCTTCTCTCTTTAGCTTCTTTAGCTTGCTGTTCTTCTCTGTCTTTAGCATCTAATTCTTCTTGAATTTTTCTAGCAGCAGCTTCATTCCTAGCCACTTCAAATGCTCTAATTTCTGCCAAAGTGAGCTTCTTTTTCTTAGTCTCAACCAGAACACCTTTTCCCTTGTCTTTTGGATCAATTGCAGGTTGATCAGTTCTTGGTTGTTCTTCTTCTTGTGCTTCTCTAATAGTAACTCCTCCTCTTGGTTGTGACAGATCAAGAATTGTAGCAATTAATTCATCATCACTAGCTGAATGAATAGGTATGTAAGTAGCTTCCTCCTCTTCTTTTCTAACAAATGTAGAAGGACCAGCTTCTTCATCAAAATTTAATACCTTAGGAGTTATTGGTGTTATTACTTCTTCCCTTAATGTATCATGAAAATCAGTACTTTGATGTTCAGTACCTTGAACACCAGTACTTTTAACACCAGTACTTTGAACTTGTACTTCTTCTTGTTCCTCAGAATCTGAACCAAGTTCTTTCCTTTTTGTAATATTTTCTTCAGACTCTTTCTTCTTCATAACATCTTCTTTCAAATTTTCCTTTTCTAAATTCCTCCCCAAGTTGATAGAAGATGGCTGAGGAACCTTCTTTCTTTTTAATTCCTTTCGAAGAGCTTTGCGACGTTTATTTTCCTCCTTAACCCATAAGTTGAAACCTTGAATATATGGTTTAACAAAATTTCTCAACCAGAAATAGTTACGCTTCAACTTCCTAATTGTTTTAGCTTGACGTTCAACAGTCTTGTTTAACCTAGCTAGCTCCCTTGTCAAGGCATAGTTATCTAACGTCAAATCTTCACGTGGTATAGAATGAGCATCACCTTGAGATTGTGAATGCCCCTCTGAAACAGGAATAGAACTTTCAGAAGATGGAGTAGGCGTTTTCTCAATGTCTACTTGAACCGCAGGACCTGAAGAAACATCACCTTGTAGCGAAGCAGTACCTTCACGAGAAGCAGTACTTGCAGATGCAGTACTTTGTGAAGCAGTACTTGCAGATGCAGTACCTTGTGAAGCAGTACCTTGTTCATTATTAGTACCTTCAGTTTCTTCATCCTCTTCAGCTGCAGCACGAACAGCTTGTACAACTTCCATCATGGATGGTGTTAAAGGAATATCTCCACCTCTGAACAAGTTACTTCTTTTAGCCATGAATGTATAGATTTTGGCTTGTTGCACAATGACAGGTAGTAACGCAGTAGGTTTTGGAACATCAGCCAATTGCTTGTTCAAGAAAACCTGTATAAACCTTGGATACATCAACCAAGTTGCCCCAGATGATATATGAGAGAGCATTCCATCCAAAATAAGTCGTGAAAAATTAAACACTCTGTCTGTAGCTAAGCCAACCACTGCAGACGCAATATTTGACCCAAACTGCTCCCAAGAAGTGCTTTTAGAACTTATGCAATGGAGCAAAACATGAATCAAAAACTTCCATTGAGGACAGAATAATGCCTTCTTAAAAGTTTGTTCAGTCAAAGAACCTTCATAGCCCAAATTACGAAAAGTATCCCAAATCAGTTGCTTGGCAAATCTAATAGCCCCGTCTTCATCTCCAAATAATAAATCATCACGAATGGAGACCTCTGTAATCTTGATAGTCTTTCCAGCAACGGAGGATCTAATATAATATTCATCCTCCTCCATATTTTCTCTAGCATTAGCCCAAAATTCTTGAATCCATGGTTCAATAACATCTGGCTCAACTAAAAGAGCATAACTAATAGGCGACCCAACTAGATAATCAATGATATCATAGAAAGCCACATTCGCCTCGGTTTTGTCCAAATTAGCCACCATATTGTGCTTCGAAACAGTTAAACGATTCGCCATTGTAGAATAAGTGAGCACAAGAATGAATTGATCGAAGAATAAAGAGATTATGAGTAGGAGATAAGTATGGAAAAGATGTAAGGTAATAATATGAGAGGGAAAATCGGAAAGTTGTTATTTATAGGTAGGACTTTAAAAAATCACTGCCCAAAATAAAATAACCGTTGGCTTTAATTACCCTTCAATATTACCGTTGGAACAGTACTTTAATACGACAAACAGTACTTTCCACATAAGCAGTACTTTCCCAAGCAGTACTTTCCCAAGCAGTACTTTCAGGAAATACAGTACTTTTCCAAAAACCTTCATATAAACTAAGCAATACACAAACATCCTCCCCTCAAGCAATACACAGGACTATACCTAACACCTTATAGTCCTCCCCTTAAACATAGCTTAGTAGTTAATCATTCCAATGCTCACGACCAAGTGATTGAATCGTGACACATCAAAACCTTTAGTGAGTAAATCAGCTACATTGGCATCTGTGTGAACTTTAACCACATTAATAAGCCTATGCTCATAGCAATCTCTGATAAAATGATGCCTAATCTGAATATGCTTTGTCTTGGAATGATACACAGGATTCTTCACAATACAAATAGTACTCTCATTATCAATATTGATAGGAGTATTCTTAAAATTGAACCCATAATCCAAGAGTTGATTCTGCATCCATAAAACTTGACCACAACAACTTGCAGCAGCTACATATTCAAGTAGATGATGTTGCGGCAATTGTCTGCTTCTTGCATTGCCAGGAGACTAACCTTCTTCCAAGATATTGGCATCCACCAGTTGTGGATCTTCTATCATAGTTATCACCTGCATAGTCACTATCTGAAAAAGCTTCTAAGTGAAAAGGTGACTCTTTAGGATACCACAACCCCAACTTAGGTTGTTGTTTCAAATAACAGAAAATTCTCTTTCCTGCATTCATGTGAGAGATCTTTGGTGAGACTTGATATCTTGCACATAGACAAACTGCAAACATGATATCAGGCCTTGATGCATTAAGATACATAAGAGAGCCAATCATTGATCTGTATAACTTGACTTCAACAGTCGTCCATCTTCATCTTTTCCCAATGAATTGATAGATTTAATAGGTGTAGTAACAGCCTTCATATCATCAAAATTGAACTTCTTAAGTATGTCTGCAACATATTTGTCTTGGCTAATGAAAATTCCTTCCTTGGATTGCTTAACCTGAAGTCCTAAAAAGAATGTTAACTCTCCCATTGAACTCATTTGAAACTCTTTCGCATCAGTGCTCAAACTTCGTAACCATAGACTGTTTGGTAGCCCCAAAGATGATATCATCCACATAAACTTGAACTAACATGATATCCTTCTTGTCTCTCTTGATAAACAAAGTTTTGTCTATAGCTCCCCTCCTGTATCCATGTTGTAATAAGAATGTAGAGAGCCTTTCATACCAAGCTCTAGGTGCCTGATGAAGACCATATAAAGCCTTAACCACCTTATAGACTTTGTTTGGATGCTTAGGATCTTCAAAACCTGGAGGTTGTTTCACATACACCTCTTCGGTAATAGTACCATAAAGAAAGGCACTCTTGACATCCATCTGATATACCTGAAAACCCATATAAGAAGCAAAAGCAAGAAAAATTCTAATTGCTTCAATCCTTGCCACAGGAGCAAATACCTCATCATAATCTATCCCTTCTTCCTGTCTATAACCCTGAGCAACTAATCGTGCCTTGTTTTTGATAACATTGCCTCTTTCATCCCTTTTAACTCTAAAAACCCACCTTGTTCCAATAACTTTCTTCCCATCTGGAAGATCACATAAAACCCAAACCTCTTGAAGTTTAAATTGTAGAAGTTCTTCCTGCATAGCTTCAACCCAGCTTTCTTTAGTCAAAGCTTGAGCAATATTCTTGGGTTCTTCTTGAGAGATGAAACAAGTAAATAAGCAGGTTTGATGGTCCTTATGATTTAGCCTGTTTTGTTTATACACAAAGCTAAGTAAAGCATTGTGAGGTTTTGTGAAACCCTTAGCTTTGTGTCTTGTCATAACTCCAGATGTAGATGGACCAATGATTTGATCAGTTGGATGAGTCTTATGAATTCGTAAGATTGGTGACTGTGGAACTGCATATGTATCATCCAAGTTAGTATGATCAGCACCTTCATTGAAATTTGTGAAAATACCTTCATCTTCAAGCTCATCATCAGTATCTTCTAACCCAGGCATGGTAGGTTCATCCAAATCATCTAAAGTATTGTCAACAGATGCGCAGATACTTTGATCGAAAGTACTATCCAAAGTACTGTGAGAGTACTCAGCAGACTGGTTCTTCTTCTTTGCCTCTTCATAAGCTCTCCTTTGATCATCAGTGTAAGAATGTGCTAATACATCTTGAAGAAGCATCTGATTGAGTTCCTCTTGAATAGATTGATCCTCAGCAGATAATGAGGATTGTGGTGCAACAGATCGTGTTTTGGAGAATCAGTACTTTGCATAGGAACATCAGTACTTTGTTTTGGACTCTCAGGGAACTTTAGCAGAACTGCATCAGGTCTAATATGAACATCATGAACAACATATTGAATATCCTCATCAGTGTGCAAATGTTGATTTTCTTCTCTAACAGGTACATAGTTCATTGAAGGAGATAAAATCTCAAGATCAAACATCCAATCAGGACCTTTTCCTTTCTCATTGTCTTGATCTTCTAAGAACTCAACATGAAGACAATCTTGAATCCTCTTAGTAACTCTGTTGTATACTCTAAAGCCTTTACTGTTAGTGCAATATCCCAATAAATAACCTTCTTCAGACTTGCCATCAAACTTCCCTAGATTATCAATGGTATTCAAAATAGTAAGAGGACATCCAAAAGGCTTCATAAAACGAATGTTGGGTTTATTGCCCATCAGCAATTCATAGGGTGTCTTCATTTGTGGTTTGGTGACAGAAACCCTGTTGAGTACATAGCATGCATACTTACATTCTGCCCAAAATTGAATAGGGAGATGGGAATCTGCTAACATAGTCCTTGCAGCTTCAATCAAGGTCCTATTCTTCCTCTCTGCAACACCATTTTGCTGTGGTGTTCTAGCAAGACTAAACTCCCTCTTGATACCTTTATTAGCACAAAAGTCATCCATAAGCTTGTTCTTGAATTCAGTCCCATTGTCACATCTAATACCTCTAACCTTGAGTCTTAATTGGTTTTCAAGTGCTATTATGAGAGTCTGAATAGCATCAAAGGTATCATCTTTAAAGCCCAAAAAGAAAACCCAACTGAATCTACTACAATCATCAATAACAACCAAACAGTACTTCTTCTTATTTAAACTTGCCACAGAGACAGGTCCAAATAAATCCATGTGTAATAGCTCCAATGGTTCCCTAATATTTCTTTCATCAAGCTTCTTGCAGGAAGCTTTGTGTTTTTTACCCTTCTTGCATGCCAAACATGATTGATCATTCTTGTAAGTCTTTGAAGGTAAACCTCTAACTAAATTGCCTTTGACGGTTTGTTAATGTTCTTCAAATTCACATGGCCCAATCTTCTATGCCATTGATGTGCCTCTTCAGATGTTGCTTTAGCCACCAAACATGTGACTCTTCCATAGGAATTTAGACTCTTCATGTCTAAACTATACACATCATTTGTCCTTGGTACTCTAAGCACTACCAAGTCATCATCAACAGGTTTGAAGTCAGATGAAAGAATAAGACATTCTGTGTCAGTGAATAGCACAGGATGCTTTTATCACAGATTTGAGAAACTGACAACAAGTTAAACTTTAGCTCCTTCACATATCTGGCATTCTCAAAGTCAATTCTTCCAGCTTTAATTGTTCCTTTCCCAGTAATCCTTCCTCCATTGGGATCATTCCCAAATGCAACTTTTCCTCCACTAATACTTCTAAAATCGACAGGGATCTCTTTATCACTTGTCATACTTCCAGAGCAACCACTATCCACAATAAGATGATCTTTAAGCTCCTCTTCGGGTTGCCACGCACACAAAGAAAAGAATTAGAAACTCTTAGGAACCCAAGCCATTACTGACTTGTGTTCCCCTTGTGGAGTTACAAACTCAAATTCCTTGAGTATGTAATTTCCACTATCTTTTAAATGATGATCCAAAATTATCTTTTGCGTTTTAGCATGTGGATTTTCAAAACTTTCTGGTTTTTCAACATAAATCTCTTTCACCAGATTGTTAGCATTTTCTTTTGTCACAAAACATCGATTCACTTTTTGTTGAGCGTCTGTATATCTCTACTTCCCCTTTTTACCCATTCAGTTTTAACAGGTGGTTCCTGTGATCTAGATCCCCTATAGGAATTGTAAGACATTCTAGGTTGATAGTGAGATCTCCTAGGATTCCTATTCCAAGCGGTGTTATCAGTACCTTGTCTCGGCGTACTTTGGAAAGTACTGTGAGATACTGAAGGTCTTCTCTGATGTGGGTATCTATGATCTGGTGTGAAGTTTCTGTGATTAACCCTATTTGAATGAGTCCACACTGGTTTGTGCTCTCTAGGTCTATGATTGTTAGACTTATTCCTTGAAAACTTGCTTAGATATTCTGAGTGTTTGTCACAATCTTTGATTAAGTGAGTAGGACTATAACACACAAAACACAGTTTTTGACCCATATGACCAAAGTGATTTCTTCTATGTCTATGCCCAAAATTGTTTTGCCTTCTTGATGACTGATAAAATTTGTTTTGAGCAAAATTATCCCAAGAAGGTTTAGCAGTACTGTTTTGAAAAGGTTTTGCAGAAGGTACTGCTTGTTGAGCAGTACTTTGTTTTAAAGGTACTGCTGGATTTTGAACATTGTTTTCAACAGTTTCTTTGGGTGTCTCAGACCTAGATTGAGCAACAAGCTTCTTCCTAAACTCTAGACTATCTACTCCATAATGAGAAACATCAGGCCTAGAGGGATGATGACTAATGGGATGAGGAACAGCATGATAACCATTGTCTTTCTTATATTCAGGAGGTGGTTCACTTACTGAGCCATCATTACTAGACGAATCTACATAGTTAATGAGCTCATCATCACTAGTGGTTATGTCCTCAAAATCACCATCATCCTGATTACTAGGTTGGTTTTCATCTACACTGCTAAAGTCCATTCCAAATCCTAAGCCTGTTCTGTTGTAAGCTCTTCTCTGTTTTTCAACAAAAGTAACTTGGGACAAACCAGACTCTTTCCAAGCAGCAAACTTAGCTAACAAATCATCTCTTTCCTTAGTTAATTTCTCAATTTCAGCAATTTTACAGTTTAGTTTCCATTCACTAAGTTTTAACTGGTAATCCTGTTGTTCATACTTTTCAGCCCAAGCCATTTCATTATTTTCATGTGTTATGATTTTAGCTTCTATAGACTCTAAAGTGATTTGGTAACCTGCTACCTCAGACCTAGCCCTAATACAATTATCTCTTTCAATCACATAACTGTTAAGCAATTTTTGATAAAACTCATAACAGTTTGAGCATACCTCAGAGATAGGAGACTGAGTTGGTGAAGTAGCCACCATAGCAAGAAGAGCGGGATCATCTTCACTTTCTCTGCTCCAATCAAATCTTCCAAAGCCATCACCGGATTCCAAAGCAGCATGTTCAGAATTTTCATCAGCAGTGCTCAGTCCAATGCTTCCACTGTGTCTTTAAGCGCATCGTCCACTGCTAGCATACAGTAAGTCACTGGTTCATCATCGAACTCTTCACTCCAGTCCACTTCGGATAACTTTTCTTGAGCTACCAAGGCCTTTGTCTCGGTTATTGGTATTTCTTTGAGCTCAAGTTTTGGCTTCTCAGATGTTCTGTTTGCTTGATACTTAGCAAATCTGCATTCCCTTGCAAAGTGACCAGTCTTTTGACAATTGAAGCATTCAATTTGAGATTTGTCAAAAGTTATTCCTTGTTTGGGTTTGAAATCAATAGCTTTGCTTGTCTTTTTCATGTACTTTTTGATCCTTGCAGTAATCATAGCAACTTGCCACCTGATATCAATTTCTTCAAGTGCATCTTCTTCAATCTGTGCTAGATCCTCTTCATAAGTGACAGGTAAGCTTGCTTGTTGTGCAAAGAAAGAGCACACAACTTCATCTGAGTTCAAAGTGGTAGATGGTGGGGCCTGCTGAGTATATGATGGGGGATTGTAAACAGCAGTACTTTGAGAAACAGTACTTTGAGAAACAGTACTTTGAGGAGAAGCAGTACTTTTGGAAGTACTGCTCTTCTTTTCAGATGATAGAAAAGCAATACTGTGAGATTTGGAATTTGGTTGACCACTCATCTCATGTTCATACACCTTCAGTTGATGATAAAGATCATCAAAGTCCATAACATCCAACCCCTGTTGTCCTCTGATCATAGTAGCAATCACATGCCATGTAGATGGCAAACTCCATAGAAACTTCAAATTAGCATCCTCAACTGATACTTCTGCCTTGTACAATTCCAACATGTTAAGAAGATTCTGGAACCTATCATATGCAGCATCAAGGCTCTCTCTTTCTCCAACTGTGAAAGTTTCAAACTGTTGTTTCAGCAAGTTTCTGTGCATCTTCTTAGAGGCTTCATTCCCTCCAAATCTGGTCTTGAGAGCAGCCCAAAGCTGTTTAGCATCTTTAGCATCATGAAATTTAAGAAGATGACCATCTGGAATGGCAGACAAGAGAATGTTAAGAGCCTTCTCTTGATTCCTAGAGATTCTTGCTGGTAAAAGCTGCCTTTGGTGCTAGAGGTTGTCCAGCAACTTGAATGGGCTCTGGAGGAACTTCATTCCCATTCACAATTACATTCCACAGAGCATGGTCTGTAATGGCAATATCCTGCCTCATCTTCATGCACCAGAGATCATATTCTCCCTTTTTGATAATTGGAATTCTGAGTGAGGTGATTGAGGGTTGTGGAACAGCTTCAGTCGACATCTTGGATATTGTAGGGTTTCTTCCTAGTCAGAGTTTCCACACAAGCTCTGATACCACTTGTTGGATCGATATACTTTAATCAAACTAACTTAACTAGCTTGTTAAGGTTTAATAACCTCGGATAAATCCTAAGTTATTAACAAAGAAACACTGAGCACTCTTTATTAAGTACGCGGAATTTACTTAACAAAGCTAAGAAGAAAAACTTTATTAACAAACTCTAAATCTGCTTATTATGCAGATACTTTAATACAACTCTAAGATAATCGAACTTTTCTCTAAACTCTAATTCGTAAACTCTAAAACTCTTTTTCTGAAATCGTAAGTCATATGTCTAATGCCAATCTAGGAGTCCTTTTATAGGCTCAAGGATATCCTAGTCGGTTTACAATTGATAACCTTGTACGACAAGTAATCTACAATACTTTCCATAAACGAATATAACAGTTTATTTGTTCTAGCAGTACTTTGACTTCCTCTTGCAGTACTTTGACTCTGTCATTTAGCAGTACTTTGACTATTTGACTTCTTCCAGTTCTTTTCAGCTTACAGTACTTTCATATCTTCAGTACTTTGATATCTTCAGCACTTTCATATCCCAACAGACTGGCTAATCCAGGAGCAAACGGCTCTTGGTAAAGATATCTCAAATCCGTTTATGGCTTGCAATTTGCCCAAAATTGTATGGTGTTCAGCTCACCATATCCTAAAAAGTGAAGAGTTGGCTAGCCCGCAAGTTTATGGCTTGTGGTAAAGGCAGTGGAAAAACCATAATTGGTAATCGACTCACCAAAGATAATATTGATAATTTATCTAAGAGTTGGCTAGTCGGAAGCAAAGCGGTTTTCGGTAAAGACAAATCAAATTCGTTGAAAGCTTATGATTTGCTCAAAATCATTTGGTTATCATTGTACCAAAGTTCTTACTTGAACTAAAACAATTGGCTACTCCAGAAGTAATGGCTTTTGGTAAAGAGATAAAATCCATTAAGTTTTCTCTAAAGATTGCTAGGGACTAGCAATATCTTAGTGTGGGGGATTGATGAGTGTCTAAATACTCATCATTTTTGTACTATCTAGACTGCAAAAACATCTGAAAACACTCAGAAATGCATCAAAATAATGAAAATATCACAAATAAGTGTTTTATGTGTTTTAAATGCAAAAATATCAAAATCAGATGAAAAACGTATCAAGTTTGCATAATTGGCAGTTTTAGTCCCCCAATTTACAAAAGTTGTCAAATTTAGTCCCTGGTAATTCAAAAACTTGTAAAAAGTCATTTAAGGTCCATGTGATTTAAAAGTTGTCAAAATAAACCCTTTAAAGTTTAAAATTTACAAAATGACAACTTTAGTCCCTCAAGTTTGGAAAATGTCAAATATAGTCCTTGGTGAATTTAAAAATGTAAATTTATCAAAAATAAACCTTGTACTATTCATAAATGACAAAATTGGTCCTTATGATAAACTTTTGGAAAATTACATGTTTGGTCCCTAGAGTTACAAAATTGGCAGTTTTAGTCCTTGGACTTATAAAAATGGAATTTTATGCAACATTTGTCCTTGTACTAACCAATAATTGCAGGTTTAGCCCTTGTGATAACTTTGGGAATGTTACATTTTCAGTCCTTTAATAAACAGAAAATTGCATATTTAGTCCTTGTATTATTACTTAACCAAACGGACCTTATACACTAAACCCTTTAACCCAGCTGGCCCAAAATCAAAAGCCCAAACCCGAAATTTGAAATAAAACCGCCTCCACTGTAGCTTCTCCTCTTCCCCTCCTGCAAACCCAATACCAGCCATGGTTTCCACCTCTCCCCACCTTTCCACCTCACCATCTCCAGCTCACCCCCACTTTCCACCACTTCTCCCATTAGAACACTCCACCATAAATGCTCTTCACACCCCTGTTCACCCCAAAACTACCACTGAGTCAATACCAGCACATGGTATTGCTCAAAACCTCCCCAAGTTTGCTAAAAATATCACAAAACTTCTCATTTGTCTTCCTGATACTCCCAAAATTCTTTAATTGCCCTCAAACTACTTGTACTGTTTAAACAGCTTTTTGGCGCCAAAATGCCACTTGGGTGGTTCTGATGATTTCAAGT
>OU343220.1:126874519-126979264 GCA_910596185.1 Chrysanthemum makinoi
TTATAAATTTTAGTCCGAGGAGTGTCAGTAAACCAGAAATGTGACCACCATTATTAAAGAAACAACCGGAATGATGTAACATGCAAGTACAAGGTTTTATGAAACCGAAAAATATTTGCTTTCTGCCCCTCAACACTTGATCGAGAAAATACTAAATTTTGAAAGATTAAAGTGTTGACGGAAGATTTGTACTTGCAATGTTAAAATAAATATAGATAGAAGAATATTTTTGTTGTTTTATCAGATTTTATATTTTTGTATTTTGTTTTTTGAAAAATATTTACAAAAGAGGTTTTGGTGTTTGACTGGTTTTAAGAATGTTTTAAAAGTTCATCCAGTTCCTCTGGAGTCAAACACCTCATACCAATCCAGTGGACCAACTCATTAAACCTAGCAGGAGCTAAGGCTTTGGTGAGGATATCTGCCAATTGGTATTCAGTACCCACAAAGTATAATTTAACAGTACCCTGTTCCACGTGCTCCTTGATGAAATGATATCGAAGATCGATGTGCTTTGACTTTGAATGTTGAACAGAGTTGCACGAGATCGCAATAGCACTCCGATTGTCGCAGTACATCGGGATTCTGTCAAATACATAACCATAGTCTTTGAGTTGTGTTGAAAACTAGCAGACCTTGATAGATCTTGAGCTTCGTAGATCGTTAGTATTGCTTGTGTAATCACAAACAAACTAAAAGAAAATCTCTACAACTTGTATTCTTTAGCGGAATATAAACACAAGTATAAAACACAGATAACTAAGAACTCTTTGATCCTCTATGGATCGTTATATTAAAAACTTGTAAATGTCTAATACATAATTCATTCTATTGTGTTCCTTTTATAGACAAGGAACCCTAACTTCTTCTATAAGAAACGTAAAACTAAATAAGATATACACAATCACTTCCTAATAAAGCTCATGCATATCCTAACTAATTCTAGAAAATACAGAATAACTATATCCGCAGAAACAAACTAATAACTATATAACTTCAGCAGAACTATGTCTTCAGCAGAATCCATACACTTCGGCAGAATCCATTCAGCAGAAACAACAGCATAATTCGTACTTCACATAATTCCCAACAATCCTCCCCTAAACTGGAATTTGACTTGGTTAAGTTCCAGTTTCTTGATAGATCTTTAACCTTTCAGCACTAGAGGATTGTAGTCAAACATCATCAGCAAAGAATCAAAACAAAATCATCTCTTTGATGAATAAACTCTGAAACTCCATATCTTTGCAGCAACAAATGACAACATGTACATCAAAACATATTAGTTTCATACTATTCTCATCACATCCAGGTGTGTTAACTCCTGTGAGAGGTGAATCATTGAAAATAATGGATTTGATGTCTCTTTACCAATAGCCATCACTACTGGAGTAGCCAAATGTTTAAGTTCGAAAACCATGGTACACTGATAAGCATCTGATTTATTAGCAAATCAGCAACCATGAACGGATTTGAAATGTCTTTACCTGTAGCCGTTTGCTCAGGACTAGTCAATTCTTAAAATTGGTGAACTGCCTTTACCACAAGCCATATACATGCGGGCTAGTCAATTCTTGGATTCCAAACAGGAATAAACCATGGTGAATTGATGACCATACAACACTCAGCAATTAAGCATGGGTGGTTGCAAACCCTATGATTTTGAGCAAACCATTACAGCTATCAACATATTTGATGTGTCTTTACCAAAGCTGTACCCTTTGGACTAGCCAACTCTTTGATATACACAAGGTATATCTGGTGAGCTAATAACCAGCAATAATATACAACAAACCTGCAATAACAGTTAGTAAAACAAAAAATATACATATTTTTTTTTAACTAATAAATAAACAAAGAAACAAAAATTACAAACCATACAAAGTACCATAATCAAGATGAACCTCTATGTGCCATAAGCTGATTCTTAATAACGCCAACACATTGTTCAGCATACAAATTATCATTGCCAACAGGATCTGGAGGAACTTCCAACTTCTGGATAAGCATGCTTTCCATAAGCTTCATGGATAATGGATAAGTTCTCTCAGCAAACATACAGACAGTAATACCACCCTTTGTCTCAACTACATGCACACGAGGCAGAGGATAAAATCTCCAAGACGTAACCTGCCACAAGTGGGAGTTCTTCCAAATAAAGTATCCTTTACCATTGGGAGATATTGAATCAAACAAAACATGAAGATCACCCAATAAATATAACCCAGAACCCTTTGGTGCATTAGAATGGTAATACTTATTGACAAGGTTATACAACGTAACCAAATCTTCCCTGTCCACCAGATGCAAGATCTCCTTCAAAAAGTTAAATTCCATGGTGGTTTGATCCAAACGGTGAATGATATTAAGTTCATCATCTGACAATGACCAATTAACCAAAACATCATGAGACCCCTCAGGAAAATTAGCAGCAGATCCTTCTTGAATAAAAGATGACTCAACCGCCTGTAAATCCACATGATTATCCTTGTGAGATGTCTCAACCTTAATATGCTTACGAGATGACTGAATCCGAGCTGATCTCACAGATTTCCTTAAAGAAGAAAACTTTCGTTTAGCCATTCTCTTCTTCCTTCTACCAGGAAGATAGATGTCCGAAGATGGAATATCTTCAGATTCTGCATTAGTTGTACCAGAAACACTACCAAGTAATTCATTCATTTTGTCAAGCACCTTTCTTGCCTGTATAGATTTGACTGTAGTTGTTTCAGCTTCGTTAACAAAATTATCTCCTTCTGTATCAACAGACTTCACAAATGAAGTTGAAACTGGCACATCAGGTGTCTCAGAAGAAACCACAGAAGGTGCAGCATAAGTTTCAGCAGAAGAAACATTGTTAGTTGAACTAGGAACTTCAGTAATTGCTTCAGCAGAAACAATAGAAGGTACAGCAGAAGAAACCCTGGAAGGTGAAGGAATAGCTTCAGTAGATACATCAGAAGCAACAACAGAAGTACTTGACTTTGAAACATGAGCTTAAAAAGAATCTACAATATCAACTATCCTTGGTCTTTTGGATTTAGGAGCATCTGAAGCATCAGCAATCCTTTTCAAATTAGATGCAGAAGCAGGACTAGATGAAGTAAACTTCATAATCTTATTATAATGACTGATTAACTCAGCATCAGGTAAAGCCTTAACCTGCTTCATAGTCATACCAGAGTTATATAGAGAGCAACTCTGATATTTCACTACTTTCCTCATATAATCTTTTGTTGGAGCTGCAGATTGTAGTCTCACTTTCTTAGTTTTGTTCTTTTGAGCTTGAATAACTTTCCTTTTTGCCACAGCTTCTTTCTTCTTTTGTTGTCCAAGAGCCATCATTTGAGCCACAAAATCATCACTATTAAAATCTGCTCCCAAAATACTCTGAGCAAGTGAAGGATTAGAAATAGCTTGCTGAGTATAGACATCCCAGTGTTCAGCAGGCATCTGAGTAGCCATTGCATCCAATTCTTTTTGTCTCTCAGATGGCAATTTAGAAATAGACTCAGCTTCAAGTTGTTTAGCCAATTCATCACTTTTCTTCAAATTGGCACATTCATCTAACATCCTCTGTTGTGCTAACCTTTCCTGTTCACTGACCAGATCTGGACCAAGCTCAGTGTCAACTGTCACTCCTGTCTCTTTATCAGTAGATCCAACAACAACATCAGCTGAAGGAGTATCACTAAAAGGTACTTCAGAAGATTCATCCAGATGTGCTTCAGAAGAAACATGTTGAGATAAATCTTCAACAGGTGTTGAAAATACATCTACTTCTGGATTCAAATTAAAATTCCTTCCAGCAAGAAAAACTTCAGAAGTATCAGTGAAAGGTATAGAAGCAGGTTGAGATAGCACATTTGAAGCTTGAACACCTGCAACAGCAATGTCCATCAAAGGAGTATCAGCAACAACATGTTCTTCAGTAGTTGAAATATCTTCACTTTGCAATGTATCCTTATGCACAGATTGCTTTCTCCTCCGTCTAGTAAACAAAATTGGCTCCTTTTGCTGTACAGATGTACCAACCTTTGGAATAGAAACATTAGATTCTTGAGCCACATTAGCCAACATATCAAGTGACTTAAACTGAGCATTCACATCCTCCTCATCAGAAGAAACATCCAATCTCCTTTTTCTTCTCTGACTCAGTTGTACTTCCAAATCCTTAACCTTTCTTTGCAATTCTACAATCTCACCACCAAGCTTAGATTTAGTCTCTGCAAGCTCCTTCTTGAGATCAGTAACCTCAGCTACATACCTGTTCACTAGAGCATACAAAGATGTAAGTGTAATAGGGTCCTCAGCTCCACCAGCAGATTGCTCTGTGGTAATGGGAGCATCATCGGGCCTTTCAGAAGAAATATCAACATGCTCAAAGAATGGAACATGATCATCAACTGAATCTCTAATAGGACTAGGAGTAGGCAGTCTATTAAACTCAGTCTCATCCTCAGCAAGAGGAACCTGTGAAGGTGGTGGACTAGATCTAGGTGAAGGAGTGAATAAAGGTTGTTCAGGAGTAACAAGATGTGCTTCAGCAGCATTAGAAGGGCCTTCATCTATTGTCACTGATGGATTCCCATCAGCAGCAATAATAGTAGAAGGTGGAGAACCAACAACATTCCCCTCATCAGCAGATTCATTGCCTTGAGGCAACATAGCCGCTAGCAAAGGATGATGTGCCCCCTCATACTTAGTTCTCATTGAAGCAAATAGTTTAGCAGATCGATAAAGCTCCTATGGGATAAAAGGCTTGGGTTTGGGTAGTAATGTCTAATATTATTTGCAAAAACCTAGGGTACATTAAAAACTTGTTCTTTTTCCTAGTTATATTCTCAACCATATTATCAAAAATAAACTTAGAAAAATTATAAGTTAAACCCTGAGATAGACATATAATACCACATCCCAATTGAGTAGAAAATTGGTCCCATCCTCCTGATTTATTGCTTAAACACTGAAGCAATGTATGAACCAAAAACCTCCACATAGGACAAAGCTGATTCTTTAACCACATGTCTGTCCTTGTACCTTGATATCCAATTGCTCTTAGCCCATCAAGTACCACTGCAGCATTCGAATGAAAAACCCCATTCTCATCATTCAATCGAAGTCGACTTATTATCAGCTCCTCTGTCACCACATGCTCTGTTCCGTCAATCATTGCAACAATCTCTGTATCACTCCGTTTTGTAGCAGTCGCCCAAAATTGAGTAACCAACGATTCATATATTGCATTCGGAGAATGTGTTAAAGCATAATGAATCTTGGACCTCTGTAAGAATTCTACCATCGGTCTATACAACTCATCACCCTTAGCTGTTCCCAGAAAAGCGACTTTATTATGATCATGCTTGAATTGAAGCGCCATGAGAAAAATCGTAAGTTAGGGTTAAGATTCACACAAGTGGAAGTGTTTTGAACGTGAGTAAAGAGGGAATCGTTTAATTTGAGACGAAGATATGCGAATAGAGAATAAGTAGTAGTTTCCCAATTTTGGTCAAATTGTTGACCAGTGCTGACGTGTACTGCTACTTTTACCCAATTAAACTTTCAACTTCGGTAGAAACACTAGTCATTCTGCTGAAGAATACCAATAAGCAGAAATAGATCACGTATTCAAGAAGCTTCAGTAAATATCTTTTTACTGTTTCACCCACGCGCATTAAAGCTCATTAAGTCTTGAAACTGTCTATAAAACAATCCCAATGCACACATAACTCTTCATCAAAAACCCCCAAATATCATCACAAACCCTAATTTCATCAATGCTTCAAAATTAACCACAATCAGTCATGAGTACTAAACCTGAGATCATAGATCTCACAACATCATCCTCATCATCATCATCATCATCATCATCAAGTGATGATTCAAACCCATGGCTTCATTACTTTCCTCAACCATATCCACGACCAAGTAAATCACCCTTTCTCCCTTCTTCAGAAGATGATAGTGTAGTGAATCCAAGTGAATCTACTGATGATTCTGATGACTCCTATAAGGAGAGAACATCTTACTCCCAACCTCCAGCACCTCAGCCTCAACAAAGGCCACGAGCCAGAAATCCGCCACTCCCTAAGGATAGAGAGGTGGTTCTTGGTCTTTCTGCACCAGGTTTTGGTACATCAACACATATCGTATAAGGGAAATGCTTAGGGATGGTGGATGGATTGCATTTTGGTTGAAATCAGTAGATGAATCACAATAGACATATTATTTTTCTTCATCATCATGTGTGGTCATCGTCATCATCACCATTTTCATCAATCCATCCTATCCATTTTGATCCTTAGCATTCTCGTCATAGTAGTCATGCATCTCCAGCCATCGAGATAGAATGAATGGGTGGTTATGCAAGACTTCACAAACGCATATCCAACATCTAGTGTGAAAGATGTGAGCGATCATGCATATCCAACAGCCTGTTAGATGTTGGAATAGATGATATAAACAAGATTCGGATTAGTAGATCATGTATAGCTCTTTTCTTGTAGTTGCATTTGATGTTGATTGTACTCTGTAAGCTGTAAGCTGTAAACTATTTCTCGAATGAATGAATGAACAATTTGCTTCAGTACTTCTCTTGAATGAACATTGTAACTTCAGTACATTGTCTTCAGTGGAAACAAATAGCTCACTTCAGCACTTTAAATTCAGTAGAAACAAGCTTTAGAGCTTTCTTGACCATATTCCAAATTAACAACCATGGTAAATTCCAACTTGAATAACTAAACTGCAAAACAGAACAAACACAGAGAAACACACAAACCAACAAAGAAAAACAAACTATGATTACATTAGCTGGTTAGTGTTAGTGAAAAGCAAACAAAAGTATACATATAAAAACCTATACAAAATTACAAATTAACATGCAAAGTGTACACAAATCCTCCCCTGAGGCATATGCCTCCCCTGAGGCCTATGCCTCCCCTTAAACTTTGCAGTTAAGGGTTAAGCATACCAATATGGACCACAAGGTGTTGAAACCTTGGTCCATCAAAAGCTTTTGTTAACAAATCTGCCACATTATTATCAGTGTGAATTTTAACCACTTTTATCAAATGTTTGTCATATGCATCTCTTATAAAGTGGTGCCTGATTTCAATATGTTTTGTTCGACTGTGAAAAACTGGATTTTTAACAATGCATATGGTACTTTGATTATCAATAAAAATTGTTGTGTTCATGAAGTTATACCCATAATCCAACAATTGATTTTGTATCCAAAGAACCTGTCCACAACAATTTGCAGCAGCAACGTACTCTGCTTCAGTAGATGAGGTAGCCACAATAGTCTGTTTCTTGCATTGCCAAGAAATCAATCTCTTCCCAAGGAATTGGCAACCACTAGTGGTGGACCTCCTATCCAGATTTGCACGAGCATAGTCCTTATCACTATATGCTTCCAGCTTAAATGGAGATTCTTTTAGGTACCAAAGGCCTAAATGAGGTTGGCCTTTGAGGTACTTAAAGATCTTCTTAACAGCATTGAGATGGGAAGTAAGTGGGGTAACTTGATGTCGAGAACAAACACTCACAGCAAAAGTAATATCAGGCCTTGAAGCTGTTAAATACATCAAAGAACCAATCATAGATCTGTATAAATGTACATTCACTGGTGGATCTACTTCAGTGTTGGTCTTTGACTTTGGAGCTTCATAAGGTGTAGTGGCAGTCCTTACACTCTCCATACCAAACTTCTTCAAGATGTCCCTCACATATTTGTCCTGACTGATAAAGATACCATCAGGTTTCTGTTGAACTTGGAGACCCAAAAAGAAAGTCATTTCTCCCATGGCACTCATCTGAAACTCTCCCTTCATAAGCTCCTCAAACTCCCTGCACCAAGCTTCCTTTGTGGATCCAAAAATAATGTCATCCACATACACTTGCACAAGAATAATATATGTGGAATTCTTCTTAAGGAAAAGAGTCTTATCAATTGCACCTCTTCGATAACCATGCTTCAGCAGAAATGTTGAAAGCCTAACATACCAAGCTCTGGGTGCCTGATGTAGTCCATAGAGAGCTTTGACTACCTTGTAAACATGATTAGGATGATCTGGGTCTTCAAATCCTTTAGGTTGAGTGACATAAACCTCCTCTTCTATTTCACCATACAGGAAGGCTCCTTTAACATCCATCTGATATACCATAAAACCCATATAGGATGCATAAGCCAAGAAAATCCGTATGGCCTCAACTCTTGCCACAGGTGCAAACACTTCATCATAATCAATCCCCTCCTCTTGTCTATAACCCTGAGCAACTAATCTTGCTTTGTTTTTAATGACAACACCCCTTGCATCTCTCTTATTCTTCAGAATCCATTTAGTCCAAATTGCATACTTGCCATCAGGTAGTGGTACCAATATCCAAACTTGCTGATTTTGAAATTGTTGCATCTCTTCTTGCATTGCCTCAAGCCAACTTGAGTCTTCAAGAGCCTGAGTAACACTGGTTGGTTCCACTTGTGAGAGAAAACAAGCAAACAGACAATGTTCATAGTCTGTGTGATTGTCTCTTTGCTGATTTGAGACATAAGAGATAAAAGCCACGTTACCATATTTAGAACTTGCCACAGTACCCCTTGTTCTAACAGGTGCATTAGGATCACCAATAATATTTGATTGTGGATGAGTATTGTGAATCCTTTTCGTAGCAGTGGTGTTTACATCAATGGTGGTATCAAGATTAGTAACAGTTGGTTCAAAATCAGTATCATAGGAAGGTGAGGTGAAGACTCCAGCTTTGGGTTGATGATTACCAAGATCTGAGGGTCTTGGAAAATGAGTATAAGGATCTCCAAAGTCTGTGGACACTCTAGTAGAAATGGGAGTAGAAACAGCATAGCCTTCAGCAGAATTGGTGATGATAGGAGAAACCGGATCACGTTCAGTAGAATGTTTATTTTCACTGATTGCTTCTCTTTCATTCTCCTCAGCATTCCTTTCAGCTTCTAGATTAGCTGCATACTCCTGCGTCTTTAGCCTAGCAAGGTCCTCTGCATAATTGGACTCGTCTTCACTCTCATCAGAAGTAACTTTGGAAGTGTCACCTATAAAATTGTTAGGGGAGAAAGAAGGCACTACAATGGGTTGTTCATCATCTTCAAACTCACTGTCAGAATCAGCATCCATAGTATCTGCACTGGTAGTTGGAGACTCTTGAGTACTTGCATGTTGGTTAGCCATATGTCTAGAATAACCCAAATAATCAGTTAAGTAATCAAGGTCAAAAGACCAAACATGACCCTGTCCTTGAACATTAGGTTTGTCTTCTAGAAACCTCAGGTTCAATGTCTCCTCAATCTTCTTAGCAGATAAATTGTAAACCCTGTACGCTTTACTATGAGCTGAATATCCCACAATGTAACCATCATCAGCTTTTTCATCAAATTTGCCCAATGGATCACTTGTATTCAGAATGGTCACTTGACAGCCAAAAGGTTTAAGGTAATGAATAGTAGGAACTTTCCCATAGAGAAGTTCATATGGTTTTTTGAAGTGTGGTCTAGTAATGGACACTCTATTCAGTACATAACAAGCTGTTCCTACAGCTTCTGTCCAAAACATGGCGGGTAGATTAGAGTCTGGCTACATTGATCTTGCAGCCTCTATTAATGTCCTATTTTTTCTTTCTGCCACCCCATTTTGTTTTGGGGTTCTTGGAGTGCAACTGTCTTGGAAGAGGATTCCTTGGCAGCAACTCTGACATGCTTATTGGTAGTCTTGGGTGCAGGCAGGGGTGAAGACTTGGGAAGGTCAGACTTGTCATTTGAATCACACTCTGTAGACCCTTGCTCGGAGGACTTGTCACTGTTAACACAAGAGACAAAGTAATTAGAAGAAGTATCAGGGTCTGGCAAGTCATTTGACTTTTTGCCATAGAGGTGATGTGATCCATCAAAGTCAACAGTAAGGGAAAGGTCAACAGGCATAGGTATTCCTCTAATAGATCCACGTACAACATGTAGGTCACCTTCTTTGACATAATTAGCTAAACCTGCTGGTGTAGTATTACGCCCATCATGCCTAGCTTCTAATCCTACATACTTTTTAAAACCTAAACCTATCCCAGAATTAGGAGCTTGACTACCATAAAGATGACTAGCTAACTTGTAACCAGAAACTAGCCATTCTTTATGCCTGGCTACTTCAGTATCTAACTTATCTTGCACTTATTGTTTTTCTAGCTCTACTATAGCTCTTTCTTTCCCAGAATATTTTAACTCATTTTTAGCACATTCAAGATCCCTTTCTAACACACTTATTTTCTCATCATAAGCTATTTGATTCTTCTGAAACCAAACCTTTTGTCTTTCTAGTGTTTTTAAAGCCTGTTTATAAGCTTCAACTTCTACAAAGTATTCATTATATTTAGGTTTCAAAATATCATAAGCTTCTTTGAGTTCATTATAACGCTCACTACAACCAAACAAACAGTTTTGTACCTGAGAGATGCCCATAAAAGCAATTTGAGGACTGGCAAATTCTTCAGCATAACCTTTAGTATAATCTTCCTTGCTCATCTCCTTGAACTCAGCCTTTCCACCATACCTTTCTTTGAGTGCATTCCATATACAACTTGCATCATCCATATAACGAAAATCTACTACATGATCAGCAGGAATAGATTTAAGCAAGGTAGTTCTGGCCTTTGACTCTCTTTGTACAACAATGTGTTCATCTGCAGTTGTTGGAGGAAGAAAAAAGAGGTTTCCATCTTGATCACATCCAGTTCTTTTCAAGCTGTTGCCATTTTGGATCACTTTCCAGATATTCATATCATTATTCATGATCCAGTGTTCCATCTTCTTAGCCCAGACATCGTACTCATCATCCATCAAATAAGGAAATATAACATCATCCTTTTCATTATCAAATACTGCCATTTTAAAATTGTGGAGAGAAATTTGCACAGAGCTGAATACAGCAGTAAAGTTCCAGCAAAAACCTTATGAGCTTCAGCAGTAACAATAAAATATTACCAAACAAACAGTACCATGTGACAGCAAATCTTTACTTCCATGTGACCTACTCGTCAATCAATGAATACAAAAACAAACTAACCACTGACACGTCCCGCCGATCAGAATGAAATTTGTGAAATAAATTCAGTAGGCCACCACTTCACGTGTAGAGAAACTAAAACACACCAGTAGACCTTATTATCCAATAAAATTGCAAACCCTCGTGTGTGATGGACCAATCAAATGTACGTTAGATTAATAAACTTAGGCTGCTGTCCCACCACGTGATCACAAACCAAAGTAGCCAAATGAGATACAAACCATGTGACAACAATGGACCAATTAAATTTGAGGAACCAATATCACAAAACGCCGTAACTTTTGACCCCTCGAAAACAATATACGCTGACCACTTGAAATCAATATCTCGGACCCACTTGTGGTCAGTAGAAACCGTTTGTAATCAGAAGAAACAAAAATAAACTCTCACGTGAAGCCAATAAATATACTTAGAATATGATAGCCAATGAAAGCCCTCGAGGGTCACAGCAGTGCACAAAACAAATACTTAGTATGTGATCTCAAATACTAAAATTACGAATACAGTCAAAGCGTGGGACCAGCAGCAAACACAAACTCACGAGCCAATATCACTTGAGTATTGATCAAACCTTTGAGAATTAAGAAAACACCACAGCTACTTGCCGCAATTAAATATGAAATACTCTCACGTGACCATACACACGTGACAACCAATTAGAATGCAAAATCAGTATATTGTATCTGCCTATGTGATAACCAATCAAAGAAAACGGACTTTGATATCCACCCACGACAAGAATGATAGAAAAACACAAGCACAATCCCACGTGGTCTTTTATGATAATCGCTGCTAGAATCAAATAAACAGATCCACAAAAATAACGTTTACCTCATGAAATATTTTTCTTCGAAGCTGCTTCAGTTCGACAACAAGAAAACCTTATCAACCCTAGATCGAGAGCCACCCTCTCTGATACCAATTGTTGAAAACTAGCAGACCTTGATAGATCTTGAGCTTCGTAGATCGTTAGTATTGCTTGTGTAATCACAAACAAACTAAAAGAAAATCTCTACAACTTGTATTCTTTAGCGGAATATAAACACAAGTATAAAACACAGATAACTAAGAACTCTTTGATCCTCAATGGATCGTTATATTAAAAACTTGTAAATCTCTAATACATAATTCATTCTATTGTGTTCCTTTTATAGACAAGGAACCCTAACTTCTTCTCTAAGAAACGTAAAACTAAATAAGATATACACAATCACTTCCTAATAAAGCTCATGCATATCCTAACTAATTCTAGAAAATACAGAATAACTATATCCGCAGAAACAAACTAATCTTCAGCAGAACTATGTCTTCAGCAGAATCCATACACTTCGGCAGAATCCATTCAGCAGAAACAACAACATAATTCGTACTTCACATAATTCCCAACAAGTTGTGTTCTCTTCCAAATGACTTGAGCACAACACGCGGACATGGCTACATATTCTGCATCTGTTGAGGACAGCGACGTACAATCCTGCTTCTTCGATTGCCATGACACCAGTTTATCACCAAGAAATTGTAATGCTCCTGAAGTACTTTTCCGTGAATCTAAGCATCCTGCGTGATCAGCGTCTGAAAAAATTGTTAGTTCAAAACCAGAATCCGTCGGATACCAGATCCCCAAATTATTGGTTCCCTTGATGTATCGGAGGATTCTTTTAGCCTCAGAGAGGTGGGTTTCAGTTGGTCTCGACTGATAACGGGAGCAGAGATATACGACAAAAACAATATCATGTCTGCTAGCTGTTAGCTACATGAGAGACCCAATGATACTACGATATTTGGTAGGGTCCACCAATTTCCCATGTAAATCAGCGTCTAGCTTCTTGGTATGAGCCATTGATGTGGCATAAGTGTCACAGTTTTGCATTCCAAATTTGTTAAGAAGTTCAAGGGCATATTTGGACTGACTCAAGAAAATACCACGGGGTGATTGATGAACTTTCAGTCCTAGAAAGAACGTAAGTTCACCCATCATGGACATTTCAAAATGTTTTTTCATTAATTTTGTAAAAGCGATTGAGTACTTTTTATGTGTTGACCCAAAAATGATGTCATCCGTGTAAATTTGAACAATTAAAATATGTCCCCCGTGATATTGTATGAAAAGAGTTGGGTCGACCGAACCTTTGGTAAAATTATTGGCAATGAGGAAGGATGATAACTTATCGTACCACGCCCGAGGAGCTTGTTTGAGTCCATACAGAGCTTTGTTCAGTTTGTAGACATGGTTCGGGAACTCGGAATCAACGAATCCTTCTGGCTGGCTGACATAAACTGTTTCTTTCAGTTGACCATTCAGAAATGCAATTTTGACGTCCATTTGAAAGACCGTTATATTCATATGAGCTGCGAATGCGAGAAAATTCCGAACAGCCTCAAGACGAGCAACCGGAGCGAATGATTCTTCAAAGTCAATACCTTCTTCATTTGCATTCCAAATTTGTTAAGAAGTTCAAGGGCATATTTGGACTGACTCAAGAAAATACCACGGGGTGATTGATGAACTTTCAGTCCTAGAAAGAACGTAAGTTCACCCATCATGGACATTTCGAAATGTTTTTTCATTAGTTTTGCAAAAGCGATTGAGTACTTTTTATGAGTTGACCCAAAAATGATGTCATCCACATAAATTTGAACAATTAAAATATGTTCCCCGTGATATTGTATGAAAAGAGTTGGGTCGACCGAACCTTTGGTAAAATTATTGGCAATGAGGAAGGATGATAACTTATCGTATCACGCCCGAGGAGCTTGTTTGAGTCCATACAGAGCTTTGTTCAGTTTGTAGACATGGTTCGGGAACTCGGAATCAACGAATCCTTCTGGCTGGCTGACATAAACTGTTTCTTTCAGTTGACCATTCAGAAATGCAATTTTGATGTCCATTTGAAAGACCGTTATATTCATATGAGCTGCGAATGCGAGAAAATTCCGAACAGCCTCAAGACGAGCAACCAGAGCGAATGATTCTTCAAAGTCAATACCCTCTTCATGTATATAACCTTTAGCCACCAGACGTGACTTGTTTCTGATTACGTTCCCTTCAGCATCCAATTTGTTCTTCCAAATCCATTTGAGACTAATGACGTAGACCCCTGTTGGTCTTTCAACCAGTTCCCATACTTCAAGACGTTTGAATTTATTGAGTTCTTCTTGCATAGATTCAATCCAGTTGTCTTTTGTCATTGCATCTTTAATGTTTTTAGGTTCAGATTGGTAGACAGTGAGTGCATAAATGCAATGTTCACCATCTGTGTGAAGACGTTGTCTCGTTACGACTGGTTGATTCGGGTTACCAATAATGTTTTCAAGAGGATGGTCTTTAGTGCAACGATGTGTAGATGGTTGATGTTGGTATACATTGTGCAGATTTTGAGGATTCAAATGGCTTGTAGATGATTCTGCAACATCAGGTGCAGCAGTTTCATTAGCAAACGGGTTAAAGAACCCATTTGGATCAAAATCTGCAGGTGGGGGTACTTCATTGTTTAGAACATCAGCAGCTGGTTCAGCGTCGTTGGAAGCAGTTTGTTCAACTGTTGCTGTAGATTCAACTGGTGGTGCTTCTTCAACAGTAGTTGTTGTAACAGGTGTATCAGGTATTGGAATATGATCAGGTTGAGCAGCGGAAACAGCGGATACACCTGGAGTACGTTCATCAATGTCATTACTAAACAACGGAGCAAATAGCTTTTCCATTTTTTGACGAGTAATCTGGGGGCTTGATTCAGCAGATGATGGGGTTTGAGGGAAGTTTAAACGGTTGTGACCGGGTTCCAAGCTGTTATGCTCAGAAGCCATCTCTGTGAGCTCATCAAAATTTGCATGAATCGTTTCCATAACCTGCTTTGTATGACGATTCCAGATCCGGTAACCTTTAGAATTCTCACAGTATCCAATAAAGACTCCAATATCAGCTTTGGCTTTGAGCTTTCCAAAGTCATCACGATCATTATTTGGGTAGCAAAGGGATCCAAATACATGAAAGTGTTTGAGATTCGGTTTTCTGTTGTGGATAATCTCAAAAGGTGTTTTGTTGTGGCGTTTAGTAATCATTGAGCGATTTTGTGTGTAGCATGCAGTTGATACGGCTTCAGCCCACAAGTAATCTGGAAGTTTAGCATTGATTAACATTGTTCTTGCAGCTTCCACTAATGTACGGTTTCGTTTTTCAACAAATCCGTTTTGTTCTGGTGTACGTGCAATAGATGTCTGATGCTCAATTCCCACTTTCTCATAAAATTCTCGAAGAGTTTGGTTCACAAATTCAGTTCCTTTGTCTGTTTTGATTTGTCGGACTGTGTTCCGGAGCTGAACTTGAATTTTCGTGAGAAAGGTGATGATCATCTGTGGAGCTTGATCTTTACTTCTAAGAAAGTATACCCAAGTCCATCGTGAGTAGTCATTGACAATTACCAAGATGTAGCATTTGCCATTAATCGTTTGCACGCGCATCAGGCCACACAAATCCATGTGAAGAAGATGAAGCACATGCTGAGAGCTGTGTTCCACCTTTGAAGGAAAGTGAGCATGAGTGATTTTCCCTTGTTCACAAGCTGAGCAAAGGTGATCTTTAGAATACCGGAATCTCGGGAGACCTTCAACAAGTTTGTATCGAGCAAGGTTGGTTATGGTTTGAAAGTTTAAATGTGAGAGACGTCGGTGCCATAGCCAAGATTTTGTAGATGTTGCCTTTGAAAGTAGACAAATGGGAGATGAAGCAACCATGTCTTGCATAGAGATTGTGTATAGACTAGAATTGCGAGAGCCAGACATAAGATCGTTTCCTTGTAGATCACGAATGAAACAAGTTTTCTCACGAAAAGCAACTTCCAAATCTCCATCACAGAATTGACCAACAGAAAAAAGATTGTGACCGAGACCTTCCACATAATAAACCCTGCTAATATTGATGTTTCCATTGATGTAATATCCGTAGCCCATGATAGCTGCGAAGTGATCATTCCCGAATCTGACAGTGCCAATGAACTTTGCAATAAAGTTTGATAACAGTTTCAGATTGCCTGTCATGTGTCGGGAACAGCCGCTATCAACAATCCAAAGGATGATCATTCCCGAATCTGACAGTGCCAATGAACTTTGCAATAAAGTTTGATAACAGTTTGAGATTGCCTGTCATGTGTCGGGAACATCCGCTATCAACAATCCAAAGGATGATCTGTATCACCTGCATTACACACAGACGACACAGATTGAATAGAAGTAGAAGTGGAACCCGAAGAGTTAGAGGGTTCCGTAGCAGTTATAGTCGAAATACACACATCAATGATTTTAGGCATCCATTTAAATCCTAGTGTATTATGTATCCATTTCTGCCATCTCCAACTAGTCTTTGCTTTAGTCTTAGTGAATGCACTAGGTGGTACTACATTCCTTGGAGGTGATACTGGAACTACATGGACGTCAATGCGTTTCTTAGAATCTAAAGAGGGTGGTTTACCAAGCACAGACTTAGAAGCATTAGTGGGCCTAGAGGTATTCTGTTTCTTAGGATTCCGTAAACGAGACAAGATAGCTTTAGCAACACACTTATCATGACAATCAGAAAGCATACTTTTATGACAAATAACACAAGAAGCTTCAGACTGAATATCAAAAGTACTTAAAGGTTTAGCATTCGTTACATCACTTTTTCTATTACATTTGTCAAACGCAATATCTAAAGTGAGTGCAACTTGAGTCTTATTCAAAGTCCTAGGGTGTTCTTCTACTTCATCATTCTTTATTATTCTTTTCTTAGGTCGCAACTTCCTATTCTTCCTTGTATTGCTCCTAGGCTGTGAAGTGCGGACGTTTGGAAAAGAGGAAACTATTCCTGTTTCAGTAGAGGGAAGCACATTAGTATCTTGTGGTTTGTCAGTAGGCATTCTGGGGTCACGTTTACTAAGTGTTACAGGTGCAAGTTTCTTAATGATGCTAGGCTGAACTTGTTCATACTTTCCTAACATCTCTCTTAACTTAATGATAGTGTGCACCAAATCTTGATTTTCAGAACGAAGATTTCCAGAAAAGTTCATGACTTCTTTAGTGTGTGCAAGATAATGATCAAGTTCGTTTGATGCTTCATCACGAGTCTGTTTGAGTAAATCAAATATGACACCATATTCCTTTTTAACTTTTGCAAGTTCTTGTTCATATTTTGAGATTTGACATTTCAAAGACGCGTTTTGATCATCCAGTTACTCAGGTTTTGAATTAAAGGTTTTTTCTTGCAACTGAGCGATTTTGTTTTGCCAAGCGAGTTCACGAGAATGACAATCTTTTTGACACCATTGAAGACGACATTTTGCATTTGAAAGCTCGTTTACCAGTCGTTCATTTTCAACTTTTAAAGACTCGATTTGAGGCACATTATCAGTATTCTCAACAATTTCAACAGAATCAGCAGAGATATAATCATATGCATTTGCAAAAGAATGTAACAACACAACATTATGGATATCAGCATAGATGACATCTTCCAAAAGTCGATCAACATCTTTTCTCAACATTTTCTTTTTGCGTTTAGTATTTGAAATGGATGTTTCTGTTTTCTCGAAAACTGTTTTCATCAGTCCAAGTTCCTTATGAAATTCCCTTTCCCAATACAATGCACAATTTTTCAAATTTTTGACATGGGGTAAAATTCTTTTCTGAAAAATATCTCTTTGTGCTCGCGCCTGAGGCGATTGAAAATGTTCAACTTTTATTTCAGAATGAAAATCAATCTCACGTTCTAAAAGTTTGATGTCCGAAGTGAAAATGTCAAAATATCTAAGAATTTGACGATTTTCGGGTATTGATTTTACTTCACTGAGTGAAGGTAAAGGACCATTAATTTGTGCAGAATTGGGTTGGGGACCAACATTAGAAGACTCAGACATAGGTGTGATAACCCAAGGTGTGTTAGAAGTATCCTTTTGTTCGACGAAAGTGACGGCTTTTGAATAGTTAAAAGGTTTGTTATAAACAACATTTTCCATTTTTGACCGACTCTCGTCATCTGCATCGAATTCCTCTTGACGATTATATTCAACAACACTCATAATGGAATCATCAATTCTATGTTCTGCACTGTAAACTTCCGGATTTGGTTTGAATGCTCTATTTGAAAACTTAGGTTTGTAATCAGCAAGATTCGGTCCATATCCATTTGGATTTGGTTTGAATGTAAACTTTTGAATCGTTGTGATTGATTCACCATGTTTATAGACAATATTTCGAAACTCTTTGATTTTGTGTTGTAAGTCGACAATTTCCTCAAGATAGGCATCTATTCGTTTCGTTGAATGCTTTTGTATTCAGAGAACTGTTTTTGACAAGTTAACAACTCAGCCTTGGCTTTTTGAGTTTCCAAAGTAAGGGCGTTAAGTTGTTTTTTATGTTCATGTTTCAGTTGTTCTATTTGAGGCAACAAAGCATTCTTCGACGCGGCTAGATCACGAATCTGTCGTTCTAAAGATTTTTCGTTTTGGTGTGATTTAGCAAAAGCGACTTCAAAACCTTTTTCACGTTTTTCTTGAGTTTTGAAAAAATTGAGTTGCCGTTTTAAGCATTCTACATCCCTGGTTAACAGTGCATTTTTACCGTGTAATTGCTGATTTAATGAACGACATTCATCCATTTGGGACTGATAATCTTTAAGTAAGAGGTCAATATCTGGATTAGGCAAAGGTTCAACGTGAGTCACAACATGATCACTATTCAGATCCTCAAGTATAACCACAAAGTCAATTTGAGTATCAAAGGTAACCATAAGATCATCTTGATCATTAAATGTAACTACGGGGTCTAGTTGAGAATCATCAAAATGAGATGTGGACGACTCATGTTGAACATTCTGAGCCTCGTCGGATTAAGATGTTGGCTGACATAGTAGATCAGAGATGACTATGGTTTGTTCAGGTACCTGAGACAAGCCATCAGTGTCATACACTGGGACTGTGTCACTCATGTGGAGTTCGTGCATATTAGCCATCAACATAACTGCTGCATTAGCCTGCGAGTCCTCCATATCATCATCTGAGTCTGCATCTGCTATAAAGCTTTGTTCTTTGTCTGTGAGAGTTCTACCAGCTTCATCCTTAAGAGCCAAAAGTAAAGCCTCCTTGTGATAAGCACTGCCCCTAGTCCTCGGCTTTGGGCATGCATTAGCCAGGTGACCCTTCTCATTACAGTTATAGCAACGAAGACCATTAATCCCATTCTGAGCATTACCCTGTTCAACCACTTGAGCTCTCTGTTGTTGTGGAGCACCCATGTTATTCCTGCCCATAGCATTAAACCCTTGACCACCACCCATCTGACGACCATAACCACGATCCTGAACTTCAACTCGTCCATTGTTCACAACAGCCTGATTCCTTGTGTTTGATGAGGAACGAATGCGATTGTTGGATTTGTTTGTATAACGGCCAAAAGATTTAGAAATCATAACAAATCCTTGTTGCAATGCATCGAAAGCATCTGAGTCCTCATTAGCTTCACTGTAAAGTGCTTGATCATTGTTGTTGTTGTATGGAACCAATTGAGTTTGTTGAGTTTGTTGCTGTGATGGATCATATGGTGTAATTGTGGCAGTTGGTTGAGGAGCTGGTTGAGGAGGATAACTAGTTTGAGCCCACAAAGCAAGTTGTTGATTGTCCAGAAGTGACGATGGAGCCGGGAGTCCATGGATAGCCCTTTCTTTGTCAACTTCTTTTTGGTGAGGCTTCAAATAGTCGTACAACAATCCGTATGTAGCATGATGAAGATTCTTAGCTTGACGGATGAAAATGGCATACTTCTCCCAATCAGGACCAAGACTACTTAGGAACTTAGTATTGACTGCAATTCTTGGCATGATGATGTTGTGTTTATCCAAATCATTGATGATGTCTGAGAATCGATGATGATAAAACTCAAATGTCTCTCCTGGTTCAATCATGAAGTGTTCATAAGCCAAGTAAATTTTGGATTCCATATCCTCTTGATTGAGTTCAGTGCCTTCCATGAGAAGATGAATATGTTCCCACATTGTTTTTGCTGCCTTTTGAGCATCAACACTTCGAAGGATTGGATTTGGTAATCCTGAAAGGATATATTGCATTGCAAGCTCATCAGCTTCGTAGTGTAGAAGTTCATCACCAGAAAGGTCAGTAACAGTTGCAATGTTTATGAGATCATCTCTTGGTGGAATAGCAATAGGATCTCCGGGTGTAGTGACAATAGGCATCTGGAATGGACCTTCCAATATAACCTTATTTAAGAACTTTCCATGTGGCTTCTTTAGATCACAAAACCTAAAGAACCTAATTACCCATTGATCATAGTTTCCGGGAGTGAGCATTGGAGGTCTATCAAGTGATTCTGCCTCATGAATTGATTGCTGGCTACATAAAGCTTCACACATCTTTGCAAACCAAGACGGTTCCTTCTTAGTGTTCCTGGATGTATGTTGATTGTAAACGTTTGTGTAAGGTTGTACTTGAAGACTAGGTGGTGGTTGAACCATTTGAGGTTGAATTGCTCCTTGTTGTGGATAATGAAGTTGATTAAATTGTTGTTGATAAATTTGTTGTTGTTGATTAAATTGTTGATGTTGTGGACTTAGTTGTTGTTGTTGTTGTTGTTGATTATAAGTGTAAGGAAAGTAGTTAGAGTATGGAGGTTGAGACATGTTGAAAACTTGTGTTGTTAAATGGATCTTTGTAGTCGAATGAAACTTTGTTGATGAAGTATCCTTAGGCGTAGAAAAAACCAAGTTTAGGCAAAGCAACACTTACGCGTAAAAACACCAAACTTACACGTAAAAGCAATAGTTACGCGTAGGATTAGCTTACGCGTAAGGATTGAGAAACACTAAGATTAGGCGTAAACAGAAATTTAGGCGTAGAAAACTTATGCGTAGGATTAGCTTATGCGTAAGACAAGGCTTAGGCGTAAGAAAAATCTTAGGCGTAAAGAGTTCTATGCATAAGTTTGAGCTTATGCGTAAAATTAGGGTTTTGCCCAAAAAATCTTTTACACTATCACAGTGTAAAGGATATCCAAAGTCGAAGTGTTTTCAGGCTTATCCAAGCAAGAAAACACTAAGTAAACCACGAAAACTGAAGATCGATCCAAGGAAAAGTTATGCGTAACTTTAGGGTTTTGTTACGCGTAAAACTTAACCAAAACTGATTTTTAGCCCAAAGTGATTCTAAACCAGATTTTTTGTGATAAAATAGCTTCAATATCACCAAAATAGCACAAAAGTGTGAAACTTGATGATCCAAAACTTAGAAACACCTTACTCGTAGAAAAGCAAACACGTATAAAAACAAGCTTAAAATCAATGAAATACACGTAAAGTTCGAAACTTTTTGCCAAAAACAGATATTTTAACACCTAAAAACGTTGAAAGTACAAGAATCTTGGATTGAAAAGTGTAAAAAATGAGTTTTTAAGCGTGACAAAGTTTGAGAACCGTGAGTTACGCATAAGACTAAAATAACTTCAAAAACAAAACCTTTTCACCCAACTATTTGGCGATTGATACCACTGTTAGGCTCCCATATTCATAACACAAGCCTCAATAGAAGAGATAGAGAAGAAGAGATCGGATGAACAAACTCACACACACACACACGTATGAATATTGAAGAGTTATGCGTAGAGAGTAAATGTGTGAATTGAACAACCAACCCTCAAGTGAGGGTTTACAAGGATTATTTATAGGAGGGAACTAGGGCAACACTCCAAGTTCCCATCCTATACTTATTGGGCTTGGCCTAGGCTTATGGGCTTTCTACATAAGCCTAGCCTTGATCACTAACATAAAAGCCATATTAAGCTAACTATTATATATTAATTACTAACACTTGAATTCTAGTTTAGGAGTGATTCCAACACTATGTGACAGTAAGGGTGCCATATATCTAAGCAAGAATCCGGTATTACATTCTCGCACAAAGCATATAGAGATTCGTCATCACTTCTTAAGAGACTATGTTCAAAAGGGGAACATCTCTATTGAGAAGGTAGCGTCCGAAGACAACATAGCCGACGTCCTCACCAAACCGTTGAAGCGGGAACAATTCAACCTACTTCGTCTTGGTCTTGGTCTCTTGG
The DNA here is from genome assembly GCA_910596185.1 of Chrysanthemum makinoi. NCBI lineage: Eukaryota > Viridiplantae > Streptophyta > Magnoliopsida > Asterales > Asteraceae > Chrysanthemum > Chrysanthemum makinoi. The sequence goes on from OU343220.1 coordinate 126,896,698, forward strand.
AACAAATGTCATAATTTACTTTTTGACTCTACAAGGTATGTAAACACTAGCCTTCTTCTTTCTGAGTCTAGGATCTCTCTTTCACGCACAACTCACAAATAATACGGGAATTTTCCAAACCCAAGATAAGTTTATTTTTTACTTATAACTCATAGTTTTTCTTATTTTCTTTCAAAAATAAGTACAAGTTGCAAACACATAATTACATACACATCTTCTTTAAAAAAAAAAGGATAAAACGATTTTTCTTCACAAAATGGAAACCTCTTTTTGAAACGTTGATAACATCAAATTAGCCTGATCTTTTATATATCAAATTCCCGTGTTTATGGCCTCATTTATATTAATATGGTACTTAATTAGTCTATATTCGTTCATATTTACATTTCAGGATAAATGAGGCATTGAAGCGGAAAAGAAGTGATAAAAGGCCAAAAGACATATTCTAAAGACTAGTTACGACGTAAGTTTTGCAATGGACTACGCCGTAACTCATACTACGAGGGCCTGATAATTATTTGTGAAGGTTACGCCGTAACTGCTTAATTATGTTACGGCGTAAATATGAGCTTTGATGGATACGGCGTAACCATCTAATATGGTTACGACGTAATTATTTTTATGAAGGTTACGGCGTAACATGGAATTAGTTACGCCGTAGAGATTATTTCGGATCGGATAACTGTGAGATTACGAAAGCTTACGGCGTAACCCGATGTTTAGTTACGCCGTATTTTATTACTTGGGCGCAAAGTTTCGAAGGTTACGGCGTAACCCGATGATTAGTTACGCCGTAATTAATTAAATGCGGATATTTTATAAGAAGTTTTGAAGTCCAGGGGCTGAAGTCGTCAATATTACAAAAAGATTATTACACATTTTAATGTGTGGATGAAGAAAAAAGGATGAAAAGCTCCATGTGATAAGTTTGTGAAAGAACAAAGACTGATGTTGCAAAGTGGCTAAAGTTTGACATTATAAATACATGACATAATTGTCATTCATTTGGCATCAATGAAGGTGCGTTTATTATTTGTTGTACGAAGGAGGCAAGAAAAAGAAGCAGCAGCGCAAGGTTTTTATGTGTCAAATCCTTCGGGGTTTGCCCCGGTACTCAACTAGGGGATCGATAACATTATCTTTGACACGATATGTAATTATTTTCTGACTCATAATATTATTTTGGTTTCATTATTATTTATTATGATCTTGATTATCAATATAATTGTTGGCGAATTAATTCTTATTGTGTTCTATTTAATTGATTATTAATTTATTATTAGTCAATTAATTATCTGATGTTACGTCTTTGTTTATTTATTGTTTTACATGGTAATTATATTTGTCATCCCACTAGGGTATTTTAGAGATGTGGAAATTAGGTCTTGGTCTAGTTTAGATTCTTTTTATTATTAATGCTTTTGCGTTATTAATTGTTTCTAGTGTATGCATGCATAGTTTATTGGTAGCTACCCTTGTTTCGGTAGTTTTGAATGGCGGTAGAGGCCAATTGCCTAGGAGATATGACCAACTGACCCTAGGTGAGCGGACTGAGACGGGAAGGGTAAGATATGACCAACTGACGACCCTTTCTACTTGTGCGATTTAACCAACTGATCACCTACCGTTTGGATGAACTTAAGAATTAGGGGGTGAGTGTCTAAGTTCCTAACGGCCGGGCACTCACTATGACGGTGCGCCTGACTTCTCCTGTGGTGACATCTTTGCTGATAGGTTTGGGCGAATTGACCAAATGCTGTCCTCTCGACTTTAACCCCACTTGAAACAGGAATCTAGTGACATTTAGAACCCATGTATTGCGATAGTAAACCCCCAGCTCTTAATGACTGCTATTAGATTGCCGAATGATCCCGGGTGACCTGTTCATCTTGGTGAGGATTCTAAGAACCATAGGGTAGGCGAATTGACCAAAGGAGTCTATCGACTGTTGCCACTTGTGGAAGAACTAGGTTTAAGAATTGCATCACTATTGTTCCCATTAGCTTGTATACCAGAGAACCAGCCCAATTGATCACGTGACACCTTAAATATTATCAATCATTACATTAAAACTTATTTATTTGACTAATTTAATTAATTAAACAGTTAGGAACCAACTGTTCTTGGGACGACCTCGGTCTTACCATTCCCTCACTACATGCGACCGGGTACACTGCCCGTTAGTGCATTAGGTAGGCCATAGGTAGACGAGTTACTATAAATGTAAAACTTGGTCAGTAAAACATGCATCAAACGTTTTCTAAAAATGATACCTCTTCCCGTATCAATTTCACAAAAGCAATTTCTCACGTCTAGGACAAATCGCTTTTGCATTATTAATATAAAGTAAAAACCCGTTTTCATTGCATCTCATGTCTTTTGAATGCTAAAGGAGATACATAACTAATATGTATTTTCGGGAACATTCATTTAAGCAACAATGAATTAGGAGCACTCTGGTTATCTCACATAATAGTATGCTTTTCAACTTCTAGTTTATTTTTCTTTTCTTTTTAGGAGTCGAGATAACCGTAACTCCAAATAGTTTCCAAAAGGAAAAGTTTGTGCTGCCTGAATCACCAGACCCACGGATCCCAGCCTTCATGCTGGACGGATCCCTCAAGGGAAGGATCCGTGGGATCCGTGAGACAGAAGTTGTTTTTACCTTCTATTTTTCTCACTTTGGATGATAAATCCAAAATCTTTTCATTTTTTTTGGAGTATGTTCTTTAATGCTTGTGTTCTCATGATCACATTCCTTAAATTCATATCTAATCATTAGATTTTAATCCACATTTTGGGTCAAGCATTCATTACAATGCATTGTTTTTCTATATATAGAACTCCCAAAATGCTTGCATAATTCATCTCATCTTCACAAACAAACAACACCATGTCATTCACAAGCTCTTACAACTTAGATGAATCACCTAGTACAAACAACCCTCATCATGAAACTCAAAATTTTGTATTACCATCTTCCAAAATACCACAATCAAACTCTAGGATATCCGCACGGATTAGCATCCGATTTTGTTGCTTAGGAAGACCATCATCAAATGGCTCATCACCATCAACTAACTCACCACAAAATGCTTCCATTATAGCACCTCCTTCATCACCAACAAGTACACCATTTTCACCACCTAAAGTCACTCTTTTGGAACTCCTTAAGACTCCAACAAGATCTCATCAACCAAAATAAAAAGAACTAGCCTTTTTGACTCCTCCCACTTCACCAAATACAACTTTTCAAGACTTTGAAACATCACCACCCTTAGCTCCCATTAAACTACAAGAACATCTAGGTTCTTTTCCACCACCACTTTCAAACATTCCGGATGTTGAACCATATTTTTCTATTTTTCCACCACATCTTCCGCAACTCACAAATCAAAACAACCCGGAAAACTTCCTCAATCATTACCCACATCATTCACATTGTGAACATTGCCAATCCACTAGGGAAATTGCAATAGAAGTTAGGGAAGAGATGCGATTCATACTCAACCTCATCCTTGATCGCATCAATACCATTACTCATCAAAACCTCCATCCATAGCCTTATGCAAGCATGCAAGGAATCATTATTACTATTTTCCATTTTTAGTACTTTTTCTTTTGAGTCATTTTCAAGAACAAGTCTTGTTCTTATTTTTACATGCTTGTATGTGGCATAAATACCACCAGGGCTGAGCATCAAAGGTCCAAAACCGAACCGGACCGACAAAACCGACCGAACCGACAAAAACCGAGCCGAACCGACAGCCCGTCGGTTCGGTTTCGGTTTCATGTTTTACATGTTTTCGGTTTCGGTTCGGTTCGGTTCGGTTCGACCCAAAACCGACAAAAACACACCTAAATACACCTAAACCGAACCGAAACGACGGCCCGACACGAAACCGAACTGACCCGACGGCCCGTCGGTTCGGTTTCGGTTTATGTTTTTCATGAATTTCGGTTTTCGGTTTTGTCGGTTCGGTTCGGTTCGGTTCGGTTTTGGCCCGATGCTCAGCCCTAAATACCACTACACTTTGTTGTTTTATTACAATGCCTTGTTTATATACCTTGGCTCCCAATCTTGATTCTCGTCCATCACAAGATTACCTAAGCATGTTACTAACATTTCTTTTTGTAGGATTTTTATTTTTCTTCACTTGACGCCCCAAACTAGGGGGAGCTACCGTCAAGGGGGAGTAAGCGATACGTGGACTAATTTTTCCACACTTTTATTTCTTCGATGGATTAACTTTTTGTTTCGACAAAAAGGGGGAGAAGAAGTAAAACTTAGGGGCTTTCAAAACATACATCTATTCTTAAGTTTTACTCATCATAACCCATGACCCATGACCCATAACCAAAAAACCCATGGGTAAAGAGGAGCGTCCCACGGATCCCTAGGATTACACTAGACGGATCCCTTGTGGGAGAGATCCGTGGGATCCGGGGAACAGTGGCAGAATTTGCCTATAAATAGAGAGCCAATTCTTCATTCTATTTCACCCCTCTTCTTACTAATTCTATCATATACTATCATTCTCTTCTAACAAAAGATCACTTGATCTAGAGAGTACTTCTTTCTTTCTTTCTTTAGTGATTCTCATATAGGTCCTTCTCTAAGGCGAGATCAAGAGCATTCTATAAGTCATCCAAGCAAGGGGTCCTTGATTGATTTGTTCCTCCGCAATATTTCTGTAGTGAAGATCTTATATTTGATATTTCACATATTTGTTGTGTAATAGTCGTGTTGGTTTGGTCCACCGTGTTACGGACTCGGTATTTAGCTTTGTACCGGAAAAAGGTGTAAGCAACGTTGTGAAGGCTTCTCCGCCAAGTTGAAGGAGTTTGTTGACATAGTGCTTGAACTCTCGAGTAGGTGACTCGGGGAGTGGAGTAGGGCAAGGAAGGTGTCCTTGTAGCCGAACCACTATAAATCGGTTGTGTCATTTCTATCCCTTTGCTTTACTTTATTTACTTGCTTTATCGTTAGATCTATACTTTCTCAACATCCATACAATCTCATATATTATCGAATCTAAAGTTTTTGAAACTAATTTAAAATCGACAAAACTATTCAACCCCCCCCCTTATAGTTTTCCACATTATAGTATGTGTACCTAATAATAATTACTCAAGGACTTAAACACAAGATTGAAGGATCAAATCGCAAGTCTAGAATCTTCTATGGGGGGGGGGGTCGGCCGAATGACTAATCAAAGAGGGATTAGGAGTGCCAAATGTAACAACCCGCATTTTTCGAGTTACTTTTCATATTTTTGAAAAGTTACTATTCACTTTCACTATTCATCCGGTAAAATTTTTAATCCACATTCTCGTAAGATAAATTATTTTAGTAATAACCTGAGAGTTCGACCATCGTTAGATCATTTTCGCAAAAGTTATTAAGAAAACATCGTCTTAAAGTTTCATTTTGGTTGGAACACCATTTAGTCATCGCTAACTTAACGAAAATCAACTCTGACAATTTTCCTCACATCAGATAAATTTTTAGATCTCTCATAATTAATTAGAGAATTTTTAGGATTTCATTTTAATGTTACCAAATAAGCCCAGTATAGACAAAACTAAACTTACATTTTAAACAATTCTACTTACATCCAGAATTAACGATTCCTGCACTGTGTTTCTAATATGTTTTTGACACTTTTACATTTTTGGAAAATTCAAACATATTTCCCTCCTCCTTTGACCATAAAGAAATTAAGCTTGTATGCGTTCTACGTTTTGCTTAAATCGCGTAATTTTAAACTTTACGTATAACTGTTAAGTTATCCCACGCATCGACGAAAACCAAAGTTTGACATCTCATATCCCTTTTAGACTAATTTTAGTCTACTCTAAATAAATTCACGATCATTTCCAAATTTCGTTTCTTGTCTAATAAACTGCGAATTACGCGGTTTTGACCCGTATTTCAGTTTTAAGCGCGCTTTTTGCACCCAATAAGACTTATCACTCATTTTATATTTTTAAATAGAGTATAATGATGAGTTTAATCATTCCTATAAGTTTCATATTTTTACGATACCCGGTTTTACATTTTATGGCTTAACAACTTTCGATTAGCGATTAACGGAACCAAAACTCACTCCGTAACCAAGATAAGATCAAAACTTATCATCTAAGCCTTGTCACCAATTGTGATAGCCTCTAGGGGGGGGATTCATCATTTTGGTGGCATCATCCTAACCATGGTTCATTTAGATCATTACAAGTGTCCTAACTTAACCATGGTTAATAATTAACCCAATATATGGTTAACCAAACTTACCCTCCTATAAATAGAAAGTAAAATGCATCCTAAGAACCATCATATTCTGTTCTTGGTCGTTCATATCACAAATCATACACATCTTCCATCATTTGATCTATAAAATCCAAGTTTATGCAAGGGAGTTCCAAAGATCAAGCTACTACATCAAATCTCTAGCAAGTTTAAGTGATCTTCTTGAGTTTAAATCCACTCAAGTCACTTAGTACTTCATCACCATCTCTTCAAGTTTGCAAGGGTGCCAAGGTGTGGAAAGCTAGCTCAATCCAAAGTCTTAAGCGATCAATCAAAGTCCTATCCTTACTAAGTTACTCCTCTCTTATTGAAAGCCAAAAGTTGTAAGCAACTTATCACCACCATCATCTCATCTTTATTATTTATAATCTTAACTATTTCATGCTATATATATAGTTACTATGTTGATTCATGATGTACATATACTCAACCACATGTTTTAATTTACATATTGTTATAAAAGTAACAAACTAGTAAACTAGTCATATTCTACACATTTGAGACCATTAAAATCATTAACCTATGGACTTTCTAACTTACATACTGAGACGTATTGGATTTCACAAACACACTAAACCATAATCACAAGTGGCGTACAAGAAGGTTTTTAGAGAGAGAAAGTTAGAGGTTTAGGGAACTTAGTGAGAGAAAGAAAAATCTTATTATGAGCTCCAACTCTCTACCTTGGGAGGTAGAGAGTATTTATAGTCTTACAATAAAACGCCACACAACGGGCTGTAGATCAGGCATACAGTGGGTAAAGACCCATCCGTCCTCCACGGTGTTACTTAACTAAATACTACTTAACATTAAATAACTACGACTACGAGCTTTCTAACGAATATATATACTTGAGGTGACCGACTCTTTAATACCTGGAATTTCTAATTCCAAACAATCTCCCCCTAAGGGAGGTCATCTCAAACACACATTAAACTTACATTGAATACAAACTGATATTACATTATAAATTGTTCTTGCACTCTTGATGTAGAACTTTGCTCTGTAGCTCGTAGTCATTGATTCTTCACATTGCATGTTTGGTTAATCCAAGTGGAGGTCTTTTATCGATCCACGGATAATTAGATTTGAGCCAGCTTTGAGATCATCAGCCACATTAAATCTCTGAATCTTCCTTTGTGGTGTTGATATTATGTGATGATGTGACATTTGGACCGACATGCTCACATTCTGGATCATGATTTCTTCTTATCGGAGTAGCGGAAGCTTTCGTTGATTCATGATATTGGCAGCCAGAAAGCATGGAGTGATATTATCAGAGTCATTGATGCACTAATCATGATTTCTTTAGAAATGAATGTGATGTGTGAGCATGCGGCAATGGATTGACCGCTCCATTCTGATCACCGCAAACGTCGGGCGTACACGCATACAACATTAGCAATAAAGCACACGAGAGTGTCTTTGACCACTTTCGTTGAATTGAGGTACACGCCCACGTTCCCGCTGATCGCGATACAAATACGCTTGCGCGTGATCGTATAATTCAAGAATTTCCTGACAGGTTTTGCAAGCTGCTCTAGCCGTTTTCAAACCGAACGCCTCAAAGAAGACAACACGGAGTGAGTGAACCAGATAATTGAGATTCACTGATTGATGAAAAGAGATTTGAAAAACAATCATGTATCGCTTAATAGAAATTGTTTTTGCAATACAACGAAGGTTTTATGAAAATCAATTATCAATCATAAACACCTTTTGATTTGAAATATTCGTACCGCGGTCGATGTGCTAGAGAAAGAGTTTTGAGCATAATGACCGTTTTTCAAAGGTATCCGTCAATCCATAACTCCGAACGTGATTGATTCAAAAGACTAAATCGCCCCATTGTTTCTGTTCAGTTGTCACATGGTTGATCTATAGAATAGATCTCACATGCCACCCACCAGAAGCTTGTTTGATGTTGGCTCCAGAAGGCTTTCCATCTTCATTGTGAATATGATTGCATATCACTCGGATGTTCTGGCAATACCACAAGGATAATGCGAAGGACTCAAGATATAATCTCTCTTTCCACATTGTGTGAAACAGAGAGTCTTCATTGAACGTGTCCTAAGGAGATTTATTGATGATCTCGTGGCTCTAGACTCAATTTGTGCACATTTGGTTCCTATGCCGGAGCAACAATCTCTAAGAGAAAGTCGATAGATTATGTAGGTTCCCCGTGAGAATGAAACAAGCCCTTTTAAGAGGAACTTGAGTGGTTTGGAAAGTTGAAGTGCAGTGCGTCACTGGGTCCATGACGTCTTGTCTTCAATACCGATGTTACCTTAGTAACCACCCAGAGTATATGAATTGAACCCGGTTTCCGCCCTAAGGTTGAATAAATGGAGGGCTATTTCTTTTCACCCTTTTCACATTCAATTCTTTTTCATTCTTCAACCCCTTCAAAGCTTACCGAGACTTCATAACTAGAACCTTGTTGGGTTTATTCCAAAGATACTAGCTTAGTATCAGTCCACACTCTTCCCATATCTCATTTTTCTCCTTTTATCATCATACCTAAGAACTCTACACTACCTAGTGGATAGTCCCTGGGTAGATCCCTCCGTTCGAAGGATCATGGGAACACAACCAAACCTTATCATCCTTATATCACCATACATAAAGTAAAGTTGGTCGGTCTATTTGGTATTGTTCATCGCCATTGGAACCAATTGAAAACCATTTGAAAATCAATCCAGATACTTGTGATATTTTATCAAAGAATTTTGCACCAATTGTTTTGATATTTTTAGAAAGAGAGCTCTCCCTCAACATGTGCATCATGTATTTGAAATCGTTTAGCACACTGAGGCAAGAGGAAGAATTAACTTCTGTGATTTCTATTTTCTAAAAGATATCAACATCACTTCCCTTATCAAATCAAGTAGATAAAGCATTTTGGAAGGATGAGGTTTTCACAAGTTTTGCTCCCCCTCAATATGTGCCTTGAAGTTTGAAGGAGTTTTTGCACATACAAGAGAGAAACACGCACATTGATCACGCGTTTCAAATCTTTGTGGTTTAAGATAGATGATCCCCCTCAACATGTGCATGGAAAATTTGAAATCGTTTGTCACATGCGGAGGATAACTTTTACATCCTTATAAAACCATTTGCAAACCATTTGCGAATCGCTTTAAATCAATTTAAATCACAAATTCTCCCCCGATCACAATTATCAAATCATTGAGATTTGTGATCTCTGTAGATTTAAATTGATTTTGAAAGCTTTTAAGGAGAATTGTGACTAGATTATGAAAACGTTTTAACCGATAAGGATCAATTATGAGACTTTAAACTCCATTGATTAAACATGCATGATTATCTTTTGAAAACATAACAAAACCAAGGTCCGTACCATTGTTTGAAAAATACACTTTTGATTTAATTTGAAAAATCATTCTCCCCCCTCAATCAATGACATAAGTTGTTGATTGAGAGATAGATATTTTTGACAACAAGTAAGTACGATGATTTTCAAAAATAGAGTCCGAGTAAATTTTTCAAAGCAATTAGTTTTCATTAGATAGTGGGTGATTGTTTTATAGAATCGAGCATGAGATTTTGAAAACCAATTTAAAGCATGGCTCGTTTTTCATTAAAGAGCGGTTATTGCCCGAAATGACAATAAACCATAGTTTCTCTTTCTCCCAAATATATATATATATATATATATATATATATATATATATATATATATATATATATATATATATATATATTTAAACATTCGAACAACATCTAAAGTCCCGTGTCATTCTTTGAATGATAGCATAAAGACCGTAGATATTATCGAATTGAGAAAAACATGACAAAAAGGACAATATATATATATATATATATATATATATATATTTAAGGATTTTCGATTTTTTTTTGAATAAATATTTACAAGAGATAGATGAAGAAAGACCTTTACTCCTCGTCTTCCTCCTCGAAGACGCTTTGAGTGTTCGGTTGAAGGCTTTTCAAACCAAGTCGTGGAAGAATAAACTCAAAACGTTCTCTTGGAAGAGCTTTGGTGAAGATGTCGCTAACCGGTATTCAGACCTCACAAAATAGAGTTCCACCACACCTTTTTCCACTTGTTCCCCGATGAAATGATGTCGAATGTCGATATGCTTTGCTCTTGAGTGTTGAACATTGTTGCATGAGAGAGCAATAGCACTTTTATTATCACAAAGACAGAGGATTTTGTTGAATTCAAAGCCATAGATAATTGGGATCTCATCCAAAGGATTTGAGCACAACAAGATGACATGGCTATGTATTCCACCAGAGGAAATAGAAGTAATCATTTGCTTCTTTGAAGACCAGCTCACAAGCTTATCACCCAAAAACTGAGCTCCTCCAGACGTACTTCGACGAGTATCTTGACACCGCATGATCTCAGACCGCATATGCCGTTAGTGAAATACCGGTGTCCTTCAGGTACCAAAGTCCCATGTTGATGGTTCCTTGGAGGTACCGAAAGACCCGCTTAACCGCTTCAAGGTGCTTTTTGGTAGGCTTAGCCTGGTATCTAGCACACATGCATACAACGAACGTAATATCAGGTCTATCTGGCTGTGAGGTACAACAGGGATCCGATCATGCTACGATATTTCGTTTGGTCTACCATGATCCCTGAGTGGTCCTCATCAAGCTTGGTTCGTTCAATCATGGGAGTGTCAACGGGGTCACTTGAATCAAATCCAAATTTCTTTAAAATCTCATTTGCATATTTAGATTGATTTATGAAAATGCCTCTGGGACTTTGTGAAATTTGTAATCCCAAGAAAAATGACATTTGTCCCATCATTGACATTTGAAATTTGGAACCCATTTCTTTTGAAAAACGATCACATTCATTGGGGTCAGTTGAGGCAAAGATAATATCATCAACATAAATTTGAACGTGAATTAAATATTTTCCTGACTTTCTGGTGAACAATGTTGGATCAACTGCTCCTTTGTTGAAGCCGGTAGACAAAAGAAACTTTAATAGCGTATCATACCATGCCCTTGGAGCTTGCTTTAAACCATAAAGAGCCTTCTTCAAACGATAAACGTGAGTAGGATGCTCTGGATTCACAAAGCCTTCAGGTTGGCTGACGTAGACGACTTCTTTAAGATCTCCGTTCAGAAACGCCGTCTTTACATCCATCTGATAGACTACCATGTTCTTACTTGCAGCATTAGCCAAGAATATTCTGATTGCCTCGATTCGAGCAACTGGAGCAAAAGATTCTTCAAAGTCAATACCCTCCTCTTGACGGTATCCTTTAGCAACCAATCGAGCCTTGTTCTTTAACACATCACCATGCTCATCAAGTTTCACTTTGAAGATCCATTTTAGAGCAATGATCATAGCACAATCTGGAGCAGGTACTAATTCCCATACATCAAGTCGATCAAACTCATGAATTTCTTCTTGCATGGCATTGAACCAGCTGTCTTCATTCATGGCGGATTTAACATCTTTTGGTTCGATCTTAGAGTGTATGGAGTTGAAGAAGCACCATAAGGCATCTGTTGCAAGTTGTTTCCGTGTGGATACTGGACGAGAGGGATTTCCAATGATGTTGTCTAATGGATGATCGTGAGTCCATTTTCTGAGGTGTTCATGTGGCTGTTGTTGAGGGACTGAAGTAGCAGAGTTGATGTTTCCTCGAAGAGATGGTTCGATGATGATTCAGGATTAGCAAATATGTTTTCAAATGGAGCATCTTCAGGAGTAGCAAAGGGATTGACTTCATCTTGTGAATCAGAAGCATTTCCATGATGTACACTTGATGATTGAAGATTTGTTGATGAAACAGATTGGTCAGCAGCAGGCGCTTCTTGGCTTAATGACATAGAAGTTGAGGGGTTAATATCATTGACAGGGATCGAAGCAACCTCTGTTGATTGAATTGTCATATCATTGTTACTTGGCTCAAATTGTTCATCATACATTGGATCAAACAGTTTCTTTAAATCATCTTCTGAGGGAGGTACATATGAGTTGCTGATGAGAGTTTGGTACAAGAGATGAACCAATGGGATGCTTTGAAGTCCGGGACTCCGAACTGGATTGTCCAGAGCCATTTGACCGTCACTCATCAAACGTAACGTAAATTGTTTCCATGATGTTTCGGGTTCTCTTGTTGTAGATTCGGTATCCTTTTCTGTTTGGTGCATATCCTACAAATACTCCAATGTCTGCTTTAGCTTTAAGTTTGCCTAAATCTTGGCCCTCATTAGTTGGATAACACAATGCACCAAACACACAAAGGAATGAGAGATTAGGTTTTCTGTTGTGAACAAGTTCATATGGAGTTTTTCCATGAGCATTGTGAATCAGAGATCGATTTTGGGTGTAGCATGCAGTGGCGATGGCTTCACCCCAGAGAAACTTTGGAACCTTTGAGTAAATCAGCATTGTCCTTGCGGCTTCCACAAGAGTTCGATTTCGTCTTTCAACTACACCGTTCTGTTGAGGAGTTTGAGGAACACTTCTTTGATGACTGATTCCAATAATTTCATAAAACTCACTAAGTTGTTTGTTAACAAACTCAGCCCATTGTCTGTTCGAATGATTCTGACCGTTTTGTTAAGACGAACCTGCTACTGTTTGATGAGTTTGATGATGATATCTGGAGTTTCATCCTTTGACCTTAGAACTTTATCCAAGTGAATCTAGAGAAATCATCAACCACAACTAACACATATTTCTTTCCAAAGATATTCTGCACTCTCATGGGTCCACATAAGTCCATGTGAATTGTATGAAGAACTTCTGAGACTGAGTTTGTAGGTTTGGGTTTATGGGCATACTTCTTGCTTTTTACCAATTGGCATGCTGAACAAAGATGATCCTTTTCATACTTAAGTCTAGGTAAACCTACAACTAAGTCCTTTCTGGAGAGATCATTGATGGTGCCGAAGTTCAAGTGATTGAGACGACGATGCCATAACCATGACTTTGTTTTTGAAGCCTTTGACAACAAGCAAATTGGAGAAGACTTCATCATATCTTCGATAGAGATGGTGTATAGGTTTGAACCATGTGTTCCTCTTAAAAGTTCCTTACCATCAAGTTCTCTAAAGAAACATGTATGTTTTATGAAAGCTACTTCTAGATCAGAATCGCAGAACTGACCAACAGAGAACAGGTTATGACCAAGACCTTCCACATAATATACCCTGGAGATAACACTTTTACCAACAACATAATCTCCATAACCCATAATTGCACCGAAATGATCATTCCCGAATCTAACTGTCCCGATGAATTTGCTCACGAAGTTCATGAGCCGTGACCGGTCTCCAGTCATATGCTTGGAATGTACTGAGTCCAGTGTACCACATAACGATTTAAACAATCTGCAGTTGAACACAGACAAGAATGGATAACTGGATAATTGGGAACCCCATGCAAGAATGGGTTCCACTTGGTTAGTAACAGTAATTGGAACACCCACATCGAAAATAGAAACATCCATATCAGAAGTAGAAGCAATGGAATCATTGGGAATAGATGCAATGCTGGTGTCTGATTTGACCTATTCAAAGTATGTTCACTTCTTAAGGGAATAGTTCTACCAAGAGGCATCCATTTTCTAGTGGGCATAGTCTTAGCAGTTTGAGGGCAAACTGATTATTCTTATGGCCAAAAGGTATCCAATAATAACCTATCTTTATAAATGTTCTTCCTGTGGGTTTCCACTGCTTTCTAACAATCTTTCGTCTTTGCCTTTTAGCCTTCTTTGCACGATTATTAGCCTTAACAATTTTAACTGGGCATTTGACAACATTAGACAAAGCATTCACACCACATTCATGATTAGCAATAGAATTCAAGCAAACATCATTACAAGGTTTGCAAATAGTATCAGAATTCAAATTAATTACAATACGCCTATGGCTAATACTAGAATCAACACGATTCGTTTTATTCAACTCAAGCTTAAAGTTCCTAGGTTGGTCTTCTACTCTCTTCCAATGCACATTTTAGCTTGCGAGGTCCTATCATTCCTTGTATTGTCTTGAGACTTTGACCTCCTCGCTTTAATGTCACTGATTACTCCTGTAGAGGGAATTATGGGAACATTAGTTGGTTGATCTACTTTTTGCATTCCTGAACTAGACGTGCAAGGATCTGTATTACTAGACGACACATTGATGTTCATTTTCTTAAAGCTGAGCCTAGAATGGTTTGAATACTCGGCACTAGGCATAGAACAAGGCATCACAGCTTTTCCTTTTGCACCTAAGGATAAGGATTTAGGACATGTTGCAATTACACATTCTAGCAGCTCTTGAGATCGTTTGGCCTGGAGGCAAGCAAACCTAATTTCTCTATCAAGAGGTTTGTTAATGAAATCCTCTTCGACAATCTCACGGAGACATTCTAGACTATCCTTAAGGTAAGCACAGTAGTCATGAAAAGCATGTTCATTATTCCTAAGATGAGGAGGAATATATTTAACTGTCACAGTGTATTTGCAGTCTAAGGGTGACTTTGAGACAACATTCTTATTGAAAACAAGTGGCGGTTTTCCCATTTCCCGACTTCTGATTCTCAATTTCCTTTTGTAAAGACGTTATTTTTTCATTGTTTTGGTCACGGGTGACTTTCCTTTTGTAAAGTGTCGTTTAACTTTTTCATTTTCTTCTAGAAAACTCTCGTTTTCCTTTTGTAAGGCATTAACTAAGTTTTGAAGATGAAAAGTTTGAGAGTACTGAGAATCTAAAGGAGGAGGCATTTGGAATCCAGTCACATTGTTCTTTTCACCCTTCAATTGAGAGATTTGGGCTTTCAACTTTTTGATCGTGTTACAATGAGCTCGAATCAGTTCATCACGTTTGCTAATTTCAAAAACTGCATCAAATTCAGGAGCATCCAAGGATGTCTTGATATTTGAGGTTTTAACATTTTTTTTAGATGTTGATATTTTAGTTGTAAATCAAAATGTTCAACTTCTAGTTTAGAAATATGCTTTACCAAATTATCGTGATCATCCTGATCAATTTTCTCATTAAGTTTTGAATTAATCTTTTCAAGCCTAATGACACGATCATGAGAGACTTTCAGAGCAACAGATAATTCATGAAATTGAGAAGCATTAATGGAGCAATTCGTAGCAGTGTAAAACACGTCTTGAGCAATACATTCAGAAATAAGATTCTCATTCAAGGTATGCAAGTTCTTCCTCTCAATCTCATTATATTTTAATGCTCGCTCATAGTCACCAACCTCAACTATCATTGCATCAAATTCCTTTTCCATTCCTTTAATATATGAATTTATCCCCTTTTTGAGACTCTCAAAATGATCTTTTAGTAGTTTGAAGAAAGGCATGACCTCAGTTAGATAGCATTCTTTTGTTTGTTCAAAACCCCTTTCCCCTTCAGTTATCCCAGTGGGTGAGATCATTTTCTTACAAGTTTTCTCAAAATCGACAAATAGTTGAAGAATAAAATATTGAATGATTAAGGTCTTGCTTTTAGTGGCAATAGTCCTAGGAACTAAATGCATTGGTGTATTGGGAGGATACACAGTCGCTGAAGGCATTTTCCTAAAGGGGGGGTTTGTTACAACAAGATTCTCTGCTTTTGCTTATCTAAATCCTTTTCCAACACTTGTTGGGTGTTAACAATTTCTGAGGCTTAAACTTGTTCAAGGAAATCCAATTCTCCTTCTTGTAATCATGGGGTGTGATATTTATTTTCTTCTCTTTACATTTAGGATCATCTAGTTTCTTGTTCATCTTTTCCCTAGTGACTTCATCTGATTTCTTATCTTCCTCAGTGCACTCAGCGCAACTAGGTTTCTGTCTAGGCTTAAGAATTTCATTGCCATCATAAATAACCTTATTGCCATCAACAAGGGGAGTACTATGCTTATCACTCAAAACTCTGTGCTTAGTGATTAAGTGAGCAGTCTGAATGGTATTTCCTTGTACGTACAACTCATTTTCAAGCTTGTTTTTCAAGGTTTTTAGATTAGAAAAATCATTCAAAAGTTTTGATTCCTTAACGCTAAATTCTTGCTTAAGCATTTTAACATTTTCTTGAAGTTCTTGTTTTTGCTTAGCAGTTTTAGAAAGCTTTTCTTGTAAGGAGTTTAACTCTTGTTTTAATACTTCTTCTCTAAACCTACTTTTTCTAATAGTTGTACGCATTTGGTCATCCATTTCCTGCCACGGAGGTCAACTCAAATTTAGCACGTGTTTCATAAATAGCAACACGTTCTTTATAGGCATTCAGTTCAGAGATAACAGAATCATCAGAGGCACATGCGGTGTATTCATCAAAAACATAGTCATCGTTGATTGCAGAAGATGCATCACTTGGTACAACTTCACTTTCACTTTGTTTCACATATTGATCATATGGGACAAAATTGATATTACCCATATCTTCAATATTTGACTCAATAGTTTCAGTTGATTGTACTTTGTCATTCATCTTTTGCATATCAGCATCATCGTATAGTTTTAGTACCTCAGAAATGAGTTTGTCTTTGGATGGACCAGCTTGTGGTGAAGATGAGACCTTAGGAGAGACCATTGGAGAAATGCTAGCCATGAAAATTGTTTGTGCAGAAGGTCCATCATCAACATCAGAGTCGTATGCATCACAGTCAGCTACTTGAAAGGCATTCTGATGATTATGGCCTATCTCCTGAATTGGTTGCTCATCCACATCTGCATCATAGGTCTTGGCATTGCCCTAAGCGAGAAACAACAACTCCTCTTCATCCAAAGCAGCACCATTGTCCTGAGCTTGCACTAGCAAAGATCTTATCCCTGAAGAATTCTGCATTTTGTGGACGTTTTGGAGATGTGCAGTTTCTAGCAATGTGTCCCTCTCCTCCACAGTTGTAACACTTGATCATATTAACTTGTCCTTGATTTCCATTTTTTCCCTTATTCTGATTTGCCACATATTCTCTACCGACTCCACCTTTTCCTTGTTCGTACTGTCTTTCTTGAACTGGTTGCACCATGAGTTCCCCATCTCTGACTAGAGCATGATTGTGAAGATTGGAAGCAGTTCTGATTTCATTGTTGGTGTGAAGACGGTTGGTATGTGGACTGAGAGTCAAGTTTTGTTTAACCATAAGGGCCAGTTGAGTAATGAAGTGTCCCACGGCTGCATCAGCATCAGCTTGTTTGAATCTTGGATCAGGAATGAGTTTGTGATTGCCATCACCCATGGGTATAACTTGAGATGCTTTGGTGGTAATTCCAATGTTTGAGTAGAAAGCAGTTGAATCATTTGATGAGCTTGTCTCTCCCTGATTAGTTTTGAACTGATCAAGAATCCTTTTTTCAAACTTAGCATGTCTTTCATTCTGGAGAAGAAAGGCATACAGTTGCTCATAGTTTGTGTTCTTCAGTCCTTTAGTGAGCTTCACAGATGTGACAAACTTGTGCCATTCGGGATTCATGTTGTTTACAAACTTTGAGTTTAACTGAATGTTTGGCATAGTCATTCTGATGTTCCTCATGTCATTAACAAGCTTGTGGAATCTCACGTAATACTCATAGATACTCTCATCTGGTTTCATCTTGAAGTGCTCAAATTCATCATAGAGTTGAGATTCTCTGTCTTCCATAGTTAATTCAGAACCTGAGAGAAGCATCTTAACATTATCCCATACAGCCTTTGCTTCAGTGTTGTGATTGATAAGCTTATAAATGTCTTTTGGAAGACCTTGCAGTATGATGTTGGAAGCTCTAATATCTGCATCGAATCTCTTCTTTTCCTTATCATTGAGTTCATCATATGTCTTTGGTCTGTCTATTCCATAGATCATCGTTCCATCTTCAGCTGTATCAATTATGTCTCTAGTAGTCTCAACTCGATAAGGTCCTTCATCAATGGATTTGAGAATGTTGACGCCATTTTCCTTCCCAAGACAATACAATCTGATTTGTTGAGCCCAAGAGTGATAGTCAGTTCTGTCAAGCATGGGTGGACGAGTATCTGAACCAGCTGCTTGAACATCCTCGGCAATAGTGGAGATGATTGTAGGAACGTTGGTAGACATGATGACTGATTAAACGGGATTTTATAGCTCTATGATTAAACCGGGAAATAGATTCTTTCACGGGATTTTACTAAATCAAGAGAAAACCGTATTCAAAGGATATCACCCAAGTCGCTAGGAAACTTTGAACCAAGTCGCTAAGTGCCAAGTCGCTATAGTCCCAAGTCGCTATATAACAACTCGCTACAATCCAAGTCGCTCGCAAAATTTTGACAGAAACTCGCTAAGAACTAAGTCGCTAATTTGTCAAGTCGCTAAATAGAAACTCGCTAGGTACCAACTCGCTAACACCAAATCGCTAACAATATAAAGTACAAGTCGCTAACTTACACCAAGTCGCTACCCGTAGTGGAGAATCCACTAAGTGTACTTTTTGTCGGCTTGTCTCAATAGACAAGTCGCTAACTCGCTAATTCCTTTAACAACAACTCGCTACCAAATTGCAAAGCAAGTCACTACCAAGAACACTTATCCGTGGCTCAAGTCACTAGCATGAAAAATACATAAACACCACTTTTAAATCCAAAAATAATCCAGCCACGATGATTCAAGCCTTCTAAATCAAAACCTAAACACTTGTGATGATTCTAAACACAAAAGTACAATCAAGATCCAAACTTTAACACTAGAAATCAACCAAATGATGCAAAAACCACTAAACTTTTTCAAACTCAAAAACCACCTAAAAACCACTAGAAATCCAAAGATATGTAAGAGACGATCTAACCATGGCTCTTGATACCAATTGAGACATATTGGATTTCACAAACACACTAAACCAGAATCACAAGTGGCGTACAAGAAGGTTTTTAGAGAGAGAAAGTTAGAGGTTTAGGGAACTTAGTGAGAGAAAGAAAAATCTTATTATGAGCTCCAACTCTCTACCTTGGGAGGTAGAGAGTATTTATAGTCTTACAATAAAACGCCACACAACGGGCTGTGGATCAGGCATACAGTGGGTAAAGACCCGTCCGTCCTCCACGGTGTTACTTAACTAAATACTACTTAACATTAAATAACTACGACTACGAGCTTTCTAACGAATATATATACTTGAGGTGACCGACTCTTTAATACTTGGAATTTATAATTCCTAACACATACTATGGTAGATAAGATAAAAAGGTAAACATAGCAACTTGAATCACCCGAAATGGACAAACGAGTCAAAAGTTATAGGCAAAAGAAGTTAGCAAAACTAAAACGCCAAAACTGCCAAGTAGAAGCTGTTTAGGGTCTGGTCGTGTAAAAAGGGGTACTTCTGGTCCGAATCATCAAAAAGTTAAAACACGAAAGTTGTCCGGAACGACATTTTCCTTTAATGAAAACACATAAATAGGCCAGTATCTTTCAAAAACAGAAACTACCCCTTTATATAGTCTTATAACTAAGAGGTAGAAACACAACCCTGCTAAACCGATGCCATCCCTTCCTGCTCAACCATGGTGATCACAAACCCAATTCCATAAAATTACCCAATCATAATCCAATCAAACCCAAACCCACTCTCTAAATCACCTCAATTTCACACTCCAACAATTTTCCCCAATTTTCATCCACCAAAGTTAGGGTTTCAAGATTAACAGTGGGATTATCAATTCATCGATGGGAAAGCAATTTACATGCGGGGCTGCTGATGGATGGACCTGGGTATTTCGTGGTAACAATCAACGATCAGAAAAACGTATCGAGAATCCTTATAATAAGAATTTGGAGAAGATCGCATCAACTTTTTACATAACAAATCTCCCGGATTTCATTGATGCTAGAAGTTTATGGGAAACATGTGAACCATATGGTTGTATTGTTGATTATTATATCGCCAATAAACTATCAAAGATGGGAAAGCGATTCGGTTTTGTTCGCTTTATGGGTGTAGAGAATGAAAAGTTGTTTGCTAAGTCTCTAGCAAACATTTGGATCGGAAATCATCACGTGTATGCAGCGGTTGCAAGATTCCGTTAAGCATGCTGCTCACGGTCAAAACTTTTCTCGTTCATACGCATCCATAGTACATGGTATGGAGTGTTCAAAGGGGGATTCAAAATCATCTGATAGTAAGAAAAATTTGAATTTGACAGAAACGGATTTGGTTCAAGTTGATGATACAACGAAAGATGTCATGGTTAAGGTTAAAGACGTGGGTTCCATGATTAACATACACCGAATATGCAGGAATGAAGGGTTCATTAACCTGAAAATTCATCATGTTGGTAGTCTATGGACGTGGATCCAGTTCGAGAATGCAGAAGCCTGTATGGAATTCAAAGGTAATGCAAATTTGAGGCAAGTATTTGCATCTATTAAACCTATTTTTAAGAATTTTATTTTGGATGAAAGGGTGATATGGATTGAAATCAATGGGCTCCCATTGTGTGCTTGGGGCTCGGCTGCTCTTAAAAAAGTAGCTAGCTTGGTTGGAAAATTCATGTTTTGTGAGGTTGACCAGGCTCAAAATATGAGTATAGGCAGAATGTGCATTGCAACGAAACACATGAGACATATTGATGAACAAGTGACTGTGGTAATTAATGGGGAAAACTTTGATGTCCATATAAGTGAACTAGCCACTTAGAATGCCAAAATTGAAGAAGATCATGAAAGTGAAAATGAAAATGAAATGATGGACACTGAAAAGAGGGACGATATGGATGATTTCATGGATTTGAATGTTGAGGAAAAATGCACGCATCAAGAAGTAGAAGTTGGTCTTGATGAAGAGGTTGAGAATGTTAAACATACAAGTCAACAAAAAGAGGAGGTTAGAGTGGAAAATGGTCCAGATTTTGATCATGAGTTGAATGTTCAGGAGGAACCCATTCATTCAGAGAATTCAGACGGTAGTTGCCCTCCTGGATTCGAATTTCTAAAGCATCAATCACCTCGTTCAAAGCAGGTTCCAACTTCATCTAGCAATACTAAATGTTCTACAACATTCGCTAGGTACAGTAAGAAAGACTATAAAGGACATTCCTTGTTATTTGAAATAGACCGAATGATTGAAGTGGGGGGCGCTTTGGGGTATGATGTTAGGGGATGTCGTAAATCTCTTAAACGTATACTCAACGGATCAGGGGTGGATATGTTTAATAGATAAATATTTTATCAATTAACATTCGTGGTACGAGGAAACGGAAGAAAAGGAGTTGGATCAAAGATTTATGCTTCAAACATAGCATTAGTTTCCTTGGCGTGCAAGAATCCAAAATGACGAGATTAGAACTATTCCGGTTACGCTCTATGTGGGGCAATTATTCTTTTGATTACGCATGTAGTATGGCACGGGGTCGTTCAGGTGGTTTAATATCGATATGGGACCCAACTGTTTTTGTTAAAAATAATATATGGTGTGACGAGAATTATATTATTTTTCAAGGCAAGTGGTATAATTCAACAGAAGCTAGTTTTATGGTTAACGTACGATCCTCAAGAAACGAGAGCTAAAGCAACATTATGGCAGAAGCTTTTCTCGTTTATTTGGCAACATCACGGTACGTATGTGTTATTTGGCGATCTAAATGAAGTTCGTAATGAGTCTGAAAGATACGGTTCTCAATTCGATAGAGTAGAAGCGCAAATATTTAATTCTTTCATTGATGAATCGGGCTTAATGGAGATGCCAATGGGTGGGAGATCTTTCACTTGGATGAATAAGGTTGGTACAAAACTTAGCAAACTTGATCAGTTTTTGATATCAGAAAATCTTTTGGAAGCTAATAGCGATTTAAAGGCAATGATTCTTGATCGATTATGGTCAGATCACAACCCAATTATGTTACATTCGTTAAAAACAGATTATGGGCCGATACCATTTAAATTTTATAACTCTTGGTTGCAGCGACAAGGTTTAGTTGAAATGATTAAACAGGCTAATGAGGAATATTCGAGTACTCAGTCAGGTCAGGGGGCTTTATTACATGCTAAACTTAAATTCTTCAAACAATGAATTAAAGAGTGGCATAAGGACCTCAGACAGCATGAAGTGACTCGAAAAGAGGTAGTTCAAAGGATGATAAATGATATTGACATTAGAATTGACCGTACAGAAGTAACCGAAGCAGATAGAGAAGAAAGGATTCGATTGTTGCAAGAGATTAATGACATTGATCACTTTGAATCTATGGATTTGCGCCAAAAGGCTCGTTTGAAATGGGATGTGGAAGGAGATGATAATTCAAAAGTCTTTCACGGTTTGATCAAGAAAAGAAGACGGCGTCAAGCAATTCAAGGAGTCATGGTAGATGGTATTTGGTGTTCTGATCCTTTGCAAGTAAAAGCAGCATTTCTTGATTTTTACAAAGATAAGTTTCAAACTCATGTGCATCAGATTACTTGTAGCTCTCATTCATCTTTTAAAGCTATTGATTCTACAACAAGTAATCAATTGGAGAAACCAGTTACAAGTGAAGAAATAAGAAGAGCCGTTTGGGATTGTGGTAGCGATAAATCTCCGGGTCCAGATGGTTTTTCATTCCATTTTCTAAAAACGTTTTGGGATGTTCTGAAAGTGGATGTGGAGTTGTTTGTTATGAATTTTTTCACCTCGTCTAAAATGCCCGTGGGAGCGAATTCGGCTTTTATTACACTCCTCCCAAAGGTAAACAATCCTATATTCATTATATATTATCGTCCTATTTCGCTAATTGGATTTCAATATAAAATCATATCTAAGATTTTAGCTAATCGATTAGCGTCTATAGTGAACAATATTGTTAGTCATGAGCAGTCAGCCTTTATTGGTGGACGTCAAATTCTTGACGGTCCACTTATGTTGAGTGAAGTCATCGATTGGTACAAACAATGCAATAAGAAAATGATGATTTTCAAAGTCGATTTTGAGAAGGCGTATGACTTAGTTAAATGGAAATACTTGGATTATATTTTGGAGCAATTCGGTTTTGGGTTGAAATGGAGGGGTTAGATCAAGGAATGTTTGCAGTCGGCACGTACTTCTATTCTCGTTAATGGTAGTCCAACATCAGAATTCTCTATCAAAAGAGGATTAAGACAAGGAGATCCGTTATCTCCGTTCCTGTTTATTCTTATTATGGAGGGTCTTCACATCGCTATCAAGGATGCAGTTCAAGCAAGCTTAATAAGAGGAGTTAAGGTAGGTAAGTCGGGGTTACATTTGTCCCATTTTTTTTATGCGGATGATGTCATTATGATCACGGAGTGGAACAAAGTTGATATGGATAACATTATTCGGTTACTAAATGTCTTTTTCTTAGCCTCGGGTTTACAAATAAACATCAACAAATCTAATGTCTTCGGAATCGGTGTCTCAACAGAAGAGATAGAAGAGATGGCTCGTGTTACAGGGTCTTTGTCGGGTTCGTTACCTTTCACTTATCTTGGGCTTCCAATTGGTTCAAATATGAATTTGGTAGCTCATTGGCAAGGGATTCTCGAAAATTTCAAGAATAGATTATCTACATGGAAGGCAAGACTTCTTTCTATTAGAGGTCGTTTGACGTTAATAAAGGCGGTGTTGGGAAGTATCGGTATATACTTTATGTCGATATTTAGAGTGCCAGAAACCATTCTTAATTTATTAGAAAGGTTGAGGGCTAAATTTTTTTGGGGAGGAGATGAAAATTCAAGAAAATTGGCTTGGATTAAATGGGAAAACATTTTGGCATCTTTTGAAAAAGGAGGTTTGGGTATTGGAAGTTTGAAAGCTTTCAATCTTGTTCTCCTTAAAAAATGGAGGTGGAGGATGGTTTCTAATCCAAATTTGTTATGGGTTCAAGTCATCAAAGCTATACACAGAGAGGACGCGAGTTTAGATCAAAAAGGTTGTAGCACTAATGGCCTATGGGCAAAAATCATTGGGTCCATAAATTATTTACATTCTAGCGGCATTGTTCCAAAAGAGACGTTGAGAAATAAAGTAGGTTGTGGTTCGCGTGTGAGGTTTTGGAAGGATCTTTGGATTGGTGAAAGTCCTTTATGCCTCCGGTACAATAGGCTATTTAGGTTGGATTTGCAACCTCACTGTTTGGCTCGCGATCGTTTTCCAGGCGGGGTTTGGTC
The DNA here is from genome assembly GCA_910596185.1 of Chrysanthemum makinoi. Lineage (NCBI taxonomy): Eukaryota > Viridiplantae > Streptophyta > Magnoliopsida > Asterales > Asteraceae > Chrysanthemum > Chrysanthemum makinoi. The sequence goes on from OU343220.1 coordinate 126,921,069, forward strand.
TTTTCAGTGGCGGCGAGATATCACAGGCCGGAGTAATGATCTTTTGGCCCGTTTAACGGATGAACTGAATTAGATTACGACTCTTGAAGGCAATGACACTTTTCGTTGGAACATTGGCAACAGTCTTTTGTTTACGGTTGGAGATACAAGAAATCACATTGACGATCTCATGCTTCCGACAATTAATATTCAAACACGGTGGTACAAAATTCTCCCTAGAAAGGTAAATATTTTCTTTTGTAGATTGAGACTCGATGTGCTTCCTCATCGCTTGAATTTGCCTTGAAGAGGGTTAGAATCCCGTCGATTATGTGTCCAGTTTGCTCAAATGGGGTGGAATCAAGTGAGCAACTTTTCTTCTATTGTGAAGTGGCTTCAGAAATTTGGAGATTGATTCGTAGTTGGTGCGACATGTCCATCCCGATATTGAACTCCCACTCGGATTGGCCGGATTGGATTGAGAATCTTCGGATTCCAAATGCTCTTAAGGATCGCTTGATCATGATTGTTGCTACTACTTGCTGGTGTCTTTAGAACTATCGCAATTCCATCACATTTAACTCTCAAAACTTGAGGAAGTGTGACATTTATGATAGTTTACGGATTTTTTCGTTTTCTTGGTTAAATAGTAGAAGTTCTAATTGTTTAGCTTGGCATGATTGGCTAAAAAAACCTTTGTAATTTTTTCTAGCTTCTTGCTGGAAGATTTTTTCTTTAATATATATTTTTCTTTTTGCCATCCAAATATATATATATATATTTATATATATATATATATATATATATATATATATATATATATATATAGTCTTATAACTATACTTTTGTCACAACTAAAAGGCAAACCAAGAGGCCTAATGGCCTTAAGCTGAGACCACAGCCACGGCTAAGGCCAAGGCTGAGTCTCAAGACCATGGTAGTCTAGAACAAAACCACGGCAAGGCCATGGCTAAAGCCTCAAGGCTTCCTAAGCCGAGACCATAAACCAAAGGCCTTAGCCTTGACAAACCTAAACGTATACAATACAATTTGGATCTACTCCCTCGATAAACCATGAAACTATACTTGTAATAACCAACTTTACAATTTAGAAACTTGTAAACTTTTCTTTAAACACTTGTGATATAAATTATGATGATATTTGTAATAACCATTATGATTCCTAATCATAACCAAACAACCTTGTAACTTGTGTTTACAAACCATATGACACTTATGATATATAAACAAAACATATGTTTTATCTACTAAGTGCTACAAAAACTAGGGAGCTTCATGTGAGGGGTTTCATTTGAGTAAAACGTATCGACGAGTTGCTAGATTTACGATTTAAAGTGTCCTAGCTCCTAGAACGTTTACTACATGACCTCTGAATTGTGATGGCCCGAACGGTAGTACGATATGTATAAACTAAACTCATTATCACAACTAGACCATTTCTATAAAACGATATACACAAAAACCATGTACTACATCATGATCAACATAGAAACGTATATAGGTTTGTTATTTCTTTAGCATCATTATTTCAAACCTAAGTCGCAACATCCTATTCTAGGTTGCTCGTAGAAGTTCTCACGGCATATCCATCATTCTCATTATACATTTGATATCATTTATTAAGGTGAGTTTCATAGCCTCTACTTTTTTTACATTTTGAATTACTTTTGGGGGAGATACATGCTGAACTATTTTCATTTAATTTCACAAGTATTCTAAACTTTTAACGATTACCGTGAGTTCGTAGCCCCAATTTTACTTGTTTAATTATTTTATAAACTCTTTGGGGGAGATACATGCTCAACTATTTTCATTTACTTTTACAAGTACTCTAAACTTTTAAGGATTACAGTGAGTTCATAGCCTCACTTTCTATTACTTAATTGTTTTACAAACCCTTGGGGGAGATACATGCTTTATTTTAAACCAAACACATTGCTTTCAAACTATATACTTATCTTATTGTTATTAGCACTAAGTTACCGCATTTGCCAAACTTAAGTCCCTTAATCATGAATCATTAATCACTATGTGAGAGTGGGCGCGAATATTGTGAATAGATCTATTGGGATTGATGAATCCCGTTTGTGTTGACCAGGTAGGCAAACAAACGCACTATATTTGAGTAACATTGGTAAAAATGGCAATTTTACTTGAAAGGGCACGTATCGACATTTCTCCAATTAATTTTGGAACACGTTAACGCCTTGATTGCATGATGCTTAGTCTAATAATAACTGTTTTGGTTTTCAAACCATTGGTGTGAATTTATAACTCACACTAAAAACATTATGTGTTCAACAGATTTCCTAAACTCTATGAATTTCACTCAACCTTTGTGTTGACAGTTTTAAGCATGTATTTCAGGTCCATATTGTACGAGGCTGGCACGGAGGAGCACGGATACTCAAGAAGGCTATAAATTTTATTATCATTCGAAAATCAATTTAATGTATTTTGTAAACTTGGAACCATCTGGGACCTCATCTTTGTAAACTCTGATATTTATATAAATCGAATGATAAATCTTTTAAAACGACTCCATTAGAGTTCGTTTTCTATTGTTATGACTGTTGTGCCATGAAGTAACACCCAGTTTGAATTCCGTTGCGTATCACGAAATTGGGGGTGTTACAGATTGGTATCAGAGCCACAGTTATAGAGAAACGGGTCTAATTTAGACTTAAACTATAACTACTTTTACAAACAAAAACATTTTATAGCCTTCCGTTCTCCGTGCCTCCCATCCTCCAGACGATTATGTGACTTTTAGGCATTTTAAGCTATACAAACATACTAGTATATTGATATATACACTTGACAAAATTTCAAACATAAACAAAGTACTCAACATATCTGCGTATGCCTATTCTAAGGCATTACGGCACAATCATATTTTCCTAATCTCCCAATCATGCATCTACTCGTGCATTTTAGGATTACGAAACTTCCTCCAAGACATTGTAACTGACTACAATGGTCTTTCCTACTTCCCAGACATTGTGAGATACAATGGTCTCGTTCATTTTTCAAGACACTGTGAGATACAATGGTCTCTATGACATTCTCAGGCACTGTAAATCCTATAGTGGTCTCTATTACATTCTTAGACACTGTAAATCCTACAGTGGTCTCATTCATTTCTCAAGACATTGTGAGTTACATAATGGTCTCTCCATCTTTTCTCAAAACATTGTGAGTACACAATGGTCTCTCCATCATTTCTCAAGACATTGTGAGTTACACAATGACCTCTCTATCATTTCTCAAGACATTGTGAGTTACACAATGGTCTAATTTACTTCACAGACATTGTTGTCACACCCCCAAATTACCTGTTTTGCAGCGGAATGAAATTCCTGGGGATTGACTGTCATAGCATCACAATCACAGTTATATTGAACGACCTAAAGTGTCGTTTGGAAAATACATCGTTTGATTTAATAAAACAAGCAGAGTTTACAAAGTAGGTCCCAAATGAAAATCAACTTGTGCGGAATAAGTTTGTTACAATTCAAACGATGTTTTAAAGTACTAAAAACCCAAGTGAGACGCGTCGTCACCACGACTCCATGATGTGTCCAAATGCATGCCATGAAGTGAATGCCTTAGAAACCTGAGATAAAAACATGCTAAAAGTGTCAACACAAAGGTTGAGTGAGTTCATAGAGTTTGTTTTGAAATGTAAAGCCTTCCAAAATCGTTTATGCAGCAAAGGCATTGTAAATCCACTCAGTTCCAAGTTCCGCCCATACAAAACTTGCAACCTGTGTGTTCACAACCCATTGCCAAAATATGTGGAGTTTAGGTTCAAATGAATATGAGTGTGGTTCAAATCGTTCCAAGACCATTAGTTCATGATATTACCAAGACCATTAGCTCAATGAATATACCAAGACCATTAGACCAATGAATATACCAAGACCGTTAGCTCAATGAATATACCAAGACCATCAATCCAATGAATATACCAAGACCATCAGTCCAATGAATTTTTGATATGACAATTCTAAGCATGGCAAATCTGTTACTTCGCATGACTAAACATTTAGTTCGGATAAACATATAATTTGCAAATAGTCATGAATGTAATAAAAATAGTCGAGCATGTATCTCCCCAAAACAGCTTATGAAAGCAAGTAAAAGTAGGGGCTATGGAACTCACTTGGTGAAATGATGCGAAGACAAAAGTGAGTACACCGAGATGTAATGTGATACGTTAATCTTGACCTATTATCAATGATATGATATGTCATGAGTTGCAATGTAATGTTATGCATGCATTTATGTTAATTATACCATTTGCGGGTTTTGAAAATATTACTCGTCGTCGAAAAATACTCTTTTGACGTCTTGACCCTTCAAAATGACCTTACATGTTTTTACGTCAAAATGTCATCCTATAATGGTTTTATAATGATTTTGGTGAAATTATCACTTTTCGTCGTAAAACAATAAATATCATGAAATTAACAAAAAATGGCTAGAAATAGTCGAAAACGGTGTACTCGTCGATCGTTAGAGAACGAACTCGACGGTTTTGGAAAGTTTGTATCGATATATAAAAGTTTCAGTTCAGGAGTTTTCGTCCAAAAGGTCTCGATCATAAAGATATCAAGGGCTAAAGATAGTGATTTTAGTTACCGTAACACTTATCTCGTATAAATAATATAGTTTTTCTAAAAATAATAGTTACGGCAAGTTTATGAAAACGTGTATATCTTAGTCGTTTTCAAATCCGTTTTCACGTTTAGCTTCGTATCAAAATATACTAATATATTTTTGATAAGTCGAAATAATTTGTAAAGCTTAGGACTCGTTTTTTGACTCGAATAAAGTAAAAATAGTATGCTGAAATTCCTGAAAAATATATATTTCGTCGTCAAACTTGTAAAATCCATAACTTCTTCGTTATAACTCCGTTTAATCCGTTCAAGCGCCACGGATTTTTTAAAGTATATTTTCTAAATATCAAGGCCAAAAACTCATGTCAACTGTCGGATTTTCCAGAAAAACAAAATAAGGACAGACCACTTTTATAACTTATCGAAAATAGTTTTTCTCGTACTAAACCTATTCCAATCCCTTCAAATCAACTCCAAAGCTAATCTAATCCTACCATACACCTTCTTAGGGTGTCATGGGTTCCTAATCACCATCAAGACCAAAGAATACCATGGGAATAATTATAGGATGACCATAAATATATATAACTCGAAAATCATGAAATAAATGGTATAAATCACATAACTTGCATATTGCTCCAAAAATGAAAAGATACTTATGAAATGATAAGGAAAGATGTAAAATGAAATGATATGCTTACTAGTTACATTGATGAGGTGATTTTTGTGTTGAAATAAACAAATGATCAAGTAAGTAACAATAACCCTTCAACAAAAGGTGAAAAGAACTAGCAAATAATTCAAGATTATGGTGTGTTCATGGTTGTTTTTGGTTCGTTGGGTAACACAAGAAAAGAGAGGACAAATGGATGAATTTAGCTAAGTGATAAAAATAAGGTAATGAGATGTTGTCAAAAGAAAAGAATAGATTTTAGTCTTCTTATATAGGATAGATGTAGGACTTTACAAAATATCTAAAGGACACTTTTAAAGGCAAGATCCACAAAATAGGAGAGGTAGGCGGTTGTAAGAAAATATTGCCAAGTGGGTATGAATTTGTCTAATTAATTAGAGAGTTATAATGTGTAGTTAATTGTACCAGTAAAGGTAAATGGAAATTTTTAGGTAAAAGTAATTGTTAATAGACCAAAATAGAGTGTAATGAGATAATAAAAATTGTAAAAATATATTCCTTGTGAAATTGAGTGATAAAATAATTATCGTATAATTTTTAAGAAAAACGACGTAATAATTTTACTTTAACGATTAATATACCAAATGAATTTGAAACACTAGGAAAACTAAAAATATAGTTTTTATGAACTAGATGTGAGTTTAAAAATACATCGGGATCATTTTTGAAAATAATGGATTAAATATTCAAAATAATAACTCACGCGATAAAGATTATTAAACATAAAAATTACGCGTTGAAGGTGAAATGAAATGTCGTGAATGTACTAATGAGATGCCCATGATGTCAATGAAATGTAGACTAATCATAGTCCATATGAAATGTACGTGATGTCATGATCATGAATTCGCCGCTAAACCTCCAAGGTTACGCGAATTTGAAACAAGTAAACCAAGTTTACTATAAATGTTGAAATAATGAGACATGAACTGTGTCGAGAAATGACCTGAAAGTACGGGTTGTCACAATTGTAAGTTATACAAAGTCTCTAGAAATTATCTTATAAAACCTTATGTGATATTTTATTACATGAAACCCGTCACAGTCTATCAATTTCCCTAATGGAAATACAAGAAATGGGATTTCTAAAAGATTAACTGATTCATCATCTACAAAAGCTGAAGTTCAAGAATCTCTACATTCATCAAAATTCTCTTCTGAAACCTTCATTGTTAAAGGTTCGTAATTCTAGCTAAGTATAGACTATTTTAGAATTACTTAAGATTTCTTTTCCACACGTATCTACCCATACTATCTTCTATGCAATGGAATGTGAAAACATAGGTTGCAAGTCTTTTATGGCCAGTACTTGCAACTGGATGGTTTGATATCGCCTTTGCTTAGTGGACAATTTCTCAAAAGCTATGGACATATCATGAGTATACCTAATTTAGGTATTTGAAAATTTTATCGAACCTCGGCTAAATATAGTCTAGTCACCTATATTTAACCTAGGGATAGTGGAACATAGTCTGACTAACTATGTTCGACTTAAATTTTTCAAACACTGAGAATAGTTATACAAGGGTTATATTCAGGTTAATTTCCTACTTAAACTCGATAAACCACCATAATTCATTAAAAAGATCTAGAGACACGATAGGTTTCAAGGATATCATTCCACCATATTCCTTTAAAATTCACTTTTGATTTTAAAACAAACTTGACATCTCTACCTAAGAATAATGGTAAACATACGCTACACTCTTCTAATCGTCAACATATCACATCATTATCTGAACCCCATTATAAGTCAGTATGTAAAAATTCACAGTACCACATTTCTTTCAAACACTAGTAGACATAAACACTATACGATATAGCCTTCATCCCGAAACATGATCAACTTTGGAAATGGTTTGGATAACCACTTGCCACTAGTAAGACTTTCCTACAACAATTATCACATCATTATAAACTATTTGATATCATCAATATCTCACACCTTTGATTAACAACAGTTACCCTAACAACAACAAAACTATTCCATTTTGAGGCACTATATAGACGAAAGTGTTAGTTAACCATTTGATGGACTAAGGTGTTCAGAGATCACCCACGAGACAACTAAGGAAACCATACAAATACAAATTAGGCTCCATGTCGCACACTATCACCAAAAACTCCATGTTAGAAATTAAGGTTTTATTGATAGCCTCGATACAATAAGATATGATTCGTTTTGAGAATCGGGAAAAGCCAAACTTTAGGTATATTGGACTTTATAAGATTTTAACAAAACCATTTAGGTTATCAACTTAAGCCACATGGTACATAATACATTCTATGATTAGAAACTTGAGAACACAAAGATTAGAATTTGGCGTATACACCCTCATTTTCCTAGACATTTCAACATCGGATAACACACATTGAATTCCGGGACAAAATTCCCATTAAGGTGGTGAGACTGTAACAACCCGCATTTTTCGAGTTACTTTTCATATTTTTGAAAAGTTACTATTCACTTTTACTATTCACTTTTACTATTCACTTTTACTATTCACTTTCACTATTCATCCGGTAAAATTTTTAATCCACATTCTCGTAAGATAAATTATTTTAGTAATAACCTGAGAGTTCGACCATCGTTAGATCATTTTCGCAAAAGTTATTAAGAAAACATCGTCTTAAAGTTTCATTTTGGTTGGAACACCATTTAGTCATCACGCGCTTAACGAAAATCAACTCTGACAATTTTCCTCACATCAGATAAATTTTTAGATCTCTCATAATTAATTAGAGAATTTTTAGGATTTAATTTTTAATGTTACCAAATAAGCCCAGCGCAGTACAAAACTAAACTTACGTTTTAAACAATTCTACTTACATCCAGACTTAACGATTCCTGCACTGTGTTTCTAATATTTTTTTGACACTTTCATATTTTTTGGAAAAGTCAAACATATTTCCCTCCTCCTTTGACCATAAAGAAATTAAGCTTGTACGTTCTTCGTTTTTGCTTAAATCGCGTAACTTTTAAACTTCACGTATAACTGTTAAGTTATCCCACGTATGACGAAAACCAAAGTTTGACATCTCATATCACTTTTAGACTAATTTTAGTCTACTCTAAATAAATTCACGATCATTTCCCTGAAATTTCGTTCTTTTCTGATAAACTGCGAATTACGCGTTTTTGACCCGTATTTCCAGTTTTAAGCAGCGTTTTTGCACCCAATAAGACTTATCACTCATTTTATATTTTTAAATAGAGTATAATGATGAGTTTAATCATTCCTATAAGTTTCATATTTTTACGATACCCGGTTTTACGTTTTATGGCTTAACAACTTTCGATTAGCGATTAACGGAACCAAAACTCACTCTGTAACCAAGATAAGATCAAGACTTATCATCTAAGCCTTGTCACCAATTGTGACAGCCTCTAGGGGGGGGGGAGTCATCATTTTGGTGGCATCATCCTAACCATGGTTCATTTAGATCATTACAAGTGTCCTAACTTAACCATGGTTAATAATTAACCCAATATATGGTTAACCAAACTTACCCTCCTATAAATAGCAAGTAAAATGCATCCTAAGAACCATCATATTCTGTTCTTGGTCGTTTATATCACAAATCATACACATCTTCCATCATTTGATTTATAAACTCCAAGTTTATGCAAGGAAGTTCCAAAGATCAAGCTACTACATCAAATCTCTAGCAAGTTTAAGTGATCTTCTTGAGTTTAAATCCACTCAAGTCACTTAGTACTTCATCACCAACTCTTCAAGTTTGCAAGGGTGCCAAGGAGTGGAAAGCTAGCTCAATCCAAAGTCTTAAGCGATCAATCAAAGTCTTATCCTTACTAAGTTACTCCTTTCTTATTGAAAGGCAAAAGTTGTAAGCAACTTATCACCACCATCATCTCGTCTTTATTATTCATAATCTTAACTATTTCATGCTATATATATAGTTACTATGTTGATTCATGATGTACATATACTCAACCACATGTTTTAATTTATATATTGTCATAAAAGTAACAAACTAGTAAACTAGTCATATTCTACACATTTGAGACCATTAAAATCAGTAACCTATGGACTTTCTAACTTACATACTATGGTAGACAAGATAAAAATGTAAAAATAGCAACTTGAATCACCCGAAACGGACAAACGAGTCAAAGGTTATAGGCAAAAGAAGTTAGCAAAACTAAAAGGCCAAAACTGCCAAGTAGAAGCTGTTTAGGGTCTGGTCGTGTAAAAAGTGGTACTTCTGGTCCGAATCATCAAAAAGTTAAAACACGAAAGTTGTCCGGATCGACATTTTCTTATAAACTAAAATGCTCAGACCTTGAAAACGCATAAATAGGCCATTATCTTTCAAAAACAGAAAATGCCCCCTTTATATAGTCTTATAACTATACTTTTGTCACAACTAAAAGCCAAACCAAGAGGCCTAATGGCCTTAAGCCGAGACCACAGCCACGGCTAAGGCCAAGGCTGAGTCTCAAGACCATGGTAGTCTAGAACAAAACCACGGCAAGGCCATGGCTAAAGCCTTAAGGCTTCCTAAGCCGAGAACGTAAACCAAAGGCCTTAGCCTTGACAAACCTAAACGTATACAATACAATTTGGATCTACTCCCTCGATAAACCATGAAACTATACTTGTAATAACCAACTTTACAATTTAGAAACTTGTAAACTTTTCTTTAAACACTTGTGACATAAATTATGACGATATTTGTAATAACCATTATGATTCCTAATCATAACCAAACAACCTTGTAACTTGTTTTTACAAACCATATGACACTTATGATATATAAACAAAACATATGTTTTATCTACTAAGTGCTACAAAACTAGGGAGCTTCATGTGAGGGGTTTCATTTGAGTAAAACGTATCGAGGAGTTGCTGGATTTACGATTTAAAGTGTCCTAGCTCCTGGAACGTTTACTACATGACCTCTGAATTGTGATGGCCCGAACGGTAGTACGATATGTATAAACTAAACTCATTTTCACAACTAGACCATTTCTATAAAACGACATACACAAAAACCATGTACTACATCATGATCAACATAGAAACGTATATAGGTTTGTTATTTCTTTAGCATCATTATTTCAAACCTAAGTCGCAACATCCTATTCTAGGTTGCTCGTAGAAGTTCTCACGACATATCCATCATTCTCATTATACATTTGATATCATTTATTAAGGTGAGTTTCATAGCCCCTACTTTTTTTACATTTTGAATTACTTTTGGGGGAAATACATGCTCAACTATTTTCATTTAATTTCACAAGTACTCTAAACTTTTAACGATTACCGTGAGTTCGTAGCCCCACTTTTACTCGTTTAATTATTTTATAAACTCTTTGGGGGAGATACATGCTCAACTATTTTCATTTACTTTTACAAGTACTCTAAACTTTTAAGGATTACAGTGAGTTCATAGCCCCACTTTCTATTACTTAATTGTTTTACAAACCCTTGGGGGAGATACATGCTTTATTTTAAACCGAACACATTGCTTTCAAACTATATACTTATCTTATTGTTATTAGCACTAAGTTACTGCATTTGCCAAACTTAAGTCCCTTAATCATGAATCATTAATCACTATGTGAGAGTGGGCGCGAATATTGTGAATAGATCTATTGGGATTGATGAATCCCGTTTGTGTTGACCAGGTAGGCAAACAAACGCATTATATTTGAGTAACATTGGTAAAAATGGCAATTTTACCTGATAGGGCACGTACCGACATTTCTCCAATTAATTTTGGAACACGTTAACGCCTTGATTGCATGATGCTTAGTCTAATAATAACTGTTTTGGTTTTCAAACCATTGGTGTGAATTTATAACTCACACTACAAACATTATGTGTTCAACAGATTTCCTAAACTCTATGAATTTCACTCAACCTTTGTGTTGACAGTTTTAAGCATGTATTTCAGGTCCATATTATACGAGGCTGGCACGGAGGAGCACGGATACTCAAGAAGGCTATAAATTTTATTATCATTCGAAAATCAATTTAATGTAGTTTGTAAACTTGGAACCATCTGGGACATACTCTTTGTAAACTCTGATATTTATATAAATCGAATGATAAATCTTTTAAAACGACTCCATTAGAGTTCGTTTTCTATTGTTATGACTGTTGTGCCATGAAGTAACACCCAGTTTGAATTCCACTGCGTATCACGAAATTGGGGGTGTTACATCAAACTTGTCCAACAATTTTAATCGCTATATAATGAACTATTGTCATTCATTATTTGCTAGTTATTATTTTTCCTTGCACTCCTAAACCCTAAGCAAAAATCTGAATAGCTTTGTGCCGTAGCGAAACCGATCGGCGTCCCTTTTAAAAATGGTTTCGATCGCAATTCACAAAACCAAACAAAACCTGGCTCGGTTCGTATTATTCGTGACGTATACTAGCATACACGTATTCTTGTGACATATATGCATGCTTTGATAGAGACAATCTATTTTGATTGTTAGTTTCGGTAACACCCCCAAAAATGGATCGCAACATAAGATAATGTCACTGGGGTGCTACTTCATAATAAATAGTTCAAATTATAGAGAATAACCTTTATATGAGACGTTTCAAAAACTTACCATTCGATAAATGATTCAAAGTTACAATATGAGGTTCCAAAATTGCAACACCCCTAAAATTTGTTTCAGCGAAAGACAAAGCAAGTGTTGGAGTGCTACGGGATTGGTACACAACACAAGCATAAGATACAGAACAACAATATCCGTTTTAGATAAAAAATTTCAAAATCCAAACTTAAACATTTACATTTATTCAAAAATACTAAAATAAGTGCCCAAAATAGATCATGAAGATAGGTCCTAAATAAATTATTAGAGTCAATTGATCCATGAACCATGTCGCTTGCCAAGCCTCCAATCAAATAGTCATCCAATATCCAACAATCAATTACCTGAGAAAATATGCTAAAAGGTCAGCTAATGCTGGTGAGTTCATAGGTTTAAATATAAAGCAACGAGTTGGAGCTTAAACAATTGTAGTGTTCACACAAAAGTAATGTCTATTACGTCAGAACTAAGTTCATGCAACCGAAGATTGACTATTGTGCATGCTCTTGAAGCACGTTACATAAAAGCCCTTGTAAGTGTTTATCCCGTGACACTCGTGTTTCGACATGTTATACACTCGCCTTTGGTCATCCTGGCGAAACCGAACGGGGGGAGTCATCCCCAATAGATCTATTTATAGCATCCGTGCTTCCCCGTAGGAATTGACAGTTCATGAGAATGGGCATGAAAGGGATTCTATGACTTAGGCTCATTCTACGTAATAGTTTGATAAAAACATAAATGCAGTTACAGGTCCATGAAATGTTTTGCATATTTCTCACCCTAAAATTTTAGTAAAAAATTAATATGAGTAAAAAGTGGGGCTATAAACTCACCTTAGCCACGAAGATGAAATATCACAACATTATCAAGAATATAGCAGCACAACTAGCTAAACAATGTTACGGCACAACGGACTCGGTTACGACCTGATAATATCAAGACTTATCTCAAAATAGATCTTATAAAGGAAATCAAATGCGCAAGATTTTTAAAAAGTTAACCATTTCCTTTCCCAAAAATAAACAAATTCCTATTTCCAAAAATAATTCATTTTCATTTCCCAAATAACCTCATTTTAGCCCTTTTATAAGAGTTTGGTATCATCATTCATGTAACGGTAGGAAAACACGGACTCAAGAGTACACACGCCAAAAGGAAACAAAAAAAAACGGAATTGACGCGGAGAGTGTTGACGAGAACTTGAGTCAAGAAGAGATGAAGGAGAGGAGTCAAAGAGATAAGAAAGATAAACATATCAAATAAGACGAGTCGATTGGTAATCGTCGGTATTTTCCCATAATCCCATTTATTTACATAAAACATAAATGTTTATAATTTAAAACAACTTAGACTTAAGGCAAAGAATCTTTTGAAGGACCTTAAGTTTATTTCATTTCACAAAATTTCGCAATGACTTGTTCATTTATTAAACGTTTCCAAGTTTAAGACTTTATTAAAAATCAATTTCCCAAGGAATTTAGAAAATGAATATTTGTAAATATTATTGTCCGTTAGAAACTATTTCCATATTTTTTACCCGTTGAGAATCGAATACATTAAATTCATTATGAGCCTAATGTACTATATTCGTTTCATGTCCAATAAGTCCAGAATGACCAAGATCCAATATAAGTCCAAATCACAATATAAAATCTGTAGCCCAGTATATAACCTAAATCTGGTATTGCAAACCCCAAGGAAATTTGACTACCAATTATCATCAAGTCAAGCTCATAGAATAAATATAAAAGTCAAACAAATCCAAATACGTTAATGTAAGTATTTTGTGTCTCGAAAAGTCCAACAACCCCGTGTGTTCCGTTTTTATCAAAAGTTGATAGAATTACTTAAATTTACTTTACCCTTTTAAATTTTTCTAAATAATCATATTTTTTAATTAATCCTACATACTTTATTATTTTGTTCTCCTTTTCTTTAATAAAAATCAACATACTACACACGGCCCTCGTCAAATCGGATTTAATAAATTTGACGACACAGGTACAGTTCAATGTCTTGCCCTTGATCCCAAACTAAACCAAATATGCCCTCAATATTTCGTGTCTGGTTAACCAAAGTCAACACGGTCTGATTCAAGTCATACAGTCAAGTCCAATATAGGGAATACAAGGTTCCTCCAAGACCACGGGGTCTCGGCTTAACCTCGTCGCGGCCAATCATCCCAATCACAAGTCCACCCTTATATACCATTTTCCATCACAAACAACATCAAACCAAACTAATTTCTACAGCCCTAAATAATAATAATAATCCAAATCTAATTCACACGAAAACAAAATAAGCAAATTTCTAGACATCACCGAGACCATGGATGGTCTCGGCTCCAACTGTTGAGTCGCAAACTATAAAACCAGATCCAAACTGAGCAGTAAGGCCTCGGCCCAGCTCAACTAGGGTTGTCCCATCTGTGGAAAACTAGAAGGGGGGGTTGAATAGTTTTGCCGATTTTAAGTTAGTTTCAAAAACTTTAGATTCGTTAATATGTGAGATCTTATGGATGTAGAGAAAGTATAGATCTAATGATAAAGCAAGTAAATAAAGTAAAGAAAAGGGAAAGAAATGACACAACCGATGTATAGTGGTTTTGCTACAAGGACACCTTCCTTGCCCTACTCCACTCCCCGAGTCACCTACTCGAGAGTTCAAGCACTATGTCAACAAACTCCTTCACTTGGCGGAGAAGCCTTAACAACGTTGCTTACACATTTTTCCGATACAAAGATAGATATCGAGTCCGTAACACGGTGGACCAAACCAACACGACTATTACACAACAAATATGTGAAATATCAAATACAAGATCTTTGCTACAGAAATCTTGCGGAGTGACAAATCAATCAAGGACCCCTTGCTTGGATGACTTGTAGAATGCTCGTGATCTCGCCTTAGAGAAGGACCTATATGAGAATCACAATAGAAAGAAAGAAGAACAACTCTCTAGATCAAGTGATCTATATGTTAGAAGAGAATGAGAGTGTTTGAGAGATTTAGTAAGAAGAGGGGTAAGTTAGAATGAAGAAATGGCTCTCTATTTATAGGCAAAATCTTCCATTGTTCCCCGGATCCCACGGATCTCTCCCACTTGGGATCCGTCTAGTGTAATCTTAGGGATCCGTGGGACGCTCCTCTTTGCCCATAGGTTTTTTGGTTATGGGTCATGGGTTATGGGTTGGTCCATGGGTTTTCTTTAGATTCAATGTATCTAAGTATACATTGTATCTAGCCAACTTGGCTATGGGTTATGATCCATGGGTTATGGTCCATGGGTTGTGGTTTTTACCCATCCTAATAAACTATTACAACAAATAATTAATTAATACATTTTTGTATTTAAATGGCTATATGTAAATGCTTCACAAAAATAACATGTATCCTTATAATTGTACTTAAGATAACATTATATTTGTTATCAACAAAACACAAAGAGATCGCAAAATATTAATAAACGTTTTTACGGTTTATTTGTATTAACAATCTCCCCCTTTTTGTTGATGACAAAACATAATGTTATGATGAGTAAAACTTTAGAATAGATGTAAGTTTTGAAAGCCCCTAAGTTTTACTTCTTCTCCCCCTTTTTATCGAAACAAAAAGTTAACCCTTGAAAGAAATAAAAGTGTGGAAAAATTAGTCCACGTATCGCTAACTCCCCCTTGACGGTAGATCCCCCTAGTTTGGGGAGTCAAGTGAAGAAATATAAAAAAATCCTACAAAGAGAAAAGTTAGTAACATGCTTAAATAATCTTGTGATTGCCGAGAATCAAGATTGGGAGCCAAGGTATGTAAACAAGGCCTTGTAATAAAACAACAAATTGTAGTGGTATTTATGCCACCTACAAGCATGTAAAAATAAGAACAAGACTTGTTCTTGAAAATGACTTCAAAAGAAAAAGTACTAAAAATAGAAAATAGTAGTAATGATTCCTTCCATGCTTGCATAAGGTTATGGATGGAGGTTTGGATGAGTAATGGTATTGATGCGATCAAGGATGAGGTTGAGTATGAATCGCATTTCTTCCCTAACTTCTATTGCAATTTCCCTAGTGGATTGGCAATGTTCACAATGTAGGTGATGTGGGTAATGAGTACGGAAATCTTCCGGTTTGTTTTGATTTGTAAGTTGCGGAAGTTGTGGTGGAAAAATAGGAAAATACAGATCAAAGTCCGGAATGATTGGAAGTGGTGGTGGAAAAGAACCTAGATGTTCTTGAAGTTTAATGGGAGCTAAAGGTGGTGATGTTTCAAGACTATTGAATATTGTGTTTGGAGAGATTGGAGGTGTCAAAAAGGCTAATTCTTTTTGCTTTGGTTGTTGAGATCTTGTTGGAGTCGTAAGGAGTTCCAAAAGAGTGATTTTAGGTGCTGAATGATTTGGTGATTGTTAGGATCTTAATATTATTGTGTTGATGATTCGGGTGGTCTTGGATGATGGAAATACATGTTAGCCATTTAGAGAGAGAAAGATAAGAGAGGGTGTTTCTTGCTAGAGACTTACTTTGTAAATAATGAAATGTTAGATTGAGAAGCACCACCCCTTCCAAGGATGGAAGGGGTATTTATAGTTACAAATACTACGTCCTCCTATCGGACTGTGGATCAGGCATACAGTAAGTAAAGACCCTTCCTTCCTCCACGATGTTACCCTAAACTAATCTACGCTACAAAATAACTAATAAACAACTAAATAACGTAACAAACGTCATGTCTACTAGCTAACTTGTGCTAGACCATAATTGGGGTGACCGACACTTTAACATGGAATTTTCTAATTCCTAACAATCTCCCCCTAAGGGAGGTCTTTAACTAATCCACATCTTTGATGATCTTCGAGCTTTCTTTGAGATCATCAACCACATTAAATCTCTGGATCACCTTTTGTTGTGTTGCCATCATGTGAAGTTGTGACTTTCGGACCGACATGCTCACACTTTCTGGATCATGACATCTTTTCATCAGAGTAGCGGAAGCTTTTACTGGCTCATGATATTTGCAGCAGCGTAGCGTAAACATAGTATAGAAATATCAGAGCCAGGTTCTGCAGATATGCACAAGTCATGATTTCTTCAATTAAGTGTGGATGCTGTGAGCATGCGGCTTTGGATTGACTTCTCAATTCTGATCAGCTACAACCGTCCAAATGTACCTGTAAACAACAGTTAGCAATAAAACACACGAAAGTGTCTTTGATCACTTTCGTTGAATTGAGGTACACGGCCCACGGTTCCCCGTTGATCAGTACAAGTACTGCCTGTGATCAGGTATAATTCCGAAGAATCTCCTTGACAGGGTTTCGCAGCTGTTCTAGCTGTTCTCAAACCGGAACGTCTCAAAGAAGACAACACGGAGTGAGTGAACCAGCGAATTGAGATTCACTGATTGATGAAAAATTGATTTGAAAACAATCGCGTATTGCTTGAAGAAAGAGTTTTGCAATACGACGAAGGTTTTATAAGAAAGATCAATTTTCAATCAAAAATACTTTTTGTATTTGAAAAGAGTACACATTCGATGTGCTAGAAAAAAGAAGAGATTTGCACTCTGAACGGTTTGTCCGAAAGTATTTTTTCAATCAGAGATATTTTTTGTGTTTGAAAACATGAATACACATTCGATGTGCTAGAGAAAATAATATTTGCACATCGAACGGTTTTTCCAAAAGTATTCGTCAATTCATTTCCTGGACCAAGGTTGATTCACAAGTGAATCGCCCTATCGTTTCTATCCAGTTGTCACAAGTTTGATCTTTTGGAAAGATCTCACATGTCACCCACGAAGAGCTTGTTTGATGTTGGCTCTAGAAGGCTTTCCATCTTCATCGTGAATATATTTAATATATCACTCAGATGTTCTGGCAATACCACAAGGATAATGCGTAGGACTCTTAATATATACTCACTTTTCACATTGTGTGAAACAGCAAGTCTTCATTAATTTAGTGTCCTAATGAGATATTGTGGATAATCTCTTGGCTCTAGACTCAATAGTGCACATTTGGTTCCTATGCCAGAGACTAAGGAGAGGGTCTCCTTCTTCAATATCAACAATCTCTAAGAGAAAGTCGATAGATTATGTCAGTTCCCCGTGAGAATGAAACAAGCCCTTTTAAGAGGAACTTGAGTAGTTTGGGAAGTTAGGTGCAGTGCGTCACTGGGTCCATGACGTCTTGTCTTCAATACCAGTGTTACCTTAGTAACCACCAGTAGCATATGTATTGAACCTGGTTTCTTCCCTAAGGTTGAATTATTGGAGGGCTATTTCTTTTCACCCTTTTCTCATTCATTTCTTTTTCATTCTTCAACCCCTTCAGTGCTTACAGAAACTTCATTACTAGAACCTTGTTGGGTTTATTCCAGTTCTAGCTCTGTCTCAGTCGGCACTCTTCCCATTTCTCATTTTTCTCCTTTTTTTTAATATACCTAAGGACTCTATATTATCTAGTGGATTGTCCCTGGGTAGATCCCTCCGGCTCTGGCGGGATCGTGGGAACAAATACCTAACCTAACCATCCTTATAACACCATGCATAAAGTAAATTGGTCGGTCTTTTGGTATTGTTCTTTCCTTCATGAAACCAATTGAAAAATCATTTGGAAAAATCAATCAAGGTACTTGTGATACGAGATCAAAGCATTTTGTACCTTAATAGTTTTGATCATTTAGAAATGCTCCCCCTCAACATGTGCATATGATTTTGAAATTGTTTCGCACATTGAGGAAAGAGTTCTTTGAAATAATTTCTTGATCACAATTTCTGTAGAAAAAGCCATTTGATTTTCTTGGAAAATTCTCCCCCTCAATATGTGCATAGGATATTTGAAATCATTTTATCACATAGAGGAAAGAGTTCTTTTGAAGCACATTTACGATCACACAAGCCATTAAGAAACCATTCGCTCCCCCTCAATATGTGCATCAATATATGAAAGAGTTTAGCACATATTAGAGAGAGCCAGCACATTGAATCAAATGATCACCTTTTATCAAATTTCATATTAAATCACAAATTCTCCCCCGATCAAAAATATCAAACCCTTTGAGATTTTGGATCCCAAGTGATTTAATGAGGTTTAGAAAACATGGGAGAAAATGCGCCTGGTTTAAATACTCTTCTGGTTTTTGGTTAAATGCTCCTCCTCAACATGTGCATTGTATATTTGAAATCGTTTGGCACATGGAGACAGGAATGCCTTTAAAGAACTAAAACCAATTCCATTTAAACAGATTTGAGATTTAAATCACGATCTCTCCCCCGATCAAAAATTTCAAACCATTTGAGATTTGTGATCTCAAAAGATTTAAATCATTTAGAAAATTTTGGGGAAAGACGTGGCAAGATTTAATTTTGAAAAATGATAGATAAGGAACATATTTAGACATTAAAGATTGTTAGTGTCAGGTATGATTATTTTAATAGACCTTTAAGTAAAATAAAACAATTTCACAATCAAATAAGAACATAAATTTTTTTATTTTGAAAGATCTTGATTCTAAAGAAAAATCTTACCATGACATAACATTAAATCTTTAGATCACCACTTAATTTCGTACAAACCGGAACTTTTGTGAAGAAATATCGTTTGAAACTATTTTATTTTAAATCACTCTCCCCCTCAATCGATGACCGTAGTCGATGATTGAGTGACTTAAGTTTTGATAAAATGAAGTCCGGTGATTTTCAAAATTAAGTCCAATTAATTTTCGAAACAATATTTTCTATTTTTCAAAACAATATTATTTAAAAATTGTTTTAAAAAAAGTATCATCACAATTATCCTGCACAAAGATACGTTAGGTGTTTGAGCTGCTTTTGTTGTTGTTGCTGGAGGTTTGGAAGAAAACCATCTGCTGAAGCAGTGAGACTTCTTACGTTGCATTTTTTCATGCCAACTGAGGTCAAATGAAGCTCCGTTTCTTCATTTGATGATGAAGAAAACCATCTGCTGATGCAGTGAGACCTCTTACGTTGCATTTTTTTCATGCCAACTTTCCATAGAAGTCAAATTAAGCTCCGTTTCTTCATTTGTCAACCCAAGAGATAGTTACCCTTTCCATTCGGCATCCAATCATCTTCAATTGTGGGATACGGATCGGGAACATTCTTATATACCAATATACCTGCATACGTTAGTGAACACACATACAGATATATGGTGGTCGACATCACCCAAACAGCAATCGACTAATAAAAGTCAATTCAACATATCAATCAATTCGTATAAAGCATGGGAATTATGTGTTTATCAAACTCTAATCATCTAATCCTAACAATCATATCCTAGGCACCTAGTCCTTCAACGTAGGTTAACATCATTTTTCAGTTAAGCATTTAGGATAATTAGATAAGTCCGATAGATGATATAAATTTGAAAATATTCTCCCCCTCAATCAATGACTCATTTTCTGAAAATTTTAAAAGCGCTAAAGTTATTGATTGAGTTTGCAAATTTTATAAAAACTCTGAATCTGATTGTTTTTAAAGCAACTCATTTACCACCATTTTGTTAAAAACAACAAATATTTTTCTGAAAAATTTTAGACGAAAAAACATTTGTGTAGGAACAGCAGTCCTTCGACATACTTTCCTCAAATAGTTTTAGGATAAGTGCACGAAATTATAGAAAATTGGTTTAGCGCAGCACTTTCCTTCCTTTGAAGAGCGGGTTGCTATCTGAAATAATAGCAAACCATGGTTTAAGCACGGGTTACAGTCTGAAGTAACTGCAAGCCATCATTTGAAGCCCGGGTTACAGTCTGAAATAACTGTAAGCCATAGATTTTAGACATGTTTTGAAAAAGAAAATTTACACCTCCTGCTCGAACTTCATCTATGGTCCCGTGCCATTCTTGAATGACATTTCTAATACCGCAGATGTTATCGATACCAGAAGACATGTCTTTGAAAAACAATATTTTTTGTCTTTTTCAAATTTTCTGATTTTTATGTGTTTTTGTTGGTTTTATATTTTTCTATTTTGTTTTGCTGGTTTTATATTTTTGTATTTTGCTTTTTAATAAATATTTACAAAGATAGTGTAGATGATATAATTTAAGAAGATGATGATACGAGTACCGAGATAAGTATATCGAGCAGCCTCGTTGTAGAAGATAGAAATCGTCATCTCTTAAACATCCACCACCAAAGCTTCTGAGGCTCTTGAAAAGAAGAAATTGAGCCTATAAGAATGAGAGACTTTGGCAGCTTCCCCCCAAACCGAAAATACTTTAGCTGAGCAGATTCAAAGCTTTCTTTCAAGCTTCCATTAGCCAGGTGCACAAAGAAGCACACCATTATCATCGATCTTGCTGCTCCTTTTAAGAATAATCACCGTGATTCTTCGTTCGAGGTTATATCATCCAAAAGAACAGCAACGTATCATCCCACACATAAATAACTCTTCTCAAATTTCATTCCACTGAATTCAGAAGCAATCCATTCCAAAAGGTGTCAAGAGACCACTTCCCCCACGTAGTTGAATTGATGCAGTCAGTCTTTTAGACTAGAGCTCACGAACCCGAATACACATACCCGAAGACAAAGAAACTTATACCATCGAAGTAGCAGATTAAGTCCAATAGCCAAAGAATAACCCCGATGTATACTTTTCTATCCCCCTGAAGAAAGTGTATGAAGCTCAAGAACCCGAAGTACCCGAATGCCCAAAGAGAGAATAACCGATAACATTGAAGAAGCAAGCCGGATCACTGATTATCTCTGCGGATGACAATCTTTGCAGATGTCTACTCTGGAATAAGTGATTATATCTCTAAATAACTGATTAAGCCCTCAAGTAAAACAGCTGAGCATCCCCAATGTACACAATCTCTCTCCCCTGATGATTGTGATAACATCAAAATCATCACACACTTATGTACCTCTTTTATCTTCAGAAACTAACTCTTCCATCTCTTCCCCCACATAGTTGGAATAAGAACACTAAACGCTATGAGTCAAACCTTGAGTTTCTCTGCGGTAATGACATATGTCTTCCAGGGATTTCTTCAATCACTTAGAAGTATTAAGCTCATCAAGTTTACTCGCGTTTAGATGCGTGTCTCCTTCCCCCTTGCTGGTTTTGATACTTCAGAATCAGCAAAACATTATAAGCCTAAATACTTGAAATCTGTTGAGAAGATCGCTTGAAGTCTTTATGAGAATCAACTTACTGAAGCAGAATGTGAGCAAGTCTAATTGGGGATTTAATCAGACATTTCACCCTCCCCCAATTAGTGCTCTCCCCTAAACCGACAATCTTTATAATGAATGCTTGAATTAAGAAGAAGTTTTTAGATCTTTAAATGCAACTCGTCTTTAGTCTTCTAACATGTAGCAGAAAATGTAGAACAGATTGTAGACTCGACCTTCTTCAAGATTGTCCAGTTGGAGAATAGAAAGTCAACATCTTCAACTCACCAAATGCATTCCCGTTAACATACAAATAGCAAATCCCCTTAACTCAAATCCCTCCCAATCAAACAAGAACAGAAAGATGTTCATTAAGGAAATCAGCCCCGCAACTGGAAGCACTTTGTCATTAATCAAATCAGCCCATGTGAAGATGTCAACCAACGGCTCTTAGAAGAAACATCATGTAAAGATGACCCGATAAGAAGAAGATCGGTTCTTACATGAGTTAGGAGCCGTATGACCATATATTCTCAGATATCGATCAACCACGCGGTAAATTCACACTTTTTCTCCCCCTCAAGAATTGCATACGGAGTTGCCATTCTTGATTGAATAAGTGAAATCATCCAAATGTAGTCTATTCACACTTCTCCCTCGCAAAATTAGCACATGATGTCGCCATCGTCATTATAGTTGAGCAAGTGGAATAAGAAAACAATCAACATTAGCCCGGTTCACTTGATGACTGAAGCGCATGGAAAAAGTATGAAGCATGTTGATGTGAATGGTCATAATAAGAAGATTTCTCTTCTTCAGAAGATAAAGCGCACTTACACGTACACTTTTCTTTTCTTTAGAGTACGAGGCTTGAACTGTTGTGTTCAAACGTCATAATCTCTCTCTTTTCATCATCTCTTGGCAAAACATGTAATCACCCCATTATCATTCAGTAGGCTCTTTGTCGTGACAGCTGATGGAGAAAACCCAATATGATGAATTTGACCCTGAAGTAAACTAACCCGAGCTCGTGACTTAAACTTGCACATATGTAACAAAGAGCGGTGCCGATTTCCATTAGCATCTCTAAGTACTCTCTAAATACTCTATAATCTTCAACCAACCAACCATCAAGTATAAGATGTACATCACCTCTTGAAAATCCACAATTGAATGTGACACTGAGCACTACAACGTAACTCCTTAAAGTGATAGTTATTTTGTGGTGGTAAGAGCCCAATTCCCCCAAGTGGTAAAAGAAAAAGAAAAAAGTCACCCAACAATAACTAGATTTCCAAGTCTTCATTTTTGATAATAAGCTCGAACAAGGATCTTGAAGAATCTTCATCCAACCATCCCCGATACCTTCAGACACTAAGTACACTCGCCCGTGATATTTCACTTCAACCTCAAATAAATAATAATGAATTAACGCCGTTGTCACATTTTTGGTTAAAAGCTCAAATCTAGCCTCCTTTGACATTTTAAGTGAACTATGATAATGGTTTTCATCCCGACCATGGTTAAAAGCACATAACCCCGTAAAACCTTGTAATAACCAAACTGCCATGAGGACAATCCAATACAAACACCCAATTCATGAAGTACACCCTTTTATCCCTTCTTCGAAACAAAAACCGTAGCACCAACATCATATAAGATCCCGAAATACACTTTCTTTTCTCAAGGATGGTTCCATCATTAAGGGATTTTACAACTCTATGGTTTAAACCGAGAAATGAGAAATAGTTTCTTTCGCGGGATTTTACAAAACCAAGAATAAACTGTCAGATAGATCCGGAAATGCACTTTACAATTACCAGGATGTTTCCATTGTTACGGGATTTTACAAGTCTATGATTTAAACCGAAAAATAATTTCTTTCGCGGAATTTTAGAAAATCAAGACTAAACCGTAAACAATGTCAGCTTGAAAGTGTTATGACAAATTAGGTTTTGATGAATATCTGTTTTAGGGGAACATGCAGCGTTACTTCAACGGTTCATTAATTAACATCATCAACCAGTCAATAAACACTTTGGTAAACACATCATTTACGCATTCAGTCGGCTATTGCCATGACAACATGGAGAAGTAAACCCGATATGCCATACTTGATCATGAGGTGAAATTCCCCAGATTTGTTACTTAAACTTGTACTAATCCTCGTGAAAAAGAAACGGTGTACCCAATGTACAAATCCTCTTGACGTATCCTCAATTGCGTGAGACACCGAAGTGATAGTTACGTTGTGGGTTAAGCGAGAACAAATCACAACCATAACTGAATAGCAAAGTCTTTATCTCACTCAATAAATGCCCAAACAAGTCATCTTCGTGGAAGGGTGGAAAGAAAGAAGACGAAATAAGTAAGCGAGTCTGGAAACCCTTACTTCAAATCTAAATACGAAATACCAAACAAACAACCCCGTAGACAACCTTGTTCAAATATCAACTCAAGCCGTGAAATAATATACTACGTGGAAATGTATAACCAAAGTACCAACCCGCACAACACAACAAAACTCAAAATCAAATCAAATCTCAACTAATCTCGGCATCATCAAGTCTCATTAACAAATCTCATAAACAATCAAATCTCTTGAGAGGCCCATCCGACCCAATCATGTGTACGACCCAAACTTGGTTACTAGAATAATTGGGGCACGGGCCATTAAGTTCAATCCAAATTAATCCATGTCACAGCCCATGATGATCCAAATCTAGGCTTCCCACCTTCAATTCCGAGCCCGATCAAAATAACACATAACCATCAAATGTGAGACTTTGATAGATGAAATTCAACTGAAACACAAAATTTGAAATCATGATCAGTTAAAAAATACAACTGTTTAAGATTGTCCGAATGCAACTTATCTTTGATAGATGAAATTAAATTCAAACGTTTAGGCCTAACATCATTCACACGAAACAGTTTACCAGGCCCATGTGATTAGCTCCTGGCCCAAGCAATTATGCTCGGCCCATCCTTGATACAACATCCAAGTAACAGCTATAAAGCCCATAATATGATCCGGTATACTCTTACCCTAAAAATATGGTATTTAACACACTCAAACGCAGTCACAAAGTAATCCTTAATCACACATATTATCAGTCTCCTCCAAAGATTACGATCCAACACAAGATTAAGGTTTCACAAACCTTCTCAAACCCCTTTATTCCACTAGTCTCACGATTTCAGGTGTGAAGACCTCGCCATAGGGATGGCTCGAGGTTATGGAGTTGACTTTAAGATCTTTCGTTGAGAATCAGGTAGGTTCTTTACCAAGTTTTGATATGATTAGACTACTCGAACTCATGAAAAAAATGTGTTGACATCAATTGTTAATAACATTTCATGATTCGTACATTAGAAATACCTTTTACTTGGGGTTTCGTTTTACTTGACCGAAAGAAAAAGGAAGACAAAACAAATTTGTTTTAGTCAATCTTTTGAAGTCCGAATATCAAAAATAAAACAAGTGAGGTTAGATCAGTGATGAATTCGATTTTTGTGCTTTAGACCTTTTGGTCTTGATGTAACCTTTGAGTTCCACGAAAATTAGAAAACTGAGATCGAGGAAACTTTTGGTTTTAGATCATTTCTTGAACTAGACTGAGATTGGATAGATTTAAGTCGAACCAAAGAAAAGATTTGACATAGTAGTTAAAATCTCTTCTTTATTCTTCGAAAATTATCAGAATTTTAGATCGATGATGTTTTAGATGATTTTCGTAATCAAAGACCTTCGAGTCTTGTTCTTACTTTCAGTAACACGAAAAACATAGACTGAGATCACGTTTTTATTTGAGTCGAGTCTTGGTCAAGGTTTGTGTTTGAGTTTGATATTACAGCTTCGAGTCTTATCAGTTTCGATAAAATGACCTTCGTTGACTGATGATGGTATGAAATTTGAGGTCGCTATGTTGGTATATGGTTTTGTGGTCAAGTCTTCAAGTCGCTACATCTTAAGCAAGTCGCTTCCATTTTTTATGAGTCAAGCCACTAACAATTATCCTTACAAACCGCTACGACTTGTAAAGACAAGTCGCTATGATTTTTAAGTGCTCAACTTGCTACATTGTAGACAAATCACTACGACTTGTAAAGACAAGTCGCTATGAAGATTCAATGAATCTGGACTGAATACTGACAAGTCGCTAGTGATCTGTGCTAAACCATTTCCATGAGATTTTTGAATTTCCAACTATTTATTTGGTATTTTTGGTGATTTTCTCTTTTTGATGCTAAACTGAATTTTATGATATCTAATAGCTTTTAGAAGCTATCTAGGAGCTTACATGTGCTTTTTCAGTCCAAACAACAACTAAAAACAACATTTGAATCATATGAGATTTTTGAAAGGAAACTTGCATAAACTGAAATTATAACTTAAACACTGAAATTGTTAATTTCAAAAGGTTTATTACACACTAAATACTTGAAATACAAAGCTTTTAAGTTAAAACATACACTGAAAACAGAGTTTAAGCTAATACGACATTAAGTAAACTAATACATTCTAGATAGCTTCTCCCATTGCTTCTCTTCCCTTTATAATCAACTTTTTGGACTTCTTGTTGTCCTCTGAAACTTTCCCACTCATTTCTAGCCATTGGATCTCTCTAATTCATCTCATTCGTCCATGTGTAGATTTTGGCGCCAAATTCTTCATGAGCAGGTTTCAATCAATAAATGGAGTTTGGAAGATGTGGAGGTGGAGGGGGACAAGGTAAGGTGGGGGTGAGGTATAGGAGCAAGTGGGATTGAAAACCATGGTGGTTTGAGGAGTCACTGGTTTGGCGCGTTTTCTGTGAGGGAGAGGAACAGGAGCTGGGATTTGACTTTGTTGACTGGGTGGTATTAATAATGGGGGGGTTCACAATTGGTAATGACAGGGGGTCAAGTGGTATATGGCAGGGTTCTTTTTGGTTTTGGATGGGGTTCTAAATACAAAAGGGATCCAATTGGTATTAATAAAGCATAAGGACCATTTTTGTAATTCTGCAAACTAGAGGGACCAAAACTGAACTTTTTCCAAATATATCACAAGGACCAAACTTGACAAACTTTGATAGTACAAGGATAACTTTTGCATAAAATTCCATTTTAAAATATCCAGGGACTATTTTTGCAATTTTTCAAAGCTCAGGACCTTTTCTCCATTTGACCAAAGAATTATCCAAGGACCAATTTTAACAACTTAGAATATTTCAGGGACCTTGAATGATAAAATTCCACATTTTGATTTACAGGGACTAGATTTGACAACTTTTTGAAACTTGGGGGACTAAAACTGCCAATTTTGCAAACTTGAATCATTTTTCATCTGATTTTGATATTTTTGCATTTAAAACACATAAAACACTGATTTGTGATATTTTCATCATTTTGATGCATTTTTGAGTGTTTTCAGATGATTTTGCAGTTTAGATTGTACAAAAATGATGAGTATTTAGACACTCATCAGCTAGCAAGATTTTTTTGACTTTTTCCGGCGAGTTATTCCGACCACTTTTCCGACCATCTTCATACAAACCCAGAAAGAGTAGCATAAGAACTGCTTCATTTACCCATTTTGACCACAGTTGGACCACGTAATTTACCGTTTAAGACCATTTGTTAACACGGTTGGTACCAAAAAGTCACAAAACCAAATAAATAATCTGACTTGGAAGTAAATGACACAAGACAAATATCACCAGATATACCAGGACTTTATGAGCAAATAAATACACATACAGTCGCAAAAACTGTTTACCAAAATATACGGAAAAAAACATTTTCCAACCATGAAAGTGATACAAAACAGTTTCAATAACACATACAAATCTGACATAAATCAATAACACATAATAACCATGGTACGAAACCACACAAATCAACACAACACAAAAAACCATGGCTCTTGATACCAATTGTTAGGATCTTAATATTATTGTGTTGATGATTCGGGTGGTCTTAGATGATGGAAATACATGTTAGCCATTTAGAGAGAGAAAGATAAGATAGGGTGTTTCTTGCTAGAGACTTGCTTTGTAAATAATGAAATGTTAGATTGAGAAGCACCACCTCTTCCAAGGATGGAAGGGGTATTTATAGTTACAAATACTACGTCCTCTTATCGGACTGTGGATCAGGCATACAGTGGGTAAAGACCCGTCCTTCCTCCACGGTGTTACACTAAACTAATCTACGCTACAAACTAACTAATAAACAACTAAATAACGTAACAAACGTCATGTCTACGAGCTAACTTGTTCTAGACCATAATTGGGGTGACCGACACTTTAACATGGAATTTTCTAATTCCTAACAGTGATGAAGTTGGTGTACTCGTTGGTGATGAAAGAGGTGCTATAATGGAAGCATCTTGTGGTGAGTTAGTTGATGGTGATGAGCCATATGATGATGGTTTTCCTAAACAATAAGATCGGATGTTAATCCGTGCGGATATCCTAGAGTTTGATTTTGGTATTTTGGAAGGTGGAAGTACAAAGGTTTGGGTTTCATGGAGATGATTATTTGTACTAGGTGATTCATCTAAAGGGTTTGTGGATGACATGGTGTATTTTGTTTGTGAGGAGGATTATGCAAGCATTATGGGAGTTCTATATATAGAAAAACAAAGCATTGTAATGATTGCTTGACCCAAAATGTGGATTAAAATCTAATGATTAGATATGAATTTAAGGCATGTGATCATGAGAACACAAGCATTAAAGAGCGTACTCCCAAAAATAAAACAAATGTGGATTTTTCATCCAAAGTGAGAAAAATAGAAGGTAAAAACAGCTTTTGTCTCACGGATCCCACGGATCCTTCCCTTGAGGGATCTGTCCAGCATGAAAGCTGGGATCCGTGGGTCTGGTGATTCAGGCAGCACAAAATTTTCCTTTTTGGAAACATTTTTGCCTAGTGTGTGCCTATATGCAAACTATTTGGAGTTGTGGTTATCTTGACCCCTAAGAAGAAAAAAAAAATAAACTAGAAGTAGAAAAGCATCCTATTGAGATAACCCGAAAACACATATTTAGTACTTGAGTACGTAATTTAGTGTTTATCAATGCTCCTAATTCATTGTTGCTTAAATGAATGTACCCGAAAATACATATTAGTTATGTATCTCCTTTAGCATTAATAAGGCATGAGATGCAATGAAAACGAGTTTTTACTTTGTATTAATAATGAAAAAGCGATTTGTCCTAGACGTGAGAAATTGCTTTTGTGAAATTGATACGGGAAGGTATCATCCTTTTTGGAAAACATTTTGAAAAGAGGTTTTCTTTGAAAATGTGTATATAGTTATGTGTTTGCAACTTGAAAAAAATAAGAAAGCTATAAGTGGAAAACTTATCTTGGGTTTTGAAAATTCCCTTATTGTTTGTGAGTTGTGCGTGAAATAGAGATCCTAGACTCAGAAAGAAGAAGGCTAGTGTTTACATACCTTGTAGAGTCAAATAAGTTACGACTTTTGTTCCATTAGACCAAGACCAAGATGAAGTAGGTTGAATTGTTCCTGCTTCAACGGTTTGGTGAGGACGTCGGCTATGTTGTCTTCGGATGCTACCTTCTCAATAGAGATGTTCCCCTTTTGAACATTGTCTCTTAAGAAGTGATGACGAATCTCTATATGCTTTGTGCGAGAATGCAATACCGGATTCTTGCTTAAGTCGATGGCACCTTTTTTGTCACATAGGATGGCTATGTTGCTTAGATGAATGTCGTAGTTGACTAACGCTTGTTTCATCCATAGTGCTTGTTGGCATGCTTTGCCGGCGGAGACGTACTCGGCTTCGGTTGTTGATATTGCTAGTGTCGTTTGTTTCTTAGAGAACCAAGATGTTAAACAACATCCCATGAAAGTACATACCTCACTTGTACTTTTTCTATCAACGTAATCACCTGCATGGTCAGAATCTGCATATACAATTGTTTCTACTCCCGTGCCCTTAGGATACCATAATCCTAATTGTGTCGTACCCTTAATGTATCTAAATATTCTTTTTACGGCTTCTAGGTGTGATGTTTTAGGGTCTTCTTGAAACCTAGCACATAAGCAAACACTAAACATGATATCCGGTCTACTTTCCATGAGGTAGAGAAGACTACCTATCATGCTACGATATTTAGTATTATCGACGGATTCGCCGTCTTCATCTTTTGTGAGTTTGGTGTCGGATGACATTGGTGTCCTAATTGGTTTCGACTATTCTAGACCGAATTTCTTTAACATCTCCTTTATGTATTTAGATTGATTAAAGAAGATACCATCTTCTACTTGTTTGATTTGTAGACCAAGAAAGAAACTAAGTTCTCCCATCATACTCATTTCGAACTCGTCATGCATGATTTTAGAGAAATCATCACACATGTCTTGACAAGTGGATCCGAATAAAATATCATCTACATATATTTGCACTATGATTATATGTGATTCTCTTTTCTTAGTAAAAAGTGTGTTGTCAACTAACCCCATGGTGTAGTTGTATTTAATTAAAAATGACTTGAGTCTATCATACCAAGCTTTTGGAGCTTGTTTAAGACCGTAAAGGGCTTTCTTTAATTTATACACATGTTTGGGTTTTTCAAAATCGATGAAGCCCGGAGGTTGAGCTACATATACTTCTTCATTAATGAAACCATTTAGAAAAGCGCTTTTGACATCCATTTGATAAAGCTTTAGATCATTAGCACAAGCATACGCAAGAAGTATTCTTATAGAATCTAATCTAACCACGGGGGCATAGGTCTCATCAAAGTCTATTCCTTCTTGTTGGTTATACCTTTGAGCAACGAGTCTAGCCTTGTTCCTAGACACTACTCCATTTGCATCTAATTTGTTATTATAAACCCATTTGGTTCCTATTATGGTTTGATTACTAGGCGGAGGGACAAGTGTCCAAACATCATTAGACACAAATTGATTTATTTCTTCTTACATAGCCATTACCCAACTCTCATCTTTTATGGCTTCTTGTGTATTCTTAGGTTCTATGGTTGAAACGAAACAAAACAAGCTACTTTGGTTTTGAACTTGAGACCTTAATGTTCGTTCGTTTAGCTTTCCTGTGACTTTATCTACGGGGTGATCTTTGGACTCTTTAATGTTTATGACTTCATCATTTAAAGGTTCTTCTTCTTCATTTATCTTTTTCTTTATTACTATAGCTTCACTTTCTATAATCTCGTCATCGACAAGAGGTGGAGAGGGTTTGGGTGGACTTTCATCAAATTTTATATTTAATGACTCTTCTACCTTCATTGTTTCTTTGTTTAATATGACGTAAGCTTTGCTATTTGGAGAGTAACCTAGAAAGATACCTTCGGTTGATTTAGGATCAAATTTTGTAAGGTAATCTTTAGTGTTAAGAATAAAACATTTGCTTCCAAAGACTCTAAAGTGATTTAACGTAGGCTTTTTGCCTCGGAGTAACTCATATGGAGTTTTACCTAAGATTGGTCTAATTAAGACTCGATTCAGTATGTATGTTGAAGTATCAACGGCATTGCACCAAAAATTTTAAGGTATGGATTGTTCATTAAGCATGGTTCGATTCATTTCTTGTAGGGTTCTATTCTTTCTTTCTACTACCTCATTCGATTATGGAGTGCGTGGAGCCGAGAAGTTGTGAGTAATACCATTAGCGTCACAAAAGTCTCCAATTTGCACTTCATTATCGAATTCCCTACCATGATCCGTCCTAATAGACACTATAGGACTTCCTAGTTGTCTTTGGATCTTTTTGCTTAATATTTCAAAATAATTAAAGGTTTCCGTTTTGTTCTTTAGAAATTTTGTCCATGTATACCTAGAGTAATCATCCACTATGACCAAAGTGTAGTAGTTGCCTCCATAACTTTGGATAGCGGATGGACCAAATAAATCCATATGTAGTAATTCTAGAAACCTAGTTGTAGACACCATGTTTTTAGCTTTATGACTAGAATGAGCTTGTTTTCCTATGTTACAAGCATCACAAAAGTGATGTTCATATTTTAACTTAGGTAGATCTCTTACTAGATCTTTGGATGATAGCGATTGAAGAATTCGCATGTTGGCGTGACCCAATATTCGATGCCATAAGGTCGAAGTATCATCCATAGAGGTAAGACATAGTTTGTCTTTAGGTTCATTACCGATTTTAAAGACATAGACTCCATGTTTCCTAATTCCTTTTCCTATGGTTCTGCCATTTTTTAATATCTTACTACCGGTTTCGGTAAAAAGTACATTGCACTTTTTATCACATATTTGACCTATACTTAAGAGGTTAAAGTTTAGGTTTTCTACGTGACACACATCGTTAATGGTTAGAGATTTGTTAGAAATCGTACCTTTACCGATGATTCTACTTTTGCTATTTCCAAACACCACATTACCTCCATTGAAGGATTCATATGTGGAGAATAGATCTCTATTGCCGGTCATGTGCCTCGTGCACCCACTATCCTTGACCCATTCATCCGGGTCTAGGTCGACCTTTAAGCATACCTAAGACAATAATAAACTCAAAAGTTTAGTCCTCATTTGTTCATGGGTCCATTAGTGTTAAACATTACATTCATGTTAGACATGTATGGATAAGATGAGTATGCATTCCATGGAGCAAAGGTTTGAAAAGGAAAGCCATTTTGCATATTTGGGTTCCATCCCATTTGATGGTTACTTCTTGGATAAACGTTATTGAAAAAGATGGAGCTTTGTTTCTTGCAAAAGTAGGATTATATTTTGGAGGTGGCTGTCTAGTGGTGACATGAATTGGTTTCTTCCTATTAACGATAACAAACTCAGTTCTAGATGAAGAAACTACGTTATTACTACTGTTTGCTACAGCAGATCCACAGATCCCTGGCTGCACACTAGCCGGTTCCCTTCTCAAGGGATCCGTGGGATCCGCCACAACAGTGGCTGGTTTTTCTAGTGCCTTAACAAATTTTGTTTCTTTATTTTCACTAGTTGATGGATCAAGTTGTTGAATACCTAAACCTTTTTGGTTGTTACCGGTTTTAACACTATCTAATATAGTATCTAAAGTGTTCGTACTCATTCTAGCAATTTTAGAATCTAGATGATCAACTAGTGTTTGAAGTTGAACGCAAAGTTCACATTCACCACTTGCTATTTTACCCTTTTCTAAACGTTTTAGTTTTGCTTTTAATTCTATGACTTCTTTATCTAAACGTTGGTTTTGACTCTTTAAAAGCTTGTTTTTGTTAATTAGTTTTAAGCTAATATTGCATAGTTTGTCATATTCATTATGCAATGAGCCTTCATCAAGTGATGAGCTACTATAGTATTCGTGACATACCTCGTCATTTGCCATGAGACAAATTTCTTCGTCCTCCTCGTCGCTCATTCCCTACGTGCCGCTCACGAACGCCTTTTGATCATCCCGTTTGGGACACTTACTAATAAAGTCGTTTGGGTCCCCACATTTAAAGCAAGTACGATCATCTTTTGGCTTCTCGTCCTCTTTGCTTTTCCGAAAGCCTTTCTTATCGTCATACGGTTGTTTGACGTATCTTCCCTTTCTTCTAAAGAACTTTTTAAAGTCCCTTACTGCCATAGCATACTCCTCGTCGTCACTACTCGAAGAGGAGTTGTCTTCATCGCTTGAAGCCTTTTTGGCTTTAAGGGCAAGAGATTTGTGTTCCTCTTTCAACTTAGAGGCTTCAGAGTCTTTAGCAAGGACAAGCTCGTAGACTTTTAGGTTGCCTATGAGTTCATCGAGGGTGAGGATTGTCAAATCTTTTGACTCTTCGATCACCGTCACCTTGGATCTCCACTTCGATGGAAGTGCCCTTAGATATCTCCTAACATGGTTACAGCTAGAAAAAGATTCATCAAGTGCTTGTAAAGATGTAATAATAGTATTAAACTTAGCAAATGAATGATCTATAGTTTCCTCATCCGATATTGAAAATTGTTCATATTTTTGAACAAATAAATCAATTTTATTATTTTTAACTTGTTGGTTACCTTGATGAGTTACAACTATAGAATTCCAAATTTATTTAGAGGTTTTAAGCATAGAAATTCTTTCGAATTCCTTTTCCGGTAAAGCATTATATAAAACCATTTTTGCTTCACTATTTTCAGAAAGCTTTTTCTTCAATTCATCATTTAGTTTATCATGAGGTATGTTAACTACATTCCCTTTATCATCTTTTGAGGTAGCCTCAAAATGGCCTTCAACAATAATGTACCAAAGATCAATATCTTTAGATTTCACATATATTTCGAATCTATTTTTCCAATATATAAAACCATTAGTTTCAAGTAGTGGTAGTCGTTGCATAGATTGCCCTTCCTTATAATTTTCAGAACCCATAGTGATCGAAAAGTTTTTAAAATACAATTTTACTTTAAAACTTTTATAAACTTAGCTCTGATACCAATTGTGGAAAACTAAAAGGGGGGTTGAATAGTTTTGCCGATTTTAAGTTAGTTTCAAAAACTTTAGATTTGTTAATATGTGAGATCTTATGGATGTAGAGAAAGTATAGATCTAATGATAAAGCAAGTAAATAAAGTAAAGCAAAGGAAAAGAATTGACACAACCTATGTATAGTGGTTCGGCTACAAGGACACCTTCCTTGCCCTACTCCACTCCCCGAGTCACCTACTCGAGAGTTCAAGCACTATGTCAACAAACTCCTTCACTTGGCGGAGAAGCCTTTACAACGTTGCTTACACCTTTTTCCGGTACAAAGCTAGATACCGAGTCCGTAACATGGTGGACCAAACCAACACGACTATTACACAACAAATATGTGAAATATCAAATACAAGATCTTTGCTACAGAAATCTTGCGGAGTGACAAATCAATCAAGGACCCCTTGCTTGGATGACTTGTAGAATGCTCGTGATCTCGCCTTAGAGAAGGACCTATATGAGAATCACAATAGAAAGAAAGAAGAACAACTCTCTAGATCAAGTGATCTATATGTTAGAAGAGAATGAGAGTGTTTGAGAGATTTAGTAAGAAGAAGGGTAAGTTAGAATGAAGAAATGGCTCTCTATTTATAGGCAAAATCTTCCACTGTTCCCCGGATCCCACGGATCCCTCCTACTTGGGATCCGTCTAGTTTAATCCTAGGGATCCTTGGGACGATCCTCTTTGCCCATGGGTTTTTTGGTTATGGGTCATGGGTTATGGGTTGGTCCATGGGTTTTCTTTAGATTCAATGTATCTAAGTATACATTGTATCTGGGCAACTTGGCTATGGGTTATGATCCATGGGTTATGGTCCATGGGTTGTGGTTTTTACCCATCCTAATAAACTATTACAACAAATAATTAATTACTACATTTTTGTATTTAAATGGCTATATGTAAATGCTTTACAAAAATAACATGTATCCTTATAATTGTACTTAAGATAACATTATATTTGTTATCAACAACACACAAAGAGATCGCAAAATATTAATATGCGTTTTTACGGTTTATTTGTATGAACAATCTCCCCCTTTTTGTTGATGACAAAACATAATGTTATGATGAGTAAAACTTAAGAATAGATGTAAGTTTTGAAAGCCCCTAAGTTTTACTTCTTCTCCCCTTTTTGTTGAAACAAAAAGTTAACCCTTGCAAGAAATAAAAGTGTGGAAAAATTAGTCCACGTATCGCTAACTCCCCCTAGTTTGGGGCGTCAAGTGAAGAAAAATAAAAAAATCCTACAAAGAGAAAGGTTAGTAACATGCTTAAATAATCTTGTGATTGCCGAGAATCAAGATTGGGAGCCAAGGTATGTAAACAAGGCCTTGTAATAAAACAACAAATTGTAGTGGTATTTATGCCACCTACAAGCACGTAAAAATAAGAACAAGACTTGTTCTTGAAAATGACTTCAAAAGAAAAAGTACTAAAAATAGAAAATAGTAGTAATGATTCCTTCCATGCTTGCATAAGGTTATGGATGGAGGTTTGGATGAGTAATGGTATTAATGCGATCAAGGATGAGGTTGAGTATGAATCGCATTTCTTCCCTAACTCTATTGCAATTTCCCTAGTGGATTGGCAATGTTCATAGTATACTGAGGATTAAACTTCTCATGTTTACTAAACGTATCACACCTTTCCATGGTGAAACCTTAAGTATAACCTTGCCTTCATTTGGAATTCAAGAGACTCGCGTCGTTCATCAGTATAGACCTTTAGATGATTGTGAGCAATTCGCATTTCATTTTTGATCTAAACAACCTTTTCAGAGATTTCCTGAGTGAGTTCAGGGCCAGTGAGTAGGCTGTCTCCAACTTCGGTCCACAGATAGAAATTCAGCTCTTTCGACCATAAGGTGCTTCGTGTGGTACTACCCCAATGCTGGCATGATCATAATGGTCGTAAGAAAATTCAGCCAAAGGCAAGTGTCTCTCTCAGCCTTTTCTAAAATCAATAACACAGGCTAGAAGCATATATTCCACATTCTAGATGGCTCTCTCACTCTGATCATCTATTTGGGGATGATATCCAGTACCCATATCAAGATCCGTTCCCAAGGTCGTCCGTAGTGATTTCCATAGATTCGACGTGAGACAACTGTCTCGATCAAATATGATAGATATCGGCACTCCATGCCGAGAAACAATTCCTTTCAAGTATAGACAGGCAATTTTGGCCATACTATCACTTTCACTGATAACGAGGATATGAGAGATTTGATAAGACGGTCAAAAATTACCCAGAAGGTATTACAACCACTAGATGTTCTTAGTAATTTGATGACAAGTCCATGGTGATTTATTCCCACTTCCGAATGAGAAGTTCGGGTTGTACCAATAACTATGTCGGTTTCCGATGTTCGACTTTCACTTTTGAACATGTTAAGCATTTCCCGACATATATTGCAATGTCGGGCTCCATGCTAGGTCACCCGTACAGTTTCTCTAGATCTTGATACATCTTATCAGATTCGAGGGGGATGGAAATTTTTTTACTTATGTGACTTATGCACAATCAGATCACGAATATCCCCATGGGGTGGTATCCAAATTTTATCCCCAAAGAATCAAGTTCCATTGGAATGCTTTACGAGGTCATTTTCATTTTTCCATCACACCAAATAGGTTTTTAGCGGGTTGGTATTCTTCTTTTTTCGCTTCAACTTGAGCTCCAAAATTCTAGAGGGAAATGGTGAATTTATAGTCATCCCTAAGGCTATGACTTTTAACGGTTGCGCTATTTCCTTCCGGCTAAGAGCATCAGCGACAATGTTCGCTTTTCTGGAGAATAACAAAGCTCACAGTCATAGTACTAGGCAGTTCTAATCAGCGACGCTGTCACATGGTTAGCTCTTTCTGATCTATGACATGTTGCAACCCTTATGATTGGTGTATACTATACACTTCGTGCGATACATATTGTGTTCCTAGATTCTGAGTGCAAGTACAACCTCACCCAAATTCTAACTCATGAATGGTGTAGTTTTTCTCGTATGTCTCAAGTTGACGAGAGGCGTAACCTACTTCATTCTCCATTTACATAAAAAAAACTCACAAACCTTTATGCGAAACATCGCAATTTTCAACAACATCTTTACTTCCTTCAGGTATAGCTAGAATAGGTGTACTACACCATTTCTACTTTAAAATTTGAAATACTTCTTCTTCGTTTTCTCCCCAATTACACTTCACATCCTTGGAGTCAATTTGGTTATGGCTTTGCTGTCTTGGAAAACCTTTGATAAATCTCCGGTAATATCCAGCAAGTCCTAAGAATTGACGTCTCCCAGTCGGAGTCGTAGGGGTAGCCCAATTCCTTATGGGTTCAATCTTGGCGAGATCTATGCGAATATCCAATTATGTGACCAAGAAATCATACGGTATGTATCCAAACCTCGCAGTTAGAGAATTTGGCGTACAACTGTTCCTTTTCAGGTAGCCCTAAGGTTATTCCCAGATGTTTTTTGCATTCCTCCTTACTCTTCCAAGTAGTTTAGGGTTTTGTTTTTAGACACTATCACAACTTGTCTAATTAGAGTTTACATATGCGGTTCATGAGTTTCATGATGGCGGCTAGGGTGTCGGGTAACCAACATGCATGACTTTGGGATTTTCTCTTCCTGAATGGTCACAATGAGTCTAAATGAGGTCTTTGGGATTTCCTCTTCCCGAACTCTGCACTGGTGGTATTTGGATCAATGATCGATCTTTGAATAATTTCTCGAACCTTGGAGTTGATCGAATAGATCGTCAATTCTCGGTAGATGGTGTCAATTATTCTTAGTTGTTGACTCATCGTCATATACTAGGTCTATGGCGGTTTGAGTCTTATCAACAGAGGACTAAGGTAGTTGATAAAAACTTTCGTCGGTTTCTTTATTAAACTAAACAGGTATACATCGATTCCTCCTAACATCGACTAGTCTCAATGGTACACTTAATTCTTAACGCGAAGGGTAAAATCCTATGGAATGGTGTTGATTGCTACTAGCAATCGATCAGTCAAATCGGTAACGTTCCTAGCGTCCAATGCAGGAGATACGACTTCAGTTAGGGACCTGAATATAACCGTCATAGCGGTTTGCACAAATGTCATAAGCAGTTTAGCCACACACGAGGTTATGAGTCATCAGGTAGTTGCCAAGCTCAAAGATTTTTCAAATCGACACGAGGGTTTTTGGAATCGAAAAAGGTAGAGAAACGTGAAACGCTATACGGCAAAATTGTTCTACGATGGAAAATGACGTTAAATATCCGGAATACGGTTTCGGCCTTTTCCAACCAACGCATCAGAGTAACAACCCCTTTAGTCCCATCAATGCATTTGACATACAACCAGTAACTCCCCATACGTTCCCATACGGGCACTATTTTCGGGTCTAGAAGTTTAGCATTTTTGTTTAAGTATTCGAATCAGCTAGTATCTCGGTCACTCATTGGGCTACTAACTGATCAGTCAGGGCTTTATTCACCGTAGCATGATTTGGTGGGACATGGTTGTTTGTAGTCTGGTTGTTAATGGTTCGGTTTGAGGTGACTAGAGGCCGACTACGATGATTTGTGTTAACAGTAGCAGCAGATCGTGTCCGCATGGTCTTGACTAGGTTTTGTTTCAGATTCATTGATCTGTCTCATAGACATCAAAAAACGATAAGATTTTCGGATACCGGAATAACATCACACAAGAATTTGAGTATCACAAATAGAATACAGAATGAGCACCAACCAAAATAACAGGAATACTATTCCAAACAATGATAAGGGGTTCTAGCTCCACATAATAACGAAGTATTCGGATTCACCAAAATGTCAAGATTCAGTACAAGATCCCTGCAATTCCACACATAAATTATAACTAATCACTGTAGGTGATGACGATAATAACACAACAAACGCGAATGTGAGGGTTCCAATTCACCGTAATCATTTAGTGTCGATACAAGATCCTAAATATTTTGACAACGGTAGATAGAAATGGTGATTGATAGTGATAGAGGATAACGGTAGATGATAAAGAACTAAAATCTCTAACTTAGAACTTCTCAATTTACAGCAAACAAAATCCTTAACCAATTGCGTCCTTGGTGTACTAGCTCTCACGGTAACTTCTAGGTCTATCAAACCATGTGCTCATTCGGAATACAAACGGAGGAGTGGGAAATACTAAGAATATGTCCCAAGCGTTATGGTTTCAAGGCGGGTATCCAGATGACGCTAGAATAGGAATTTTGGAAGGATATGATGAATTTCCAATCTCAGAGTTAATGGTGAGGCTACATGGATGGGGATAGTGAATGTAAGGAAACATACAAGAATGTTACCACAAAACAGTGTAAGTGTTTAAAGATTGATAGGGAGAAGGCATGGTGCTGTGACAAGCATAGTAGTGGATAGTTATGAGTGTATCAAATAAGTAAACACGCAGTGTAAAGCTATATCATAAACATTTTCTCCAAAATCCAAAATGTCATAAAATTTTCCCAAAAAAGTGATAACAATTAGCGCATTATTCTAAACATATATTCAAAACAAATACCGCATAAATCCCATCATAGTTTCCCAAAAGTTTCAATCTCATATCAACCAATTATTAACTTATCATATCAATACTAGAGGCTTCAGCTTGGCAAGAAGGAATGTATCGTTCCTGGGATCAATTTTTGAAAAGTAGTTATAGTCTAGGTTTTTGATAAGTACCCAGTTCTCTATAACTTGAGCTCTTATACCAATCTGTAACACCCCTAAAATCTGGTTCAACGAAAGAAAAAACAAGCATTGAGGTACTAAAGGATAGGTACACAACACATGCATAAGATAACGGAATAACAATATCCGTTTTACATAAAACATTTCAAAATCCAAACCTCAACGTTTGCATTTATTCAAAAATACTGAAATAAGTCCCAAAAGAAATCATGAAGATAGGTTCCAAATAAATTATCAGAGTCAATTGATGCATGAACCATGCCGCTTTCCAAGCCTCCAATCAAATAGTCATCCAATATCCAACAGTCAATTACTTGAGAAAACATGCTAAAAGGTCAGCTAATGCTAGTGAGTTCATAGATTTGAATATAAAGCAATGAGATGGACCTTAAACAATTATAGTGTTCACACAAAAGTAATGTCTATTATGTCAGCACTAAGTTCATGCAACCGAAGATTGACTATTGTGCATGCTCTTGAAGCACGTTACATAAAGGCCCTTGTAAGTGTTAATCCCATGACACTGGCATTTCGACATGTTATACGCTCGCGTTTGGTCATCCTGGCCAAATCGAACGGGGGGAGTCACCCCCAACAGATCTATTTATAGCATTCGTGCTTCCTCGTAGGAATTGATACATAAATGCAGTTACAGGTCCATGAAATGTTTTGCATGTTTCTCATCCTAAAATTTCAGTAAAAAAGTAATATGAGTAAAAAGTGGGGCTATGAACTCACCTTAGCCACGACAATGAAATATCACAACAATATCAAGAATATAGCAACACGACTAGCTAAACAATGTTACGGCACAACGGACTCGGTTACGACGTGAAAATATCAAGACTTATCTCAAAATAGATCTTATAAAGGAAATCAAATGCGCAAAAGTTTTAAAAAGTTAATCATTTCCATTCCCAAAAATAAAAAAAAATCCTATTTCCAAAAATAATTCATTTTCATTTCCCAAATAACCTCGTTTTAGCCCTTTTATAAGAGTTTGGTATCATCATTCATGTAACGGTAGGAAAACACGGACTTAAGAGTACACACGCCAAAAGGAAACAAAAAAACGGACTTGACGCGGAGAGTGTTGAGAACTTGAGTCAAGAAGAGATGACGGAGAGGAGTCAAAGATATAAGAAAGATAAACATATCAAATAAGACGAGTCGATTGGTAATCATCGGTATTTTCTCATAATCCTATTTATTTACACAAAACATACCTGTTTTATAATTTAAAACAACTTACACTTAAAGCAAAATAATCTTTGGAAGGACCTTAAGTTAATTTCATTTCATAAAATTTCGCAATGAATTACGGGTACTATTTTTGGGTCTGGAAGTTTAGCATAGTTGTTTAAGTATTCGAATCAGCTAGTATCTCGGCCACTCATTGGGCTACTAACTGATCAGTCAGGGCTTGATTCACCGTAGCATCCTTTGGTGGGACATGGTTGTTTGCAGTCTGGTTGTTAATGGTTCGGTTTGAGGTGACTAGAGGCCGACTACGACGATTTGTGTTAACAATAGCAGCAGATCGTGTCCGCGTGGTCTTGACTAGGTTTTGTTTCGGATTCATTGATCTGTCTCACAGACATCAACAAACGATAAGATTTTCGGATACCGGAATAACGTCACACAAGAATTTGAGTATCACAAATAGAATACGGAATGATTACCAACCAAAATAACAGGAATACTATTCCAAACAATGATAAGGGGTTCTAGCTCCGCATAATAAAGAAGTATTCGGATTCACCAAAATTTCAAGATTCAGTACAAGATCCCTGCAATTCCATACATAAATGATAACTAATCACTGTAGGTGATGACGATAATAACACAACAAACGCGAATGTGAGGGTTACAATTCACCATAATCATTTAGTGTCGATACAAGATCCTAAATATTTTGACAACGGTAGATAGAAACGGTGATTGATAGTGATAGAGGATAACAGTAGATGATAAAGAACTAAAGTCTCTAACTTAGAACTTCTCATTTTACAGCAAACAAAATCCATAACTAATCACGTCCTTGGTGTACTAGCTCTCACGGTAACTTCTAGGTCTATCAGACCATGTGCTCATTCGGAATACAAACGGAGGAGTGGGAAATACTAAGAATATGTCCCAAGCGTAATGGTTTCAAGGCGGGTTTCCAGATGACGCTAGAATAGGAATTTTGAAAGGATATGATCAATGTCCAATCTCAGAGTTAATGGTGAGGCTACATGGATGGGGATAGTGAATGTAAGGAAGCATACAAGAATATTACCACAAAACAGTGTAAGTGTTTAAAGATTGATAGGGAGAAGGCATGGTGCTGTGACAATAGGGAGAAGGCATGGTGCTGTGACAAGCATAGTAGTGGATAGTTATGAGTGTATCAAATAAGTAAACACGCAGTGTAAAGCTATATCATAAACATTTTCTCCAAAATCCAAAATGTCATAAAATTTTCCCAAAAAAGTGATAACAATTGCCGCATTATTCGAAACTTATATTCAAAACAAATACCGCATAAATCCCATCATAGTTTCCCAAAAGTTTCAATCTCATATCAACCAATTATTAACTTATCATATCAATACTAGAGGCTTCAGCTTGGCAAGAAGGAATGTATCGTTCCTAGGATCAATTTTTAAAAAGTAATTATAGTCTAGGTTTTTGATAAGTATACAGTTCTCTATAACTTGAGCTCTGATACCAATCTGTAACACCCCTAAAATCTGGTTCAACGAAATACAAAACAAGCATTGGGGTACTAAGGGATAGGTACACAATACAAGCATAAGATAACGGAGTAACAATATCCATTTTACATAAAACATTTCAAAATCCAAACCTCAATGTTTACATTATTCAAAAATACTGAAATAAGGCCCAAAAGAAATCATGAAGATAGGTCCCAAATAAGTTATCAAAGTTAATTGATGCATGAACCATGCCGCTTTCCAAGCCTCCAATCAAATAGTCATCCAATATCCAACAGTCAATTACTTGAGAAAACATGCTAAAAGGTCAGCTAACGCTAGTGAGTTCATAGGTTTGAATCTAAAGCAATGAGATGGACCTTAAACAATTATAGTGTTCACACAAAAGTAATGTCTATTATGTCAGCACTAAGTTCATGCAACCGAAGATTGACTATTGTGCATGCTCTTGAAGCACGTTACATAAAGGCCCATGTAAGTGTTTATCCCATGACACTTTCATTTCGACATTGTATACGCTCGCGTTTGGTCATCCTGGCCAAACCGAACGGGGAGAGTTACCCCAACAGATCTATTTATAGCATTTGTGCTTCCTTGTAGGAATTGATAGTTCATGAAAATGGGCATGAAAGGGATTCTATGACTTAGGCTCATTCTACGTAATAGTTTGATAAAAACATAAATGCAGTTACAGGTCCATGAAATGTTTTTCATGTTTCTCATCCTAAAATTTCAGTAAAAAAGTAATATGAGTAAAAAGTGGGGCTATGAACTCACCTTAGCCACGACAATGAAATATCACAACAATATCAAGAATATAGCAAAACGACAAGCTAAACAATGTTACGGCACAATGGACTCGGTTGCATGAACTTACGACCAAATAAACCGTAACCGAGTCTTGATATAAATAAACATGTTTACGGCTTATTTGAGTGGACCAACCCTAGTTACCTTTCTAGTTGGACTTATTTTGGCGGGCTATTATTTTGAAATTTTGGTTTATTTTAGACATTTGGATTTTGTAAATTTTCTTGTAAATCTTTTGTTTAAATGACTTGGTATGTTATTCTTTAAGACTTCCGCTTGAAGAATTTTATACTTGTATGTTCTGATATGACACCAGAAAGTGACACTTCTACCCTTGTCAGGTTGGGGTGTTACAATTATGGTATCAGAGCCCAGGTTTCGTCTTGTTGACCTTAGGATTGACCTGTGAGGACTGGGTAGACATTAGGCTTCCGTCTGTTCTGATCTCTTTCGATTCATTTTGATTATCGTTCAGATTTGACTTTGATATTCTTTTGTCTTCACTGATTTGGCCTTCTTCTTTTCGCATCGAACTTTGTTATTTTG
The DNA here is from genome assembly GCA_910596185.1 of Chrysanthemum makinoi. Classification (NCBI taxonomy): domain Eukaryota; kingdom Viridiplantae; phylum Streptophyta; class Magnoliopsida; order Asterales; family Asteraceae; genus Chrysanthemum; species Chrysanthemum makinoi. The sequence goes on from OU343220.1 coordinate 126,965,351, forward strand.
TCTTCATACATCCGTTTGTCGATCGTTAGGTGGAGACTACCCGTGGAGCCGAAGATGATGCTGACGACGACCATGCGTTCTTTGCAACAGTCCCTTTTGGTGGAGGTTCGTGAAGCGAAGTCACACCCGGACCGTCTTCTTTGGAACACCATGATCTGCGGGAGGAAGCTGGACGGATCAAACAAAGACGTAAAGACGGAGACAAGATTCAACTGGTGTGCGGAAGATTCATCTACTTCATATGATTTGGGCGCGACTTGTGTTACTCCGATTAGTTTGTCATGCGTTTTGAGGCGGTTTGATATTCTGTTATGTGATTTTGATCGGCATTACTTTCTTGATTCGTTCAATCGGTTTGAATCGTGAAGTTCTATCGTTTGGCTTTTGGGTAATATCTCGCTTTCCCTTTGGATCGTCAGTAATGAGTCATGAGGAACCGTTTCGAGCAAGTTGGTGGCCTCCTTCTTTGTGTTATGGTAAGTTGGTTTGATGTATTATATGCTGCATGTACGTGTATCTGCTTTTGGTATGTAAATTGCTATCTGTATATGATATGTTTTGTTGTGATATTGGTTATGTGGTTTGTCATGACCCGGGACAGAATATGATGACAATAAGGACTTGTTATGTGATGCAAGTATTATGACGCTTGATCACCGTGATAATACCGAGATCATATAATCTGAACTTATTGAAATCATATGACGTTTTGGGTAATGCCTGGGGTTGGTACGTGAATGGACTATGACCTATATCCGTTATTTGTTGACCCACATATTCATTTGAAATTCTGTACCTCTTTGTGAGATTCTCATCGACATCATTACGTTTAAGTTTGGTACGCTTTGGAAACCGAAATCGGTATGATTTGTGTGGAACTATGGATTGCTATGTGCCTTTAAACTAGTATGTCTCTGTATACCTTGTGACTTCAATTTTCGAGGACGAAATTTTCTTTTTAGAGGGGAAGAGTTGTAAAACCCTAAAAATCGCAAACGCGTGAAATGACAATTTTGCCCTCAAACTTAAAATTTTACAAACTCGGAAAACACGTCAACATCGTTTAACAAGTTAAATCATTAATAATATACACACATTATGAAAGTAATTAACTTATGTTATGAATTAAAAGAATATAAATGATTAAACTCTAAGTAACAAATAAACATTTCAATGTGTACACAATTCACCTAGACTAGAAAGAAGACTATATACATAATGAAGTGATAAGGTTGGAAAGTCAATATTTTGGTCCTCCCTCCTTGATGGCCGGCATGAACCTCTCCCCATTTACTTATCCATATCAATTTTGTTTATTCTCATTTACACATATCTTTCATTTCAAAAACACACCAAGAAACCCTAGATCTATTTTTCTCTCCATATTGGCGGCATCTTTTTATTTCTTTATTCCAATCCGAAAATCCAACAAAGCAAGGTATTCCTAGGGAGCTTGTGATCGTGTGTGTGATTGATTGGTGGCGTTGTGATCGTGTTTGGTGCGAAGGAAGCTTGGACGTGGGTTTGGTATTTAGGTCGTGGGTGGGTAAAGCCAAGAGAGGCTTGGTTTTGATCGTTGGTTTATCTCTTGTTTCCTTGTCACATACCTACTAGGGTAACGTATCATCATCTCACGTCTCTCCCTTTTTGTTTCTTGATTTTAACGTGGCTATGGAGTCATTATTAAGGCTTGTTATACGAAAATGAAACACATAAAATGATGAATATGTTTGTCACATGAAATGATAAATGGATTACATAAAATCATGACTCTAAACATGTATGATTCGAATGATATATGGTATGTAATATTAATACAAATCTGATTTTTGGGTCTCTCATTATGTCGACATATATGAATTATATTAAAGGGTTAAATGAGCTTGTGAAACTATGCATATCGTATGTGATAAAATGGAATCGATACTAAATGATTTACGAGGTTGTTTTGGTTATATATGGGGCGTACATGGTATGTCTTGGTGAGGGATGTCTCGACCTAAAATGGATGATGGTTAATATGTTGTGTAATCTATGATAATCGAGTCTACATGTGTTAAAACCTATACGTTAATCATAATCGAAAACTAGGGTTTTGTATTAAGGATTTAATAAAGATAAGGGGTTAATTTGTAAATTATGAAACTTGATGGATTAACTTGTTAATATGTTAACTAAATGGATTAAATGAGTAAAATGAGTAAACTTGCTATATTTACACTTTTAACCCTATACTTTCTTGGTATTGACATTTTAAACTCTAAACTTTTGTAACTTGTCATAAATGATCCTTAAATCATAATAACACTTATTTTCACTATTTAACTTAAGATGAGTAACTAAACTTGCTAATTATGGAAACCCTTTAATTATGGAAACGCTATTTATGGAAAGTTACTAAAATAGAAAGTTGCCTAAAATAGAAAGTACTTAAAATGGAAAGATTACTAAAAGTGGAAACCTGCTAAAAATAGAAAGCCGTCTTAAACTAGTGATCTGATTCTTATAGAACGTTATCTAATTCATATAGGTTCTGGGCGACGGGTTTGATCTGCTTTCTTGATTTTACTTTCGTTGTGATTTGCTCGGAATAAGGTACGAGATATTGACCTTACCTCTTAAGGTTTCTCGTGATTCTTATACATCTTTCGATACTAGCTTGAACTGTTACGCTTTACTCTAAGCCTCATGATTAGGGCTTCCCTATGACTTTGCTATGCTCCCTTGATATGAAACTTATATGAACCTTTGATATGAAACTTTGATATGAACTTTGATATGAACCCTTATGATATGAATATGCTTTGACCCTTCAGTTCGATACCCGAGCCAAATATGTTTCCTAGTCGGAAGGTAACCGACCGTGTCATTGATGCACCAATGGCATGACTTTAGGTGGTTGGTGATGTTTCCACACCGTCCCCATTATGATATGATTATGAGCTCACTATATGTATATGATTTGGCCATTGTTATGGGGGGTATGGATGCATCCTAGATATGATATGTTTCGAGGGATTTGATCTGATTGGAGATTTATATGGTGAATGATGTCGGGTGCAATCCGCGTCTTCACATTTCTGGGTGCTAGCTACTCCATTTGTTACTGAGGTCTCCCCTCCTATGATATATGGTATTCCGAGGTCACCCCTCCGAATACAATGGTTACTTATGATATGATATGTTCCGGGCTCGTGGTAGATTTCTGACAACCCTTACACCTTTGATATGCTATATTGTACCTTTTGTATTCCCCAACGCATTATATGCTATGTTAATTGTTCATTACTCAGTACCTTTATATGACTCACTCTACTACCAAGATATATATATGTCATTGCTTTGATCTATCACACTCTCATTCCGTTACTTCAGACTATCGTTCCATTCACGTACTGGGTTATTATATGTTAATTAGATTTGATTATGATGTTCATGTTTTATGCGACTACTGATTTCCTATATGAAATGTTTATATACGGATTATCGATTTACCTGTTGTCACCGATGATATGTGATTTTCTTTATGTGACCCTCTGATTTGTCTTTCATCATGTGTAATCGATAGTTCTCGGGTTTATTATGTGTGCTTTGTTGGTATCTCGTGGACTATGATTATCGATAGTATCCTTATTCTGCTTGTTGTTGACCTGTCATATTTGCATTTCGGTTTATGCTACGGTGTGATTAGGTAACTGGGTCATCTTGTGACGTCTGGCTTGTTAATTTGTTTAGTTGCCCGCTATGTTTTAATTCATTTAATTATATCGTTTATATTGTATTCTTACTTATTACGTATGACTGCCATGTGTTGACTGTTGTTAGTACTTCCTTGTTATGATCTGGTTATGTTGTCAACTAAGGGTTTTGACCTGTGTGAATTGCCATGCTCACTTATTAATTAATTGCTTCCGCTTTCTGTAGATATCTGTTTTGCTTGTATGCCTTCTAATTTCCTGAATTGATTGTATTGTGTTGTGACATATATGCTTGCTGTGGTTCATATCTAATGTTTGTATGTGCTTGTTTATATGTCGTCGATGCTTTGCTTTGTTTCGTTCTCCTTATTATCTGTTCGTATTGGATATCTGTATAATTATGTTCTGCAGGATCCTCATTGACTCATTGTTCTCATTTCGTTGCGACCTTGCTATCAGTTTCATTATGTCATTTGTATCTCTGATTTCGTTTAGCTTTCGTTCTGTTATATCTGTTCACTGGGCTTTTTAAGCTCAGCCGCATTTCTTTTCCTGCGGCAGGTTTTAGGTTGGAAGATGGGCTTTGATGGGCTGAGAGTTGGATTATCTGAGTGGACCAACCCTAGTTACCTTTCTAGTTGGACTTATTTTGGCGGGCTATTGTTTTGAAATTTTGGTTTATTTTAGACATTTGGATTTTGTAAATTTTCTTGTAAATCTTTTGTTTAAATGACTTGGTATGTTATTCTTTAAGACTTCCGCTTGAAGAATTTTATACTTGTATGTTCGATATGACACGAAAGTGACACTTCTACCCTCGTCGGGTTGGGGTGTTACAATTATGGTATCAGAGCCCAGGTTTCGTCTTGTTGACCTTAGGATTGACCTGTGAGGACTGGGTAGACATTAGGCTTCCGTCTGTTATGATCTCTTCTGATTCATTTTGATTATCGTTCAGATTTGACTTTGATATTCTTTTGTCTTCACTGATTTGGCCTTCTTCTTTTCGCATCGAACTTTGTTATTTTGTCTTCATACATCCGTTTGTCGATCGTTAGGTGGAGACTACCCGTGGAGCCGAAGATGATGCTGACGACCATGCGTTCTTTGCAGCAGTCCACGAGCTGGAGAGGTTCGTGAAGAGAAGTCACACCCGACTGCCGTCTTCTGGAGACACCATGATGATCTTTGAGGAAGCTGGACGGATCAAACAAAGACGTAAAAGACGGAGACAAGATTCAACTGGTGTCTGAGAAGATTCATCTACTTCATATGATTTGGGCGCGACTTGTGTTACTCCGATTAGTTTGTCATGCGTTTTGGGCGGTTTGATATTCGTTATGTGATTTTGATCGGCATTACTTTTCTTGATTCGTTCAGAATTCGGTTTGAATCGTGAAGTTCTATCGTTTGGCTATTTGGTAATATCTCAGCTTTCCCTTTGGATCGTCAGTAATGAGTCATGAGGAACCGTTTTGAGCAAGTTGGTGGCCTCCCTTCTTTGTGTTATGGTAAGTTGGTTTGATGTATTATATGCTACATGTATGTGTATCTGGTCTGTTTTGGTATGTTAATTGCTATCTGTATATGATATGTTTTGTTGTGATATTGGTTATGTGGTTTTCATGACGACGGAAAGAATATGATGACAATGAGGACTTGTTATGTGATGCAAGTATTATGACGCCTGATCACCGTGATAATACCGAGATCATATAATCTGAACTTATTGAAATCATACGACGTTTTGGGTAATGCCTGGGGTTGGTACGTGAATGGACTATGACCTATATCCGTTATTTGTTGACCCACATATTCATTTGAAATTCTGTACCTCTTTGTGAGATTCTCATCGACATCTGTTACGTATAAGTTTGGTACGCTTTGGAAACCGAAATCGGTATGATTTGTGTGGAACTATGGATTGCTATGTCTGCCTTAAACTAGTATGTCTCTGTATACCTTTGTGACTTCAATTTTCGAGGACGAAAATTTTCTTTTTAGAGGGGAAGAGTTGTAAAACCCTAAAAATCGCAAACGCGTGAAATGACAATTTTGCCCTCAAACTTAAAATTTTACAAACTCGGGAAACACGTCAACATCGTTTAACAAGTTAAATCATTAATAATATACACACATTATGAAAGTAATTAACTTATGTTATGAATTAAAAGAATATAAATGATTAAACTCTAAGTAACAAATAAACATTTCAATGTGTACACAATTCACCTACACTAGAAAGAAGACTATATACATAATGAAGTGATAAGATTGGAAAGTCAATATTTTGGTCCTCCATCCCCCTTGATGGCCGGCCATGAACCTCTCCCCATTTACTTATCCATATCAATTTTGTTTATTCTCATTTACACATATCTTTCATTTCAAAAACACACCAAGAAACCCTAGATCTATTTTCTCTCCATATTGGCGGCATCTTTTTATTTCTTTATTCCAATCCAAAAATCCAACAAAGCAAGGTGTTCCTAGGGAGCTTGTGATCGTGTGTGATTGATTGGTGGGCGTTGTGATCGTGTTTGGTCCGAAAGGAAGCTTGGACGTGGGTTTGGTATTTAGGTCGTGGGGTGGTAAAGCCAAGAGAGGCTTGGTTTGTCGTGGTGGTTTATCTCTTGTTTCCTTGTCACGTACACGCTACTAGGGTAACGTCATATCATCATCTCCGTCTCTCCTTTTTGTTTCTTGATTTTAACATGGCTATGGAGTCATTATTAAGGTTTGTTATACGGAAATGAAACACATAAAATGATGAATATGTTTGTCACATGAAATGATAAATGGATTACATAAAATCATGACTCTAAACATGTATGAATCGAATGATATATGGCATGTAATATTAATACAAATCTGATTTTGGGTCTCTCATTATGTCGACATATATGAATTATATTAAAGGGTTAAATGAGCTTGTGAAACTATGCGTATACGTATGTGATAAAATGGAATCGATAACGAATGATTTACGAGGTTGTTTTGGTTATATATGGGGCGTACATGGTATGTCTTGGTGAGGGATGTCTCGACCTAAAATGGATGATGGTTAATATGTTGTGTAATCTATGATAATCGAGTCTACATGTGTTAAAACCTATACGTTAATCATAATCGAAAACTAGGGTTTTGTATTAAGGATTTAATAAAGATAAGGGGTTAATTTGTAAATTATGAAACTTGATGGATTAACTTGTTAATATGTTAACTAAATGGATTAAATGAGTAAAATGAGTAAACTTGCTATATTTACACTTTTAACCCTATACTTTGCGGTATTGACATTTTAAACCCTAAACTTTTGTAACTTGTCATAAATGATCCTTAAATCATAATAACACTTATTTTCACTATTTAACTTAAGATGAGTAACTAAACTTGCTAATTGGAAACCACTAATTATGGAAACGCTAATTATGGAAACCTGCTAATTATGGAAACACTATTTATGGAAAGTTACTAAAATAGAAAGTTGCCTAAAATAGAAAGTACTTAAAATGGAAAGATTACTAAAAGTGGAAACCTGCTAAAATGGAAAGCCGTCTTAAACGAGTGATCTGATTCTTATAGAACGTTATCTAATTCATATAGGTTCGGGCGAGTTTGATCTGCTTTCTTTATTTTACTTTCGTTGTGATTTGCTCAGAATAAGGTACAGATATTCTGACCTTACCTCTTAAGGTTTCTCATGATTCTTATACATCTTTCGATACTAGCTTGAACTGTTACGCTTTACTCTAAGCCTCATGATTAGGGCTTCCCTATGACTTTGCTATGCTCCCTTGATATGAAACTTATATGAACCTTTGATATGAAACTTTGATATGAACTTTGATATGAACCCTTATGATATGAATATGCTTTGACCCTTCATCGATGAGCCAAATATGTTTTCCTAGTCAGGAAGGTAACCTGACCGTGTCATTGATGCACCAATGGCATGACTTTAGTGTGGTTGAGTGATGTTCCACACCGTCCCATTATGATATGATTATGAGCTAACTATATGTATATGATTTGGCCATTATGTTCCGGGGGCGTATGGATGCATCCTAGATATGATATGTTTTAAGGGATTTGATCTGATTGGAGATTTATATGGTGAATGATGTCGGGTGCAATCCGCGTCTTCACATTTCTGGGTGCTAGCTACTCCATTTGTTACTGAGGTCTCCCCTCCTATGATATATGGTATTCCGAGGTCACCCCTCCGAATACAATGGTTACTTATGATATGATATGTTCTGGGCTCGTGGTAGATTTTTGACAACCCTTACACCTTTGATATGCTATATTGTACCTTTTGTATTCCCCAACGCATTATATGCTATGTTAATTGTTCATTACTCAGTACCTTTATATGACTCACTCTACTACCAAGATATATATATGTCATTGCTTTGATCTATCACACTCTCATTCCGTTACTTCAGACTATCGTTCCATTCACGTACTGGGTTATTATATGTTAATTAGATTTGATTATGATATTCATGTTTTATGCGACTACTGATTTCCCTGCTATGAAATGATTTATATACGGTTATCTGATTTACCTGTTGTCAGCCGATGATATGTGATCTTACTGTTATGTGACCCTCTGATTTGTCTGTTCATCATGTGTAATCGATAGTTCTGTCGGTTTATTATGTGTGCTTTGTTCGGTATCTCGTGGACTATGATTATCCGATAGTATCCTTATCTGCTTGTTGTTGACCTGTCATATTTGCATTTCGGTTTATGCTACGGTTTGATTGGGTAAATGGGTCATCTTGTGACATCTGGCTTGTTAATTTGTTTAGTTGCCCTGCTATGTTTTTAATTCATTTAATTATATCGTTTATATTGTATTCTTACTTATTACGTATGACTGCCATGTGTTGACTGTTGTTAGTACTTCCGCTGTTATGATACTGGTTATGTTGTCAACTAAGGGTTTTGACCTGTGTGAATTGATATGCTCACTTATTAATTAATTGCTTCCGCTTTTTTGTAGATATCTGTTTGGCTTGTATGCCTTCTAATTTCCTGAATTGATTGTATGACATATGTGTTGTGTGGATGCTACGCCTGCTATGCTTTCTTATGTTTCAGTTCTTGTATGTCTGGTTTGTATGTGCTTGTTTATATGTCGTCGATGCTTTGCTTTGTTTCGTTCTCCTTATTATCTGTTCGTATTGGATATCTGTATAATTATGTTCTGCAGGATCCTCATTGACTCATTGTTCTCATTTCGTTGCGACCTTGCTATCAGTTTCATTATGTCATTTGTATCTCTGATTTCGTTTAGCTTTCGTTCTTTATATCTGTTCCTGGGCTTTTTAAGCTCATCCATTTCTTTTTCTGCGCAGGGTTTTAGGTTGGAAGACGGGCTTTGATGGGCTGAGAGTTGGATTATCTGAGTGGACCAACCCTAGTTACCTTTCTAGTTGGACTTATTTTGGCGGGCTATTGTTTTGAAATTTTGGTTTATTTTAGACATTTGGATTTTGTAATTTTTCTTGTAAATCTTTTGTTTAAATGACTTGGTATGTTATTCTTTAAGACTTCCGCTTGAAGAATTTTATTTGTATGTTCTGATATGACACCGTAGTGACACTTCTACCCTTGTCGGGTTGGGGTGTACAATTCTGATATCGAGCCCAGTTTCGTCTTGTTGACCTTAGGATTGACCAGTGAGGACTGGGTAGACATTAGGCTTCCGTCTGTTCTGATCTCTTTCGACTCATTTTGATTATCGTTCAGATTTGACTTTGATATTCTTTGTCTTCAGATTTGGCCTTCTTCTTTTCGCATCGAACTTTGTTATTTTGTCTTCATACATCCGTTTGTCGATCGTTAGGTGGAGACTACCCGTGGAGCCAAGATGATCTGTGACCATGCGTTCTGCAACATCCCGGTTTGGAGGTTAGTGAAGCAGAAGTCACCCCGACTGCCGTGCTCTTTGGAACACCATGATCTGCTGGAGGAAGCTGGACGGATCAAACAAAGACGTAAAAGACGCGGAACAAGATTCAACGGTGTCTGAGAAGATTCATCTACTTCATATGATTTGGGCGCGACTTGTGTTACTCCGATTAGTTTGTCATGCGTTTTGAGGCGGTTTGATATTCTGTTATGTGATTTTGATCGACATTACTTTTCTTGATTCGTTCAGAATTCGGTTTGAATCGTGAAGTTCTATCGTTTGGCTTTTTGGTAATATCTCAGCTTTCCCTTTGGATCGTCAGTAATGAGTCATGAGGAACCGTTTTGAGAAAGTTGGTGGCCTCCCTTCTTTGTGTTATAGTAAGTTGGTTTGATGTATTATATGCTGCATGTATGTGTATCTTGCTTTTGGTATGTTAATTGCTATCTGAATATGATATGTTTTGTTGTGATATTGGTTATGTGGTTTGTCATGACTCGGGACAGAATATGATGACAATAAGGACTTGTTATGTGATGCAAGTATTATGGCCTGATCACCGTGATAATACTAGATCATATAATCTGAACTTATTGAAATCATACGACGTTTTGGGTAATGCCCTGGGTTGGTACGTGAATGGACTATGACCTATATCCGTTATTTGTTGACCCACATATTCATTTGAAATTCTGTACCTCTTTGTGAGATTCTCATCGACATCCATTACGTATAAGTTTGGTACGCTTTGGAAACCGAAATCGGTATGATTTGTGTGGAACTATGGATTGCTATGTCTGCCTTAAACTAGTATGTCTCTGTATACCTTTGTGACTTCAATTTTCGAGGAAGAAAATTTTCTTTTTAGAGGGGAAGAGTTGTAAAACCCTAAAAATCGCAAACGCGTGAAATGACAATTTTGCCCTCAAACTTAAAATTTTACAAACTGGGAAACACGTCAACATCGTTTAACAAGTTAAATCATTAATAATATACACACATTATGAAAGTAATTAACTTATGTTATGAATTAAAAGAATATAAATGATTAAACTCTAAGTAACAAATAAACATTTCAATGTGTACACAATTCACCTACACTAGAAAGAAGACTATATACATAATGAAGTGATAAGATTGGAAAGTCAATATTTTGGTCCTCCATCCCCCTGATGGCGGCCATGAACCTCTCCCCATTTACTTATCCATATCAATTTTGTTTATTCTCATTTACACATATCTTTCATTTCAAAAACACACCAAGAAACCCTAGATCTATTTTTCTCTCCATATTGGCGGCATCTTTTTATTTCTTTATTCCAATCCGAAAATCCAACAAAGCAAGGTGTTCCTAGGGAGCTTGTGATCGTGTGATTGATTGGTGGGCGTTGTGATCGTGTTTGGTCCGAAAGGAAGCTTGGACGTGGGTTTGGTATTTAGGTCATGGGGTGGTAAAGCCAAGAGAGGCTTGGTTTTGATCGTGGTGGTTTATCTGTTTCCTTGTCCGCATTACACGCTACTAGGGTAACGTATCATCATCTCACGTCTCTCCCTTTTGTTTCTTGATTTTAACGTGGCTATGGAGTCATTATAAGGCTTGTTATCACGAAATGAAACACATAAAATGATGAATATGTTTGTCACATGAAATGATAAATGGATTACATAAAATCATGACTCTAAACATGTATGATTCGAATGATATATGGTATGTAATATTAATACAAATCTGATTTTTGGGTCTCTCATTATGTTGACATATATGAATTATATTAAAGGGTTAAATGAGCTTGTGAAACTATCGTATCGTATGTGATAAAATGGAATCGATAACGAATGATTTACGAGGGTTGTTTTGGTTATATATGGGGCGTACATGGTATGTCTTGGTGAGGGATGTCTCGACCTAAAATGGATGATGGTTAATATGTTGTGTAATCTATGATAATCGAGTCTACATGTGTTAAAACCTATACGTTAATCATAATTGAAAACTAGGGTTTTGTATTAAGGATTTAATAAAGATAAGGGGTTAATTTGTAAATTATGAAACTTGATGGATTAACTTGTTAATATGTTAACTAAATGGATTAATTGAGTAAAATGAGTAAACTTGCTATATTTACACTTTTAACCCTAAACTTTGCAGTATTGACATTTTAAACCCTAAACTTTTGTAACTTGTCATAAATGATCCTTAAATCATAATAACACTTATTTTCACTATTTAACTTAAGATGAGTCACTAAACTTGCTAATTATGGAAACCTGCTAATTATGGAAACCTGCTATTTATGGAAAGTTACTAAAAATAGAAAGTTGCCTAAAATAGATAGTACTTAAAATGGAAAGATTACTAAAAGTGGAAACCTGCTAAAAATAGAAAGCCGTCTTAAACTAGTGATCTGATTCTTATAGAACGTTATCTAGATATAGCATTGAGTTAGGGCGGGTTTGATGGTTTGGATGCTGGACGACATAGGCTATGACGCTGGGGATGATATGAAACTTATATGAACCTTTGATATGAAACTTTGATATGAACTTTGATATGAACCCTTATGATATGAATATGCTTTGATGATCCGATACCCGAGCCAAAATATGTTCCTAGTCAGGAAGGTAACCTGACCGTGTCATTGATGCACCAATGGCATGACTTTAGTGTGGTTAAGTGATGTTCCACACCGTCCCCATTATGATATGATTATGAGCTCACTATATGTATATGATTTGGCCATTATGTTCCAGGGGGCATATGGATGCATCCTAGATATGATATGTTTTGAGGGATTTGATCTGATTGGAGATTTATATGGTGAATGATGTCGGGTGCAATCCGCGTCTTCACATTTCTGGGAGCTAGCTACTCCATTTGTTACTGAGGTCTCCCCTCCTATGATATATGGTATTCCGAGGTCACCCCTCTGAATACAATGGTTACTTATGATATGATATGATATGATATGTTCTGGGCTCGTGGTAGATTTCTGACAACCCTTACACCTTTGATATGCTATATTGTACCTTTTGTATTCCCCAGCGCTATATGCTATGTTAATTGTTCATTACTCAGTACCTTTATATGACTCACTCTACTACCAAGATATATATATGTCATTGCTTTGATCTGTCACACTCTCATTCCGTTACTTCAGACTATCGTTCCATTCACGTACTGGGTTATTATATGTTAATTAGATTTGATTATGATATTCATGTTTTATGCGACTACTGATTTCCCTGCTATGAAATGATTTATATACGGTTATCTCTGATTTTTGTTGTGTCAGATGATATGTGATCTTACTGTTATGTGACCCTCGATTTGTGCTTTCATCATGTGTGTCGATAGTTCCTGCGGTTTATTATGTGTGCTTTGTTAAATATCTCGTGGACTATGATTATCCGATAGTATCCTTATCTGCTTGTTGTTGACCTGTCATATTTGCATTTCGGTTTATGCTACGGTTTGATTGGGTAAATGGGTCATCTTGTGAAATCTGGCTTGTTAATTTGTTTAGTTGCCCTGCTATGTTTTTAATTCATTTTTTTATATCGTTTATATTGTATTCTTACTTATTACGTATGACTGCCATGTGTTGACTGTTGTTAGTACTTCCGATGTTATGATACTGGTTATGTTGTCAACTAAGGGTTTTGACCTGTGTGAATTGCCATGCTCACTTATTAATTAATTGCTTCCGCTTTTCTGTAGATATCTGTTTGGCTTGTATGCCTTCTAATTTCCTGAATTGATTGTATGACATATGTGTTGTGTGGATGCTACGCCTGCTATGCTTGCTTATGTTTCAGTTCTTGTATGTCTGGTTTGTATGTGCTTGTTTATATGTCGTCGATGCTTTGCTTTGTTTCGTTCTCCTTATTATCTTTGCGTATTGGATATACGTATAATTATGTTCTAGGGATCCTCATTGACTCATTGTTCTCATTTAGTTTCATTGCTATTAGTTTCATTATGTCATTTGTATCTCTGATTTCGTTTAGCTTTCGTTCTGTTATATACATTCCTTTGGGCTTTTTAAGCTCGGCCATTTTCTTTCTCTTGGCGAGGTTTTAGGTTGGAAGATGGGCTTTGATGAAATTTGAGAGTTGGATTATACAGAGTGGACCAACCCTAGTTAACTTTCTAGTTGGACTTATTTTGGCGGGCTATTGTTTTGAAATTTTGGTTTATTTTAGACATTTGGATTTTTAAATTTTCTTGTAAATCTTTTTGTTTAAATGACTTGGTATGTTATTCTTTAAGACTTCCGGCAGAAAATTTTATAA
>OU343220.1:126979364-127046542 GCA_910596185.1 Chrysanthemum makinoi
TACAGATTGGTATCAGAGCTCAAGTTATAGAGAACTGTATACTTTATCAAAAACCTAGACTATAATTACTTTTTAAAAATTGATCCCAGGAACGATACATTCCTTCTTGCCAAGCTGAAGCCTCTAGTATTGATATGATAAGTTAATAATTGGTTGATATGAGATTGGAAACTTTGGGAAACTATGATGGGATTTATGCGGTATTTGTTTTGAATATATGTTTCGAGTAATGCGGTAATTGTTATCACTTTTTGGGAAAATTTTTATGACCTTTTTGATTTTGGAGAAAATGTTTATGATATAGCTTTACACTGCGTGTTTACTAATTTGATACACTCATAACTATCCACTATTACGCCTGTCACAGCACCATGCCTTCTCCCTATCAATCTTTAAACACTTACACTGTTTTGTGGTAACATTCTTGTATGCTTCCTTACCTTCACTATCCCCCTCCATGTAGCCTCACCATTAACTCTGAGATTGGACATTCATCATATCCTTCCAAAATTCCTATTCTAGCGTCATCTGGAAACCCGCCTTGAAACCATTACGCTTGGGACATATTCTTAGTATTTCCCACTCCTCCGTTTGTATTCCGAATGAACACATGGTCTGATAGACATAGAAGTTACCGTGAGAGATAGTACACCAAGGACGCGATTAGTTATGGATTTTGTTTTCTGTAAAATGAGAAGTTCTAAGTTAGAGACTTTAGTTCTTTATCATCTACTGTTATCCTCTATCACTATCAATCACCGTTTCTATCTACCGTTGTCAAAATATTTAGGATCTTGTAACGACACTAAATGATTATGGTGAATTGTAACCCTCACATTCACGTTTTTTGTGTTATTATCGTCATCACCTATAGTGATTAGTTATCATTTATGTGTGGAATTGCAGGGATCTTGTACTGAATCTTGAAATTTTGGTGAATCCGAATACTTCTTTATTATGCGGAGCTAGAACCCCTTATCATTGTTTGGAATAGTATTCCTGTTATTTTGGTTGGTAATCATTCCGTATTCTATTTGAAATACTCAAATTCTTGTGTGACGTTATTCCGGTATCCGAAAATCTTATCGTTTGTTGATGTCTGTGAGACAGATCAATGAATCCGAAAAAAAACCTAGTCAAGACCACGCGGACACGATCTGCTGCTATTGTTAACACAAATCGTCGGTAGTCGCCTCTAGTCACCTCAACCGAACCATTAACAACCAGACTCTCAAACAACCATGTCCCACCAAAGGATGCTACGGTGAATCAAGCCCTGACTGATCAGTTAGTAGCCCAATGAGTGGCCGAGATACTAGCTGATTCGAATACTTAAACAACTATGCTAAACTTCCAGACCCAAAAATAGTACCCGTAATTCATTGCGAAATTTTATGAATGAATTAACTTAAGGTCCTTCCAAAGATTATTTTGCTTTAAGTGTAAGTTGTTTTAAATTATAAAACAGGTATGTTTTGTGTAAATAAATGGGATTATGAGAAAATACCGATGATTACCAATCGACTCGTCTTATTTGATATGTTTATCTTTCTTATCTCTTTGACTCCTCTCCGTCATCTCTTCTTGACTCAAGTTCTCGTCAACACTCTCCGCGTCAAGTCTGTTTTTTTGTTTCCTTTTGGCGTGTGTACTCTTAAGTCCGTGTTTTCCTACCGTTACAGGAATGATGATACCAAACTCTTATAAAAGGGCTAAAACGAGGTTATTTGGGAAATGAAAATGAATTATTTTTGGAAATAGGATTTTTTTTTATTTTTGGGAATGGAAATGATTAACTTTTTAAAACTTTTTCGCATTTGATTTCCTTTATAAGATCTATTTTGAGATAAGTCTTGATATTTTCACGTCGTAACCGAGTCCGTTGTGCCGTAACATTGTTTAGCTAGTCGTGTTGCTATATTCTTGATATTGTTGTGATATTTCATTGTCGTGGCTAAGGTGAGTTCATAGCCCCACTTTTTACTCATATTACTTTTTTACTAAAATTTTAGGATGAGAAACATGCAAAACATTTCATGGACCTGTAACTGCATTTATGTTTTTATCAAACTATTACGTAGAATGAGCCTAAGTCATAGAATCCCTTTCATGCCCATTTTCATGAACTATCAATTCCTACGAGGAAGCACGAATGCTATAAATAGAT
This sequence comes from Chrysanthemum makinoi, assembly GCA_910596185.1. Taxonomy (NCBI): domain Eukaryota; kingdom Viridiplantae; phylum Streptophyta; class Magnoliopsida; order Asterales; family Asteraceae; genus Chrysanthemum; species Chrysanthemum makinoi. The sequence continues at coordinate 126,981,532 of OU343220.1, forward strand.
CTGTTGGGGGTGACTCCCCCCGTTCGATTTGGCCAGGATGACCAAACGCGAGCGTATAACATGTCGAAATGCCAGTGTCATGGGATTAACACTTACAAGGGCCTTTATGTAACGTGCTTCAAGAGCATACACAATAGTCAATCTTCGGTTGCATGAACTTAGGGCTGCATAATAGACATTACTTTTGTGTGAACACTATAATTGTTTAAGGTCCATCTCATTGCTTTATATTCAAACCTATGAACTCACTAGCGTTAGCTGACCTTTTAGCATGTTTTCTCAAGTAATTGACTGTTGGATATTGGATGACTATTTGATTGGAGGCTTGGAAAGCGGCATGGTTCATGCATCAATTGACTCTGATAATTTATTTGGAACCTATCTTCATGATTTCTTTTGGGACTTATTTCAGTATTTTTGAATAAATGCAAACGTTGAGGTTTGGATTTTGAAATGTTTATGTAAAACTGATATGTTATTCCGTTATCTTATGCATGTGTTGTGTACCTATCCTTTAGTACCTCAATGCTTGTTTTTTTTTCTTTCGAACCAGATTTAGGGGTGTTACAGATTGGTATAAGAGCTCAAGTTATAGAGAATGGGTACTTATCAAAACCTAGACTATAACTACTTTTTAAAATTGATCCAGGAACGATACATTCCTTCTTGCCAAGCTGAAGCCTCTAGTATTGATATGATAAGTTAATAATTGGTTGATATGAGATTGAAACTTTTGGGAAACTATGATGGGATTTATGCGGTATTTGTTTTGAATATATGTTTAGAATAATGCGGTAATTGTTATCACTTTTTTGGGAAAATTTTATGACATTTTGGATTTTGGAGAAAATGTTTATGATATAGCTTTACACAGCGTGTTTATTTATTTGATACACTTATAACTATCCACTACTATGCTTGTCACTGCACCATGCCTTCTCCCTATCAATCTTTAAACACTTGCACTGTTTTGTGGTAACATTCTTTTATGCTTCCTTACATTCACTATCCCCATCCATGTAGCCTCACCATTAACTCTGAGATTGGACATTCATCATATCCTTCCAAAATTCCTATTCTAGCGTCATCTGGAAACCCGCCTTGAAACCATAACGCTTGGGACATATTCTTAGTATTTCCCACTCCTCCGTTTGTATTCCGAATGAGCACATGGTCTGATAGACCTAGAAGTTACCGTGAGAGCTAGTACACCAAGGACGCAATTGGTTAAGGATTTTGTTTGCTGTAAATTGAGAAGTTCTAAGTTAGAGATTTTAGTTCTTTATCATCTACCGTTATCCTCTATCACTATCAATCACCATTTCTATCTACCGTTGACAAAATATTTAGGATCTTGTATCGACACTAAATGATTATGGTGAATTGGAACCCTCACATTCGCGTTTGTTGTGTTATTATCGTCATCACCTATAGTGATTAGTTATAATTTATGTGTGGAATTGCAGGGATCTTGTACTGAATCTTGACATTTTGGTGAATCCGAATACTTCGTTATTATTCAAAGTCCTAGGGTGTTCTTCTACTTCAGCATTTTATTGTTCTTTTCTTACGTTGCAACTTCCTATTCTTCCTTGTATTGCTCATAGGCTGCGAAGTGCAGGCGTTGGGAAAAGAGGCAACTATTTCTGTTTCAGTAGAGGGAAGCACATTAGTTTCTTGTGATTTGTCATTAGATGTTCTAGAGTCATTTTGAATATGTGTAGATGCTGATACTACAGTGTTACTATTCCTATCTTGCTTATGTTTCACCAACTCTGCTTTAAGATCATGAATAGTGTGTAACAAATTAAGATTTTCAGTACGAGTGAGACCATCTCGTCGTAAGACATATTTCATGTATGCAAGATGATCATCAAGGTCTTTTGACGCTTTAGCACGAGTCTTTTTAGTGAATCAATATGACACTATGTGCATTTTTAATTTTTGAAAGTTCTTGTTCATATTTTGAGATTTGATACTTCAAAGACACATTTTCATCAACCAATTGCTCAATTTTTGGAGTAAGATCTTTTGTATGCAACTGGTGGAGTTTGTTTTGCCAAGGGAGTTCACGAGTATGCCAATATTTTTGACACAATTGAAGACGACATTTTGCATTTGAAAGCTCGTTTGTCACTCGTTCATTTTCAACTTTTAAAGACTTGATTTGTGACACAAAATCAGTATTCTCAACATTTGCAACAAAATCAACAGAATCAGCAGAGATATAATTAGATGCATATTCTACAGAATATAATAACACCACATTACGGATATCAGCACAGATAACATCTTCCAAGGGTCGATCAACATCTTTTCGTAACATTTTCTTTTTATGTTTTGTATTTAAAATAGATGTTTCTGTTTTCTCGAAAACTATTTTCATCAGTCTAAGTTCCTTATGAAAGTTCCTTTCCCAATACAATGCACAATTTTTCAAAATTTTAACATGGGGTAAAATTCTTTTCTGAAAAATATCTCTTTGTTCTCGCGCCTGAGGTGATTAAAAATGTTCAACTTTATTTCGAATGAAATTTAATCTCACGTTCTAAAATTTTGATGTCAGAAGTGAAAATGTCAAAATATCTAAGAATTTGACGATTTTCGGGTATTGATTTTACTTCACTGACTGAAGGTAAAGGACCATTAGTTTGTGAAGAATTGGATTGGGGACCAACATTCGAAGACTCAGAAATAGGTGTGATAACCCAAGGTGTGTTAGAAGTATCCATTTGTTCAACAAAAGTGACGGCTTTTGAATAGTTAAATGGTTTGTTGTAAACAACATTTTCTAATTTTGATCGACTCTCGTCTTCTGCATCTAATTCTTCTTGACGATTATATTCAACAACACTCATAATGGAATCATCAATTCTATGTTCTTCACTGTAAACTTCAGGATTTGGTTTGAATGCTCTATTTGAAAACTTAGGTTTGTAATCAGCAAGATTCGGTCCATATCCATTTGGATTTGGTTTGAAAGTAAACTTTTGAATCGTTGTGATTGATTCACCATGTTTATAACAACAGTTCGAACTCTTTTGATTTTGTTTTGTAAGTCGACAATTTTCTCAAGATAGGCATCTATTCGTTTCGTTGAATGCTTTTTGTATGCAGAGAACTGTTTTTGACAAGTTAACAACTCATCCTTGGCTTTTGATTTTCCAAAGTAATAGCGTTAATTTGTTTTTTATGATCATGTTTCAGTTGTTCTATTTGAGACAACAAAGCATTCTTGGATGCGACTAGATCACATATCTTTCTGATGCAGGTTTTACTGACCAGGTCTTAATATTTATAGTGTCTCTCTATACCTATGGTCTACCCTAATGCACTAACGGGCAGTGTACCCGGTCGTGTGTAGTGTAGTAAATGGTAAAGCCGAGGTCGTCCCAAGAGCTATGTGTGTCGGATTTTTACTAAGTCTAATTGTCCACAAATATAATGGTTTGATAGGGTTTTAATTAATTAAACTACTAATGCAGAATATAAAAGCAAATAAATGGTAGAAGGGAAATCAATAGAGGAATAGTGGTGCTAACCTAGTTAAGCCTCCTAACTAGTTATGTCTTCGTCTACCTACTTCCAATTACTTCAGGTGGGGTCAAATTCGAGAGGACAGCATTTGGTCAATTCGCCTAACCTATCGCAAAGATGCCACCACAGGAGAAATCAGGCGCACCGTCATAAGTCCTGTTGTTCCTGGTCCCCTAAGCCGAGTCATTAAGTACCGCTACATGCTAGATTCTAAATAGTGAGTGCCCGGCCGTTAGGAACTTAGACACTACACCCCCCTATTCTTAAGTTCATCCAAACGATAGGTGATCAGTTGGTCAAATCGCACAAGTAGAAAGGGTCATCAGTTGGTCATATCTTACCCTTCCCGTCTTAGTTAGCTCACCTAGGGTCAGTTGGTCATATCTCCTAGGCAATTGGCCTCTATCGCCATTCAAAACTACCGAACGAGGGGTTACTACTAAAGAACTATGCATGCATACACTTAGAAATAATTGTACGGAAGTAAAGGTAAACGCAAACAAAACAATTAATGAATCATAACTAGGCTAGCACCAAAGGGTGTTTAGCCGCTCATATTAATCATGCACATCAATTCAATATTCAAAGGTACGAAATACATGAATTGAAAGTAAAAGAAATAATAAACGCTAAAGCTTATCGTAATGGTGTGACTTCTCCCTTGGAAACAGCTCCGTATGCTTCCCTAGACCTCCCTTGAGCTTTTTCCTACGTTCTCAGAGTGTTGTGTGTTGAATGGGATGCTTTGAAATGCTGGAATTCGTTGGGTATTTATAGGCCAGGTCTGGGTTACGGCGTAACCAATAGATGTGTTACGCCGTAACCTTCTATTTCTCTGTAAATGCACTAGATCTGCTAGTTACGGCGTAATCTTATAAGTGGTTACGCTGTAGTCTTCAATAAACTCGGTTATGTCGTAAGTGATGCAGTAGTTACGGCGTAAGTATCAGCGGCGTGGAACCTCTTTTGACCTAATGGAGTTACGTTCTCTTTGGCGGAGTTATGCCGTAACCTCTTGATAAGTTGGACTTCTGGGTCACGCAATAGTTACGGCGTAATGTGAGAGATGAGTTACACCGTAACTTCTTCAAAATAAGCATACTGTGATAAATCTTTAGTAACTTTTCCATTTCCGCGTCTCTTTAGCTCCAATGCTCGTAATTTACCTGAAAGTGTAAAACAATGGAAAACAAGCGTAAATCCATATAAATGATATAAATAACGAGCATTAACGGGGGAAATTGACACTTAATATTCAGGACTATTTGATGTTATCAAATATCCCCCCACTTGAACTCTACTTGCCCTCAAGTAGACCTTATTAGATAGATTCCTAAAAAGATATCTCCCAAAACCTGGAAAATATGAGTTTACAAATCCCTTATGCTAGAATAAAACAAAGCCGAACACCTCACGAAAGGGGAACAAACACTCAAATCTCTCAACTATTCTAAGTGCGATTTCGGGGTGATCACTCAATCGCATAGTCATAGCATGTGTTCTATCATAAGCTTGGCGGTTACACAAATCTCCACCACTAGAGTTAAGGGCTAAACAATTCTCGAAGGCAATATGGGTAGACACGACAAAGGTTAATGGGTGACTCGTCATTACTAACATGTCACGGCGAAGTGGAAAAAATCAATGATACATGACCAAATCCATGGCCAAGACACCAAAGATTGCTCGCTGCATCACCTAAACACGCTTCATGACTAAAGGGTAGGATAAGACATGGGATATATAATTGATGTAAAATGAAAAACAAGCAGGTAGTCTAAATCTATAACCAAGTCATCACCACTTACCGCCACCCCAAAGTTCAAGCTTAGAAGTCTAGAGACCCGATCATGAAATGCAAGGTAGATGTGTCATTAGAGGACGTCGTGATGGGCACACTACCTTTTCTTCTTCAGTTGGTATAACTCCAACTCCAATCTTCCAATGTGACCAAGGTGGCCTCCTCGATACTAAACAATAAAGCTCATACTATAGTGCTTATAACATCGCACTTTACAAAATCATAACTTAATAAACTTTTTTTTTCGATTTTTTTTTAACATAACATGATAACATAACATCCCCCCACTTGAGATGAACAATGGGAATTCGGGGGGTCTTCAATGATCTTCATAATTGTTGTCGATGAAAGCGTGATTTCCAAACCTTTCCACTCGAACCTTGAACTTAGGCAAATGATGACTTCCCAATTACAAATAAAGACTACATGGTAGGCTAAGGTGTAAGGGTGTAACGAAACAATATATTGGGGTGACAAAATGAAAGGAATGGCTCAAAAGGGTATATCTAGGGGTATCTTGCACTAAAGGGGAGTGCAACAAAAGGGTTTCACATGGGGGTCGAAAAGTCAAGGTGACTAATCGATAGACTCACAATGGTAGGCTGTTTGGGTGATAATCCTATAATATTGCCTTCTAAAACTGAAAAGTCCAAATACATTGAGCTAACTCAACATACCTCGTCTATGGTCTCGAAATGATGCAGAGGCCAAGTTCTAAAGTTTACAAGCTACCGGCACACTCATAATTTGGTGGATTTGGGGTACAATGTTAGAAACGGATAAGGCTAATCTCACCATGTAATAACAAGGGTTGTATGTGCTCGGCTAAGGTATAATCTAGTTAGGTTCGGAAAAACATGTCAAAATTTTAAAAATGGCATAATTTTTCAAAATAAACTAGAAAAATGAGGGCAAAATAAAGTTCAAGAGATAATTCTAATCCCGTCCCCCCACTTGAATTGTACAAAGTCCCTTTTGTACTAGGCATTTAAAATAAGAGAAAACTACCAAAAGAGGCCAATTTTTCAAGGTTAGTCCATTTTTAAGACTTTTTTTCACCTCTTTCCTAAAAGAGCCATGCTCAACTGCTCAATGCTCAACTGCCACCTGCTCAACTGCTCAAGTACAAAAAGAATGACACGTGTCAAAATTTGGGTGGAGTCGAGCAGTTGAGCAGTCAAAGTCGAGTAGTTGAGCAGTCAAGTCGAGCAGTTGAGCAGTCAAAAGGAATGACACGTGTCATAAAAATAATGGAGCTTTTGTACTTGAGCAGTTGAGCAGGTGGGCAGTTGAGCATTGAGCAGTTGAGCATGGCTCTTTTGGGAAAGAGGTGAAAAAAAGTCTTAAAAATGGACTAACCTTGGAAAATTGGCCTCTTTTGGTAATTTTCTCTTAAAATAAAGGTGAAGAGAAAAGAAGAATTAGAGCGAGAACTTCCCTTGGATTTGCTCCAAAAAGAAGAAGGCCCACGAGAAAGGATCATGCCTTCGTTTAAGCGTCATGAACAAACTTCAATCCCTAAAATCACAATACTGACAAGCATAATTCTAAAAATTAAAAAAAAAATGAAAAACAAACCTAACTCACTTTCGTAGGAATCACGGTTGCTTTTAGCGAATGCAACAAGCCTTTTAAACCACTTAGTGTCCCAAGTGGATGAGTGAAGTCTCGTGAGGGTTTACAGGGAACACACCCACAAAGTTCATTTAAAAACTAATACAAGGTTACTTTGTTTTAAAATGAAAGAATTAAAGCAGAGGAGAGTTACGTCGTAACTCCTATGAGAGAGTTACGCCGGAACTGGCAAAACCTGGTATGAGCTGTGGAGCGAATAGTTGCGGCGTAACACTGAGATGGTATTACGCCGTAATTGGTAATGCGTCAAGAATTCTGCTGCTAAAATGTTTGTTACGGCGTAATCACCAAGATGAGTTACGCCGTACTCTGTTCAGATCACACTGCAGCAGTAATTACTTCATTGTCTCCTACAAAAATGGTTAGAAAACACAAAACCCAACAGAAAGGAAATAAAAACAAAAGAAAGGGATAATTCGGGTTGTCTCCCGAAAGAGCACTTTTCTTTATTAATGAGTCTTTAAGTTTGACTTAGAGCCGTGGGGCTCCTATGGGGGTCTTTGAACATCCCCGACTTCATCCACGTCATTCATTAAGTTGTGCCTAACCCATCCGAAATTTGTTGCAGTGCGCAGGTATTCTTTGGTTTCAATTTTTCGTATCTTGCAAAATTTTTCTTCAGGCCCCAAATGGTATTGCGTAAACTCAAATTTTTTCTGCTATAATAGGAGGTGGCCTCTTAAATGGGATGCCAAGAAGCTTGCATCTTCGTTTCTCGTGTATCTCATCATCTGGGTCGATGAAACCGTCTTTGCCTTGCAACTCGAGATAATCGAAATCATTGTCGGAATCGGTATCTTCAAGTTGGTAGAGAATATGTCTGCATTTTTCATTGTTTCCTGAGTCTTTGGTGTCATCTTCTGGTTTTTCATCAGGAGTTTCGTTGTTGGGTTGATTTTTACTCATACAACCTTCCAAGATTTTCTTTTTGGTTAACGTGTCAATTTTTCCGTATTTGATTTTGATCTAATCATCGAATCCGAGATCATCTGGCCAAGGAAGTTCTGTTCTTTCCAGAATTGTTAGTCGAGTCCAAAGAATTCGTCTTCCCCAGCTCTCCGATCTGGCTTCCTCCATCACATTCATACTCAAAAGGGTTGCAGGAGGCCCAAACGTTTCCATTGCTGGTTTTAATCTGTTCGCACTAATGATTCCTAACTCCTTCGTCATAGTCATCTTCAGAAGGAATATCATCGAGGGGCTTAATGGTTTTCTTCGAAGAATGTGTTTCTCATATTGCAGTTCCAGATTTCTGAACAGAGTTGAATTAATTATCGCGTCCCCGAACCTTATTGAATACCAATCACTGAATGATAGATTTCCAAAATCAACGTCGTGTCTCCCAGACTCGTGTGGGCATATCCAAACTTCGTTCTTCACATTACCTCTTCCGTTGCAATAATCACGAAAAGCATTGCACGTTGGCCAAGCGTTAGTAATCTCATCTTCCATGATGAGTAAGGGTTTGCATTAATGCTTGATGGGTGGCCCTTCCACTTCGTTAATTGAGAACTTGGCTAACCTTTCTTCGTCATTCAGTGTAGTCCATCTGTATCTGTCATCTTTTATCCTTTCCTTATCAACACCACCATCGCAGGTTTTTCGAGGATTACATGAGGCCCACAAACTGTAGCATTCTCCATCATCAATTGCAATACTCTTACACCAATGACTCCTTCTTTTGGGGTTGTTTTCCTTGGCGTCCGTGTCTTTGCTTGAATTTGGGTTACGCCATAATTCTGGAGTGTGATTAATGCATAACTCACTTTCGCCATCGGTATCCGACTCATCAGAGCACTTGTTGTTGTCAGAGAACACAGCCTTACATATAGTGGAGTTGCTCTTTTGTTCTTCGTTTCTTCTTTGAACCTCGTCGCCAAGCTTTCCAATTAGAGTTTCCAAGTTCTTAAGTGATGTTTCGGTGACGCGAGGCTTTTGTTGTGTTATCTTGGAAATTCTTAAGCCATTCTTCTTGCTCCTTTTGCCTCTTGGTAGTGTCCACAAGGTACTTGTTGATAATCCCTTCCAGGTTAGCTCTTCTCTCATTACGCTCATAATATGGTGGGGTCCTCCACGAAACCCATTACGATTATCCCCGTAGAAAGGCCTATTTTCCCCGTATTTAGCTTCCTCGATCGTATCTTCCTTAAGACAGTTTTTAGTCAAATGTCCCCCACCACAGTTTTCGCAGCCGACTTGGATGGCATTAACAGTTTCTTTGATTTCACCTATCTCTACCGAGATTTTCAAGTTTACTAGCTATCGCTTGCAATTCCGTCGAAACTTCCGCCTTGGTTTCTTTTACTTCCACCGTCGTGCCATTTTTGAGAATGGTCCGCCATTTTTTGAATAGCTTCAATTGCAGTATAGAGTCATATTTGGGATAGGTCCTTGATAGTCCAGCATTTGTCTCTTAGTTACATTTATTCCTTTGTAGAAAATATTGACCTTCTGCTGGTTATTTAGATCATTGGTAGGACACTTATAAATAAGATCGTTGTATATGTCCCAAGCTTGATACAAGTTTCGTCACTTCTTGTTTGAAATTATGGATCTCCAAGAGTTGATTAGAAATCTTTGATGGCGAGCAATATCTTTGAATAAAGTGTTTCTTTAGTAGCGCCCAAGTATTAACCGCCCCTGGGGCAATCTTTCGATCCATCTTCTGGCCTGCTCCACGTGAGAGTCATTGGAAAACCACGAGCTAACAGCATCATGAGACACGCCCGGAATGTTGAAAAGGATAGCGATGTATAGGACATTTTCAACGTGCTCATATGCGTCTTCGTCCCTGTTTCCAGAAAAAGGGTTAGCGCGAAGCTCCCTCATAAATTGGTCTTTAATCTTGAAATGAACATCCGGCCCGATTGCCGGTCTTACGAGACCCGGCCCTTGATAGCTCTAGTCAACGTGATGAGTGTGTAAATACTCATCATTTTTAGTCAAATCTGAACTGCAAAACGCTTTAAAAATGCTCAGAAATGCATCAAAATACTGAAAATATTCCAAAATTGCATTTTATATGTTTCAGATGCAAAATGTTTAAAATCAGATGAAAAATGAGCTAAGTTTGCATAATTGGCAGTTCCAGTCCCCCAAGTTTCAAAAATTATCAAAAATAGTCCCTGAGCCTTAATTTCAAAAGAAAAATCACCAAAGGTCCTTTTAAAATCATAAGTTGTCAAAATTAGTCCTTTGGTGAAAAATGTCAAAAGTTTTGAGAAATTACAAAATTGGTCCTTCAAGTTTGAAATTTGGCAAAAATGGCCCCTGGAAATTTGAAAATGGCAAGTTTGGTCCTTGTACTTTTTGAGATTGTCACTTTCAGCCCTTGGATCAACTTTGAGATATTGGCAGTTATGGTCCTTGTATTTTCAGAATTTGCAACATTGGTCCCTATGTTATTAAACCCCTTTAATACCATTTTTGACTTGTCAATACCCAAGTGACCCCTGCCACAACCAACTTTGGACCCTTACCCTTTTGACCCCCGCCTTTTGATATTACTCTGGTCAAATGATGAAAACCCATAAAAGTCTTCCCTCCAAGCTGCTTCTCTCAAACAAGCCGCACACTCCACCCCTCCTCACCTTATCCCTTCCCATGTTCCCCCTCCAAACACTACATCCAAGAATCAATAATTACCTCCCCTTACCCACACTCAATCTCACACACTGTCAAAATATCCATTTCCCGCCAAAATGGATTCAATGGCTAAGATCAAATTTCTTCATCTAAAGGTTGAGATTAATCTTTGGGAAACAATCAGGAAGTGAGAAAACCAAGCCGAGCTATAAAGAGGAGGAAAAGAAGCTTGAAAGGGGAGTAGTTAGTTTTTATAAATTTTACTTATGTCGTTTTTTAGATTATTGTCTTAGTTTAAATGAAAATGGTGTAATTTCAGTTTCCATGTATCACTTTCAAGTTAACAAATCATTGTATTAAGCTTTTGAGTTTTCAATCCAAGTTTTAGATAAATTCCATGTTTCTTGCTACTGTTGCAAATTTCATTCTCAATTTCTTATGTTTAAGCTTTCAGTAGCTTGTATTTGATCTCAAACAAGTTTGTATAAGCTTATGATAGCTTTGTATAAGCTTACATTCAAAGTTTAAGTCATTTTGTTACATGGTCAACAGAAGTCAACTGGGGCTCAAATTGGAATGGAAGCTGATAATGGGTGTTGAGAGGTTTATTTGGGTTGGATTTAGTTAGGTTAGAGTAGTGTTAATTTGGTTTTAGCCTGCAAGCAGTTGGATACATGTGAGTCAGATTTTTCACTTTTCATTTTCTAGTCAATCTGCATAGTATGCTTGTATCTGAATCTGTGTTTAAATTTAGTTCCTACTTGTTTCTTTAGTGTTAATTAGGGTATTTAAACTTAGTGTGATCAAGAATTCATGTTGGTGCAGACAAATTGTTGAGTTTTTAGTTTATATCAGTTAGTATAGGCATGTTTGGATTTGGTTCTTAAACTGTGTTCAAGGCTTGTTCAATGGGTAATGATTGTGGTGTTATATTTTCTTAGTTCTAAATAACTCATGTCTGTCTTACTTTTGTGCTTATAACTACCAAAAGTCAAAATCCATCTCATTGGTCCTTAACAGGTTCCTTTGTTGGAATTTTTGCAAAGCAAAAACTTGTTTTGTGTCTTAAATTCATAGAACTAGCTTCCCTTAAGTTTATTTCATCATAATATTTCATTTCAGGTCTTTAAATCTAGATCAAACTTCAAATAAGCCAACTTTTCAGTTTTGCTTAAAAAGTCAAATTGCATGAATCTCAGTTTTGGCCATAATAGGTGGATTTTTCATGCATTCATTTCTGGGTCATTTCAAGTGAAAATTGATGTTTTAAAATCTCATGCTGGTCTATTTTCTTATGTCTATTTTAGTACATCTTTGTGAATTTTCTAAAAGCCCCAAAAAGGCTTGTGAATATGTTGTCAAGCCTGCCCTGCTGCGGGCGAGAACTGAGCCTGCACAGGGGTTATGCGAGGTTTTTTTGCAGAGGGTGCATTAGGCTCATTTGAGCTTCTCTAGGTCTCAACTTGGGGTTTTACATAGCCACCCAGGTCTATTCTAGGTTCTAGTTGTTGCATTCCGTTTCCGGCTTATTCTTGTGCTTATTTCCTTGCTCAAAGTAGACCCCCTTAATCGTTTTTAGCAAAAACTCAAATAAGCCAAATCTTTGTGTCTTGCAATTCTATGGGTTAGGCCTGTTAAACCTTGTTGCATTTTGGTTGTTTTAGCTTATTCTTGCTTACGCAAACAATTGGTGCCTTTTGGTGTGCATTTGGCTTATTCAAGTGCTTATTTATAAGCACTTGGCACTTCAGTTTCTATTTCCTCCAAACAAGCATCTGTTTTTCCATTTTTCCTAGCTTCCTAATATTATTTTAGAGTTTTCCTGAAATTTTCAGATTTTTCTAAGTTGATTTGCTATTTTTCTTAATTTAAATTAGTTTTTAAGCATTTTTAAATAGCATTTAATACAAAAAATTAAGAAAAGGTTCAAAAAAAAAATTTTTTCATTTTTCTTAAGTTAAGATAAATATAAAAAGCCAAAAAAATATTTTTCCATATTTTTCTTAGTTATTTTTAATTTTTTGTATTTTTAAGTAATTTAAGTAATTTTAAATAGTTTAAAATTCCTAGAAAATAGAAAATATTCAGAAAAATACAAAAATAGTTTTGAAAATTCTATTTTGATATTTTAGATTTTTCTAAGTCTTAATTTTATTTTTCTAGCTTTATTTCCTAATTTCTTGTATTTTAGGTAATTATTTAATAGTTAAAAATAGTTTTTAATTAATAATAATTAATTAATTAGTCATAAAAATAATTTTATTTTTCTATAAATTTTATTTTATCATTAGGATTGTAAAAATGTATTTTTCATATTTTTAGGATTTATATTGTATAAGTTTCACTTTTTATTTTGTACGTTTACGTAGTTTTATTTAAACGTAAGTTTTAAGTTTTAAGTTTTAACCGTTCATCGATTTTAAAAATAGTGATAGCGTTTATTTAATAGTTTTTATTTTTTTTAATTTCCTTTAATTTGCATTTTAACGCTTGTAGTTTATGTCCTTTTTCTGTAGTTATAATAATCACAAATCCCTTTTTCTGTTCAAATCTCTCGATCACTATACGTTTGGTGATCCATTGCATAGCTCGCTGGGACATAACGACCCGGGGAAACACTATACTCCCAGATCTTCATTGCATTCGTGCTTAGGCAGTTTTAAAGGCGGTTACGGTCTGCCATTCACAAGTGGCAGACTTGAGTGATTTAGCTTGACGTTTGTACGCATCAAATTTTTGGCGGCTGCATTCCGGGGAGCTGTGCTGATTATCTTACGTTTAGCAGATTAGTAATTTGGATATTCACTCTTTGTTCATACCATCCATCTGTATATGTTTATATTTTCTTATCCAAAAATACAAAAACACTCTTCTCATTCCTCTTATCTATATGATTCTATTTCTCTTACCCCCTCGTACCGTTTGATTCTATCTCTTTAATCCTCTATATGTTTAATTCTTATGTCGACAACCGTCAACATCATCGTCACAAATGTGTGTGAGCGGTGTGGAGGGCCTAGTTCAAGCGAATTTTGCAATTCGTGCGAATTATCCATCAAAAATTCTTTTCAAAGTTATATCGACCACCCGCCACACGAAATACATTCTAATCTTGACAAACCATTTCAAAGCGTCGAGCTACCCCAAGCACCCACCGAGGATTACGAGGACACTTTCTTTGAAAATAGAGCCCGTAATCTAATCGAACAAATTCAAGCCGATGAAAAAAGGTCGAGAATTAGAATTGATTACGATGAACCCGTTCAAACATCGGTGACTAGCAAGAATGACTTGCCTAATCTTCACGTTTCTCAAGAACCAAAACCGGAGACCATAACGGAAGTGGTGAAAATTGCTAGCTCTCAGAGCACACCACTTGTCCCACCTCCGATTTTTCGAATGTTCTTGAGACTTGATAGTCATTCGGATCACCATGTTGGTTTTGTTGATTCTTTGAATAAATCGATTCCTCTTCATAACTCTCAAATGCAATCGTTTATTCCTTGTGTCGGTTGTGGTGAGCTTCTTTTTGGTTCACCACTGTCGTTGAATGTACTTGTGTACAATGTGGTAATGATATTCATAACGGAGTTGTTTGTTTTGTGGTTCGAGGAATTCATTTGATTATGATCCTAATCCGAACTCATTTAACGAACCCTCAAACTTTTCCAATTACCCACCACAGCCCGACTTATCTTCATATAATCAACATTCTTTTTGTGAATATTGTGGAGGTCCTCACCAAGGATTTGAGTGTCAATCCGGAAACACGTTTGTCTATGAGCAGTTTTCCAGTGATGCTCAGAACTTTGGTTATAACCAACATCCATATGATTCACCATCAAACTCAACCGTTTACTGTTGTGAGTCTATGGCGGTTCACACTACAGATTCTGATTGTCAATCGGGAAACACGCTTACATGGCAGGTTCACGATAAAAATTATGACTCCGGCACATACGACTCACGGCCACATCAGTTTTCTTATTTGTGAGAATTGTGGAGGTCCTCACGATAATTTTCAATGTCAACCGTGGAATCAAAATTACTATACTTTCGGTTTTGACAATTTCCAACCTCCACAACACCATACGGTTCAAACTCCACTGAGCCGTGCTAAAGGAATTTCCCAAGATTTTGAAACCGCAATGAAAAAACTTGATGATATAATTCAAAACCTCAAGAATCAAGTGAGTGGTGAAAAAACCATGGGAGAATTGCTAGCCGAAGAACGAGAGGCTCGCAAATCTAGGGAAGAATTATTAGCCCTAGAGCATGCGGCTCTAAGGCGTTCCCAATTTCTTAAGGCAGCTCTATATGATGATGACGAGGAGGGTTTTAATCCTTTTAAGAATATTATTTCTCAACCCCCTCGGTCGTTGATATCAGCGTTGAGATTCCATCTCAAACAAGCGCTATCACACTGATATTCCCACTCACTCTCGAGCATGGGGGCGAGCATCTTGACACTGTTCCTGAAAAGGAATCGGACGAATTCATAAATTCTAGTGTTGAGAACCTTGTCCCAATCCCAAGAGAGTCACAGGGAATTCTCGAGCATTTGTGTGATATCCCTACCCCTCTTGTCTTCCCAAAAGATCATGTTGAGATGTTCTCCGATTCTAATGATGATGATTCGTTATCTTGTGGAGACATCGTTTATGTGGAAGATTTACCTTCTGAGCTTGTTAGCTTAGAAGAAGAGAATGATGAAGTTACTGAAATCAAAGATGAAGCACTTCGTGCAACATTCTTGAATGTCGGTCTTCTCATTTCTAAAATCGAGGCTTTCAAAGAGAAACCTATTTCATCTCCTATCCCCATTAAGGATAGTGACATTCCTTCCGATGATTCTATTCCGGAAATGAAAGCCTTCTGTTTTGATAATATGGGAGAGAAGATTAGTGGCAGTACCACTTTTCATTTTCATAATTCTCTCCCCGATTATGAATCATTTACATTGGAGGAGTTCACCGGTGAACCCACTCATATCAATTCTGAATATGATTCATTCACCTTCAAGGAGTTCTCAGATGAACTCACTCATATCATGACTCCGCTGGAGTATGATAAGCTTGGATGGCAAAAATCATGATCGCGGGGAAAAGTTCTCAATCATGAGAGTTTGTATTTCTATGACAAATTTTCCAACCCTCCCTCTCGAGATGCTTTCCAAACCAAAGAGCTCAACCGATAAAATCCAAACGAGTGCAATTGCACTTGATCCTGAGGAAGAAGATCTTATCATGATCGTCATCATGATTTTCCTTTTTTTCTTCACCTACCGGTGACTTCTCTCTTCTTCACTCATTCGGGAGTGAGGACACTATCTTTGACCCAGGCATTTCCATGTACCATTTGTGGTAGGGTGCTTCGTATATATCTCATCGGTGTGGAACTTTCACGTGCTTCAAATGTTTGTCCAAACATCTTGAATGAAAGTCCGATGGAGATTGTCTATTCCACTTACTTCCCCATGAACCAATGAATTCAGGGTCGAGTCAAGCTAGCGACTCGGGAATCAAAAACAGTAGCATACCATATAGGTTTTCACCCATATTTCTGACTTCTTTCTATCTTTCTACCACCCTAGTGTGGGGGGGGGGGGGGGTTGCCCCACATGTTGTGTATATCTGCAAGTTTCAAAAAAAAAAAAAAAAAAATCTTCTTTCAAAATAATGGCCGTAGTATTTCCCTTTTACGTTTTCAGTTTCGGCATAACCGCCGGTTCTTTGAATATTGAGGGCAATATTCATTTCTAAGTGTGGGGGGGAATTCTCACGAATTTTATCATATATTATCCGCCTAATTCCCCCCATTTTTGGCCAAAATTTTTTTTTGGAGTAAGTGTTCTACACTTACTCAATTGGTTATCAGTCCGCCTTGTCTAATAAACTAAAGGATTGGCTAATCCAGGAGCAAACGGCTCTTGGTAAAGATATCTCAAATCCGTTGACGGCTTGCAATTTGCCCAAAATTGTATGGTATTCGACTCACCATATCTTTAATTAGTGAAGAGTTGGCTAGCCCGCAAGGTTATGGCTTGTGGTAAAGGCAATGGAAAAACCATAATTGGTAATCAGCTCACCAAAGATAATATTGATAATTTATCTAAAGAGTTGGCTAGTCAGAAGCAAAGCGCTTACGGTAAAGACAAATCAAATCCGTTGGAAGTCGGTGGTTTGCTCAAAATCACATGGTTATCGGTGTACCATGGTTCTTACTTGAACTGAAACATTTGGCTACTCCCGAAGTAATGGCTTTTGGTAAAGAGATTCAAATCCATTAAGTTTTTCTCAAAAGATTGCTAGGGACTAGCAATAGTTTAGACGCCAAGTATTCCTCAAGAGTGAGGTCATCGATGTTAACAACTTCCATGGTACCTGAAAACTTGAAATATGATCGTGAGAAAAGTTTAAAAATGAAATGAAAGACTTAATACTAATCCTAATATAGCTCACAAGCGCGGTATATGCAAAACTTGATGGGTTTTCTTGACCGGTCTTAATATTTATAGTGTCTCGCTATACCTATGGTCTACCGTAATGCACTAATGGGCGTGTACCGGTCGTGTGTAGTGTAGTAAATGGTAAAGCCGAGGTCGTCCCAAGAGCTATGTGTGTGGGATAATTACTAAGTCTAATTGTCCTGAGAATATTAATGGTTTGATAGGGTTTTAATTAATTAAACTACTAATGTAGAATATAAAAGCAAATAAATGGTAGAAGGGAAATCAATAGAGGAATAGTGGTGCTGACCTAGTTAATCCTCTAACTAGTTATGTCTACGTCTACCTACTTCCAATTACTTCAGGTGGGGTCAAATTCGAGAGGACAGAATTTGGTCAATTCGCCCTAACCTATCAGCAAAGATGTCACCACAGGAGAAATCGAGTAGCACCGTCATAAGTCTGTTGTTCTGGTCCCCTAAGCGAGTCATTAAGTACGCTACATGCTAGATTCTAAATAGTGAGTGCCCGACCGTTAGGAACTTAGACACTACACCCCAAATTCTTAAGTTCATCCAGCGATAGGTGATCGGTTGGTCAAATCGCACAAGTAGAAAGCGCCGTCATTGGTCATATCTTACCCTTCCCATCTCGGTCCTCTCACCTAGAGTCAGGTTGGTCATATCTCCTAGGCAATTGGCCTCTATTGCCATTCAAAACTACCGAACGAGGGGTGACTACCAAAGAACTATGCATGCATACACTTAGAAATAATTGTACGGAAGTAAAGGTAAACGCAAACAAAACAATTAATGAATCATAACTAGGCTAGCACCAAAGGGTGCTTAGCCGCTCATATTAATCATGCACATCAATTCAATATTCAAAGGTAGGAAATACATGAATTGAAAGTAAAAGAAATAATAAACGCTAAAGCTTATCGTAATGGTGTGACTTCTCCCTTGGAAACAACTCCGTATGCTTCCTTAGACCTCCCTTGAGCTTTTTCCAACATTCTCAGAGTGTTGTGTGTGGAATGGGATGCTTTGAAATGCTGGAATTCGTGGGGTATTTGTAGGCAGTGCTGGTTACGGCGGTAACCAATAGATGAGTTGCACGCGTAACCTTCTATTTCTCCATAAATGCACTAGATCTTCTAGTTACGGCGTAATCTTATAAGTGGTTACGCCGTAGTCTTCAATAAACTCGGTTACGTCGTAAGTGATGCGTAGTTTACAGTAGTATCAGCGCGTGGAACCTCTTTTGACCTAATAGAGTTACGTCGTAACCTTTGGGAGGAGTTACGCCGTAACCTCTTGATAAGATGGACTTCTGAGTCACGCAATAGTTACGGAGTAATGTGAGAGATGAGTTACGCCGTAACTTCTTCAAAATAAGCATACTATGATAAATCTTTAGTAACGTTTCCATTTCCGAGTCTCTTTAGCTCCAATGCTCGTAATTTACCTGAAAGTGTAAAACAATGGAAAACAAGCGTAAATCCATATAAATGATATAAATAACGAGCATTAACGGGAGAAATTGACACTTAATATTCAGGACTATTTGATGTTATCACTGTCGTTCTTGTGATTTTTCGTTTTGTGAAGATTTAGCAAAAGCGACTTCAAAACCTTGTTGACATTTTTCTTGAGTTTTAAAAACGTTGAGTTGCCTTTTTAAGCATTCAATATCCCTGGTTAACAGTGCATTTTTGTTTTTTAATTGCTGATTAAGGGGCCGCGACATTGTTCATGCGGATCGTTGGTCATTAAGTAAGAGGTCAATATGCGGATGAGGCAAAGTTCAGCGTGTTCAACGTGAGTCTCAACATGATCATTATTCAGATCCTCAAGTATAACCACAGAGTCAACTTGATTATCAATGGTAACCATGAGGTCATCTTGATCGTCAAATATGACTAATGGATCTAGTTGAGTATCATCAGAATGAGATGTGGATGACTCATGTTGAACATTCTGAGCCTCATCGGATTCAGATGTTGACGGAGATATTAGATCAATGATGAATATGGTTTGATTCGGTACCTGAGACAAGCCGTCAGTGTCATACACTGGGCCTGTGTCACTTATGTGGAGTTCGTGCATGTTTGCCATCAACATAACTGCTGCATTAGCATGCAAGTCCTCCAGATCATCATCTGAGTCGCATCTCCGCCATAAAGCTCGTTCTTTGTTTGTGAGGGTTCCACCAGCTGCTTTCGTCCTTGAGAGCCAAAGTAAAGCCTCCTTGTGATAGCAACGCCTCTAGTCCTCGACTTTGGACATGCATTAGCTAGGTGACCCTTCTCATTACATTTATAGCAACGAAGACCATTAATACCATTCTGAGCAATACCCTGTTCAACCACTTCAGCTCTGTGGAGCACCCATGTTATTCCTTCCCTAGCATTAAACCCTTGACCACCGTCCATCGGCGACCATTACCACGATTCGAACTTCAACACGTCCATTGTTAACAACGGCCTGATTCCTTGTGTTGGATGAGGAGCGAATGCGATTGTTGGATTTGTTTATATATGGGCGAAGGCTCTAGCAATCATAACAAACCCTTTTTGCAATGCATCGAAAGCATCGGAATCCTCATTAGCTTCCTTGTAAAGTGCTTGATCATTTTTGTTGTTGTATGGAACCAATTGAGTTTCTTGAGATTGTTCTTTGTGTGACGGAGCATATGGTTTGATTGTTGCGATTGGTTGAGCAGTGGGTTGTGGAGGATAACAAGCTTGAGCCCACAAAGCTAATTGTTGATTATCTGGAAGTGATGGTGAATCATTTTGTCCACGGATAACCCTTTCTTTGTCAACTTCTTTTATATGAGGCTTCAAATAGTCGTACAACAATCCGTATGTAGCATGATAAAGATTCTTTGCTTGACGGATGAAGATGACATACTTTTCCCAATCGTGGACCAAGACTACTTAGGAACTTAGTGTTGACGGCAATTCTTGGCATGATGATGTTGTGTTTTTCCAAATCATTGATGATGTCTGAGAATCGATGATGATAAGACTCTAATGTCTCTCCTGGTTCAATCATGAAATGTTCATAAGCCAAGTAAATTTTGGATTCCATATCCTCTTGATTGAGTTCAGTGCCTTCCATGAGAAGATGAATATGTTCCCGCATTGCTTTAGCGAGTCTTTTGAGCATCAACACTTCGAAGGATCGGATTGGGTAATCCCAAATGAATGTATTGCATTGCTAGCTCATGGCTTGAAATGTAGAAGTTCATCGCCAGTGAGGTCGAAAAGAGTTGCAATGTTGGTGACATCATCTCTTGGTGGAGTAGCATTTGGATCTCCGGGTGTGATGACAGTCGGCATCCTCACGAAACGGACCTTCAGGATGACCTTCTTTAAGAACTTTCCATGTGGCTTCTTTAGATCACAAAACCTAAAGAACCTAATCACCCATTGATCGTAGTTTCCGGGAGTGAACATTGGAGGTATATCAAGTGATCGGCCTCATGAATGGACATTGGCTACTTAAAGCTTCACACATCTTTGCAAACCAAGACGGTTCCTTCATAGTATTCCTGGATGGATGTTGATTGTAAAAGTTTGTGTAAGGTTGTACTTGAAGACTAGGTGGTGGTTGAACCATTTGTGGTGGAATTGCTCCTTGTTGTGGAAAATGTTGTTGGTTAAATTGCTGTTGATAAACTTGTTGTTGTAGATTGAATTGTTGTTGTTGTTGACTGAGTTGTTGTTGTTGAGGATCACATGAGGAAAGTAGTTAGATTATGGTGGTTGGGACATCTTGAAACTTGTGTTGATGATGGATCTTTGTAGTTGAATAAAACTTTGTTGATGAAGAGTCCTTAGACGTAGAAACCAAGCTTAGGCACAGAAAACCTTAGGCGTAAAGACACCAAACTTACGCGTAAGAAGAATACTTACGCGTAGGAGTAGCATACGCGTAGGATTAGTTAAACCTTAGGTTATGCGTAAACTAAAGACTTAGAAGTAAGAAACTTATGCGTAATTTTTCCTTAGGCGTAAGACGTGCTTATGCGTAGGAAGAGCTTAGGCTTAAGATATTTTACTCGTAAGTTTTTATGCTTAGGCGTAAAACTAGGGTTGTAAAACCCTAAAAATCGCAAACGCGTGAAATGACAATTTTTCCCTCAAACTTAAAATTTTACAAACTCGGGAAACACGTCAACATCCTTTAACAAGTTATATCATTAATAATATACACACATTATGAAAGTAATTAACTTATGTTATGAATTAAAAGAATATAAATGATTAAACTCTAAGTAACAAATAAACATTTCAATGTGTACACAATTCACCTAGACTAGAAAGAAGACTATATACATAATGAAGTGATAAGGTTGGAAAGTCAATATTTTGGTCCTCCCTCCCCCTTGATGGCCGGCCATGAACCTCTCCCCATTTACTTATCCATATCAATTTTGTTTATTCTCATTTACACATATCTTTCATTTCAAAAACACACCAAGAAACCCTAGATCTATTTTTCTCTCCATATTGGCGGCATCTTTTTATTTCTTTATTCCAATCCGAAAATCCAACAAAGCAAGGTGTTCCTAGGGAGCTTGTGATCGTGTGTGATTGATTGGTGGGCGTTGTGATCGTGTTTGGTCCGAAAGGAAGCTTGGACGTGGGTTTGGTATTTAGGTCGTGGGGTGGTAAAGCCAAGAGAGGCTTGGTTTTGATCGTGGTGGTTTATCTCTTGTTTCCTTGTCACGTACACGCTACTAGGGTAACGTATCATCATCTCACGTCTCTCCTTTTTTGTTTCTTGATTTTAACGTGGCTATGGAGTCATTATTAAGGCTTGTTATACGGAAATGAAACACATAAAATGATGAATATGTTTGTCACATGAAATGATAAATGGATTACATAAAATCATGACTCTAAACATGTATGATTCGAATGATATATGGTATGTAATATTAATACAAATCTGATTTTTGGGTCTCTCATTATGTTGACATATATGAATTATATTAAAGGGTTAAATGAGCTTGTGAAACTATGCGTATACGTATGTGATAAAATGGAATCGATAACGAATGATTTACGAGGTTGTTTTGGTTATATATGGGGCGTACATGGTATGTCTTGGTGAGGGATGTCTCGACCTAAAATGGATGATGGTTAATATGTTGTGTAATCTATGATAATCGAGTCTACATGTGTTAAAACCTATACGTTAATCATAATCGAAAACTAGGGTTTTGTATTAAGGATTTAATAAAGATAAGGGGTTAATTTGTAAATTATGAAACTTGATGGATTAACTTGTTAATATGTTAACTAAATGGATTAAATGAGTAAAATGAGTAAACTTGCTATATTTACACTTTTAACCCTATACTTTTGATATTGACATTTTAAACCCTAAACTTTTGTAACTTGTCATAAATGATCCTTAAATCATAATAACACTTATTTTCACTATTTAACTTAAGATAAGTAACTAAACCTGCTAATTATGGAAACCTGCTAATTATGGAAACCTGCTATTTATGGAAAGTTACTAAAAATAGAAAGTTGCCTAAAATAGAAAGTACTTAAAATGGAAAGATTACTTAAAGTGGAAACCTGCTAAAAATAGAAAGCCGTCTTAAACTAGTGATCTGATTCTTATAGAGCGTTATCTAATTCATATAGGTTCCGGGCGACGGGTTTGATCTGCTTTCTTGATTTTACTTTCGTTGTGATTTGCTCAGAATAAGGTACGGATATTCTGACCTTACCTCTTAAGGTTTCTCGTGATTCTTATACATCTTTCGATACTAGCTTGAACTGTTACGCTTTACTCTAAGCCTCATGATTAGGGCTTCCCTATGACTTTGCTATGCTCCCTTGATATGAAACTTATATGAACCTTTGATATGAAACTTTGATATGAACTTTGATATGAAGCCTTATGATATGAATATGCTTTGACCCTTGATCCGATACGAGCAAATATGTTTCCTAGTCGGGAAGGTAACCTGACCGTGTCATTGATGCACCAATGGCATGACTTTAGTGTGGTTGATTGATGTTCCACACCGTCCCCATTATGATATGATTATGAGCTCACTATATGTATATGATTTGGCCATTATGTTCCGGGGGGCGTATGGATGCATCCTAGATTTGATATGTTTCGAGGATTTGATCGATTGGAGATTTATATGGTGAATGATGTCGGGTGCAATCCGCGTCTTCACATTTCTGGGAGCTAGCTACTCCATTTGTTACTGAGGTCTCCCCTCCTATGATATATGGTATTTCGAGGTCACCCCTCCGAATACAATGGTTACTTATGATATGATATGATATGATATGTTCCGGGCTCGTGGTAGATTTCTGACAACCCTTACACCTTTGATATGCTATATTGTACCTTTTATATTCCCCAACGCATTATATGCTATGTTAATTGTTCATTACTCAGTACCTTTATATGACTCACTCTACTACCAAGATATATATATGTCATTGCTTTGATCATCACACTCTCATTACATTACTTCAGACTATCGTTCCATTCACGTCTTGGGTTATTATATGTTAATTAGATTTGATTATGATATTCATGTTTTATGCGACTCTGATTTCCCGCTATGAAATGATTTATATACGGTTATCTGATTTACCTGTTGTCAGCCGATGATATGTGATCTTACTGTTATGTGACCCTCTGATTTGTCTGTTCATCATGTGTAATCGATAGTTCTGTCGGTTTATTATGTGTGCTTTGTTCGGTATCTCGTGGACTATGATTATCCGATAGTATCCTTATCTGCTTGTTGTTGACCTGTCATATTTGCATTTCGGTTTATGCTACGGTTTGATTGGGTAAATGGGTCATCTTGTGACATCTGGCTTGTTAATTTGTTTAGTTGCCCTGCTATGTTTTTAATTCATTTAATTATATCGTTTATATTGTATTCTTACTTATTACATTATGACTGCCATGTGTTGACTGTTGTTAGTACTTCATTTGTTATGATCTTGGTTATGTTGTCAACTAAGGGTTTTGACCTGTGTGAATTGCCATGCTCACTTATTAATTAATTGCTTCCGCTTTTCTGTAGATATCTGTTTGGCTTATATGCCTTCTAATTTCTGAATTGATTGTATGACATATGTGTTGTGTGGATGCTACGCCTGCTATGCTTGCTTATGTTTCAGTTCTTGTATGTCTGGTTTGTATGTGCTTGTTTATATGTCGTCGATGCTTTGCTTTGTTTCGTTCTCCTTATTATCTGTTCGTATTGGATATCTGTATAATTATGTTCTGCAGGATCCTCATTGACTCATTGTTCTCATTTCGTTGCGACCTTGCTATCAGTTTCATTATGTCATTTGTATCTCTGATTTCGTTTAGCTTTCGTTCTGTTATATATCATTCCTGGGCTTTTTAAGCTCAGCCGCATTTCTTTCTGCTCTGGTTTTAGGTTGGAAGATGGGCTTTGATGGGCTGAGAGTTGGATTATCGAGTGGACCAACCTAGTTACCTTTCTAGTTGGACTTATTTTGGCGGGCTATTGTTTTGAAATTTTGGTTTATTTTAGACATTTGGATTTTGTAAATTTTCTTGTAAATCTTTTGTTTAAATGACTTGGTATGTTATTCTTTAAGACTTCCGCTTGAAGAATTTTATACTTGTATGTTCTGATATGACACCAGAAAGTGACACTTCTACCCTTGTCTGGTTGGGGTGTTACAATTATGGTATCAGAGCCCGGTTTTCGTCTTGTTGACCTTAGGATTGACCTGTGAGGAACTTGGGTAGACATTAGGCTTCCTGTTCGATCTCTTCGATTCATTTTGATTATCGTTCAGATTTGACTTTGATATTCTTTTGTCTTCACTGATTTGGCCTTCTTCTTTTCGCATCGAACTTTGTTATTTTGTCTTCGTACATCCGTTTGTCGATCGTTAGGTGGAGACTACCCGTGGAGCCGAAGATGATGCTGACGACCATGCGTTGCTGCAACAGTCCCTGAGCTGGAGAGGTTCGTGAAGCAGAAGTCACACCCGACTGCCGTGCTGCTGGAGACACCATGATGCTGCTGGAGGAAGCTGGACGGATCAAACAAAGACGTAAAAGACGGAGACAAGATTCAACTGGTGTCTGAGAAGATTCATCTACTTCATATGATTTGGGCGCGACTTGTGTTACTCCGATTAGTTTGTCATGCGTTTTGAGGCGGTTTGATATTCTGTTATGTGATTTTGATCGGCATTACTTTTCTTGATTCGTTCAGAATTCGGTTTGAATCGTGAAGTTCTATCGTTTGGCTTTTTGGTAATATCTCAGCTTTCCCTTTGGATCGTCAGTAATGAGTCATGAGGAACCGTTTTGAGCAAGTTGGTGGCCTCCCTTCTTTGTGTTATGGTAAGTTGGTTTGATGTATTATATGCTGCATGTATGTGTATCTGGTCTGTTTTGGTATGTTAATTGCTATTTGTATATGATATGTTTTGTTGTGATATTGGTTATGTGGTTTGTCATGACCCGGGACAGAATATGATGACAATAAGGACTTGTTATGTGATGCAAGTATTATGACGCCTGATCACCGTGATAATACCGAGATCATATAATCTGAACTTATTGAAATCATACGACGTTTTGGGTAATGCCTGGGGTTGGTACGTGAATGGAATATGACCTATATCCGTTATTTGTTGACCCACATATTCATTTGAAATTCTGTACCTCTTTGTGAGATTCTCATCGACATCTGTTACGTATAAGTTTGGTACGCTTTGGAAACCGAAATCGGTATGATTTGTGTGGAACTATGGATTGCTATGTCTGCCTTAAACTAGTATGTCTCTGTATACCTTTGTGACTTCAATTTTCGAGGACGAAAATTTTCTTTTTAGAGGGGAAGAGTTGTAAAACCCTAAAAATCGCAAACGCGTGAAATGACAATTTTTCCCTCAAACTTAAAATTTTACAAACTCGGGAAACACGTCAACATCGTTTAACAAGTTAAATCATTAATAATCTACACATATTATGAAAGTAATTAACTTATGTTATGAATTAAAAGAATATAAATGATTAAACTCTAAGTAACAAATAAACATTTCAATGTGTACACAATTCACCTAGACTAGAAAGAAGACTATATACATAATGAAGTGATAAGATTGGAAAGTCAATATTTTGGTCCTCCCTCCCCCTTGATGGCCGGCCATGAACCTCTCCCCATTTACTTATCCATATCAATTTTGTTTATTCTCATTTACACATATCTTTCATTTCAAAAACACACCAAGAAACCCTAGATCTATTTTTCTCTCCATATTGGCGGCATCTTTTTATTTCTTTATTCCAATCCGAAAATCCAACAAAGCAAGGTGTTCCTAGGGAGCTTGTGATCGTGTGTGATTGATTGGTGGGCGTTGTGATCGTGTTTGGTCCGAAAGGAAGCTTGGACGTGGGTTTGGTATTTAGGTCGTGGGGTGGTAAAGCCAAGAGAGGCTTGGTTTTGATCGTGGTGGTTTATCTCTTGTTTCCTTGTCACGTACACGCTACTAGGGTAACGTATCATCATCTCACGTCTCTCCCTTTTTGTTTCTTGATTTTAACGTGGCTATGGAGTCATTATTAAGGCTTGTTATACGGAAATGAAACACATAAAATGATGAATATGTTTGTCACATGAAATGATAAATGGATTACATAAAATCATGACTCTAAACATGTATGATTCGAATGATATATGGTATGTAATATTAATACAAATCTGATTTTTGGGTCTCTCATTATGTTGACATATATGAATTATATTAAAGGGTTAAATGAGCTTGTGAAACTATGCGTATACGTATGTGATAAAATGGAATCGATAACGAATGATTTACGAGGTTGTTTTGGTTATATATGGGGCGTACATGGTATGTCTTGGTGAGGGATGTCTCGACCTAAAATGGATGATGGTTAATATGTTGTGTAATCTATGATAATCGAGTCTACATGTGTTAAAACCTATACGTTAATCATAATCGAAAACTAGGGTTTTGTATTAAGGATTTAATAAAGATAAGGGGTTAATTTGTAAATTATGAAACTTGATGGATTAACTTGTTAATATGTTAACTAAATGGATTAAATGAGTAAAATGAGTAAACTTGCTATATTTACACTTTTAACCCTATACTTTGCGGTATTGACATTTTAAACCCTAAACTTTTGTAACTTGTCATAAATGATCCTTAAATCATAATAACACTTATTTTCACTATTTAACTTAAGATGAGTAACTAAACTTGCTAATTATGGAAACCTGCTAATTATGGAAACCTGCTAATTATGGAAACCTGCTAATTATGGAAACCTGCTATTTATGGAAAGTTACTAAAAATAGAAAGTTGCCTAAAATAGAAAGTACTTAAAATGGAAAGATTACTAAAAGGGGAAACCTGCTAAAATAGAAAGCCGTCTTAAACTAGTGATCTGATTCTTATAGAACGTTATCTAATTCATATAGGTTCCGGGCGACGGGTTTGATCTGCTTTCTTGATTTTACTTTCGTTGTGATTTGCTCAGAATAAGGTACGGATATTCTGACCTTACCTCTTAAGGTTTCTCGTGATTCTTATACATCTTTCGATACTAGCTTGAACTGTTACGCTTTACTCTAAGCCTCATGATTAGGGCTTCCCTATGACTTTGCTATGCTCCCTTGATATGAAACTTATATGAACCTTTGATATGAAACTTTGATATGAACTTTGATATGAAGCCTTATGATATGAATATGCTTTGACCCTTCAGTCTGATACCCGAGCCAAATATGTTTCCTAGTCAGGAAGGTAACCTGACCGTGTCATTGATGCACCAATGGCATGACTTTAGTGTGGTTGAGTGATGTTCCACACCGTCCCCATTATGATATGATTATGAGCTCACTATATGTATATGATTTGGCCATTATGTTCCGGGGGGCGTATGGATGCATCCTAGATATGATATGTTTCGAGGGATTTGATCTGATTAGAGATTTAAATGGTGAATGATGTCGGGTGCAATCCGCGTCTTCACATTTCTGGGAGCTAGCTACTCCATTTGTTACTGAGGTCTCCCCTTCTATGATATATGGTATTCTGAGGTCACCCCTCCGAATACAATGGTTACTATGATATGATATGATATGATATGTTCCGGGCTCGTGGTAGATTTCTGACAACCCTTACACCTTTGATATGCTATATTGTACCTTTTGTATTCCCCAACGCACTATATGCTATGTTAATTGTTCATTACTCAGTACCTTTATATGACTCACTCTACTACCAAGATATATATATGTCATTGCTTTGATCTGTCACACTCTCATTCCGTTACTTCAGACTATCGTTCCATTCACGTACTGGGTTATTATATGTTAATTAGATTTGATTATGATATTCATGTTTTATGCGACTACTGATTTCCCTGCTATGAAATGATTTATATACGGTTATCTGATTTACCTGTTGTCAGCCGATGATATGTGATCTTACTGTTATGTGACCCTCTGATTTGTCTGTTCATCATGTGTAATCGATAGTTTTGTCGGTTTATTATGTGTGCTTTGTTCGGTATCTCGTGGACTATGATTATCCGATAGTATCCTTATCTGCTTGTTGTTGACCTGTCATATTTGCATTTCGGTTTATGCTACGGTTTGATTGGGTAAATGGGTCATCTTGTGACATCTGGCTTGTTAATTTGTTTAGTTGCCTGCTATGTTTTAATTCATTTAATTATATCGTTTATATTGTATTCTTACTTATTACGTATGACTGCCCTGTGTTGACTGTTGTTAGTACTTCTGCTATTATGATACTGGTTATATTGTCAACTAAGGGTTTTGACCTGTGTGAATTGCCATGCTCACTTATTAATTAATTGCTTCCGCTTTTCTGTAGATATCTGTTTGGCTTGTATGCCTTCTAATTTCCTGAATTGATTGTATGACATATGTGTTGTGTGGATGCTACGCCTGCTATGCTTGCTTATGTTTCAGTCTTGTATGTCTGGTTTGTATGTGCTTGTTTATATGTCGTCGATGCTTTGCTTTGTTTCGTTCTCCTTATTATCTGTTCGTATTGGATATCTGTATAATTATGTTCTGCAGGATCCTCATTGACTCATTGTTCTCATTTCGTTGCGACCTTGCTATCAGTTTCATTATGTCATTTGTATCTCTGATTTCGTTTAGCTTTCGTTATGTTATATCTGTTCACTGGGCTTTTTAAGCTCAGCCGCATTTCTTTTCCTGCGGCAGGTTTTAGGTTGGAAGATGGGCTTTGATGGGCTGAGAGTTGGATTATCTGAGTGGACCAACCCTAGTTACCTTTCTAGTTGGACTTATTTTGGCGGGCTATTGTTTTGAAATTTTGGTTTATTTTAGACATTTGGATTTTGTAAATTTTCTTGTAAATCTTTTGTTTAAATGACTTGGTATGTTATTCTTTAAGACTTCCGCTTGAAGAATTTTATACTTGTATGTTCTGATATGACACCAGAAAGTGACACTTCTACCCTTGTCGGGTTGGGGTGTTACAAGGGTTTTGCCCAAAAATCCTTTACACTAATATCAGTTAAAAAGATATCCAAAGTCGAAGTGTTTTCAGGCTTATCCAAGCAAGAAAACACTGAGTAAACCAAGAAAACTGGAGATCAAACCACGGATAACTTACGCGTAACTTTAGGGTTTTGTTACGCGTTGGATTTTCCAAAAACTGAGATTTCAGCCTAAAGTGTTTCTAAACCAGATTTTTGTGATGAAACGGCTTCAATATCACCAAAATAACACAAAAGTGTGAAACTTGATGATCCAAAACTTAAATACACCTTACGCGTAGAATTAGCTACACGAATGAAATCAAGCTTAAAAACGAAGAAATACACGTAAAGTTTGAAACTTTTTGCCAAAAACTTAACCTTTAACACTGAATAACCTTGAAAGTACAAGAATCTTGGATTTGAAAGTGAAAAAAGATGAGTTTTTATGCTATGAAAGTTTTGAAACCAAGAGCTTTACGCGTAAAACACAAAACTTCAAAAACAAAACCTTTCACCCAACTATTTGGCGATTGATACCACTGTTAGGTTCCCATATTTATAACACAAGCATCAATAGAAGAAATAGATGAAGGAGAGATCGGTTGAACAAGAACAAACACACACGTATGGATAATAAGAAAGGTTTACGCGTAGAGTATGAGAGTAAATGAACAACCAACCTTCGACGGAAGGTTTATAAGATTATTTATAAGGCAAGGAGCTAGGGCAACACTACTAGCATCCTTCCCTTCTTATGGGCTTGGGCTAAGGCTTATGAGCCTTCTACATAAGCCTTAGCATAATAAAAAACATAAAGGCCATAATTAAGCTAACTATTACATATTAATTACTAACACTTGAATTCTAGTTTATGAGTGATTCCAACACTAATGATGGCGACCTGACGACGTCACTAGCAAAAGGTGACGCCGTCGGATTTGTAAATCTATATATAGAATTCGATTTTTTTGTATTTTAGGAGGTAAAATTTTAGAGAGAAAACTCTAACTCAGTTGTAGTCCGACTTGGATAGTATTTTAGGGTCCCATACCCTATTTTACACCACAAGATAAGTTTGTTTATCCAATTTATCATTATGTCTACCCCATGTTCAATTGATTGTGTGTATGCTTGCTTGTTTAACATGTCTAGCTAAATTATTTTTGTGTTTGCTTAGATCTATGAAACCTAGTTATTGATTGTTGTTAGGTTGTCTCTTGTCTTAATTGGAAGACGCTAGAGTAAGGAATACTGGCTTCTTCTTTCATTGTTGCGAGCTTGAACGTCCTAAATAGCAAAAATCCTTAGGAGTGCACCTAGGCCATCGTTGTGTTTATTGCGTAAGTTGTAGCTTTAGGATAGTAGTGTATTCGGGGGAGATGCTATTGCAGTTTCCGATCCCGGGTATTCTAAAGAAGAGTTACAATTCATAGAACTAGGGGATTAGGCACCGCCCTAGGACTAATAGGAATACAATGCACCAATTAAGATAAAGGAAGTGACAAATCAACCGCCCAATAAAAGATAACTAGGGAGTAATAGCATCTAAGTGAACACATCTTTAATCATCAGACGAGCACACCTCAATTAAGCATAATCTATCCATAGTTAATTAGATAATTGGATAATTAGTTAAGTAGTAAAATCGGTAGAAGTACCACCCCTCAATCATATACCCCGAGATTTTACCCTTGCTTTCTAAAAAAATATAAAAAGACTAAAAAGAATCATCCTAAACCCCACCTTCTCGTCATATATCTCTTTCTAGCATTCCTATTCCCCTAAAGAACGAAATCAATCCCTGAGGCTTACCCCATACTACACTACAACGATTAGGTTCACTGCCTAGAGGGCTGAAAAGCTTGTTCATAGAAAAGGAGTTTTTCTCGACCCCGAACCCACGCATCAAGTTTTTGGCGCCACTGCCGAGGAATATAATCGCTAGTTAGATTTTTATCTCGTTTAGGTCCATTCGCTTGATTCCTATCAAGTGAGATTTTTTTTCTCTTTTTCATTATCTTCCTTGTAGTCTATCCCCCTTCTTCGTGTGTTTGTTCATAACCTTGTCACTTTTCATCATGGAAGGTGATAACCCACCCAACAACAATCCACCACCACATCATCAACCACCCCAACCATTCACCATGTTACCCACTACCACCAACTCTAAACCAACCACTTTATCAAAATTCCTTCAATCTAGGTTACTTGAGGGTACAATTAGGGATGCGGTCGAAAAAGCGGCTTGCGCATCGGGTGTTGGTTCGATGGTTAGTAATAGTTCAGGTGATGACTTAGAAAGAGGTGATGTTGAGGTCACCAAGATGGTAAATGAAAGTGAGAATGAGGAGACTAATTCCTATTTTAATTATTATCCCACTAAGGAAGAAATTGCATACCATAAGTACATAATCGACAATCCTCGATCACCCATCATTAGAATATGCCCAAAGATTAGGAGAAATCCTTGGAATATCAAGATCCCTTGTATGATTGAATATAGGAATGTCGAGCACGCTTAAATTGATATGGACTCTCCTATCAACGTGATGTCATCAGTTGTTTACAATGACATAATGAATGCGCGACTTAGAATTAGGAGGGACCCTAAGTATCCGGTGAGGTTTGCAATTTCGTGGGAATGGTCAAGGATGTGCACATCTTTTTAGGAAACTTCACCTACTTAGTTGATTTTATGATCTTAGAAGATAATGTGTCATCGACTATAGCTTTTCTCAGGTTGTGTTAGGAAAACCGTTTGTTGAAAAATCTAAACTAAGCTATAACAAGTCCGAAGGAACGGTTAGATTTGCAGAAGGGGTGATATAATTACATATAGGATGCATTGGAAAATTAACGGATATGGCCCTCTATCCTACTATGAACGAGATAACATTAGAGCCTTTGAGGAAAAGAGCAAAGAGGATATTGAAAAAGGCTTGAACTTTATGTGGGAGAAAAGGAGACTCTACTATAAGGATTGCTTGACCCTCGGACCCAGATATAGAGTTGATGAGAATTTTGTCAACATGATAGAGTTTTCAATAAGGATGAAAAATGAGAAGACGTACGAGCACGACTTCGAGTCTAGCTACAAGACTCATAAATAAAGAAAAGCGCTTCGTGGGGAGGCAACCCTTGCTTAATTGTTTGCTTGTTTGTTTTTCAATTTGTGTGTTTATATATATTTTTCATTGTTGTTTATTCTCATCTTAGACTTTGTAAAAACGCTATATTTTTTTTAACCTCGTCTTAATTACATATAAAGGTATTTTACAAAAAGATAAGTGTAGGGAAGATCATATATGTTTTTCAAGAACATGAACATGAGATTAACAATAATTGAAATTGATGTATTTGTGTGTTTGTTAGAGTCAAATGCTTGTATCGAGTAATAATGGATGTTTTGCAGAAATTTTTCCAGGTTTTAATGAGGTAATTTTTCCAGAATTTATCCAGAAAAACGCAGTAAACCAGTTTTTGTCAGGACAACCTGACGGCGTCAGGATTAACACCTGACGACGTCAGGAAATCTGGAAACAAAATATCAGTTTCATTTTAAGTATAATTTATAATTTTTGGAAATTCTCAATTCTTAATTTTCCAAAAAAACTACAAACATCCATTCCAGAAGCATTATAGTTGTGTGTCATATATAGTTTTATCACAGATTTTTTGCAAAGGTTTCGTTTGTTTTCTTATGAGTATGCAGGTTATATTTGACAAGAAGAAGAAACACATATTGGATGAAGCTTATTACTTATGCATTCTTCTTGGAGGAGGATTTAACCGCAACTTCACACATATCCTACCGAGCTAATCAGGGGAGTATTAGTTTCTTTTCCTTGCTTACCATCCTTTATCATAACTTTGATACTTTCGGGAAACATTGGTGACAATGTTCAGTTTAAGTGTAGGGAGGGAGAATAAAACAGGAACTTAGAAACTATTCACTCACTTGATTATTTGTCTTGTCCTTAGTAATTACTGTAATAAACTATAAAAATATTTGTTAGGGTAATTTTAGCACCAAATTAAAAAAAATTTATGACATTTACAAGCTAAACTTTAGTCTTAATAAAGCGTCTCATGGATAGGAAATATATGACTAGCACAAAAACCATTTACCACTCAAATTCCACCCCAAAAATGTGAGGTTCGCCGCTAGATCTTTAGGAATAAAGCATTCACCTTTAATGCTTAGTGAGTGTGCCAGTGAGTATAATAGATTCTAGAACTTTTTTTGTGATGCATTCCAAGATCGCTAGTGAGACTACACTTGTGTAGTTAGGAGTAACTAAATGATAAGAGGCATTAAGATAACCCTTGTTTTAAACATGTATTATAATTACCTCTTCCACATCGGTTGAGTAATTACCCCACACGCTTGCGATGTACTCATATTTAGTACACGATACCCCTAGTTAACCTCTCAGAGCCTATCCTTTTTGCGGTTCTCGTAATGTTTCGATTTTCCGGAATATCAATGAAGAGCATTGTTTACAGTCTACCCCCAAATGTACACCAAAATCGCCTTATCCTACCTTGCATGCACTCATCTTTAGTTCATTATTGTTATCACTACTAAACCCTTAGTTCAATTATCTAGTTACTTGCATGGTTGCTAAGTCGAGTCATATCTTTTGTACACAGTTTTGGGACGATTGGGACTTATGGGTAAAAGTAATATTTTATGGAGTAACGAGAAAGAACGATAAATTCAAATTCCCTTTGTATGCGTAATTAAATACTCCAAGTGTTTTGAAATTTTCAAATAGGGTCAATTAGTTTAGTTAAATAAAAACTCAAGTGTAGGGATGCTCCTATAAATCTTTTATATTTTGATGTTATCGTGGAGGATGGTAGAGTAAAACGGTATGAAAAAAAAATCGAGAAAAAAAGAGAAAAAGAGTCCTTGAAAAAAATGAAAAAATGAGAAAAACATACGGGCTACCACCCTACATCTATCATTTATGTTTATTTTTTCAAGTTTATGTTTGTGTTTTGTTTCAAGTTATCTAATTTTAGTGAGTCGGGTCTTGGCTTAGCAACGCTTTGCATGCTTGTAACATAATATTTTTGACTTGCCACCACTAAATATCCACTATCCAACAAAACCCTTTACTTCCCTACCCTAAGCCTAATGTTACAACCCTTGTAAAGACCTTTTAGATAGTTATTCCTAGGTGCTTACGCCAAAGCGGTGGAGGTTTGATCTATTCTCAACCTTATGGTAATCTTTGTACTATCTATACTACTATATGAAGCATTTAAGTTGTGGGCTCCACAAAAAATTAAGATAAGGAGCTCCAATCATTGAGTGACGTGTGTCACTTCTCTAACTAAAAAATAACAAAAAGGGAGGAGCTCTAACAAACTAAAATAAAGAGCTCCAATAATGGGGTGACACATGTCACTTCTTAACTAATTAATCACTTTTGTTTCTAAATTTAAATATCTTTTAATTCGTTTAGTTTTTTTATGATCTAATTTCACCATATTTCTTAAAATTTTGTGCTCTTTAATTCAATATCCATTTTGATATATTTCTATGAGTTTTTAGTTTTTACATTTTTAGTATGTTTATTTTATTTTGATTCAAATTTTTATAGCTTTAACCTTATTTCAATCAATACAAACTTTATTTATCAAAATCATTTACTTTTGGGAAAGTGTTTGACGGGAAAGAGATTGTGAATGTCTTTTTATATGCGGGGATAATGATGTCACGGGAAAGATACAGAAAACCCAAACAAACACATACAACTATCACATATACATTTGGAGTTAATGCGTGAAATGAGTTCACTAAGCGGTTAGGGAATTGCGAGGAGAGCTGACTTAGCAATTCATTTAATATATTTATTATATAACTATATTTATCGTCGCCGCTGTGCGCGGGTATCCAACTAGTGCTAGGTAATGAGTGTTTATCTTCTAGTTCCATTAAAATTATATTTCATATTGACCCGAGATATGAGAGAATCCAAACACCAATTGTGAGGTGCTAGTGTATAATTTCCGTGCTTGTTATGATTATTGTGGTGTTTGTACTTGTTGTAAACTATCTTAAACCAATGCTTCCTACTCTGTGATCCTAAAGTGTTTATCAAAAATATGTGAGAGTTATTTGTAGGATCACACTTTTTATGTTGTTTGATGATTCGGGTGGTCTAGGATTATGATGATATAAGTGTGCCATGTTTAGAGAGATGAAGAGAGTAGAGAGGGAATTCTAGAGAGAGATAAACAAAAAATGAAAGGTTAGATTAAGAAGTTACACCTCTTCCAAGGATGGAAGGGGTATTTATAGTTACAGACACTACGTCCTCCTGTCTGACTGTGGATCAGACATACAGTGGGTAAAGACCCGTCCTTCCTCCACGGTGTTGCTCTAAACTAATAACTAAGCTAATAACTAACTAATTAACTACTAAACAACATAAATAACGATATGTCTACGAGCTAACATATGCTAGACTATAATTGGGGTGACCGACACTTCCTTATGGAATTTCCAATTCCTAACAATCTCCCCCTAAGGGAGGTCACCCCATGAAATACATTTTGCATCCTAGCATTCTATCTTTGTCTTTAGTTCTAAGCTCGTAGACTTTAATTCTTCAAGTTCTGCAATCTTTGTGCTTTAGTAGCGATTCTTCAAAGTCCGCATAGTTTTGTACTTTCAGTGGAGGTCTTTGAACTGATCCACATCTTTGATGATCTTCTAGCTCTCTTTGAGATCATCAGCCACAGTAAATCTCTGGATCACCCTTTATTGTGTTGCCTTCATGTAATGTTGTGACTTTTGGACCGACATGCTCACACTTTATGGATCATGACATCTTTTCATCAGAGTAGCGGAAGCATCTTTGTATGTCTTTGATGATCATGATTTTCTTCAATTAAGTGTGAATGCTGTGAGCATGTGGTTGTGAATTGACTTCTCAATTTCGATCAGCTGCAACCGTCCAATGTCCCTGCAAACAACAGTTAGCAATAAAACACACGAAAGTGTCTTTGTTCACTTTCGTTGAATACAGTTGCAAGAACTACGGTTCCCTGTTGATCAGTATAAATCTTACTGTGTCGGTAGATTTACGAAGAATCTCCTTGACGAGGTTTTAGTATCTGTTCTAGCCGTTCTCAAACTGGAGCGTCCAAAAGAAGACAACACGGAGTGAGTGAACCAACGAATTGAGATTCACTGATTGATGAAAAATTGATTTGAAAACAATCATGTATTGCTTAGAAGAAAGAGTTTTGAAATACGACGAAGGTTTTATGAGAAAGTTCAATTTGCAATACGACGAAGGTCCATGACGTCTTGTCTTCAATACCAGTGTTATCTTAGTAGACACCAGTAGCATATGTATTGAACCCGGTTTCTACCCTAAGGTTCAATTAATGGAGGGCTATTCCTTTTCACCCTTTTCACATTCAATTCTTTTTCATTCTTCAACCCCTTCAGTGCTTACCGAGACTTCATAACTAGAACCTTGTTGGGTTTATTCCAGTACTAGCTCTGTCTCAGTCCGCACTCTTCCCGTATTCTCATTTTTCTCCTTTTTTCATCATACCTAAGGACTTCTACACTATCTAGTAGATTGTCCCTAGGTAGATCCCTCCGGTTCTGACTGGATCGTGGGAACGAATACCTAACCTAACCATCCTTATAACACCATGCATAAAGTAAATTGGTCGGTCTTTCGGTATTGTTCTTTCCTTCTTTAAACCAATTGAAAAATCGTTTGGAAAATCAATCAAGGTACTTGTGATATAATATCAAAGCATTTTGTACCTTAATAGTTTTGATCATTTAGAAATGCTCTCCCTCAACATGTGCATATGATTTTGAAATTGTTTAGCACAGGGAGGAAAGAGTTATTTGAAATATTTTCTTGATCACAATTTCCGTAGAAAAAGCCATTTGATTTTCTTGGTAAATTCTCCCCCTCAAAATGTGCATTGGTTGTAAAATCATTTAACACATAGGAAGGAGGTTTTTGAAGTACTTTCACGATCACACTGCCATAAGGAATATCATTAGAAAATCAATCAAGGTACTTATGTTGAAACATAGAAATCTTTGTACCTTGAAAGTTTATTTTCTTATGAAATGCTCCCCCTCAATATGTGCTTCGAGATTCGAAAGCGTTTACCACATATGGGAGAGCAGCCTGCACAATTGAATCAAACGATCACCTTTTATTAGATTTCATAATTAAATCACATTTTCTCCCCCGATCAAAAATATCAAATCCTTTTAGATTTTGGATCCCAAGTGATTTAAATAGTTTTAGAAAACTTGGGAGAAAATATGCCTGGTTTAAATTCTCTTTTGGTTTTTGGTTAAAGGCTCATCCTCAATCATGTGCATCATGTATTTGAAATCATTTGGCACATGAAGGAAGGAGTGCTTTTGAAACAAACACCCTTTAAAACCGATTTGAGATTTAAATCACGATCTCTCCCCCGATCAAAAATTTCAAACCATTTGAGATTTGTGATCCCAATTGATTTAAATCATTTAGAAAAATTTGGGGAAAGACGTGGCAAGATTTAAATTTTGAAAAATGACTGAAATGGATCAAATTAAGACATTAAAGATTGTTAGTGTCAGGTATGAAAGTTTTAAGAGATTTTTAAGTAAAATAAAACAATTTCTCAATCAAACAAGAACTAAAAAAATTTCATTTTGAAAGATCTTTGAGTTTTAAATAAAATCATACCATGACATAACATTAAATCTTTAGATCATCACTTTATATTGTACAAAACGAAACTTTTATGAAGAAATATCGTTTGAAAATATTTTATTTTAAATCACTCTCCCCCTCAATCGATGACCGTAGTCGTTGATTGAGTGACTAAAGATTTGATAAAATGAAGTCCGGTGATTTCTAAAATTTTGTCCAATTTATTTTCAAAACAATATTTTTCCATTTTCAAAACAACATTTTCAAAATTGTTTTAAGAAAAATGGTATTATTTACTACTTGTCCTGCACAAAGATACGTTAGGTGGATAAGAAGCTTTTGTTGTTGCTCTAGGGCTGGAAGAAAACCATCTGCAGATGCAGTGAGACCTCTTAAGTTTCATCTATCGTGCCAACTCTCTATGGAGATCTAATTAAGCTCCGTTTCTTCATTTGTCGACCTAAGAAATAGTTACCCTTTCCTTTCGGCCTCCAATCATCTTCTTATGTGGGATACGGATCGGGAACATTCTTTTTAAACCATGTTATCTACATACGTTAGTAAACACAGATAGACATATATGGTGGTCGACAACACCCAAACAGCAATCGACTAATACAAGTCAATCCAACATATCAATCAGATCATATAAAGCATGGGAATAATGTGTTTATCAAACTATAGTCATCTAATTCTAACAATCATATCCTAGATTCCTAGTCCTTCAACATAGGCAAATATCGTTTTCTGATAAGCACGTAGGATGATTAAGAAATCCTGTTAGATGATATTAATTTGAAAAACATTCTCCCCCTCAATCAATGACTCTTTCTATGAAAAGTTTTAAATAAGATGAAGTCATTGATTGGGTTTTGCAAATTTATGAAAACTTGATTCTGATTGATTTTCAAGCAACTCATTTACCATCATTATCAATACACCAAATATTTTTTTGAAGAATTTTAGACGGAAAAACATTTGTGTAGGAATAGCAGTTCTTCGACATACTTTCCTCATTTTGATTTTGGATAAGTGCTCGATATTAATGAAAAATGGTTTAGCGTAACACTTTCCTTCTTTGAAGAATGGGTTGCTATCTGAAATAATAGCAAACCATAGTTTTAGCACGGGTTACAGCTGAAATAACTACAAGCCATAATTTTAGACATCTTTTGAAAAGAAATATTTACACACGCTCGAACTTCATCTATGGTCCCGTGCCATTGTTGAATGACATTTCTAAGACCGTAGATGTTATCGATACCAGAAGACGTGTATTTAGAAAACGATATTTTTGGTATTTTCAAATTTTCTGATTTTTTATAGGTTTTTGTTGGTTTTATATTTTTCTATTTTCTTTTTGATGGTTTTATATTTTTGTATTTTGCTTTTTGATAAATATTTAAAAAGATAGAGTAGATGATATAGTTTAAGAAGATGATGGTACGAGTACCGAGATAAGGATATCAAACAGCCCCGTTGCAGAAAATAGAAGTCATCGTCTCTTAAACTTTCACCACCAAAGCTTCCAAGGCTCTTGAAAAGAAGGAATTGAGCCTTTAAGAATACGAGACTTTGGCAGCTTCCCCCCAAACCGAAAATCCTTTTGTTGAGCAGATTCGAAGCTCTATTTCAAGCTTGCCTTAGCCAGGTGCACAAAGAAGCACACCATTATCATCGATCTTGCTGCTCCTTTTACGAATGATCTTTGTGATTCTTCATTCGGGGTTATATCATCAAGATAGAAGAACAACAACGTATCATCCCACATTTAAATAATCTTCTCAAATTCCTTTTCCCTGAAGTCAGGCGATCCATACCAAAAGTTGTCAAGATACCACTTCCCCAAGTAGATGAATTGATGCAGTCATCTCTTAGACTAGAGCTCACGAACCGAATACACATAGACAGAAGACAGAGAAACTTATACCATCGAAGTAGCGAGTTAAGTCGATAGCCAAAGAATAACCCCGATGTATACTTTTCTCTGCCCTGAAGAAAGTGTATGAAGCTCAAGAACCCGAAGTACCTGAATGCTCAAAGAGAGAATAACCGATAACATTGAAGAAGCAGGCCGAATCACTGATTACCTATGCGGATGTCAACTCCGAAATAAGTGATTATATCTCTGAATCACTGATTAAGCACTCAAGTGAAACAGATGAGCATCCCCAATGTACACAATCTCTCTCCCCTGATGATTGCGATAGCATCGAAATCATCACACACTTATGTACCTCTTTTATCACTGAAACTAACTCTTTCATCTCTTCCCCCACATAGTTGGAATAAGAACACTAAACGCCATGAGTCAAACCTTGAGTTTCTCTGCGGTAATGACATTTGTCTTCCCGGGATTTCTTCAATCACTTAGAAGTATTAAGTTCATCAATTTTACTCGCGTTTAGATACGCGTCTCCTTCCCCCTTGCTGGTTTTGATACTTCAGAATCATCAACACATTGTAAGCCCATATACTCGAAATCTTTTGAGAAGACCATTTGAAGTTTTGTGAGAATCAAGTTACTGAAGGACAATGTGAGCAAATCTAATCAAGGATTAAATCTGAATTTTCACTCTCCCCCAATTAGTGCTCTCCCCTTAGCTGACAATCTTTTGCCCGGATTAAGAATAAGTCTTTAGATAGTTAAATGCAACTCTTCCTTAGTCTTCAAACATGCAGCAAAAAATGTTTAACAGACTATAGACTCGACCTTCTTCAAGATTGTCCAATTGGGGAATAGATAGTTAACATCTTCATCTCACCAAATGCGTTACAATTAACTTACATGTAGCAAATATCCTTAACTAAAATACCTCCTAATCAAACAAGAACAGAAAGATGTTCATCAAAGAAATCAGCCCAGAAACTGGAAGCACTTTGTCATTAATAAAATCAGCCCGTGTGAAGATGTTAACCAACGGTTCTTAGAAGAAAACTCCATGTGAAGATGACCCGATAAGAAGAAGCTCGGTTCTTACATGAGTTTGGAGCCGTTTGACCGTTTATTCTCAAATATCAATCAACCATGCAGTAAATTCACACTTCTTCTCCCCCTCAAGAATTGCATACGGAGTTGCCATTCTTGATTGAATAAGTGAAAATCATCCAAATGTATTCTATTCACACTTCTCCCCCTCAAAGGTAGCATATGATGTCGCTATCGTCATTATAATTGAGCAAGTGGAATAAGAAAACAATCAACAGTAGTTCGGTTTACTTGATGACTGAAAGCGCATGGAAAAAGCATGAAGCATGTTGATGAGAATGGTCATAACTGAAGCGTACATTTTTTTTCTTTAGAGAACGAGGCTTGAACTGTTGTGTTCAAACGTCATAAGAAGATTTCCCTTTTTTGGAAGATAAAGCGCATTGAAACATACACTTTTCTTTTCTTTAGAGTACGAGGCTTGAACTGTTGTGTTCAAACGTCATAATCTCTCTCTTTTCTACCTCTCTTGGCAAAACTTGTAATCAACCCCATTATCCTTCAGTAGGGTGTTTATCGTGACAGCAGATGGGGAAAACCCAATATGATGAATTTGACCTTGAAGTAAACTAACCCGAACTCGTGACTTAAACTTGCACATATGTAATAAAGAGCGGTGCCGACATTTCATGCCCCTTTGAATCTCTAAGTACTCTATACTCTTCAACCAACCAACCAGGAAGTATTAGACGTACATCACCTCTTGAAAATCCATAATTTAATGTGACACTGAGCACTATAACGTAACTCCTTAAAGTGATAGTTATTTTGTGGTGGTAAGAGCCCAATTCCCCCAAGTGGTAAAAGAAAAGGAAAAGTCACCCAAAAATAACTAGATTTCCAACTCTTCGTTTTTGAAAATATTAAAAGCTCGAACAAGGATCTCGAAGAATCTTCATCCAACCATCCCCGATACCTTCAGATACTAAGTACACTCGCCCGTGATATTTCAATTCAACCTCAAATAAATAATAATGAGTTAACACCGTTGTCACATTTTGTGGTTGAAAGCTCAAATCTAGCCTCCTTTGACGTTTTAAGTGAACTGTGATAATGGTTTCATCCCGACCATGGTTAAAAGCACATAACCCCGTAAAACTTTGAATTAACCAAGCTGCCATGATGAAAATCCATGCAATCACCCAATTCATGAAGTACACCATTTTATCCCTTCCTCGAAGCAGAAACTGTAGCACCAGCATCAGATAAGATCCCGAAATACACTTTCTTTTCTCCAGGATGGTTCCATCATTACAGGATTTTCTATGGTTTAAACCGAGAAATAGTTTCTTTCGCGGGATTTTACAAGACCAAGAATAAATCGTAAGATAAATCCGAAAATACACTTTACTATTACCAGGATGTTTCCATTGTCACGGGATTTTACAAATCTATGATTTAAACCGAGAAATAGATTCTTTCTCGGGATTTTATAAAATCAAGTCAAAACCATAAACAATGTCAGCTTGAATGTGTTATGACAACTTTGGTTTTGGTGAATATCTGTTTTTGGGAAACATGCAGCGGTTTATCAACGGTTCCTTCTCCATCTTCAAAAATATCATCAACAATTCTTTACCCAAATGTAGACAACTTCACAAACCATACTAAGTCGAGTAGAATACACTACTTTCCCCTGGAGGTTGACCGTAAAACATCAGAGTACACGTTTCTCCCCCATGATGGTTTCGAACTTTCGGAAGCATCATAACGTGTACAACCCTTAGCACGAGAAGTTCTTGTCATAAGAAAAAATCCTGAAATATCATGACTGACGTTGAAGATTCTTGAAAGACTTTTCTTAGACTGTGAAGTATCATAGACGTTCTGTGGTGTCAAATAATCCCTGAGAGTTGTTGATCACATCTCATCCTTTGAATACCTTGGCAAACATATCATTCACGTATTCTGTCGGCTATTGCTGTGAATGCTTGGAGAAGTAAACCCAATATGCCAAAATTGATCATGAAGTAGAATTCCCCAGATTTGTTACTCAAACTTGTACTAATCCTTGTGAAGAAGAAACGGTGTACCCAATGTACAAAACCTCTTGACGTATCCTCAACTGTGTGAGACACCAAAGTGATAGTTATGTTGTAGGTTAAGCGAGAAAGAATCACAAAAGTAACTAAATAGCCAAGTATTCATCACACTTCTATAAATGCCCTAACAAGTCATCTTCGCAGACGGGTAGAAAGAAAGAAGACGAAATAAGTAAACGCGCCCGAAAAAATCTCACTTCAAATCCAAATAAGAGATACCGTATAAACAACCCCGTAGACAACTTTGTTCAATAACCAATTCAAGCCGAGACATAATATACTCCGTGAAAATGCATAAACCAAAGTATCAAACCCTAAATCTCATCAGCATACTCAATCTCATCATCAACTCTCATAAACAATCAAATCTCATTTTCAAATCTCATTGACAAATCTCGTAATTAAATCTCATCAATTCCAAATCTTGAGAAGTCCATCTTTTGATACATATACTCCAAAGCCCATATAATCAACACAAGAACCTCGTAAGCAATATCCGTACAAAAACCTTGTAGCCATCATTTTCTGTTCACAAATTCGTTCAAGCCGTGAATCTGTATCCTTCGTGAAAATTTTATACGACCAAAATACCACTCATTAAATTAATAATATATCCAAAAATTTTGTGCAACCACAAAAAAATTCGGATATAAGACCCGTGTAATTCAATTATCATTGGATAATAACACCTCATATTAACATCAACTATATCTCAGCCCAAATCTATGAAAACAATCCTTCATTCCATCAAACAAGATTGAGAATCCCACGTCCAACTCAAAACAAATTGAAATATATGGAGTGGAGGACCATAAAAGAAGATAACCCGGTCCAGTCATAATCCCTCATATCCGATCCATGTATAGGCTTTATTAAAACCGGTATTCTCAATCAAATACTCTAATTATTCTCACTTTATCTCTAAACCTAATCTCACTCTCAAAAAAATACGCCTACCACAAAAATGTTTTCACACCTCATCAAGTTTTTCACATCACAGATCCATCTCATCTCATACGAATCACAATCGTAACTCTCATGTCCCTCGACTAAATCACATCCAAATCAACACA
Organism: Chrysanthemum makinoi; assembly: GCA_910596185.1. Classification (NCBI taxonomy): domain Eukaryota; kingdom Viridiplantae; phylum Streptophyta; class Magnoliopsida; order Asterales; family Asteraceae; genus Chrysanthemum; species Chrysanthemum makinoi. The sequence goes on from OU343220.1 coordinate 127,025,907, forward strand.
ACTACAAACTTAACCATACCAATCTCTTTCTTCATGAGTTGCTCGATCATAATAACTTCAAGATCCTTCTTGGGTTAAAGGTAGGTTTTTGATTCTTGTTGTGTTTATTTAGTTTGTAGTGTCTTTTAACGAACCAAAGTTAAGAGATTTACACATTTGTTAAATATCTTACTTTTTGTTCGAATAATATTCAAGCAAAGCTTCACAACTTGATCAGTGATGGATTGATGTTTCAATTAAGACAATCTTTAAAAGGTTGCAAAAAAAGATTGAAACAAATCTGAGATCAATTGATTTTCTGTTTTCGAATGGTTTGTAGAGTCATGGATGATTGAGAGTTGATGGAGTTAGGATAGTTTGAGATGATGGAGTTGGAGTTGGATTTGTTGTTGGTTCTTCTCTTAGACTGATGATGGTTTGATGAAATAACCTGAGGTCGAGTCCTGGTATAGTTGGTCATTTGATAAGTTTGGTCAACAATTTGCTTTTGAGTCTGTTTCTTCTCAGTCAAAATGCATGAGGTTGACAAAACGCACCACGTTTTCTTTAAGGTCAAAATGCTTAAAGTTTTTAACAAACCGCACACATGAGTTTTGACAAAACGCATGCCATTCAAACTGCATAGAGTTGGTCAAAACGCAACTCTATTTTAACAAACCGGTTTCAAGGTTGTCTCAAATCGCTTCAATGTTTTTGACAAATCGCATGACTTGCTGAGTTGACAAACCGCATCAAATCTGTTACAAACCGCACTTTGTACATTCCTAAAAAACAGGATCTGATATTTGTATCATCAAAACGCAGCCAAGAGAACCCCAGAAAAACTGCATATTAAAAGCTCTTCAGATTAGACCCGTTTTGACCACTCTTGACCACAAGAATATGAAGTGTTGACCATAGAATTTTCACGGTTTGGCACAGAAAATAGTCATTAAAAGATGATAAAACAAAGCTCTATTTGGAGCAGAAAGAGACCAAGACAGAAATGTAACCATGAATAGACCACATGACGTTTTTGACCAAATAAAGGATACAATACTTGTGTTAAAACTGTATACCACAAATGATAAAGGAAAAAAAAATTCCAGCTTCACAAACTGCAAGGTAAAACAACTTAAATACATGCTCGAACCACAATAATCAATCAACACTAACAACCTCTATCAAATCGCATCAAAGCAATACAAACCGCATACAAAAATCAACCAAACCGCATACAAAACCGCTTCAAAAACCATGCAAATCATCAAAACAACACAACCTAGGCTCTGATGCCAATTGTAGGATCACACTTTTTATGTTGTTTGATGATTCGGGTGGTCCAGGATTATGATGATATAAGAGTGCCATGTTTAAAGAGATGAAGAGAGTAGAGAGGGAATACTAGAGAGAGAGATACACAAAAAATGAAAGGTTAGATTAAGAAGTTCCACCCCTTCCAAGGATGGAAGGGGTATTTATAGTTACAGACACTACGTCCTCCTGTCGGACTGTGGATCAGGCATACAGTGGGTAAAGACCCGTCCTTCCTCCACGGTGTTGCTCTAAACTAATAACTAAGCTAATAACTAACTAATTAACTACTAAACAAAGTAAATAAAGATATTTCTACGAGCTAACATATGCTAGACTATAATTGGGGTGACCTACACTTCCTTATGGAATTTCCAATTCCTAACATTATTGATAGACATGAAAGTTCAACAAACCGTCACACAAAATGGAAAAGTGCTTAAACGTTATATCCATATATAAAACGGTTTAACAGGGCATTTTTAGAGCTAAGGGTTTCTTAATCTCTTTTGAGGAATGCTTTGCTACTTTACATAGCTTTAGTAGAAAGTGGTTGAAATCTTTTGTTTTATAAGGGTGAGTTGATGACATTGTGTGAGGACACGACAATAGGTTAGTTTGGGGGATTTTGGTATATTTGAAAACATATACCTTTTCTTTATCAAAACTAACACAAATAAACCGGAAATCAGCTGTTAATGCTTAATATTTGTGTGTTTTTTGAGTTTATGCATGTGCAGGTACGAATATCTCAAAACGGACAAAGGAAAGACAAAACAGAAGAAAAATTAGCACATGAAAGAAAAGAGTGTGAAACCAAAAGTCGGGGATTCAGTTTTACGGTTTTTGGATCTTCAATGCTCAAATTTACATTTCACGGAACTTGAGTAATGTTTGGCAAGTTTACAAAACAAACCCTCCACTTTCCTCAAATTACACAAAATAACATATTACCCTCATCATTATCATATTTGCACATTTTACCCTCACTTTACCCAAATTACAAAAGTCACCCCAACATTACCAAGTTTACACCTTTGATCCTTTGAGGATTTTAAATTGGCAATATTAGTCCTTATGGTACTTTACCTTTTTGTATGCCAAATCCGGTTACAACCCAAATAAAACACAAATCCATATCTAACACAACCCAACTTGTCACTATCCTACACCGCAGCCCAGCCCAAGCTCACCATCCAATAATAATTCTACCCGGTTTTATTAACCCTTTTCCATCCATAACCCATTTTATCTCAACCCTTTACCCGGTCTACTAACCAATTAAACCAAGTCGAAAAAATAAACAATCCCAAAAATACCCTGACCCGCCTAAACCAGAGACTACTATTCATCATCTTCTCTAACTGAATTCCCAGCAATGCCCCTCACTCAACTTGGTAATTAGCATAATTTTGCCATGTTGGCAATCCAAACACCCAAAGGAATGACAGTTGGCTATAAGAAGCATTCTAATTGGTCTTGACACATCACAACAATGATCCTAAGGCTGAGAAAAGAGGTGATGATGCAAGTGATTGATCAATGGTGAAGAATAGAGGTTCTGGATCCTTTTGAGTGTAACCCTAATCAAGACCCCTCTTCATCTATAAATAGAGACTCCTCATCATAGAATAAATTATTCAATTTTCATCTATTAGAAGATTGTTACCATGTTATTTTAAATTGTCAATTATTGCTTTATTAGTTAGCTAGTTTTTTTTAACTCAATTGTAATTTCAATATTAGTTTGTAATTTCATTTTTATAAATGCAATTTGAGTTTTTCCTTTAAAATTCATTGTCTCAATTTTTTTAGTCTTTCATTTAGTGTTAATTGTTGTTTATAAGTTTTCATTATTGTTTATATAAGCTCATATAATCTTATTATAGCTTATGTAAGCTTATTCATGTTTAAACTTGTTCTAATTTCAAATTATTCAATAAGTAAAAAACAGTCAACTAAAAAAGTCAAAATTAGCTTAAGTGTATTTTTAGCTTCTCATTTGTTAAAGTTTGGTTCTAAATGATCATTTAGTCTTGTTATAAGATTTTGAGTCTTAATCATTCAAGCTTAAAAATGTTTATCTATCGAAAGCCAAATTCTGTCTATAAGGGGTGTTTGGATTAAGCTTAATTTTCATGTTAAAAGTAGTTTTGGTCTATTGTTCTTTTGGAAATAAGTAGAATCAGTATTTTAAACACATTTAGAGTCCTTTAGGTCAGAAATATTTCCGTTTTAAAATCATTTGCACCATTACTCATAGTTCTGAGTCAAAAGTGTTTCTGTCAGCAGCTTAACTTGCAGCCCATGTTTCCAACTTATTTTAGCACTCTATATGTTAGATTTTATCTGTCTTCAGTTTTGATAGCTTAAATTAGCTGTTAGCTTGCCTTAATTTATCCTCAAAATTGCTTGGTCAAAACTGCTTTTAAATAGGGTCATTTTCATTTTCCAACCCAATACCTTCTAAGCTCATTTCATAAGCTTTAATAAGCTCATCTTGGTCTAAGCTTTTGCATACTTAATCTCTGCCATCTAGTTTACAAGTTTCTAGGAAGATCTACCCTTAACTTATAGCTTATTACCTTGTGCTTTAGCTGCAAAACAGCCCCTCAAAATGATTGTGTTGCTACTTTAAGTAAATGCTTATCATTGTCTTGTTCATTGTTATGACTTGCTTGTTAGTTTAGTTTAGGTATGATTAGAGCTTATTTCTCCCTTTAGATTTAACTTTTAAGTCATTTCCTTTAGCTTATTTCTTTATTAGAGTTACTATTTTAGCTTGTTTGCTAGTTCCCTTAATGCCCTTAGCTTATTCTGTTTTTTTTTGGCTTAGCTTTTATAGTAGTTTGCTCAGCTTATTTAAGTTCCCATAATTTCCCCTAGTTAAATCCCTATCTCATTTGCTTATTTCCCTAAGTTTAGCTTAAGTTAACTTATTTTAGCTTATCTTGGTTTACTTTGTACATTAGTTGTTTGTTTAAAGCTTTAAATCCCATTTCCAGTCTTATTTCCAGCTTATATTGTGTTTTTAAAAAAGTTTTAATTTCACTAAAAGTTCTTAGTTTAGCTTATTCATAAGTTTTCAAAAAGAAAAATCAAAAATAAAAATAAAGAAAGTGGTCCAGGGTGAGCCAGGCTCGAACCCTGGACCTCCTCTTTAAGCATAGCACCCAACACAAGCACCCCTTAACCATCTATTCTACTCAGTGTTGCATGTCATATGTCTTAAGTATAATTCATTTAACCAATTTTTCTATCTATTAGCTTAAAAGCAGTTTTTCCTTTTTCACAGCGTATTTTTAATAGTTTTAAACCTGTTTCATTTTTCCTTTATTCATATTATCACAAAGCACTTTTCATAATTATCTAGGATTTTTCAAGATTCATTTACTATTTTTAATAAATTGTTTTCTTTAATTTAGTTTTTAATTCATAATAAATAAATAAAAAGACAAAAAAATATCCGGCTTTTTTCTAAAATTTTATTTTGTCATTTAGCTCGTAGGAAAAATAGTTTTGTGTTTCTAGGGTCATTATTTCTCATTTTCATTTTTAAAGCTCGGGATTAGCCCGAGATTTCTCTTTTTTAGGTTTTCTTTACGTTTTAGCTTATAATTGCTTCTTATTATTGTTTTGTGTGCTTATTAAGTTGTTTTTTTATTTTATGATTGTTAATTTTAGTGTAAAAAACCCAAATTATCACCTTTTTCACTATTCAAATTCACGTAAACGCTACTCGAGTTAAAAACTCCATTCATCCTTCGTTGGGAAACGATCCAGGGATACAAACTCACCCTTTGTATTTCTTTGGACAAATCAGGTCATTTCACTTTTTGAGTCACGGTCCACAATTTACTTACGGGTCAATGTCTTGCCCTCGATCCAAATTAACCCAAATATGCCCTCAATATTTTGTGTCAGGTCAACCAAACTCAATACGGTCCAATTCAAGTCATACAGTCAAGTCTAATATAGGTAATACAAGGTTCCTCCAAGACCACAAGGGTCTCGGCTTAACCCCGTTGCGGCCAACCATCACAATCACAACCAAATTCAAATCAGTCCACAGTTATATACCATTTGACATCACAAATCAACATCGAACCTAACTAATTTCTACGGCCCTAAAACTAATAATCCAAATATAAATATATTCACAGGAAAACAAAATAAGCAAATTTCCAGACATCACTGAGACCATGGATGGTCTCGGCTCTAACTGTGGCATCGCAAACAATAAATCCAGATCCAAACTAAGCCGTAAGGCCTAGGTCCTGCTCCACTAGGGTTGTCCGATCTTGTCGTGACCAAAACAAAGGAAAACAAGGGTATAAGCTGAAAAATAAGCTCAACGGTGAGCTTATTACAAGATTTTTAATACCAAACATATAGATCTGTTGTAAGATGAATGCAGGATTAGTAGTTGTTAGTTAAAACAGTTAGTGACATGTGAGGTGCACATGCCTAGCCTAGCCGGTCATGAGAGGTACGCTTGTTCATCACCACTGCTGTTGGCTAACAGCTTTTCCCGCCAATATTTCCTTTTAAATACCAAGTTGTAATTCTCATTTTAAATTCAATGAAATAATACAATTCTCCTTTTAATCTCTCCTTTCTTCTCACTTATCATCTTCTCTCTATTCTCTTCTTAATCCTATCATTCTGTTACATAATTTTGTTACAAATCACAACTACCAACTGATACAAGTCATTCAATTTGCCTTTAAATTCTCTTATCTTTACAAGTTATTGGTTCAATTGCATTCTGGCCAAATCAAGTGGTATCAGAGCGTTGTCGATCACACATTTCCAGCAAGTCGGTTCTTATCCGGCGAGAATTGTTAGTTTTCCAGCCAAATTCCGGCAAGAAACTTTCAAGAATTAGTTGTACTACACTGGTACATTGATTTGTTGTACGTTATCCGTTAAAAACAAGACCAAGTGTCAAGTATTTATCGCGATCACAAGAACATCGCATGAGTGCTTAAATCATGTGTTCTTGAATTAAAGATCAGTTTTGATTGACTTGATTTAGCCAACAACGGTTAGAGTTGTTAGGCTATTGCTCAATTGATGGGTAGAGTGATAACTGACAAGTATTGTTACAATCAAGAAGATATAATTGTACAACACTTAACCACAATGGTTAATACAAGGGATGGAGTGTTACAACCACCACCAGTAACTGAAAAGTCATTACTAGCAGCAGTAGAGGCTTTGCATGCAACTGTGAGAGATTTGTTGGCACAAAATCAGAGTTTGAATGCTACTTTGTAATCTTTGATGGCGGGTGAAAGAAAAAGTCATAACAGAGGAATGCAATATGGGAGAATGGCAAAGATTGAGTTTCCCATATTCAATGGAGAGGATGCGAAAGGGTGATTGTTTAGGTGTAAGCAATTCCTCAAGATTGAGGGAGTCTTTGATGAAATGAAAGTGGAAATTGCTTCAATGCATCTTTATGACAAGGCTTTGAATTGGCTTGCACAGTACATAAGGACACATGGTGAGGGTACTTCTTGGGAGTTGTTTGAATCAGAGGTGTTGCAGAGATTTAGAGCAATGTATGAGGATCCAATGGTGGACATAAGAAATTTGAGACAAGATGGTTCAATACAACAGTATCAAGATTTGTTTGAAGTGATTTTGAATAAGGTTGAATTGTTTGAATCATATGCAGTGAGTTTATTCATTGGTGGGTTGAAGAAGGAAACCAGTTCACCATTGACGATGTCTAAACTGAGCACTTTAACAGATGTGTTTGCCATGACTAAGTTGCAAGAAGCCACCAATGCTGCCCTCAAACCAAGGTATTCTCAACCTACACCATCTATTTTAAAATATGTGCCTAATACTAGTCATTATGCCAATAAGAATATGTATGTGCCACAAAAGTCTGCTAATGTGATTGGTAGTAATGCACCATTAGCCAAAAATGTGGGAAATAGGCCTTATAGGTTGACTCAGAAAGAAATGGAGGAAAAGAGGGCAAAGAATCAATGTTTTTACTATGATAGAAAATATGTGCCTGGTCATAAATGTAGTGGGCAGTTTTTTCCCTAGAAATTGCGGTGGATAGAGATGACATGGTGAATTTGGAAGAAGAGACTGCTTTACAATGTTCTGAAGGGGTGATTGGACATATGGAAAATGAGGCAGCAGTTGAGCATGAGGAACAACTTGAGTGTCCAAATGAGTTTGTAATGCCTATACAACCCCAAATATCTCTTAATGCCTTATCTGGAATCAATACTTATCACACCATGAGGGTCATTAGGCAATTCAATGGCCAACCTCTTAATATTCTGGTTGATAGTGGAAGCATACACAATTTTTTGGATAGTAATACTGCTAAACAAATGGGCTGCCAATTAAAACAAACCTACCCTTTACAAGTGTCAATACCTGGTAGTAACAACCTTACTAATAGGCAAGAGTGCAAAGGTTTTGCGTGGCAGATGCAGGGTGAGACTTTTCAGAGTGATGTCATGTTACTTCCCTTGGGTGGATGTGAGATGGTCTTAGGAGTACGGTGGATATCAACATTGGGAGATGTTTTGTGCAATATTTTGAAGTTAAAGATGCAGTTTATGCACAAGGGCAAAAGGGTGGTCATTAATGAAACTTCCCAACCTATGTTGAAATGGATGGATGGGAAGAAAATGAGCAGAGAATTAAATGGTGGTCATGCTGGTTTATATTCAATGGTTGTATGTGTGTACCCAACAAATGGACTCCAAGGTCAACTCATAAGTTCAACTGTTGAAAGTGTGAATACTAAATTGAAGTTGTTGTTGGAAAAATATGAGAATGTGTTTGATGTTCCAAAAGGTTTTCCTCCAAACAGAACACATGATCATAACCCTTGAAAGATAACACACCTCCCGTAAATATCAGGCCATATAGACACTCTCTTACTCATAAGGATGCTATTGAGGATATGGTAAAGGAATTGCTTAAAAGTATGGTCATTAGGAGTAGTCACAGTCCATTCTCATCACCCATTGTGATGGTCAAGAAAAAAGATGGGTCATGGAGAATGGGTATGTTTGGCACGGAGCGGTGTGAAGCTTTTTAGAGCGATGAGCGGTGAGCAATGAGCATTTTGATTTTTACTAGTCGTTTGGAAAAGGAGTGGTGAGCTTTCCTATTTTTTTAGAAATGCTCAATTTTCCAATGCTTCTTTAAGAAGCTGTGAGCGATGAGCAGTGAGCTTCACAGCTACTGCTCACAGCTCACAGCTACTGCTCACTACTACAGCTCACAGCTACTTTTTCCAAACACACCCAATGTGTGTTGACTATAGGGAATTCAATAAGCAAACTATGAAGGACAAATTCCCTATTCCTGTTATTGAAGAACTTATAGATGAGCTTTTTGGAGCAAAGGTGTTTACTAAGTTGGACTTGAGGTCAGGTTATCACCAAATCATAATGTTTGAGGAAGATATACACAAAACAGCTTTTAGAACGCACCAATGACATTATGAATTCCTTGTTATGCCCCTTGGTTTGACAAATTCGCCTTCATCTTTTCAAGCTCTTATGAATGAGGTATTTGCAGCCTAACTTAGAAAGTTTGTGTTGGTATTTTTTGATGATATTTTGGTGTTCAATAAGAATATGGAAGAACATGTGCATCATTTGGATATGGTCCTAAGTTCTATGCAGACAAATGAGTTGTTTGCTAAAGCTAGTAAGTGTGTGTTTAGGACAACTCAAGTGGAGTATCTAGGACATGTTATCTCTAGAATAGAAGTTTCTATTGAACCTTCTAAGATCAAAGAACAAGATTGGCCCATACCTGTAAACATTAAGAAGTTGAGAGGCTTCCTTAGGCTCACAGGTTATTATAGAAGATTTATGCAAAACTATGCTGCAATAAGCAAACCCTTAACTGAATTACTAAAAAAGAACTCATTTGGATGGAATGAAGCAGACCAAAAAGCATTTGATAAGTTGAAAATGGCCATGTATAGTGCTCCTTTTTTAGCTCTTCCCAACGTTAATGAAGAGTTTATAGTAGTAACCGATGCATCATATGAAGGAATTGGTGCAGTTCTGCAACAAAATGGACATCCAATTACTTTCTTAAGTAGATCTTTAGCACCTGGGCACAAGGGTCTATCTACTTATGAAAAAGAATTATGGGCTGTGGTGTATGCATTAGAGAAATGGAGAGGCTATTTACTTGATAGACACTTTAAGATCAAGACTGATCACTTCAGTCTTAAGTATTTGATGGAGCAGAGGTTAACTACTCCCTTCCAAATCAATTGGTTACCAAAGTTATTGGCATATGATTATGAGATACTCTACAAAAAGAGGAGTGAGAATGTGGTAGTTGATGCCTTGTCCAGATCACCTACTCCATTTTTAAGTACTATGATCATCTCTGATATCTCAAATGCTTTGTTTCAAAGGGTTCAGGCAAGTTGGGTGATTGACCCAAGTATTTAACACATCATTAACAAGTTGCAAAATGGTACTGCTGTTAACTCAAATTTTGTGTGGGAGGATAATCAGTTGAGGAGGAATGATAAATTGGTGATTGGTCGTGATAAAGCTTTGAGACAAGAGTTGCTTAAGTAATGAAGAAGCCAGTCACTTATAAAAGACTCAAATCCATGTTCTATTGGAAAGGAATGAAAAAGTCAGTAAAGGAACATGTTAGAATTTGCTCAATTTGCCAATGCTACAAGCCTGATCTTGCTCCATACCCTGGCCTGCTACAACCTCTCCCAATTCCGACAAAGATTTGGATTGATATCTCCATGGATTTCATTGAAGGTCTTCCTTCCTCCCAAGGCAAAATAGTAATTTTGGTGATTGTGGACAGACTAAGTAATTATGGGCATTTTATTCCTTTATCACACCCTTTCAAAGCTGCTCAAATTGCTCAAGTCTTCTTGGATACAATCTACAAACTGCATGGGTTACCAAAGACCATTACAAGTGACACAGATAAGGTCTTTATCAGCAAATTTTGGAAGGAGTAATTCAAAAAGTTAGGTGTCACTTTACAGCTCTCTACAGCTTAGCATCCACAAACAGATGGACAGACAGAAGTGGTCAATAGGTTTTTGGGGTGTTATGTAAGATGTATGACTAGTGAACAACCAAAGGATTGGGTGAGTTGTTTAGCTTTAACTGAGTTATGGTATAATACCAACTACCATACATCCATAAACACAACTCCCTTTGAGGTGGTATATGGACAAAGACCTCCTACTCATATGTCTTATATGGCTGGTGATTCTAAGGTTGAGGTTGTGGATAGGTTACTTAGGGCAAGGGAATATGCTATCTCTTTGCTTCAGTTTCATCTGGAAAGGGCTCAACATAGGATGAAAACATATGCTGATAAAGGGAGGTCTAAAAGGGAGTTTGCTATTGGAGATTGGGTATTGCTTAAGCTACAACCACACAGGCAAGTAACATTGAGGCTGCATAAGTAACATAAGCTATCAACAAAGTATTATGGGCCATTTCAAGTGCAAAAAAGATGTGGGAAAGTTGCATATAAGCTTTCTTTGCCTGATAATGCAGCTATACACAATGTTTATCATGTCTCACAACTAAAACCCTTCAAAGGCCAAGTCACAACTACAGTTCCATTACTACCTTGTTCAGCAGATGGGTTAATTGCTACATCACCAGTCAAGGTTTTAGACAGAAATATTGCTAAGGTGGGGAATAAAGCTGTGGTATACTGGTTAATCCAATGGTCAAATGGGACAAGTGATGATGCAACTTGGGTAGTGGATACTGAGGTTCTAGCCAAACACCCAAGTTTTGACCTTGATTCTTGAGAACAAGAATCATTTTAAGGGGAATTGATTGTTGTAAGTTGAATGCAGGATTAGTAGTTGTAAGTTAAAACAGTTAGTGACACGTGAGGTGCACATGACTAGCATAGCTGGTCATGTAAGGTACACGTGTTCATCACTACTGTTGTTGGCTAACAGCTTTTCCCGCCAACATTCCCTTTTAAATACCAAGTTGTAATTCTCATTTAGAAGTTAATGAAATAATAAAATTCTCCTTTTAATCTCTCCTCTCTTCTCACTTATCATGTTCTCTCTATTCTACTTCTTAATCCTCTCATTATGTTACATAATTCTATTACAAATCACAACTACTAACTAATACAAGTCATTCAATTTGCTTTTAAACTTCTCTTATCTTTACAAGTTACTGTTAAATTGCATTCTGACCATATCAAGATCAAAAGAAAGCAAGGATTGAATGATGATACCATTTCTTTGTTTAACACATCTTTACACAAAAACCGACTCACACACAAGTTATTGTGAGTCATTATTTTATCAACAACTTTAAATAAAACCGTTTTCATTTCCAAATCAAAAAAAGTTTAAAAGATGTGTATTAACCCGTTTTATTACCTACCAAGAAGAATAGGGGGATAAGCGGTGGCTACAAGTTGAAACGCAACAAAACTCTCGATCTAACTCCAAGAGCCTTCAAAACAGCAAGATCAACACAAGAAAATGTTAGGAGTAGTGGTTGATGGTGGCGGCTCACTGGGGTAACGAGGGCTGTGGTGTGGATGGTGATAGCAAGATCTACACAAGAGCCTTCAAAACCGCAAGATCTACATAAGAAAATGGTAGGAGTGGTGGTTAATGGTTGCGGCTCACTGGTGGTGACGAGGGTTGTGGTGTGGATGGTGATAGCTGTGATGTTGATTGTGGTGGTGATACACGCTGGTGATGACAGCTGTGGTGGCCAATGATGGTGGCGGCTGGAAATGAGAGGGAGGAGAGGGAGTATTATCTCTTTAGGGTTATGGTTAGAGTGAGAAAAAGAAAGATATATATATATATATATATATATATATATATATATATATATATACACACACACACACACATATATATATATATTAGGGTTTGTGCCAAAAGTGTCAACTCACAATTGATATGAGACCGTGTGTAACTTAAGTGCAGGGACTAGAGGTGCAATTTTGCTATCTTTTATAGAAATGACATTCGGGGCTCGTTTAGGCTAGATAAATATGTCCTTAGACTTCAAAAGTTGCGCCATTTTTTTAAAAATCAATTTTCTAGTAAAATTGACTATTTATACGTTTATCTTTGCTCAAAACGTCGTAAATCAAATAAATAACGTATTATGAGATCTAGATTCGTATTGGTACGCGTTGTGCTCTATCTCATATCTTACGAAGAAACTTCTCAAATCAGATTATAATATTCCCAAATAAAATCCCATATATTCCAAAAATGGTTCTCAGGTCTTAAATATTTATTTTCAAACGTAATGCGGTATAAAAATACTTTCAAAATTTACCGGTTGTCACAATAATGTTAAGTTACATAAACATTTTCAAAAGATTATTGAATAGTAAAATAATGCCTCAAATATTCAAAATTCCATGCGACTCGAATGCTCCAAAAGTAAGCTATCGCCTTATGAACCTGAGAAATACATTCTAAAAGTGTCAAAACAAGGTTGGTGAGTTCATAGGTTTAAGTATAAAGAAATAGAGTTGGACCACAAGATTAAAAGTTTGTTTGACCGTTACATTCGGTCATGAACACGTATGGGTTGACCGGTACATTCGGTTGTAAATGATTGAATGGTACATTCGGTCATGTATGTACATAACAGTTGGGCCGGTTCATTCGGTTATATAGGCATAATCGTTTTAAGTACTTGTGTCTGTATGTAAAAGTAAGCAATGTATTCTCACCCAAAGTAATTTCAAAATGAGTAGTAAAAACATGTAAAAGTGGGGCTTTGAAACTCATATATATGTTTCAAGCAATTGTGTCCATGAGTAAGAAATCAAGTATGTAATGAGTAAGTAAGTAATGCATTCGAGAAAACGAACAAGTATTAAAGCAAAGCAGAAAAATGTTTCCGAGTAAATGAATCATGTATGAGACTAATTTGAGTAAAGAGTTTGAGTCAAACAAATGAGTAAAGTGTGCATGTATTCTCACCCCAAAATAGTTTTGTTAATACAAATATAATCATTAAACGTTATTTATATTTTTGATCTTTACCTAAGTTTTGTTAATGACAAAAGTAAATCTAATTTTTATAAAGCTTAAAGCTTGTCAAGTCTAATAGATATTTAAACAAGCTTTTTCAAATAATATCTTCATCACTCAAGCATTTACATTGTGATTAACCATAATGTAAGATAGGAGTTTTTAGAATGTTTTGGTTTCTTAAAAACTAAACATTACATATGCATTTACATATTTCTAAAAATAGAAAAACAAACATATGACATCATGTGATGTATCATTGAAATCATTGGAAGATTTCACAAGATATTTTGTGTAGATTTAGGCTCTACATATCTTACACAATCTTGCATAGATATGGTTGACTTTGGCAAGATTTTGAGATCTTGCTGTCAGACCTCGGCGGCACCAAAATTTATAACGGGCGGAACCCTTTAAAGGGTTCCGTGGTCCGTGGTGCTTGCTGAGAGTTTTGGCTATAAATAGCAAAGCTAAACCAAGTATTTTTTTCATCCCTTTCTATCATACTCTCATACATTTCTTCTCTCTAACCTTTCTAACTCAGTTTCATATCATATTAGTGATCTCTTTTGTAGCAAAGAAGATCAAGTCACATTCAAGCTTCAACGAGAAGTTGGAAGTCTTGTTTGTTCGGCGTTGTATGATCTTGTGTTGATTCATACTTCATTGTTGTACCAAACTATCATAATCTTGTGAGTGTGAGTGGTTAGTATTTTAGTCCTTAAAATACATTGTGTGTGGGAGTGGTTGTACCTTTGGAAAGAACTCGACATTTAGCTTAGTGTCGGAAATAGTATGTAAGCGAAGTGTAAAGGTTTCTCCGCCGGTGAAAGGAGCTTGTTGACTAGCGAAGTTAAACTCTCTAGTGTGAGACTCTGGGAGTGGAGTAGGGCAAGGAAAAAGAGTCCTTGTAGACCGAACCACTATAAACAACTTGTTGTGGTTTGATTGTTTCTTTCCTTATTTACTCTTTACATATTGTTTACATACTCCACTAACATATCTAAGATCAACATCAATTGATCTTTCAATAAGTTTCAAAACAAAGTTTTTAATCGGTAAACTATTCAACCCCCCTTCTAGTTTTCTACAATTGGTACCAGAGCCTCGTTGCTCAAGAATTTCTAAAATATATTGTATTTTATAAACTTGAAACGATCCATGGATTCTAAAAACTTTAAAGAAGGGCAATCTATGCAAAGACCACCACTCTTTGAAACCAATGGATTTATCTATTGGAAAAACACTTTTGAAACATATGTAAATTCAAAAGATATAGATCTTTGGTTTGTTATTGTTAAAGGGTATTTTAGTTCTACAACAAAAGATATTTCTGTTGGTGAACAAAAGAAATTAATTGCTAAAAATAATGAAGCTAAAATGATGCTTTATAATGCTTTACCTAGAAAAGAATATGAAAGAATTTTTATGTGTGAAACCGCCAAAGATATTTAGGAATCTTTGATTTTTACACATCAAGGAAATTCACAAGTCAAGGATAACAAAATTGATCTTCTTGTTCAACAATATGAACAATTTGTTATCCCTGAAGATGAAACCATTGATTGTGGCTTTGCTCGCTTTAATACTATTATTACATCACTTAAAGCACTTGATGAATCTTTTCGTAGTAAGAACTTTGCCAGGAAATTTCTTAGAGCACTCCATCCGAAGTGGAGAGCTAAAGTGACTGCCATTGAAGAATCAAAGGATCACTAAAAAATGTCACTAGACGAGCTAATCGGAAACCTCAAAGTACACGAAATGGTGATGGAGAAAGATTCGGAAATCATCAAAGGAAAAAGAGAGAAAATCAAATCCGTTGCTCTAAAAGCAAGAACGGAATCAAGTGATGATGACGAATCTTGCTCCGGTAGTGAAGATGAAGAGTATGCCATGGCCGTTAGAGATTTCAAAAAGTTCTTTAGAAGAAGAGGAAGCTTTGTGAGACAACCTCGAGAAGAAAAGAAGCCATTCCGAAAAGATCAGGATGACAAAAAGGGTAAAGGTGAAAGAAAGTGCTTTAGATTCGGTGATACAAGTCATCTCATAGGAGATTGTACCAAGCCACCTAAAAGCAAAACTCAACGAGCTTTTGTAAGTAGTGCTTGGAATGATAGTGAAGATGATGAAGAATCAAGCAAGGAGGAAATCGCTCTAATGACACATGAGTCAAATGAGGTACATTCCGACTCATCTTATTCTTCTATTGATGATGACACTTTGCAAAAACAATATAATCAATTGTGTGAGCTAAGTTTAAAAATCATAACTAAAAATAAATTTTTAAAAACTAAAAAGGAATTTTTAGAAAATGAAGTCTATGAGTTAAAATAAAAAGCAAAACGATTAGAAAAGGGAAAAGAAAATGACGATGATTGCAAATCATGTCAAGAGCTTAATCTTGAAATAGAAAAACTAAAGCTCACACAAGATGTTCTAATCGAACATAATTCTAAATTTAAAAGGTTTAACAAAAACATCGCTTGTGCCGATGAAATAGTTAGAATTCAAAAAACACCAGGAAACATGAATGGGCTAGGATTTAATGAGGTAGTAATTCCAAAGAGTCAAAACAAAACGGCCTAAAAAGACAAACAAACTGTCAAAACTGCTGCAGTGCAGCACAGACCAGACGGACCCAAAATAAGGGATTCGTTCGTTGTAAAAAATGGTGTCGTGGGAACTTCAGCAGGACAGAATGTTTGTGATACGGACCGTAGCGAATTTGTCAAAGTAACAAAGAAAACCAAGGATAGTGTTAAACTAAAACCTGCTGTTACATCAGGAGTAGGACTTGCTAAAAATGAATTTAGATCAAAAACTACTCAACAACGACGTAAAACACCTTTTGCCAAACGCCCCTTTCCTAAGAGCAACCACAACGTATAACCCAACTATCAACATAACGGTTGGAATCAAAACTTCCCTAGCCCATATCAAACTCCAGATTACATGTCATGGAACCCTTACCCATCGTTTCCAAACATGAATCGAATAAATGGTATGTTTAACCCAAACATACCCATGAGATATTGGGGACCAAACGCTTGAGTTATTTGCTTCTTAGGTATGCTTGAAAGTTGGATTGGAACCTGATAAGTGGATAAAAGATAGTGGATGCTCACGACACATGACGGGCAACAAAAGTCTCTCTTATCATACCAAGAGTATGACGGAGGTAATGTCACTTTTGGTAGCAATCTCAAAAGCAAAATCAATGGCAAAGGTACGATCGCTCATAACTCCCTAACTATTGAAAATGTTTCTCATGTCGATAGTTTAGGATTTAATCTACTTAGTATTAGCCAATTATGTGATAAAAAGTATAAAGTACTATTTGATGAAAATGGTAGTAAAATACTAAAAGATGGTATCACCATAGCTAAAGGAGTTAGGAAAAATAACATATACGTTATGAAAATAGATAAAACATCTAACGACAAACTTTGTCTAACAACATTACATGATAGCTCAACTCTTTGGCATAGACGTTTAGGTCATGCTAATATGAGACTTATACAAAACCTATCTTTAAAAGAGCTAGTTAGGAATTTACCAAAACTTAAATATGACCAACACTTTTGCGACGCTTGCAAAATTGGTAAACAAACCCATAGTAGTCATAAGTCTAAAAATATGGTGTCCACATCTAAGTGTATAGAACTTTTGCATATGGACTTATTTGGTCCATCCGCTATAAGAAGCTATGGAGGCAACTTATACACTTTGGTCATAGTAGAAGACTACTCAAGGTTTACTTGGACGTTGTTTTTGAAAACGAAAAATGAAGCTTTTGATAAATTTGAATTTCTTAGCAAGAAAATTCAAAATCAACTAGGAGTTAAAATTGTGTCGATCCAAACGGATCATGGTCGTGAATTTGACAATGAAACACAATTTGGAAACTTTTGTGATACAAATGGTATAACACATAACTTTTCGGCTCCTCGAACACCTCAATCAAATGGAGTCGTAGAACGTAAAAATAGAACAATTCAAGAAATGAGTAGAACAATGCTTAATGAACAAAACATTCCTCAAAAGTTTTGGTGTAACGTCGTTGACACTTCTACATATATTTTAAATAGAGTCTTAATACGTCCTTTCTTAAACAAAACTCCATATGAGCTTTACAAAGGTAAAAAGCCAACTTTAGGATATTTTAGAGTTTTTGGATGTAAATGTTTCATTCTTAATACTAAAGATTACCTCACCAAGTTTGACCCAAAGTCTTATGAAGGTGTCTTTCTTGGTTATTCTTAAACTAGTAAAGCTTACATTGTCTTAAACAAAGAAACAATGAGAGTCGAGGAATCGTTGAACATAACATTCGACGAAAGTCCACCTCCCTCTAAGACATCACCTTTGGAAGATGATGACTTAGTTGAAAGTCAACTTGTAGAAAGTCAAAAAATAATTGAAAATGACAAGGAAGATGAACCATTAAATAATGATATTATAAACATCAAAGAATCCAAAAGTCATCCTTTAGAAAAAGTCATAGGACAACTAAATCAAAGGACCTTAAGATCACAAGCTCAAAATCAAAGTAATCATTTTTATTTTGTGTCTACCATCGAATCAAAAAACATAAATGAAGCAATAAAAGATGAATCTTGGGTAATTGTCATGCAAGAAGTAAAATGGTTTGGACTAATAGTTTTCTAACACACTTATGCTTTCACATAAAACACTAAAACAAGTATAAGTGATTTTATGATTTAGATACATATGTACAACAACTAGTGTTTACATATTGGGTTAAACATATACTTAAACTAAGTATACTAAAATGGGTAAAAACTAAGTATATGCTAAAATGGGTAAATACAAGTATATACTAAATGGGTAAATACTAGCAAATGGTTTTGACCCACAACCCATGGTTTTATATATACCACTTAACCAAGTTCATTGTATCCTTAAGATACATTGTACCTAGAAAGAAAACCATGGATCAACCCATAACCCATGACCCATGACCCATAACCAAAAATACCCATGGGCAAAGAGGAGCGTACCACGGATCCCTAGCTTTGTGCTAGCCAGATCCCTTGTGGTAGGGATCCGTGGGATTCGGGGAACAGTAGAATTTTTCCTCTATAAATAGTGAGCCATGTCTTCATTATTTCTCACCCCTTTTGAATCCCTTTCTAACACACTTTCCCCCCTGAGTTAAATCTCACTAACCTTAGATCCAAGAGATCTATGTTTGTAGTTTTGTTTTTGTGTGATCTTTTAGGTTCCTCTTAAAGGCAAGATCACCACCTTTGAAGTCGAGCAAGCTCAAGTCCATGAGTTGCCATGCTTCCTCATCATTAAGGCTACTGAAGTTTTCTTGTTGATGATTCCTTTTTTTCTTCAAAGAAGTGTAGTGTTGAAGACATTAGTGAAAGATGTCTCAAGAGTCAAGACGAAGATATTAGTGAAGGGTATCTATCGTCTATAGGATAAAGCACTTGTGGTAGGTGCTTGGAAGTCAAGACAAAGAATATTAGTGAAAGGTGCTTAGAAGTCAAGACAAAGAAGCATTAGTGAAATGTGCTTAGAAGTGAAGACACAAGACATTAGTGAAAGGTGTCTTGTAGATCTAGTCAAAGGCATTAGTGAAAGGTGCCTTAGATGTACATTCGATATGGTGTGTTTCAATGTACAAGATAGACTAGTATTAGATCCAAGGATATTGATATCCTTAATGATGTTGTAAAGGAGTAGATCTCCTTTGGGATTAGTCGTTGGTGTAGTGTGGTAGTAGTTCCTCCATTGCAATGGAACTAGGTGCTTAGCCTAGTACCTAATAAAGGGTAGGCGACGTTGTGAAGGTGTAGTTCACCTAAGGTGTGAAAGAACTAGGTACTTAGCCTAGTACCTTATAAAGGGTAGGCAACGTTGTGTAGGTGTGGTTCACCTTGGAGTGAAAGAACCCGGTGGTTAGCCTAGTACCGGAAAAAGAGTAGGCGACGTTGTGAAGGCTTCTCCGCCATAAGGAGATTGGTGTAGTGATTACGAACTCTCGAGTAGGTGACTCAGGGAGTGGAGTAGGGCAAGGAAGGTGACCTTGTAGACGAACCACTATAAATACTTGCGTTGTTGTTTTGTGCTTCTTACTCTTATCTTTTCATTACTTACCTTTATATGTTTGTTTATCAACATCCAACACACACATCCAAATAGATTGATATAAGTCGATCTAAATAGATTAAAATGAAGTTTTAATTGGTAAAACTATTCAACCCCCCCTTCTAGTTTTCCACAAGTACTTTGACTTCAGTACTTTGACTCTTCAGTACTTTAATTCTTCAGCACTTTGACTTTCTATATCCCAACAATCCTCCCCTAACTTGAATTCTACTTGCTTGATTTCAAGTTCCTTTGTATATTAAACTTTAACATCTTTGTCTTCAAAGAGAGATTATGCCTTTATCTTCAAATTTTGTCTTTGTAGTTCCTGTGCTTATATCATCATCATCAAAGTAATCTTTATCAGTAATTATTTTCAGCAACTATCAGCAAGCTCCATCTTTTAGCAACTCAGCAACATATGGCAATTTGTACATCAGTTCAGTTTAAGTTTCAGTCTATTCTCATCACTTCCAGGTGTGTAAACTCCTGTGAGAGGTGAATCATTGAAATTTTAATGGATTTTGATGTCTCTTTACCAAAGCCATTAAATCTGGAGTAGCCAAATGTTTAGGTGTGTAATACCATGATACATTGATAACCATATGATTTTTAGCAAATCATCAGCTATCAACAGATTTGATTTGTCTTTACCAAAAGTTATAAACTTTTGGACTAGTTAGTTCTTGCAACCATGGTGAACTAATTACCATATAAATGGTTTTTCCACAACCTTTACCACAAACCATTTTTCTTATGGGCTAGCCAACTCTTTACATTGCTGATATGGTGAGTTGATTACCATACAACTTATTAGCAAGTTGTCAATTATATAACGGATTTGAGATATCTTTACCAGAGCCGTTTGCTCATGGATTAGCCAATTCTTTTGTAAACATGGTGAATTGATAACCTATTTTTATAACCATCTCAAAACCATTGTTTCTTTTAACTTTTGTTTCAAAAATATTCTTTACTTAACAAAAGTTTTTCTTTCAAAAAAAACATTTACTGGTTTATGCTGCAAGCAGTACTTTGATTAAAGTACTATTTGTCCAGCAGTACTTTGAATAAAGTACTTACTTTCCAAAAATTTATATATAAGTAAACATCATACCAGTACTTATGCTTCATCATCAGCTATTGTTGTCCATCTGATAAACAATTCAATTAACACAAG
>OU343220.1:127046642-127242838 GCA_910596185.1 Chrysanthemum makinoi
AGCTGTTTCAGTCTCACTCTCGACCTCCATACCATGATCTAGCATTCTTCTCATAAGATCTGCTGTTAATGGATATCTTCTTTCAGCTAGCATATGAATCATAGTTCCATCTTCCAGTTCCAAAGCATGTACTCCTGATTCTTCAAAAAATCTCCAGCTTGTAATCTCCCAGTTCTCTTGATTTTGCCAGAGTTCATCATTGCTTGTTTCCTCAGTTTCGAAGATAGTTGTCAGATCTCCTAATAATACTAAGCCAACTCCATTTGATGGAATATGTTCAAAGTATTCTTGCACTAGTTGGTATAGTTGAAACAGATCTGCTCTATCAATAATATGCAGTATATCCCATAGTAAATTGAATACTCTGAAGCTTTCATCCTCCCTATGGAACATCAAATAATCTCCATCTTTTGACTCTACAACTTCAAAAGTGAGTATCTTTGTCTTCTTTACTGTAGCATCTTTGGATTTAGAATTCTCAAAATCGACAACTCTAATGTAATTCCTCAGTTCATCAACGTATCGATCTTAGCTCAATCTTCTTTGATTTCTGTTCAGCTCAGTTGTCCTTTTCTTTTAAACTTCTTTTGCCAGCATCCTCCTTCTGATTATCATCCTTAAAAGAAATAATACTTTCAACTTGCTTCTGATAAGCTTGTCTAACATTTTCATATAAGTCTTTCATCTCAATGTAATTCAACTTCTGTAATCCAGTATACCCTTGACCCTTTAGATATGCCATCCTGGCATTTCTTTCTTTAGCCTTATTCATTGGTCTTCTAGGTATAACAGCTTCAGGTTCTTCCACTGGTTGAACAATTTCAGCATCAAACTTAGCCTGTAGCTCCCTAGCAGCTTCTTCATTCTTAGCCACTTCAATGGCTCTTAACTCTGCTAAAGTTAGCTTCTTTTTCTTCTTTGTTTCCACCAGTTTACCTTTACCTTTATCTTTTGGATCTAAAACTGGTTGAGAAGCTTGTGGTTGTTCTTCAGTAACTCCTGGAATGCTAACACCCCTTGGCCTTGATAAGTTGTGCAATATCTCAGCTACAGTTTCATCATCACTTGCAGTGTGCACTACTTTTGGTGTAACAGTTTCCTCTTCTTGTAGAATTGTTGAATGGCCAGCTTCTTCATCAAAATTAAGCGTCCTTGGTGTAATCAGTTGTTGTCTATGAGTTCCTTGAAGACCAGTACTTTGATTAGTAGCACCTTGATCATCAGTACTTTCTACACCAGTACTTTGAACTCCAGTTCTTTCAGGCTCAGTACTTTGAATATTAACCTGTGCTTCAGTACTTTGAGGTTCATCTTCTTTTTCTTTATAAAATTCAGCACCTTCTTCCAAATTCTCTTGCTCTATATTCCTCCCCAATTTGATAGAAGATTGCTGTTGAACCTTTTTGCCTTTGGAAGTCTTCTGAAAATGATTTCTTTTCTTCTTTTTAGCCTTGACCCATAATCTGTGATGTTTTACTAAAGGCCAGACAGACCTCTTAAGTTTTCTAAACTTGGTCTTCAACTGGGCTATCTGTGCAGCTTGAGCCTCAATTGTTTTCTTTAATCGACTAGCTCCTTGTCGAATATAATTATCCAGCACTAAACCTTCAGGAGGTATATCAGCTGCATCTCCTTCAGAGGATGATGAGGAAATAGGGATATCTGGTTCTGACTCAATAGGTGGAGTATCATGGTGAGATGAGGTAGGAGAAACTGTAGTACCTTCGTTTACATCAGTACCTTGAGAAGCAGTTCCTTGTGATGCAGTACCTTGAAGCAGATAGTACCCTGAGTTGAAGCAGTACCTTCTCGTTCAGCACTAGATGCAGCCTCAACTCTAATTTCTTGAACAATCTCCATCATTGAAGTAGTCAATCGAGTGTTTCTTCCAGTAAAAAAATCACTCTTCCTAGCCATGAAGGTGAAGATCTTTGCAGGTTGTACCACAACAGGTAATAAGCTCGAAGGCTTTGGTACATCATGCAATTTTTTATTCAATAAGACTTGAATAAATCTTGGATACATCAGCCAGTGTGATCCATGCGAAATGTGAGATAACATCCCATCTAAAATGAGCCTTGAGAAATTGAAGATACGGTTTGTAGCCAATCCCACCAGCACAGATGCTATATTAGAACCAAATTGCTCCCATAAAGTACTCTTAGAACTGATACAATGAAGTAATACATGTACCAAGTACTTCCAATGCAGACTAAACAAGGGTTTCTTGAATGTTGTTTCAGTTAAAGACCCTTCATACCCAATGTCTCTTAAAGTATCCCAAAGAAGCTGTTTATCAAATCGAATAGCTCCTTCTGCATCATCAAATAATAAGTCTTCACGAATTGATGCTTCACTAACTTTCACAAGCCTTCCAGCAACTTTAGCTTGTATATACGAATCATCATTCTCCATGTGAGTCCTAGCATGCAAAACTGTTGAATCCAGGCTCAATGACATGGGTTCAACCAAAGTGCATAACTAATTGGAGACCCCGTGAGAAAATCAATGATGTCATGGAATGCGACATTTGCTTCAGTTTTATCCAAATTTGCCACCATGTTGTATTTAGAAATGGTGTTTCCGGTTGATGGTTGTATAAGAGATTGATTCGATGAATAAGTAACTGGGAGAGAGAGAGAAATATGGAAAAGATTGATAGGAATAAAGATGAGAGGGAAAATCGGAAAGTAGTTATTTATAGGTAAGATTTGAAAAATCACAGCCCATAATAACAAAGTTACCGTTATTTTATTTTTATCCCTCTTTTGACCGTTGGAACAGTACATTGATAAGACAAGCAGTACTTTCCACGTGTGCAGTACTTTCATATGACTAAACAGCAATACTTTTCCATCCTCTTCTCTATAATGACAAAAACTCCAAATAAGCATTGTATTGCCTCCCCTTAAGCAAAACATAGGATTGTCTAACTAATTAATCAGTCCTCCCCTTAAATGTAGCTTAATAATTAATCATTCCAATGCTCACCACCAAGTGATTGAATCGTGAAACATCAAATCCTTTGGTGAGAAAATCAGCTACATTATCATTTGTGTGAACTTTGACAACATTAATGAGCCTATGCTCATAACAATCTCTGATAAAGTGATGCCTAATCTGAATGTGCTTGGTCTTGGAGTGATAAACAGGGTTCTTCACAATGCAAATTGTACTCTCATTATCAATATTGATAGGAGTGTTCTTGAAGTTGAACCCATAATCCAAAAGTTGATTATGCATCCACAAGATTTGTCCACAACAGCTTGCAGCAGCCACATATTCTGCTTCAGTAGATGATGTTGCTGCAATAGTTTGCATTTTACATTGCCATGAGACTACTCTTCTTCCAAGATATCGGCATCCTCTAGTAGTTGATCTTCTATCATAGTTGTCACCTGCATAATCACTGTCTGAAAAAGCTTCCAAGTGAAAGTGAATCCTTTGGATACCACAATCCCAACATAGGTTGTTGTTTCAAATAACTAAAAATTCTCTTTACTGCATTCATATGAGAGACCTTAGGTGAGACTTGATATCTTGCACATAAACAAACAAAGATGATCAGGCCTAGATGCAGTTAAATACATAAGACAACCAATCATAGATCGTACAGCTTGCGTCAACAGGTTGACCATCTTCATCCTTGCCCAATGAAGTTGATAGACTTGATAGGTGTAGTGGAGCTTCATAGCATCAAAATTGAACTTCTTAAGAATGTCATAGACATACTTATCTTGACTTATGAAAATTCCCTCCATTGACTGTTTAACTTAAAGCCCCAAAAAGAATGTTAATTTACCATAGAACTCATTTGAAATTCATGTTGCATTAGATGCTCAAACTCCTTCACCATGGACTGTCTTGTAGCTCCAAATATGATATCATCTACATAAACTTGAACTAGCATGATATCCTTCTTTTCTCTCTTGATAAACAAAGTCTTGTCAATAGCTCCCCTTCTGTAACCATGTTGCAATAAGAAAGTAGAGAGCCTTTCATACCAAGCTCTAGGTGCTTGATGAAGACCATAAAGAGCCTTAACAACTGTTGAGCTTTGTTTGGATGTCTGGATCTTCAAAACGGGGAACGTTTAACATAAACCTCCTCTGTAATCTTTCCATAGAGAAAGGCACTCTTAACATCCATTTGATAAACACTGAAATCTATATAAGATGCAAAATCAAGGAATATTGAATAGCTTCAATCCTTGCAACGAGCAAACACTTCACATCATAATCTACTCCTTCTTCTTATGCATCCTTGTGCAACTAACCTTGCGTTGATCAGTAACATTCCTTATTTAAATCTCTTGACTCTGAAACCATCTTGTACCAATTACTTTCTTTCCATCCCCGGAAGATCACATAAATTACCAAACTTCTTGAAGTTTGAATTGAAGAAGTTCTTCTTGCATAGCTTCAACCCAACTTTCTTTAGTTAATGCTTGAGCTATATTCTTGGGTTCTTCTTGAGAGATAAAACAAGTAAACAAGCATGTTTGGTGATCCTTATGATTTAACCCTGTTTTGTTTATACACAAAGCTGAGTAATGCATTATGTGGTGTAGAAAAACTTTTAGCTTTGGTTCTTGTGAGCACTCCATGAGTAGAAGGTCCAATGATTTGACCAGTAGGATGATCTTTATGAATTTTTAATTTAGGAGTCTGTGGAACTTCCAGATTATCACCCAAATTTGTGAAATCAGCATCTTCATTGGAATCTAAGAAAATACCTTCATCTTCAAACTCATCATCAGTATCTTCTAAGCCAGGCATGTTTGGATCATTTAAATCATCAGAAGTACTGGTATTTGGTATAGCAGTACTTTGGTCCAAAGTATTGTGTTCTAAAGTACTGTCATCCAAAGTACTGTGAGAGAACTCTACAGTTTTGTTCTTTGTCTTTGCTTCCTCATAAGCTCTTCTTTGATCATCATCATAAGATTGTGCTACTACATCTTGAAAAAGCAACCTATTAAGCTCATCTTGAATGGCTTGATCCTCAGCAGACAATGAGGATTTTGGTTCATCAGTACTTTTCTTTGTTTCAACAGGTATGGGTTTGTCATCAGGAACAACATCAGGTCTAATATGGAATCCATGAACAATGTACTGTAAATCTTCTTCCTTGTGGACAGCTTGATTTTCTTCTCTAACAGGTACATAATTCATAGACGGAGTCAAAATATCAAGATCAAACATCCAATCAGGACCTTTACCCTTCTGATTTTCTTGATCTTCTAAAAATTCAACATGAAGACAATCTTGAACCTTTTTGGTGACCCTGTTATACACTCTAAATCCTTTGCTATTGGTGCAGTACCTCAATAAGTATCCTTCTTCTGACTTGCCATCAAATTTGCCCAAATTATCAATTGTGTTGAGAATAGTCAGAGAGCATCCAAAAGGTTTCATAAAACGAATGTTGGGTTTGTTTCCCGTCAGCAACTCATAAGGTGTCTTCATCTGAGGTTTTGTGACTGATACTCGATTAAACACATAGCAAGCAGTACTTACAGCTTCAGCCCAGAATTGAATAGGTAATAATGAATCTGCAAGCATTGTTCTGGCTACTTCAATCAAAGTTCTGTTCTTTCTTTCTGCAACACCATTCTGCTGTGGATTTCTAGCAATACTGAACTCCCTCTTGATTCCTTTCTTAGCACAAAACTCATCCATAAGCTTGTTCTTGAATTCAGTCCCATTATCACATCTAATACCTCTTACTTTGAGTCTTAGTTGATTTTCAAGGGCTATTATAAGATCATGAATAGCATCAAAGGTGTCATCTTTAAATCCCAAGAAAAATACCCAACTAAATCTACTGCAATCATCTGTCACAACCAGACAGTACTTCTTCTTGTTTATACTAGCAACAGAAACAGGTCCAAACAAATCCATGTGCAGCAACTCCAAAGGTTCTCTAATATTTCTTTCCTCAAGCTTCTTGCATGAATCTTTGTGTTGTTTACCCTTCTTGCATGCCAAACATGAGTGATCATTCTTGTAAGTCTTGGAAGGTAAACCTCTAACTAAATTTCCTTTGACCAATTTGTTGATATTCTTGAAATTTACATGGCCCAATCTTCTATGCCACTGATGTGCTTCTTCAAGTGTTGCCTTTGCTACTAAGCATGTTGCTCTTTCAGAAGAGTGAAGACTCTTCATATCCAGACTGTACACATCATTGGTTCTTGGTATTCTCAGTATTACCAAGTTATCATCAACAAGCTTGAACTCAGGGGAAAGAATGAGACATTCTGTGTCAGTGAATAACACAGGGTGTTTCTTATCACAGATCTGAGAGACTGACAAAAGGTTGAACTTGAGCTCCTTCACATATCTAACATTCTCAAAATCTATGCTCCCTGCCTTAAAAGTTCCCTTGCCTGTAATTCTTCCTCCACTAGCATCATTCCCAAATGCAACTCTTCCTCCACAATAGGATCTAAAATCTGACAGAATATATTTGTCTCCTGTCATGCTTCCAGAGCAACCACTATCCACAATTAAATGATCTTTAAGCTCCTCTTCTGGGTTGCCCTGCACAAAGATAAAAGAGTTAGTTAATTTTAGGAACCCAAGTAATTACTGACTTGTGTTCCCCTTGTGGAGTTACATACTTAAATTCTTTAAGTATATAATTTCCACTGTCTTTAAGCACATGATCAATTATCTTTGGTTGTTCCAAAACTTGTGTTGGTTTTTCAATAAAAATCCCTTTTTCATCCAAGTTTTCTTTATTATTTTCAACAAAAATTTCTATTTCACTCTTACTTGCTGAAAGTATTGTTTGTTCCCCATCCGTACTTTCCTTCTTAACCCATTTGGTTTTAACTTCTGGTGTAGAGTCCCTTGATCTAGCTACTTTCTTTGATTTGTAACGCCTTCTAGATTGATAGTAATTAGATCTCCTAGGGTTCCTATTCTAAGTGGTGTTTGGTGAAAAAAAAGCGCAGTACTTT
The DNA here is from genome assembly GCA_910596185.1 of Chrysanthemum makinoi. Classification (NCBI taxonomy): domain Eukaryota; kingdom Viridiplantae; phylum Streptophyta; class Magnoliopsida; order Asterales; family Asteraceae; genus Chrysanthemum; species Chrysanthemum makinoi. Next base: position 127,053,610 of record OU343220.1, read on the forward strand.
GAGAAGGTACTGGTTTTGGCTTAACAGTACCTTGAAAATTGTTTAAAGGTACTGGGGGTTTTGAAAAAGGTCTTCTCTGGTGAGGATACCTATAGTCTTGTGAGAAGTTGCTATGGTTAACCCTATGTGAATGACTCCAAACTGGTCTAGTTTCCCTTGGTTTTTGATTGGCAGTTATGTTCTTTGTGAATTTGCTTAGGTACTCTGAGTGAAAGTCACAGTGCTTAATCAAATGATCAGGACTGTAACAAAAAAAACACAATTTTTGACGTGTAATCCCAAAATTGCTTCCTCTATGTGTATTACCAAACCTATCCTGTCTTTTTGGTGAATGATGAAAACTGTTTTGACCAAAATTATCCCAAAAAGGTTTAGCAGTATTTTGAAAAGGTTTTCTGAAAGGTACTGCTGAATGTCTAGCAGTACTTTGAGTAGAAGGTACTGCTTGACTCTTAACATCATCGCTCTTAGGTTTCTCAGCTGTTTCTTTTGGGGTTTCAGAACTAGATTGATCAGTAAGCTTTTTCCTAAACTCTAGATTGTCTATTCCAAAACGAGAAACGTCTGGCCTAAGTGGTGGAAAACTACCAGTGGGATGAGGGACTGCATGATAACCTTTGTCTTTCTTAAACTCAGGAGGTGTTTGACTAATTGATTCCTCATTACTAGATGTGTCTACATAGTTAATGAGTTCATCATCACTAGTTGTCATATCCTCAAAATCAAGGTCATCCTTATCACAAGGTGGGTTTTCTTCTGTGCTACTAAAGTCCATACCAAAACCTAATCCAGTTTTAATGTAAAGCTCTTCTCTGTTTTTCAACATAACTAACATGAGAAAGGCCAGATTGTCCCCAAGCAGCAAACTTTTCTAGCAATTCATCTATTTCCTTAGTTAGTTTCTCAATTTCAGAAATCTTACATCCTAGTTTCCATTCACTTAATTTTAACTGATAATCCTGTTGTTCATACTTTTCAGCCCAAGCCATTTCATTATTTTCATGTGTTATTATTTTGGCTTCCATAGACTCTAAAGTAATTTGATAACCAGCTACCTCAGACCTAGCCCTTCTACAGTTATCTCTTTCAGTCACATAATCATTAAGTACTTTTTGATAAAAGTCATGACACTTAGAACATACCTCAGAGATAGGGGGTGAACTTGGTGAAGTAGCTACCATAGCAAGCAGAACAGGTTCATCTTCACTCTCCATGCTCCAATCAAAGCTTCCTAGACCATCTCTGGACTCCAAAGCAGTGAATCCAGGTTCCTCATCAAAAGTTGTGCTCCAATCAAACTCTTCCACTGAATCTTCCACTGCTACCATACAATAGGTTACGGGTTCATCATCAAACTCAGCACTCCAGTCAACCACTAATAGATTCTCTTGAGCAACCAAAGCGTTTGTTTCAGTAATAGGGATTTCCTTTAGTTCAAGCTTGGGTTTCTCAGTCATTCTATTTGCCTGGTATTTAGCAAACTTGCATTCCCTTGCAAAGTGTCCAGTCCTTTGACAATTAAAACATTCAATCTTGGACTTGTCAAAAGATATACCCTGTTTGGGTTTGAAGTCGATACCTCTTTCTGTTTTCTTCATGAACTTCTTGATCCTTGCAGTGATCATAGCAACTTGCCACCTTATATCAATTTCTTCAAGAGCATCCTCTTCAATTTGTGACAACTCCTCTTCATAGGTAACAGGTAAAGTAGCTTGCTGAGCAAAGAATGAGCATACAAGTTCATCAGAATGGATGGTACTTGATGGTGTAACTTGCTGAGCAAAGGTGGGGGTAGAATAGGCAACAGTACTTTGAGCAGCAGTACTTTGAGTGGGAGAAGCAGTACTTTTAGTAGAAGTACTGCCTATCTTTTCCGATGATACAAACGCAATACTGTGAGATTTTAAACTTGCTTGTCCATTCATCTCATGCTCATACACCTTCAAATGGTTGTAGAGATCATCAAAGTCCATAACATCCAAACCAGGTTGTCCTCTGATCATAGTAGCAATTACATGCCATGTAGATGGCAAACTCCTTAAGAACTTCATATTGGCATCTTCAACAGATACTCTACCTTGTATAACTCTAGCATGCTGAGGAGATTTTGGAACCTGTCATAGACAGCATCAAGACCTTCTCTTTCACCAACAGTGAAAGTTTCAAATTGTTGCTTCAACAGATTTCTGTGCATCTTCTTGGAAGCATCATTACCTCCAAACCTTGTCTTGAGAGCAGCCCATAATTGTTTAGCATCCTTAGCATCATGAAACTTGAGTAGGTGACCATCAGGTATAGCAAACAATAGAATGTTGAGAGCCTTCTCTTGATTTCTTATTATAGCAGCTGGCAAAACGGCCTTAGGTGGTTTAGGTTGTCCAGGAATTTCTATAGGATCTGCAACAACTTCATTACCATTGATAATTACATTCCACGTGCATGGGTGTAATAGCAAGTGTACGCCCCATCTTCATACTCCATAGATCATACTCTCCCTTTTTGATGATTGATATTCTGAGTGAGGTGATGGATGGGGGTGGTGCAGCTTCAGTCGACATCTTTAGGGTTTGTTGTTAACTAGGTTTTTAAGGGTTTCTTCTTAGTCAGAGTTTCCACACAAGCTCTGATACCACTTGTTGGATCGATGTACTCTAACCAAACTAACTTATATAGCTTGTAAGGGTTTAATAACCTCGGATAAATCCTAAGTTATTAACAATGAAACACTGAACTTACTTTATTAAATATGCGGAATTTACTTAACAAAGCTAAAAAGAATTAACTTTAACTTTAATGATTTTATTAATACTTAGAACCTGCTGTTATACAGATTCTTTTAACAGCTCCAAAGCTCTAATATCGTACTCTCTAAAAACTCTAATATTGCACGTATATTCGTAACTCTAATACCAATCTAGGGGTCCTTTTATAGGCTTAAGGATAACCCTAGTCGGTTTACAATTACAAACCTTGTACGACAAGTAATACTATACTAAGCTTAGAACATTCTAGAATTACAAGATAATCCTTAACGATTTTGCATATCAGTCCTTTAAGCATGCAGTACTTTGATGAATCAAGCAGTACTTTGACTTCATTCTTTAGCAGTACTTTGACTCTTCAGTACTTTAATTCTTTAGCACTTTGACTTTCTATATCCCAACAATTATGATGAAACTTATGCACCGGTAGCTAGGCTCGAGTCTATTAGAATATTACTTGCTTATGCATGTGCTTATGACTTTAAATTATTTGAAATGGATGTTAAGAGTGCGTTTCTTAATGGTTTTATTAACGAAGAAGTGTATGTTGCTCAACCTCCCGATTTTACCTACTTTGAGAAACCACATCATGTCTTCAAACTCAAGAAAGCATTATACGGTCTTAAGCAAGAACCAAAAGCTTGGTACTATAGACTTAAGACTTTTCTCGTCGAAAACAAATACACCATGGGATTAGTAGATAATACTCTTTTTACTAAGAAAAAAGAGTCACACATTATCATTGTTCAAGTATACGTTGATGACATCATATTCGGATCAACTTGTCAAGAACTATGTGATGATTTCTCTAAAATCATACACGATGAGTTTGAGATGAGTATGATAGGTGAATTAAACTTCTTTCTAGGACTTCAAATTAAACAACTAGAAGATGGCATTTTCTTTAACCAATCTAAATATATAAAAGACATGCTTAAGAAATTTGGTCTTGAAGATTCAAAACCAACTAAGACACCCATGTCTTCGGATACTAAACTCACCAAGGATGAGGAAGGTGAATCCGTAGATAACACTAAATATAGAGGAATGATTGGTAGCCTACTCTATCTCACGGCTGGTAGACCCGACATTATGTTTAGTGTTTGTCTATGTGCTCGCTTTCAAGAAAATCCAAAGGCATCACACTTAGAAGCCTTAAAATGGATATTTAGATACATTAAGGGAACGACATGTTTAGGATTATGGTATCCCAAAGGAACGGGTATAGAAACTATAGTGTATGCTGACTCGGATCATGCCGGTGATTATGTCGATAGAAAAAGTACAAGTGGTATTTGCACTTTTGTTGGACATTGTCTCACCTCTTGGTTTGCAAAGAAGCAAACGGCATTAGCCATCTCAACTACTGAAGTCGAGTACGTCTCAGCCGGAAAAGCATGTCAACAATCTCTTTAGATGAAGCAAGCTCTCATGGATTACCGAATTCATCTCAACGATATCGTTATATTTTGCGACAATAAAGGAGCTATTGATCTCAGCAAAAATCCCGTCCAACATGCTCGTACAAAGCATATTGAAATCCGTCATCACTTTCTTCGCGACAATGTTCAAAAAGGAAATATCTCAATTGAGAAAGTATCCTCCGAAGAAAACATTGCCGACATTCTAACCAAGCCTCTCAAACGAGAACAATTTAATCTTCTTAGACTTGGTTTAGGGTTAATGGAACCAAACATGTAGGTAAAAGTTAGCCTAAACCTTAGAACAAACAAAACAAAACAAATTTGTTTTGAACCTGCTACTGTACCCACGGCACCAAACGACAACAAAGGCGGAACCATTTTTTTGGTGTCGTCTGGTCCGTGGTGACATCAGTGGCAAAAATGCTACCTACAAAACATCTTCTTCCTCACAACCCACTTTACCAAAATGTGTAAACATTAGACCTAACTTATTGTTGACATCTTCTCACCCACTAATCACTGGAGATAATATCATTGTAAGTACCCTAACTACATTTTATCTCTTAAATCTGAGTCTAGGATTCTAATTTGTGCACAAAATCATCACATGGGGTTTATGTATACTTTTGTACTAAACATGGATTCAATTGGCAAATTGCATAACTAGTCATTAAAATTAGGTACTACATTGTCATATTGCATAAACAAATCATGTTTCCCACTAATCAAAAGATAATGACTATAAGGCTTTATTCAAATAACCAAACACCCCATGTCAAAATTTTTTGAAAAGCTTCTCACTTGTAGGAAAACAATTTTTCATTGTTAATACAAATAGAAACGTTAGATTTTCATCACTTGCATGCTCTTGAATGTTAGGAATTAGAAATTCCAGGTATTAAAGAGTCGGTCACCTCATGTATATGTTATCGTTAGAAAGCTCGTAGTCGTATTTATTTCTAGCTAAGTAGTATTTAGTTATGTAACACCGTGGAGGACGAACGGGTCTTTACCCACTGTATGCCTGATCCACAGCCCGTTGTGTGGCGTTTTATGTAAGACTATAAATACTCTCTACCTCCCAAGGTAGAGAGTTGGAGCTCATAATAATATCTTTCACTTTCTCTCACTAAGTTCCCTAAATCTCTAACTTTCTCTCTCTAGAACTCACCTTTATACGCCAACTTTGAGTTATGATATGATGTGTATGTTGAATCCAATATCTTACAATTGGTATCAAGAGCCATGGTTAGATCATATCTTGCACATCTTTGGATTTCTAGTGGGTTTTAGGTGGTTTTTGAGTTTGAAAAAGTTTTGTGGTTTGTGCATCATTTGGTTGATTTCTTGTGTTAAAGCTTGGATTTTGTTTGTACTTTTATGTTTAGAATCATCACAAGTGTTTAGGTTTTCATTTGGTAAGCTTGAATCATCTTGGTTGGGTTGTTTTTGGATTGAAAAGTGATGTTTGTGAAGTTTTCTTGCTAGCGACTTGACCTACGTATTTTTTTTCTTAATAGCGACTTGCTTTACAATTTTGTAGCGAGTTGCAGTTATTGGAGCTAGCGACTTAGGCCTAGCGACTAACAGTACAAGTAGTGGACTCTCCACTACGGGTAGCGACTTGGTGTTAGCGACTTGGTAAGTAGCGAGTTGCTATTTAGTGACTTGATTCCTTAGCGACTTGTATCTTAGCGAATTGCTGCCAAAATTTCGCTAGCGACTAGAGGCTTAGCGAGTTGCTATTTAGCGACTTGTCTTTTGTTTAGCGAATTGGGACTTTAGCGACTTAGTGGAATAGCGAATTAGAAGATAGCGACTTGAGTGATTTCTTTACGGTTTTCTCTTGATTTAGTAAAATCCCGTGAAAGAATCGATTTCCCGGTTTAATCATAGAGTTATAAAATCTCGTTTAATTTATCATCATGACTACCAACGTTTCTACAATCATCTCCACTGTTGTCGAGGATGTTCAAGCAGCTGGTTCGAATACTGGTCCACCCATGCTTGACAGAACTGACTACGATTCTTGGGCTCAACGAATCAGATTGTACTGTCTTGGAAAGGAAAATGGTGTCAACATTCTCAAATCCATTGATGAAGGACCGTATCGAGTTGAGACAACTAGAGATGTACTTGATACTGCTGAAGATGGAACTCCGATTTACGGAATGGACAGACCAAAGATGTATGATGAGCTTGATGATAAGGAGAAAAAGAGATTCGATGCTGATATCAGAGCTTCTACATTGTTCTTCAAGGTCTTCCTAAAGACATCTACAAGCTGATCAATCACAACACCGAAGAAAAGGCAGTATGGGATAATGTCAAGATGCTTCTTCTCGTTTGAATTAACTATGGAAGACAGAGAATCACAACTCTATGACGAATTTGAACACTTCAAGATGAAACCAGATGAGAGTGTCTATGAGTACTATGTGAGATTTCATAAGTTGGTGAATGACATGAGGAACATCAGAATGACTATGCCTAACATTCAGCTGAACTCAAAATTTGTGAACAACATGAATCCCGAATGGCACAAGTTTGTCACCTCTGTGAAGCTCACTAAAGGATTGAAGAATACAAACTATGAGCAACTCTATGCCTTCCTCCTTCAGAATGAGAGACATGCTATGTTTGAAAAAATGATTCTTAATCAGTTCAAAACCAACCAGGGAGAGACAAGCTCATCTAATGACTCAACTGCCTTCTACTCAAACATCGGAATCTCAACCAAAGCCCCACAAGTCATACCCATGGGCAATGGTAATCACAAACTCATTCCTGATCCCATGTTCAAACAAGCTGATGCCGATGCACACGTGGGTAACATCATTAATCAACTAGCTCTTCTGATTAGTCAAAACCTGAATTCTCTCACACAACCAACAACAACCTCAGAACAGCATCTAACCCACACAATCAAGCTACTGTTAAAGATGGGAGGATCGAGGTGCAACCAGTTCAGAAAGACATATGATCAGGGAAGAGGTGGAGCTGGTAGAGGTTATGTTGGTAATCAGAATCGAGGAAGGAATGGTAATCCATGTCAATCTAAGCCGATCAAATGTTATAACTGTGGAGGTGAGGGACACATTGCAAGGAACGCACATCTCCAAACGTCACAGAATGCTGATTACTTCAGAGATAAGATGCTGCTTGTACAAGCTCAGGATAATGGTGTTGCTTTGGATGAGGAGGAATTGTTGTTTCTTGTTGAGGGCAATGCCAAGACCTATGATGCAGATGTGGATGAGCAGCCTACTCAGGAGATAGGTCACAATCATCAGAATGCCTTTCAAGTCGCTGATTGTGATGCATACGACTCTGTTGTGGATGATGGACCCACTGACACCACAATTTATGGCTAGCATTTCTCCAAGGGTTTCTCCCAAGGTCTCTTCTTCACCACAAGCTGGCCCATCCAAAGACAAACTCATCTCAGAGGTATTTAAACTATATGATGATGTGATGTGCAAAGATGCATGACAAAGTACCATCAACTGAAACTATTGAATCAAATATTGAAAATATGGGTAATATCAATATGGTCCCATATGATCAATATGTGAAACAAAGTGAAAGTGAAGTTGTACCAAGTGATGCATCTACTGCAGTCAACAATGACTTATTTTGATGAATACAGATGTGCCCCTGATGATTTTGTATGTTCTGAACTAAATGCCTATAAAGAACGTGTTGCTATTTATGAACAACGTGCAAAATTTGAGTTGACCACTCATGTGCAGGAAATGGATGACCAAGTGCGTACAATCATTAGAAAAAGTAAATTTAGAGAAGAAGTATTAAAACAAGAGTTAAACTCCTTACAAGAAAAGCTTTCTAAAACTGCTTAGCAAAAACAAGAACTTCAAGAAAAATGTGAAAATGCTTAAGCAAGAATTTACTGCAAAGGAATCAAAACTCTTGAGAGATTTTTCTAATCTGAAAACTTTGAAAAACAAACTTGAAAACAAGTTGTACATACAAGGAAACACCATACAGACTGCTCACATGACATAAGCATAGAGTTCTAAGCGATAAGCATAGTGTTCCCATTATAGATAAACCCAACCCTGAGTACGGGAAGATAGCAAAAGCAGCTCAAACAGTGATCTATGATGGCAATGAGATTCTTAAACCTAGACAAAAACCTAGTTGCTTTGAGTCACAAGGAAGATAAGAAATTAGATGTAATCACTAGGGAGAAAATGAATAAGAAACTTAATGATCCTAAATGCAAAGTGTCACACCCCCAATTTACCTGTTTTGCAGCGGAATGGAATTCCTGGGGATTGACTGTCATAGCATCACAATCACAGTTATATTGAACGACCTAAAGTGTCGTTTGGAAAATACATCGTTTGATTTAATAAAACAATCAGAGTTACAAAGATAGGTCCCAAATGAAAATCAATTTGTGCGGAAATAAGTTTGTTACAATTCAAACGATGTTTTAAAGTATGTAAAACCCAAGTGAGACGCGTCGTCACCACGACTCCATGATGTGTCCAAATGCATGCCATGAAGTGAATGCCTTAGATACCTGAGATAAAACATGCTAAAAAGTGTCAACACAAAGGTTGAGTGAGTTCATAGAGTTTGGTTTGAAATGTAAAGATTTTCAAAATCATTTATGCAGCAAAGGCATTGTAAATCCACTCAGTTCCAAGTTCCGCCCATACAAAACTTGCAACCTGTGTGTTCACAACCCACTGCCGAAGTGTGTATAGTTTATGTTTATACCAAGACCATTAGCTCAATGAATATACCAAGATCATTAGCTCAATGAATATACCAAGACCATTAGCTCAATGAATATACCAAGACCATTAGCTCAAAGAATATACCAAGACCGTTAGACCAATGAATATAATATGAAAGTTCTAAGGATGGCAAAACTGTTACTACGCATGACTAAGCATTTCAGTTCGACTAAGCATGTAGTTTCAAATAATCATGATAGTTATGAAAATAATTGAGCATGTATCTCCCCCAAAACATTTATGAAAGCAAGTAAAGGTAGGGGCTATGAAAACTCACTGATAAACCTGAGGCTATGACAAAAAGGAGTACACCGAGATGTAGTGTGATACGTTAATCTTGACCTATTGTGAATGATATGATATGTCATGAGTTGCAATGTAATGTTATGCATGCATTCCATATGTTATTTATACCATTTACGGGTTTGTGAAAATATTACTCGTCGTCGAAAAAAAATACTCTTTTGACGTCTTGACCTTTCGAAAATGACTTTACATGTTTTTACGTCAAAATGTCATCCTATAATGGTTTTATAATGATTTTTGGTGAAATTTCCACTTTTCGTCGCAAAACAATGTCGTCGGAATTTTCATGAAATTAACAAAAATGGCTCCGGAAAAATAGTCGTAAAACGGTGTACGTCGATCGTTAGAGAACGAACTCGACGGTTTTGGAAAGTTTGTATCGATATCTAAAAGTTTCAGTTCAGGAGTTTTCGTTCAAATGGTCTCGATCATAAAGATATCAAGGGTTAAAGTTGGTGATTTTGTTGAATTGTGTGCAGAAAATAAGTTTCGGCCAAGTTTGAACATCCGTAAATAATTCACTAAAACTCCGCTTGACAAACGGCTTTTTGTTTTGAAAAATATGGCCGATGAACTTGATTTTACTAGAAGACATTTCGTTCCAAAAAGTTTTGCATCATGGTTAAAAACAGCCGCAAACATAGCCCTTACAGCTAATAAAATACTTGTAACGTAAAAATAATATAGTTTTTCAGAAAATAATATTTACGGCAACTTTATGAAAATGGCCATATCTTTGTCGTTTTAAATCCGTTTTCTACGTAATATATGTCCTTAGCTTCGTATCGAGTAAAACTAATATATTTTTGAGAAGTCGAAGTAATTTGTGAAGCTTAAGGCTCGTTTTTGACCCGAATACACTAAAAACTGCATGCTGAAATTTCAGAAAACTATATATTTCGTCGTCAAACTTGTAAAATCCATAACTTTTTTTCGTATAAGTCCGTTTTATTCCGTTCAAGCGGCCACGGATTCGTTTTTGTTTTATATTTTCTAAATATCAAGGCCAAAAAGTCGTACCAACAGTAGGTTTTTCCAGAAATTCGAATTAAAGACAGAACATAAAATATAGTTATCGAAAATAGTTTTTCTCGGACAAAACCTATTCTAATCCCTTCAAATCAACTCCAAAGCTAATCTAATCCTACCATACACCTTCTTAGGGTGTCATGGGTTCCTAATCACCATCAAGACCAAAGAATACCATGGGAGTAATTATAGGATGACCAATAAATATATATAACTCAAAAATCATGAAATAAATGGTATAAATCACATAACTTGCATATAAGCTCCAAAAATGAAAAGAAACATATGAAAATGAAGAGGAAACATGAAAATGATAAAAATATGCTTACAAGTGCAAGTGATGAGGTGTAGGTAACAAGGATTAAACTTAAATACCCTTGGTTTTTATCTCAAAACCATATAAAGAGTATATACTAGGTTGTAAATAACACTTGATCTAGCAAAAATTTTGATCCCTTTTGAGCTTGGAATGTGGCCGGTTATGGAGAGAACCAAAAGAAGAGAAAAAAACTTTATCACTTGTAAAATGAGAAGATGGAAATGAGATGGAAAAAGTGAAGTGAAGACTTTTAAGTATATGTAAAGATATAAGAAATCAAGACCATGCTTCCAATTAATAACACCCTCAAGGGGCCGGATTTTTGGGCATCTTGTCCTCAAAATATCTATTTTTTTTTTTTTATAAAATGTATATACATTTACTTGTAACAAGTTGTAAGAGAAAGGTGCAAGTAGATATGTAGTTATATGTAACTTATAAAGTAAATGAAAATTTTTAGGTAGAAAGTATTTTTAGTAGATCAAAATAGAATGTAATGAGATATTAAAAATTGTAAAAATACCTTCCTTGTGAAATTTGAGTGATAAAATAATTATCGTATAATTTTTAAGGAACACGACGTAATAATTAAACTTTAACGATTTAAGTACCAAATAAATTTGAAATACTAGGAAAACTAAAATATAGGTTTTATGAACAGATGTAAGTTTAAAAATACTCGGGATCTTTTTGAAAGTAATGATTAAATATTAAAATAATAACTCACGCGATAAAGATTATTAAATATAAAAATTACGCGTTGAAGGTGAAATGAAATGTCGTGAATGTACTAATGAGATGCACATGATGTCAATGAAATGTAGAATAATCTTAGTCCATATGAAATGTACGTGATGTTATGATCATGAATTCGCCGCTAATCCTTCAAGGTTACGCTTATTTGGAACACGTAAACCAAGTTTCACGATAAATGTTGAAATAGTGAAGCATAAATCGTTTGAGAAATGACCCTAAAGTACGGTTGTCACATTCGCCCATCAAAAAAGGAATTCAGTCCCTAATTCAATCGGCTAAAGTTCAATGTGCTTAGGGTTTGATGTAGCAAACTTTCCCATTTCCGAGCAAAACCCTCAAAAGACTTTTTGGTAACCGATTTTACTTAATCTCACAACTCATCAAACAAGAACTGTCATGAGATTAGGCTAAATCGGATTAGGTAACAACTTGTTTCTAGCTTGATCTTTGCAACTCATCAAACAAGAACTGCCACGATCAAACCGAAACAAGTGGTTTGAAGAAAATCTTTTGAAAATTTGGCTCATTACGAATTGCTTACTCATATAAGACTACTACTCCTTCTTATTGCATGATTCTTTCCGATTAGACATGTGATCGGGCTATGTATAATTTAGGAGTAACTATGCAATGCTTGGACTAATCGACTCATATGTTGTTTGGTGTTGAGTCAACCGATGTTAAAATTGTGATGAACATCGAGGAGAGAAGACATGGAGAAGTGTCGTTAAAATGATAGTTAAAGTAACAAGAATTGAAATCCTCGTGAAATGATAAATAAATCGGAAAGAAAATAAAGTACGATAGATGAGAATATACAATCGAGTGGTTATCAAAAGTAGTACATCTTAGGTTATAAAGATCGTGGATACGATGATTAGACATAAACTTGGTACTACATAGTACATAAGGAGAAATAAGATCATTAGTTTCGAACTTTCAAATCTTCCGCTGCTGATACCTTGACGATCCTCCTCCTCCTTCTAACATATATACATTCCCATGAGCACCTTCGACTTGATGACCTTGGTTTTGAGGACATTGACTTCGATAGTGTCCTTGCTCCCAAGATCCTAGCACGTAACTATGGTCTTGCCTCTACAATTCCCGGCATTGTGTCCTAGTTTTTGACACTTGTAGCACTTAACAGACAAAGTCCCGCAGTGATGATACTACATCGACACATACAGGTTCCAGCATAACCTCTCGCTTCTATTGGTGCAAAGAACATAAACCATCAGTAGCCTCGCCTCATTCTGTTGTTGATGATGGTTAGTGTTACGGCTGGTTGTTGTTGTTATAGAACCTCCTTGGTCATTTTCCCATTTTCTTTTGTTGTTGTTAATTTGGTTATCGCCGTTGCGCTTGTTGTTTTGGTTGTGGTAGTTGATGCGCTTGTGGGGTTGTTGTTTTGTTGGTGTTGGTGTACTTGCCTCTTCTCACTACCGGCCATGAGCTTTGAGTCAATCGAATACCTCAATCGCTTTTCAAGAAGTCACATCCTTGAATAACCTCGAAGTCCTTCAATGAAAGCCTCCAAGAGCTTCTCATTATCTCAAACCATAGATGGGCATAACACGCCAATTCTGGAATCTCCGAATGTAAGTGTCGTATATCATACCCATAGTTTTTAGTTCATAGAACCTGCTCCAACTTCTTCACTGCTCGAGGACAAAACTTCTTAGTCACCAAACCCTTGAATTCCTCCCAAGTAAGCTTGGAAGCATTCTCCATACCACCTGGTTGAGCATATGAATTCCACCATGACAACGCTCCATCGAGTAATGTGCTTGTGGCAAATTTGACCTTACTATCCCAATTACATAACAGAAATACGGACTCTAATTTCTCGAACCATCGAACCATGGCAAGGGTCCTTCATCCCTTTAAACTTGTGGGATCTCCACTCTTGAAATCCTATATTTAACAACATTTTAACCCTCGACTTACATTTATCGCAAAGAAGAAGAAGAAGTTTCATAGGCTTCAAAGAAGAAATGCGCTTCTGGCAAATGCCAGTAGCCAATCGCTTTCCTTTCAATCCTTAAAGCATCGCTAATGCTATCATTCACCAACTTTGAATTGTCTTGGTCATTTCCTGTGTGGCTTTCTTCTACGCTTCATATCTTCTTCAAAACAAGAGGAAGTGTGAGACGTAGCAAAAACTGATGTTAATAAATAAACATCCAAAGAAATGTGATAAGAGATGATAAGTTTGAGGTTATGTTTCAAAATGATCGACGTTCCGAAAAGAGATGGTTATGAGGTGTTGTAAGTGCTTCAATGTATGATGGTTGTGAGACTTAGTGTGTAATAAAGTGTAACTCGACACGTTAGTGGTGAAACAAAGGAGCAGGAGTGACTTTGCCCTACTTAAGGGTTTATCTCGGCATTCGCCAAGCATTCGATGATGAATCACCGATATAAAAACGTGGATAGGGAATGACAAGGAATTCTCCACGCTAGAGTATGGGAAAGATAATGGGATGGGTATTTAAGGGCATCCATGTGACAATCGATGTGAATTGAAAGTGAATAACTCTAAAAATGTATCGTGATAAATCGCATGCAAAGTGAACATGCACTTATGATGAAATGATGAGATGCTATGATAATGTAGTTATAGTCTAGGGTTAATGATGCAACCTAGTCTCTATAATCAAGCTCGACACCAACTGTCACACCCCATTTACCTGCTTTGGTACCGAATGGAATTCTCGGGATTGGATCATAGCATCACAATCACAAGTATATTGAACGACCTAAAGTGTCGTTTCAAATACATCGCTTGATTTATTAAAAACATTCAGAGTTACAAAGATAGGTCCCAAATGAAAATCAATTTGTGCGAAAATAAGTTTGTTACAATTCAAACGATGTTTTAAAGTATGTAAAACCTATGAGACGCTGTCACCACGACATCCATGATGTGTCCAAATGCATGCCATGAAGTGAATGCCTTAGATACCTGAGATAAACATGCTAAAAAGTGTCAACACAAAGGTTGAGTGAGTTCATAGAGTTTGGTTTGAAATGTAAAGATTTTCAAAATCATTTATGTTAAAGGCATGTAAATCCACTCGCCTAAGTTCGCCCCATAAAACTTGCAACTCAAGTGTTCACAACCCACCGGCTGCGGTATAGTTTATGTTTATACCAAGACCATTAGCTCAATGAATATACCAAGATCATTAGCTCAATGAATATACCAAGACCATTAGCTCAATGAATATACCAAGACCATTAGCCAAAGAATATACTGCCATTAGCAGACCAATGAATATAATATGAAAGTTCTAAGGATGGCAAAAATCACATTACGCATTACTAAGCATCAGCCTCGACTACATGTAGTTTCAAATAATCATGATAGTTATGAAAATAATTGAGCATGTATTCCCCAAAACATTTTATGAAAGCAAGTAAAGTTAGGGGCTATGAAAACTCACTGATAACCCAGGCTTAATGACAAAAGTGAGTACACCGAGATGTAGTGTGATAATTAATCTTGACCTATTGTGAATGATATGATATGTCATGAGTTGCAATGTAATGTTATGCATGCATTCCATATGTTATTTATACCATTTACTGTTTTTGAAAATATTACTGTCAAAAAATACTCTTTGACGCCTTGACCTTTCAAAATGACTTTACATGTTTTTGATCAAAATGTCATCCTATAATGGTTTTATAATGATTTTTGGTGAATTTCCACTTTTCGTCGCGAAAACAATGTCGTCATTTCATGAAATTAACAAAATGGCTCCGAAAAATACGAAAACGGTGTAACGCCGATCGTTAGAGAAATCCAACTCGACGGTTTTGGAAAGTTTGTATCGACATCTAAAAGTTTCAGTCAGAGTTTTCGCTCAAATGGTCTCATCATAAAGATATCAAGGGTTAAAGTTATGATTTTGTTGAATTGCAAGCGTAAAATAAGTTTCGCCAAGTTTGAACATCCGTGAAATAATTCACTAAAACTCGCGCTGACAAACGGCTTGTTTTGGTAATAAATAACTTGATTTTACTAGGAGACATTTCGCTCCAAAAAGTTTTGCATCATACAAAACAAGCAAAACATAGCCCTTACAAATAATAAAATACTTGTAACGAAAAATAATAATATAGTTTTTCGAAAATAATATTTACGCAACTTTATGAAAATGGCCATTAATTCTTTGTCGCTTAAACTGCCACGCATTATATGTCCCAAATTTCAGACGAAGTAAACTAATATATTTTTGAGAAGTCGGTAATTTGTGAAGCTTAAGGCTGCTTTTGACCAATACACTAAAACTGCATGCTTTGAAATTTCTGAAAAATAATATATTTCATTTGCCAAACTTGTAAAATCCATAACTTTTCAAGATAAGTCCGTTTTATTCGCCAAGCCGCCACGGATTCGCTTTTAAAGTATATTTTCTAAATATCAAGGCCAAAAGTCACCACAGTAGGTTTTTCCAGAAATTGAATTAAAGACAGAACATAAAATATAGTTATCTAAAATAGTTTTCTCTGACAAAAACCTATTCTAATCCCTTCAAATCAACTCCAAAGCTAATCTAATCCTACCATACACCTTCTTAGGGTGTCATGGGTTCCTAATCACCATCAAGACCAAAGAATACCATGGGAGTAATTATAGGATGACCAATAAATATATATAACTCCAAAAATCATGAAATAAATGGTATAAATCACATAACTTGCATATAAGCTCCAAAGATGAAAAGAAACATATGAAAATGAAGAGAAAACATGAAAATGATGCTGCAAGTGATGAGGTGTAGGTAACAAGGATTAAACTTAAATACCCTTGGTTTTTATCTCAAAACCATATAAAGAGTATATACTAGGTTGTAAATAACACTTGATCTAGCAAAAATTTTGATCCCTTTTGAGCTTGGAATGTATTTTTTATGGAGGAGAACCAAAAGAAGAGAAAAAACTTTATCACTTGTAAAATGAGAGAAGATGGAAATGAGATGGAAAAAGTGAAGGAAGACTTTAAGTATATGTAAAGATATAAGAAATCAAGACCATGCTTCAATTAATAACACCCTCGAGGCCGGATTTTTGGGCATCTTGTCCTCAAAATATTTATTTTTTATAAAATGTATATACATTTACTTGTAACAAGTTGTAAGAGAAAGGTGCAAGTAGATATGTAGTTATATAAAAATATATAAAGTAAATGAAAATTTTTAGGTAGAAAGTATTTTTAGTAGATCAAAATAGAATGTAATGAGATATTAAAAATTGTAAAAATACCTTCCGTGAAATTTAGTGATAAAATAATTATGATATTTTTAAGAACACGACGTAATAATTAAACTTTAACGATTTAAGTACCAAATAAATTTGAAACACTAGGAAAACTAAAATATAGTTTTTATGAACTAGATGTAAGTTTAAAAATACCTCGGATTTTTTTGAAAGTAATGATTAAATATTCAAAAAATCACTCCTTGCAAAAGATTATTAAATATGAAAACGCTGAAGGTGAAATGAAAATGTCGGAATGTACTAATGAGATGCATTATGATGTCAATGAAATGTAGATAATCTTAGTCCATATGAAATGTACGCGGATGTTATGATCATGAATTAGCGCTAAACCTTCAAGGTTACTGAATTTGGAACACGTGAAACCAAGTTTACGAAAATGTTGAAAATAGTGAAGCATAAATCACTTCGAGAAAATGACCAAAGTAGATGTCAAACAAAGAGAAGAAAGTAATTATCACTCCCCATGACTACAAAAAGGAGAATTGGATCTCCTTGAACATGTTTAAGCCTTAAACATTGTTGACTCCTAACAAGTGTTCGGAAAATGGATTTAGATAAGCGAAAAGTGAAAATATTGTTGAAACAAACCCCCTTAGGAAAATGCCTAAAGCAACCGTGGTATCCTCCTAATACACCAATGCATCTTGTTCCTAGAACAATTGCCACTAAAAGCAAGACCTTAATTAGCCAATATGTTATATTTCAACTATTTGTTGATTTTGAGAAAACTTGCAAGAAAAGGATCACACCCACGGTATAATCAAGGAGAAAGGGTTTTGAGCAAATGAAAGAATGTTATTTTACTAAGGTCATGCCTTTCTTTAAACTTCTAAAAGATCACTTTGAGAGTCTTAAAAAGGGGATAGAAACCGATATTGGAATGGAAAAGAATTTGATGCAATGATAGTTGAAGTTAGTGACTATGATGAAAGCACTAAAATATAATGAGATTGAAGGAAGAACTTGCATACACTAATGAGAATATGATATCTGAATGTGTTGCTCAAGATGTGTTTTTCACTGCTACAAATTGTTCCATTAATGCTTCTTAATTTCATGAATTATCTCAAGGGCCTGAAAGTCTCCCATGATCGTGTCATTGAGCTTGAAAAACTAATTCCAAACTATCGAGAAAATTGAACTGATGATCATGACAATTTGGTTAAACATTTGTCTAAACTAGAGTTGAGCATTTTAATTTACAACTAAAATATCAACATCTTAAAGAAAATGTCAAAACTTCAAATATCAAGACATCCTCAGATGCTCTAGAGTTTGATGTAGTTTTTCAAATTAACAAACGTGATGAACAGATTCAAGCTCATTGCAACACGATCAAAAAGTTGAAAGCCCAAATCTCTCAATTAAAGGGTCAAAAGAACCATATGACAGGTTCCCAAATGCCTCCTTCCTAGATTCGAATTCTCAAACTTTTCATCTTCAAAACTTAGTTAATGCCTTACAAAAGGAAAACGAGAGTTTTCTAGGAGAAAATGAAAAAGTTAAACGACATTTTAAAGAGTTATATGATTCAATAAAAGTCACCGTGACCAAAACAACGAAAAAATAACGTCTTTACAAAAGGAAATTGAGAATCTGAGAAGTCAGTGAAATGGGAAACTACCACTTGTTTTCAATAAGAATGTTGTCTCAAAGTCACCCTTAGATTGCAAATACACCGTGACAGCTTAAATATATTCCTCCTCATCTTAGGAATAATGAACATGCTTTTCATGACTATTGTGCTCACCTTAAAGATAGTCTAGAATGTCTCCCAGGAGATTGTCGAAGAGGATTTCATTAACAAACCTCTTGATAGTGAAATTAGGTTTGCTTGCCTCCGGGCCAAACGATCTCAAGAGTTGCTTGAATGTGTAATTGCAACATGTCCAAAATCCTTAGGTGAAAAAGGCAAAGCTGTGAAGCCTTGTTCTATGCCTAGTGCCAAGCAAGAAATCCGTTCTATGCCCGCCTTAAGAAAGTAAACACTAATGTGCCTTCAAGTAGTTCGATTCCGATATGTTAGTGCTAAGAAAGTGAACTTTAGTGTGCTCAAATAGCTCAAATCACGCCTTAAGAAAGTAAACACTAATGTGCCTTCTAGTAGGTCCGATCCTTGCACATCAAGTTCAGGAATGCAAAAATTAGATCAACCAACTAATGTTCCCATTCCCTCTGCATGAGTAATCAATGACATTAAAGCGAAGCAGTCAAAGTCTCAAGACAATACAAGGAATGATAGGACCTTGCAAGCTAAAATGTGCATTGGAAGAGAGTAGAAGACCAATCTAGGAACTTTAAGCTTGAGTTGAATAAAACGAATCGTGTTGATTCAAGTATTAGCCTTAGGCGATCAGTAATTAATTCAATCGATACTATTTGCAAACCTTGTAATGATGTCCGCTTGAATTTCATTGCTAATCATGAATGTGGTGTGAATGCTTTGTCTATTGCTGTCAAATGCCCAGTTAAAATTGTTTACTAATAATCGTGCAAAGAAGGCAAAAGGCAAAACGAAAGATTGTTAGAAAACAAAGGAAACCCACAGAAGAACATTTATAAAGATAGGTTATTATTGGATACCTTTTGGCCATAAGAATAATCAGCTTTGCTCTCAAACCGCTAAGATTATGCCCACTAGAAAATGGATGCCTACTGGTAGAACTATTCCCTTTGAATAGGTCAAATACGGACACCAAAGATTGCATCTATTCCCAATGATTCCATTGCTTCTACTATATGGATGTTTCTATTTCGGTGGGTGTTCCACCATCTGCATTAAAGTGGAACCCATTCTTGCATGGGGATCCCAATTATCCGCTTATCCATTCTTGTTCGTGTTCAACCGCAGATCGTTCAAATCGTTACGTGGTACCCGGACTCAGCCGCTCCAAGCATATGACTAGAGACCGGTCACGGCTCATGAACTTCGTGAGCAAATTCATCTGACAATTGATTCGTAATGATCATTTTGTGCAATTATGGGTTATGGTGATTATGTTGTTGGTGATAGTGTTATCTCTAGAGTATACTATGTTTAAGGTCTTGGTCATAACTGCTCATTTGGTCAATTTCGTGATTCCGATCTAGAAGTAGCCGTAAAACATACTTGTTTTGTTAGAGAACTTGATGGTAAGGAACTTTTAAGAGGAACTCGTGGTTCAAATCTTTACACCATCTCTATCGATGATATGATGAAGTCTTCTCCAATCTGCTTGTTGTCAAAGGCTTCAAAACAAAGTCATGGTTATGGCATCGTCGTCTCAATCACTTGAACTTCGGCACCATCAATGATCTTTCCAGAAAGGACTTAGTTGTAGGTTTACCTCGACTAAAGTATGAAAGGATCATCTTTGTTCAAAGATGTCAATTGGGAAAAAGCAAGAAGTATGCCCATAAACCCAAACCTACTAACTCAGCCAGAAGTTCTTCATATGATTCATATGGATTTATGTGGACCAATGAGGTGCGAATATCTTTGGGAAGAAATATGTGTTAGTTGTGGTTGATGATTCTAGATTCACCGGGTCCTTAAGGACAAAGGATGAACTCCCGATATCATCATCAAACTCATCAAAGCCTGCAGTTCGACTTAACAAAACGCCTCAATAATCCATCAGACAATGGAACTGAAGTTTGTTAACAAACAACTTAGTGAATTTTATGAAAGCATTGGAATCAGCCATCAAAGAAGTGTTCCACGAACTCCTCAACGGAACGGTGTAGTTGAAAGACTAAATCGAACTCTTGTGGAAGCCGCTAGAACAATGCTGATTTACTCAAAGGTTCCAATGTTTCTCCGGGTGAAGCTATTGCCACTGCATGCTACACACAAAATCGTTCCCTGATTCACACCGTTCATGGTAAAACTCCATATGAACTTGTCCACAACTGAAAACCTAATCTCTCTTTCCTTCGTGTGTTTGGTGCATTGTGTTATCCAACTAATGAGGGTCAAGACTTAGGTAAACTTAGAGCTAAAGGCACATTGAGTATTTGTAGGGTATGCACCAAACAAAAAGGGATACCGAATCTACAACATAAGAACCCGAAATATCATGGAGACAATTCACGTTACGCTTTGATGAGTGTCCGGTCAAATGGCTCCTAGACAATCCAGTTCAGACCCGACTTCAAAATGTACCCCATTGGTTCATCCCTTGTTCCAAACTCTTCTCAAGAAACTCCATATGTACCTCCATCCGAAGATGATTTAAAGAAATTGTTTGATCCTATGTTTGATGAACTTTATGATCCAAGTACTAATGAGGTATTGATCCCTACAACAGAGGTCGCTCATATTCCCGTGAATGAAGTCAATCCCTGCCTCAATATCCTTAAGTCAAGAAGCCGATCCTTCAGCCTCATCAACAAATCATCATTCTTCAAATGTACATCATGGAAATGTTTCTGGCATCAATGATGAAGTTAATCCCTTTGCTACTCCTCAAGATGCTCCGTTTGAAAACATATTTGCTCAATCTTCATCGTAACCATCTTCTTCGTGAGACATCGACTCGCTACTTCAGTTCCTCAACAACTACCACATGAACACCTCAGAAAATGGACTCACGATCATCCATTAGACAACATCATTGTAAATCCTTCTCGTCCGAGATCCACACGGAAACAACTTGCAACCGATGCCTTATGGTGCTTTAACTCAGACTCTCAAAGATCGAACCCAAAGATGTTAAACCGCCATGAATGAAGATAGCGGGTTCAATGCCATGCAAGAAGAAATTCATGAGTTTGATCGACTTGAGGTATGGGAATTAGTACCGACCAGATTGTGCTATGATTATTGCTCTAAAATGGATCTTCAAAGTGAAACTTGATGAGCATGGTGATGTTTTGAAAAATAAGGCTAGGTTAGTAGCTAAAGGTTATCGCCAAGGAAGGTATAGACTTTGAAGAATCTTTTGCCCGCTTCTCGTGATCGAGGCTAACGAATCTTCTTGGCAAAATGCTTGCAGAACATGGTTCATCGATGGACGGAAACGGCATTTTTAATGGAGATCTTAAAGAAGTGGTTTCACGCCACCCGAAGGTTTTGTGAATCAAGAGCATCCTACTCGCGTTATCGCTTAAGGCCCTATATGGTTTAAAGCAAGCTCCAGGGCATGGTATGATACTATCAAAGTTTCTTCTATCTACCGGATTCAAAAGGAGCAGATTGATCCAACATTGTTCACCGAAGTCGTGCAAACATTTAATTCATGTTCAAATTTATGTTGATGATATTATTTTTGCCTCGACCGACCCAATGGAATGTGATCGCTTTTCAAATGAAATGAGTTCAAAATTTCAAATGTCAATGATGGGACAAATTTCATTTTTTGGGATTACAAATTTCACAAAGTCCCGGAGGCATTTTCATAAATCAATCTAAATATGCTACTGAGATCTTAAAGAAATTTGGATTTGATTCAAGTGACCCTTTTGACACTCCCATGATTGATCGAACCAAACTAGATGAGGACCACTCAGGATCATGATTGACCAAACAAAATATCGTAGTATGATTGATCCCTCGATGTACCTCACCGCTAGTACCGGACATCTTGTTATTTGTTTGCATGTGTGCTAGATACCGTGCTAAGCCTACTAAAAGCACCTTGAAGCGGTTAAACGGGTCTTTCGGTATCTCCAAGGAACCATCAATATGGGACTTTGGTACCGAAGGACACCGGTATGTCACTAACAACCTATGCAGCGCCGATCATGCAGATGTCAAGATACTCGCCGGTACGTCCGAGGTGCTCGCTGGGTGATAAGCTTGTGAGCTGGTCTTCAAAGAAGCAAATGAGTACTTCTATTTCTTCTACAGAGGCTGAATACATAGCCATGTCATCTTGTTGTGCTCAAATCTTATGGATGAGATCTCAATTATCCGACTATGGCTTTGAATTCAACAAAATCCTCTGCATCTTGTGATAATAAAAGTGCTATTGCTCTCTCATGCAACAACGTTCAACACTCAAGAGCAAAGCATATCGACATACGACATCATTTCATCAGGGAACAAGTGGAAAAGGTGTGGTGGAACTCTATTTTGTGAGGTTCGAATATCGCTTAGCGACATCTTCACCAAAGCTCTTCCAAGAGAACGTTTGAGTTCATACTTCCACTAGGCTTGAAAAGCTTTCAACCGTAAACACTCAAACGCCTTCTAGTGTTAAGACGAGGAGTAAAGGTCTATGCTCATCTATCTTGTAGATATTTTTTCAAAAACAAAAATACAAAAAAAAAAAAAAATAAAAAATCAAAAAAATAAAAAAAAATCAAAAATCAAAAAAATATCAAAAAATCAAAAAAATATTTTTGGGAGAAAGAGAAACAATGGTTTATTGTCATTTCGTGCAAGAACCCACTATTCAAAGAAAGAACAGAGCCATGGTTTACCATGTTTTCAAATTCCATGCTCTGATTCTATAAACATTTATCTGCCGAAAACTAACTGCTTTGAAAAATAACTCAGTCTCTATTTTTGATAATCATCTGGACTTACTTGTCAAAATATCTATCTCTCAATCAACAACCTATGTCATTGATTGAGGGGAGAATGATTTCAATTAAATTAAAAAGTTATTTGGCATTCAATTGTTTTCAAAAGATAATCATGCATGTTTAACCAATGGAGTTTATAATCCCATAATCAGATCCTTATCACTTAAAACGCTTTCATAATCAAGTCACAATTCTCCTCAAAAGCTTTCAAAATCAATTTAAATCTATAAGAGATCACAAATCTCAAATGATTTGATAATTGTGATCGGGGAAGAATGTGTGAATTAAATGGATTTAAACCATAATTCGTAAATGGTTTTATAAGGTTGTACAAGCTCTCCTTCCCACATGTGACAAACGATTTCAAATTTTCCATGCACATGGTGAGGGGGAGCATCTATCTTAAACCACAATGATTTGAAACGTGATCATTTATCTCATGCTGTGTTCCCCTCTAGTATGTGCAAAACTCTTTTCAAACCTCGAGGCACATATTGAAGGGGAGCATAACATGAAACTCTCATCCTTCCCCAAAATGCTTTATCTACTTGATTTGATTAAGGAAGTGATGTTGATATCTTTTAGAAAATGGAATTCAAAGAAGTTAATTCTTTCTCTTGCCTCCGTGTGCAAAACGATTTCAAACATTTGATGCACATGTTGAGGGGAGCTCTTATTCTAAAAATATCAAAAACAATTCAAGTACAAAATGCTTTGATAATATATCACAAGTATCCGGATTGATTTTCAAATGGTTTTCAATTGGTTCCAAATGGCAGATGAACAATACCAAATAGACCGACCAATTTTACTTCATGTACGGTGATATAAGGATGATAAGGTTAGGTATTTGTTCCCATGATCCGCCAAAACCGAGGGATCTACCTGGACTATCCACTAGTTAGTGTAGAGTTCTTAGGTATGATGATAAAAGGAGAAAATTGACATATGGGAAGAGTGTGACCGAGACTGAGCTAGTAATCGAATAAACCCAACAAGGTTCTAGCTATGAAGTCTCGGTAAGCAATCGGGGTTGAAGAATTAAAAGAATTGAATGAGAAAAGGGTGAAAACAAATAGCCCTCCATTTATTCAACCTTAGGCGTAAACCGGTTCAATTCATATGCTAATGATGGTAACATCGGTATTGAAGACAAGACGTCATGGACCCAGTGACGCACTGCACTTCAACTTTCCAAACCACTCAAGTTCCTCTTAAAAGGACTTGTTTCATTCTCACGGGGAACCGACATTATCTATCGACTTTCTATTAGAGATTGTTGATATTGAAGAAGGAGACCCTCTCCCTAGTCTCCTATACAGGATCCAAATATGCACAAATTGAGTCTAGTGCCACGAGATCATCTATAAATCTCATTAAGACACATTCAATGAAGTCTCTTCACACAATGTGGAAAGAAATATTATATCTTATGAGTCCTACGCATTATCCTTGTGGTATTGCCGTAACATCCGAAAGTGATATAATAAAATATTCACAATGAAGATGGAAAGCCTTCTCGAGCCAACATCAAACAAGCTCCTGGTAGGTGGCATGTGAGATCTATTTAATAGATCAACCATGTAAACCGATGAAACAATGGAGAGATTCAATCTTTGATCAATCGTTCAGTTATGGATTGACGGATACCTTTGAAAACCGGTTGTTGTGCTTAAAAACTCTTTTCTTTAGCACATCGACCGTGTGCCTATTTCTCAAAATAAAAGGTGTTTATGATTGATAATTGATTTTCTTTAAAACCTTCGCTGTAATTGCAAAACAATTTCTATTGAGCAATACACGATTGCCAAATCTCTTTCATCAATCGCAACTTTTCGCTGGTTCACTCACCTCGTTGTCTTCTTTGAGACGCTCCGTTTGAGAACGGCTAGAACAACCGCGAAACCCTCGCCAAGGAGATTCTTAGGAATCCTACCGATCACAGTAGATTTTGTATCGATCAACGGGAACCGTGGGTCCAATTCAATTCGACGAAGTGATCAAAGACACTTTCGGCGCTTTATTGCTAACTGTCTTATGCAGTACACCCGATGTTGGTACCGATCGTAATGGAAGCAATCCATAGCCGCATGCTCACACAACACATTCATATCGAAAGAAATCATGATTAGTGCATCAATGACTCTGATATTTTCACTCCTTGCCTACGCTAGCCGCCGCCAATATCATGAATCAACGAAAGCTTCCGCTACTCGATGAGAAGATATCATGATCCGAATGTGAGCATGTCGGTCCTAAAGTCACAACATCACATAATACCAACACCACATGGATGTCTCGAGATTTTTTGCTGATGATCTCAAAAGATGGCATAATGTTATTATCACGTGGATCAGTAAAAGACCACCACTTGGATTAACCAAACATGCAATGAGTAGAATCAATGACTACGAAGCTTGAGCAAAGCACTACATCAAGAATACAAGAACAATTGTCAATGTAATATCTGTTTGTATTCAATGTAATTTTAGTATATGTTTGAGGTGACCTCCTTTAGGGGGAGATTGTTAGGAATTAGAAATTCAGTGTATTAAATAGTCGGTCACCTCATGTATATGTTATCGTTAGAAAGCTCGTAGTCGTATTTATTTCTAGCTAAGTAGTATTTAGTTATGTAACACCGTGGAGGACTGGAGGTCTTTACCCATCTGTATGCCTGATCCACAGACCGTTGTGTGGCGTTTTATGTAAGACTATAAATACTCTCTACCTCCCAAGGTAGAGAGTTGGAGCTCATAATAATATCTTTCACTTTCTCTCACTAAGTTCCCTAAACCTCTAACTTTCTCTCTCTAGAACTCACCTTTATACGCCCACTTTGAGTTATGATATGATGTGTATGTGAAATCCAATATCTTACATTGAATACTAAAGGTATTGCATAACTAATATGCACTCCCGGGTATATTCAAATGAAGCCACATTGAATTAGGAGTGTTTGGGTTATCTCATGCCATTTGCCAAACACCCTACTAAAACCATTTTTGTGCATAAAATGAGTCGAGATAACCGCAACTCCAAATCGTTTTCATATAGGCACACACTAAAACCAAAACGTTAAGTTTATTCTCATTTTTAACATGTAAATTCTTGCTCATAGGAATAACCATGGTAGCCGCAAGATTCTATGATCACAAGGATACCGTTAACTACATTCCCAAACATCACAAAACCAAAGGACTTTCCAAGAAGCAAGTCGAAATCTTTAAGAGCCTAGAAACTAGGTACTTCCATGAGGGTAGAACCATTCACTCCTATTTTATCGAAAATACCAATCTCCGTGAAGAGCTAGCCGCTATTCAATCTCGATTCTCCTTGACATCGATGAACCTATTTGTCCTAGGTTTGTGTTAGAGTTTTATGCTAGTGTCACCGGTTTCATTGATGAATATGATGAGTTTAGCCTTAGGTTTAAGATCAATCAAAAAGACTACACCATCTCTTTGACCCAATTTTCTCTAGTGCTAGGAATCCCCAACCGAGGAACATGTGTTAACTCGGATAAGTGGTCACTCACCGTCCTTGATGGAATCAATGACCGTTCTCTCCCTACCAAACTCGTTTAGCGGATAAGGATGTCATCCGTGAGCGCCTATTTATCCCAAGGGGTGATACAACTCGAAGTTACCCGGGAAAAGGAGGTGAACCGAGATCCATATGGAATGGAGCTCAATGAACTTAAGCCCGAATTTAAGAAATGGGAGGAACTACTTAGAGCCAACGTCATTAGCACCCTAGGGAATAGGGATCATATCAACGCTTGCCTTTGTCACATGCTCTACAACTTGTCCACCCGTCAACCATTCAATCTAGCCTACTACATTGCTAGGAGAATGATTGATATTCCAACTCAAGGTTCAGTTGCTCTTCCTTACGGATGCTTCTCACCGTCTCTATAGAGCCTATGCACCAATTTCACCAAGCCCAAAAGGGTTGAAGCTTGACTATGAGCTCATCCCTCACAACTTTGTGCTATTGAGTGACCAACGAGTGGCTAAGATAAAAGGCAAAAGAGCAAAACCTCAACTCCATCATCATCATCATCATCAAATAGCTCCGAGGATGGTCTTCCAAATTCTCGCATTCCACCTCATGAGTATCCTAGATTGTGAATGAATCCGGAGTTCAAGCAAACCAAAGGGATGTCAAGTGCCTTGGTAGGAGATGATGAACAAGATCTAAAAAATTGGACAAGTGAGAGCTGTTAAGGAGGTGTTTGGAACAATACATTATCTTTAATGTTTGATACAATTTGGTTGTTTTTATTTTGTAGGATGATAATATAACTCAAAACAATGTTGTATGCTAACTATTTCATGTAGGGGGATAGCACAAGTGTGTTATCAAATTTTATCCATTTTCACTTCAATGTGAAAATCATTCACCCTTGGTCAAAATCTATGCTCCACTATGTTTGTGCATGTGTTATTTACTTTTCCTAACTAGAAATAATTAATGTCACAGGTTTTGAGCAAAATTTCGTGTTTCGAAAAGTCCCGACCCAAAAACCTCGTGCAAGATTTCTGGTGTCCACGGATCAGACGGCACCAAGATTTTGGTACCGTCTGTTATAGTTTTTGGTACCGCCGTACCTGTACAGGCGGACCAGGCGGCACCCTTTTAAGGGTTCCACCTATGTAAAATTTTTGTGCCATGGATCCTCCAGGTAATTTTCTGGATTTCGCTTACTTCGACATTCCAAATTACCATTCATTGCTTGCAAGTTAAACTTGACTAGTTTTTACCCATACTAGAACTAGTATAACATACTTAGGCATATAGGAAATCCACTTCCCACCAAAATTCAAAAATTT
This sequence comes from Chrysanthemum makinoi, assembly GCA_910596185.1. Taxonomy (NCBI): domain Eukaryota; kingdom Viridiplantae; phylum Streptophyta; class Magnoliopsida; order Asterales; family Asteraceae; genus Chrysanthemum; species Chrysanthemum makinoi. The sequence goes on from OU343220.1 coordinate 127,081,612, forward strand.
GAAAAATCCACCCAAGGAGCCCTTTTGCATAAAGGAAGGAACCAAAAATTTGGTTCCTTCCAATCCATGGGTAATCTGATTGTTAGGATCTTACAATCATTATAACACATTTATTGCAAATATTTGCCTCTTCACTTCATCCCTCTTGTATGGCTTGACTTGGGTGATATGACTAGCATTTAACTCACTTCCAAATCATTAGGAACCTCATCCCTTCTATGGTTTAACATCAAATCATACACATTTCTCCATAATTTTTCACTTCTATAAATTAAGAGGTTTTACCATGATCATCTTCACACCTTCTCAATTCTTACCATCAACTAGCAAAAGCTTAAGTCAAAATGACAAAAACTTCACCATCAACCAAGCCTTGCAAGAAAACCGCTAGGATTAGCGTAAGACCTTGTTGCTTCGTCAACTTGAGCTCTTCCTCCGAGTCATCTCCACTCACCATCTCATCTCCCGTAAGGGATGACACTAACCTCACTTTGGCTACTCCAACACCATCTCCACAACCACCTATTACCATCACTACTCCACCACCAACAAAGACTCCAAGCTCACCACCACCGGCACCCCTCCAAACATCAAAAACACCATCACCACCAAAATCTCCAACACTCATCCCATTGGAGTTATTCTCCACACCACCCACTTCTCCAAATCCTTTCTTGGAGGACTTGGAAGATTTGCCTCCTAGGCCCAATCATCCACCACCATTGCCATCGTTTAGCATTATTGAGCGGATTGCTCATGAGTCCCCTAGACCTTCATTTGACCCAAACGCCCCGTTAGGGCCAAGACCTCTTCTCTTCCACCCCATCCACAAAGACATCCATGGTCCTTTGTATGGGGATCAACCACTCCTTACATCAATGTCTCCTCACATAGAGGACATTGAGGAGTCCACGTGGGAAGATCATCCCACAAGAGAGGAGATTCAGGCCGAACTCCAACATCTCCACCAATTTTCCAATATGGTGGATTCTCATCTAAGTGAGACTATGCAAATGCAAAGTGCTTTGCTAGCCTCCATCATCACCACACCAAACACCAACACCAACACCTCCACCATTCCACCACCACAAAATCATCAACCATACTACCCTCCTAGGCATGGTTGCTCTAATTGTGAGCAAACCGCCCATACAACCGAACGGACAAGGGTGATGGTCCATTAGTTCCAAGAGGAAATGAGGTTCATCCTCAATCACATCCTCGAGCGTCTAAATGCTCTTGCTCATCCACCTCAATAGGAGGGTCATAGATCATCTCTTTTAAGTATTTTTTTTTCTTGGATAATTTTTTATTGTCTCATTGTACTAAACACTTCATTGTGTTCCCTTTTCATGATTTTTAAATCATAAAAAATTTAAAAAATGAATGATGTTTCTTATATATTGTTGTTGCTTGTTACATGGTGTTTGGAAATGCTTGTAATGATAAATATTACTAACAAATTTTTTTGTAGCTTTTTCACAATCCATGTATCTCTCCATTGGCACCCAATTTAGGGGGAGCTAAGGTCAAGGGGGAGATAATGGCTAAGGGCTCATTACACATTCTCTAGCATCTTTCTTTTGTTGAGACAAAGGGGAGTATAGAACTTGGTTATATTTGACTTTCTGAAAAAGTCAAACTGCATACATTGACATTTCTGAAAAATTCAACATGATACTTCATTGGTAATATTTGACTTTCTAAAAAAGTCAATTGCACATTTTTACTTTCTGAAAAAGTCAACATCATGCTTCAACTAGTGAAGACTTTGAATTTCTGAAAAAAGTCAAACATCATATACTTGCATTATCATTTCTCTTTCAAGTTCTAAAAACTAATATTTTTATAACTCTTGTACAATCTTTACATCTTTTATAAAAATAAAATTTATGTTTTATCCTAAACAAAAAGGGGGAGATTGTTAATACAAATATCGTCATTAAATGTTATTTATATTTTTTATCTTTACCTAAGTTTTGTTAACGACAAAAGTAAATCTAATTTTTATAAAGCTTAAAGCTTGTCAAGACTAATAGATATTAAAACAAGCTTTTTCAAATAACACCTTCATCACTCAAGCATTTACATTGTGATTAACCATAATATGATAGGAGTTTTTAGAATGTTTTGGTTTCTTAAAAACTAAACATTACATATGCATTTATATATTTCTAAAAATAGAAAAACAAACATATGACATCATGTGATGCATCATTGAAATCATTGGAAGATTTCACAAGATATTTTGTGTAGATTTAGGCTCTACATATCTTACACAATCTTGCATAGATATGATTGACTTTGGCAAGATTTTGAGATCTTGCTGTCAACCCTCACGGCACCAAAATTTACGGGAGAACCATTTAAAGGTTCCTGTGTCCTGGTCCGGTGCCTGCTGAGAGTTTTGCTATAAATAGCAAAGCCAAACCAAGTAGTTTTTCATCCCTTTCTATCATACTCTCATACATTTCTTCTCTCTAACCTTTCTAACTCGGTTTCATATCATATTAGTGATCTCTTTGTAGCAAAGAAGATCAAGTCACATTCAAGCTTCAACGAGAAGTTGGAAGTCTTGTTTGTTTGGTGTTGTATGATCTTGTGTTGATTCATACTTCATTGTTGTACCAAACTATCATAATCTTGTTAGTGTGAGTGGTTAGTATTTTAGTCCTTAAAATACATTGTGTGGGGAGGTTGTACCTTTGAAAGAACTCGACATTTAGCTTAGTGTCGGAAATAGAGTGTGTTTAAGTGTAGTTTCTCCTCCGTAAAAGGAACTTGTTGACTAGTGAATTTAAACTCTCGAAAGTGTGAGACTCGGGGAGTGGAGTAGGGCAAGGAAAAAGAGTCCTTGTAGACCAAACCACTATAAACAACTTGTTGTGGTTTGATTGTTTCTTTCCTTATTTACTCTTTACATATTGTTTACATATTTCACTAACATATCTAAGATCAACATCAATTGATCTTTCAATAAATTTCAAAACAAAATTTTTAATTGGTAAACTATTCAACCTCCCTTCTAGTTTTCTACAGGTTTAAAATAAGTAAAGTAAGGGCCATGAACGCACCTTGAGTGAATGAAATGTTACGGAAATAACTGATCACGAAATAAAGTGCAACGGTACCGGGCCACGACCTAATAAGTAATGACCTGTCTTAGAAATATGCTATATGTAAATGAAATGATGCACATGCATTTTGTAAAAGTTTGTATCACCATTGTAAGTTTTTGTGGTAGCTTTATGTGACAAAATAAGTTTTACGACAAAGTTTTCCATTTGTATGTATATATAAACTTTATAAAAATACCACACTTAGTTGGCTTAAAGAATATCTTGCAAAGACAACGATAACTTTAGTAAGCTCAAATTGCCAAACACTAATCCCAACGACCAAAATTTACCCAAATAACACGAAACCAAAAATCCATCATAATTCATATAAAGCTCAACATGAACCAAAATTTAATAATAAGCCCAAGAGGCCGCGAATTAGACTTTTTAAATATTTTCCATCAAAATAAACCAAAGTGGCCGCGGGTTGGACTTTTTAAACGTTTGACATCAAAATAAGCCGAAGTGGCCGCGGATTGAACTTTTTAAACACTTTAAATCAAAATAAGTCGAAGTGGCAGTCGATTGGACTTTTTGTCGTAATTTTTAGAAGATAGGTTTATGTAATATTTGTAAGTGCAAAATTTTACGTAATTTTTAGAAAAATGACCATTTTCCAACAATAAACGAAACCAAATAAGTTTGACACAAACCAAAAGTTTTCATAAACCCTTTTTAAGCTCGACACTAGACCAAAGATTCAAACTTTATTCCATAATAAGCTCTAATAAACTAATATGACACCAAAGATTCCAACTTTATTCAATAATAAGCTTAAATAAGATAACTTGACACTAAAGTTACAAACTTTAATTCATAATAAGATCAAATAAGCTATACCCGATGTTATGTAACCATAATAGTACCAAAATAAGCCAATAAGCCAAAAATAAGCTAATAAGCTATATGACCGAATAAGCTATATGAAATACCCTTTTTACACTTTTATGTAACCAAATAAACCACACAAACATAATGATACAATTTTCCCCAAAATATTCCATATATGTCGAAATATATATGCATAAAAAGATAGCTTTTTAAATGAGAAATTTGACGATTAAATCGTCCTTTTAAGATGTAGAATGATAAGGATTAAGAAAGTATAAAACTTTTTATGAAAATACTATCAGGGTACTCGCGCGTTGCAGCGACGGGTATCCTGATATAAAATTTCCCGATGAATCATCTATTTTAGTTTATTATGTTCTCTTTTACAATAAATTTACGGATATCTAGAATTTCGTTTAACCCGTGCCCGTTCAGGCTCGAGCCCGTTTGGCCCGTGCCCGTTCAGGCTCGAGCCTGTTTGGCCGTTGCATGTTCGGACTTGAATATTTGTATAATGTGCTTTATTATTTGTATTAGTGACATTTAATATTGTGTTTGAGTAGGTTGTACAATATGCTTGATAATTTGTATTTCTTATGTAAGGGGTGTTTTAATAACTGTATTAATTGTATTTATTGACCAGTTAATTAATTGACTATAAATGTCATGACCACATTAATATCTTGTTAATTTCTTATTATAAAAATGTTTTTTGTCTTTTTTTTTTTTAAACTTCTAAATATAGATATCCTAAATACATTATAAAGTAGTATATATATATATATATATATATATATATATATATATATATATATATATATATATATATATATATATATATATATATATATATATTAACTTACCTTAATGATGATTAGTGGAGGATTGGAGAAAGATTAAGACTAAAACAACCCTAAACGGAAAACTAATAACATCAAAATCTTCATCACGAACCTAGGAACACGGAAGTGCAACCCAAAAATCAAGAAGCCAAGAAATCAACCCCGATGGGTGTTTGCTTGGAGGTGGCGGCCAAGAGGAAGAAAAGGGAGAGAGGAGAAAAGAAAATGGTTTTTATTTCATGGTTTGGTGGAATATGGGATAGAATTTGATATAAGGGTTGTTTAAATAGGATGAGAAACACTCTTAGGTTCACCCTATGGGGCGATGTGGGATTGTTGTTGTTTTGAGTTAGTTGACACAAAGAAAAGAGAGAAGGAGTGTGTCGGTTGTTATTCTGTTTCTCGAGTCTACTAATCGGGTTATGCCGGAAAAGGACGGGTTATAAAAATGAAATCGGGTTTTAATGGAAACCATGAAATAATGAAATGACTCATAAAATGAACTTTTAAAAGTCTTGATATGTTAAATGAATTTAAATGATATCTAAACTCGTGCCGGTACGCCTTGTGTGATGTTTTCTTGTTGTATACGGGATGACCTCCTAGTAAAAATGTTAAAAGTTAACTGAAAACGGGATTTTTGGTTAAAGTTAAGCGTGCTCGTGTCACCACACAACAGGCCTGGGTGACCATGACGGATTATCACAGAAGTTCATAAAAGACTCTTAATAGATTTTAGGATCTCCAGAAAATGGTTTCAAGTATGCGGGATAACTTCCCGGTTGTACAGTAAATCTTTTACGTAAAAAGGCAAAGTTAAAAGTCGAGGGTAAAAAGTAAAAATTGTCTTTCTAAGAAAAATTACCGGTTGTCACAGTTTATTCCTGGTGAAGTAAAAATTCAAGATTCAAAGATTCGTTACTTGTCTTAGTAATTCAAGTAACTCCAGGTTGCTAATTAAGTTTTAATTATTTATGTGTTAATTTATATGCATCAAGCTAGATCCATTCTACTGCGTACTCGTGGTGACTAGTGGTAAAAATAGTTTTAAAATCCCAACATATTTAACCTTCTCTTGATGCCCCCTTGATCATGTATCCTAGCTCCGCCACTCCTCATAACTAAAGTAGTCTTAGACCATCAACCACTCATCTTCTGTCTTTGTGATTTTCTGGCACTCCGCTACTTCTAGTTTTCTTATAAAAATATAACATACCTTGCAATTCATGACAGCTTCAAGGTGAAAAAATCAGTTATATTCAAATTAAAGAGCGTTGTTACCACCCAAACAGTACTCCAAAATACTTTCTTTTCTCCACACCTATTTTTCATCCATAATGGAAGGGAAGATTGATATGAATTTTAAGAAGCTCTATTAAAAGTTAATGATTACATCAAGGATCGAGTGGCATTATATAGGAACAGGGAAATATGAAGCCACCTTCATTTTCTTAAATTAACTCATAATATGACAACGTAAAAGCATCGAACTCTATGAAAAAGAACAACACCAGCATTTTGCAAGCATAACTAAAAAAAAGAAGTTGAAATCTCAAATCCACTCAAACCACAAAATAAAATAAACATATCTATCTCCAAAAATGTTTTTATTTAAAGGTCAAATTAAACATGAATCCATTTATGCAAATCCTTTTTTCCTTCTAATTAGTTTTAAATTTCAGGAATATACCTCTACTCATCCCCTTAGTTATGTGCTTAAATAGAAAGATCATGAAATGAACATGGATTAATAAAACAATGACAATCTCATTACAATAAAACTGAATACTGGCTCGTCTCTATTATCTATTAGAAGTTGGTATCTTATCTTCATCACAATCAAGCAAGATTGGCTTAATGGAAGGAACATGTCCAATAAGTAAGTGAATTTGACCTAAAACGGTTTTATTGATACTTATAAACTTTTGTACGAATATATCCAGTACATGGTTCAACAATTTGAACTACCAATATAGAGAGGATATTCATGAGGCTGAAGTGTACCCTGTAGATGTTTCATAGCACTGTCGTAATATACAAAACCCATGAACCAGAACTCGTGATCATCAACTGATATAATTTGGATATACTTTTCAGCAGGATTCGTTTTGCTTTTCGAAGGCTGGATAGCTTTGAGTTGAAGTAATGGGATGAGCACCTAAGGATAGTGAACGGATCAAGCATGATAAAACATTTGGATAGAACTCAAATCTAATAAATATGTAACAGTTGTCATTACATGTAGCTTTACCAAGAACTTGAATATAAAACAACAGTTTAACATATCATTTTCGATAACCACACAATATGGTAACAGTCAAAATTCTAGAAATATTTATGTACTGATTGTAACATTGTACATATATAGAGTGAAGAGTTTCCAACAATTGTTTCTTAAATTCACAACAAGCTATAAAAGAAAGAAGAGAGAAAAAATTTGTCTGTCCCAATAAATTTATTTAATTTAGGCATGTTGAATTGTTGCTAAATAGAGCTAACCACTTTCTAACTTGTTATATTGTTATATACTGTATCTTGTTATTCATGTGTGTATGTTCATTGAAACAGAGGCTCGTACAGTTGGTTTATCATACATTGTGTAAAGTATTGTTGCTTATATTTATAGATATTTTGTTGAGAAATCTTGACAATACTGACAGATCCATCAATCCTAAACCAGGTGGGTAACTCTGGATTTTGTAGATCCATTGTATCTTCATACTATTGATAATAAACGGATCTCTTATCTTGTCTATAAAATGTAGCTAGTGGTAAGAACTAAAGAGTTTGGAGTTATGCTACGACTTGTGCCTTGGATTCTAACAATAAACTATGTTGATGGGAGCTGCGAGTGTCCCACATATGATGAAGCATTAAGAAAATAGTAGGACATGTGAAACTCAATATTGTTATCTTGGATACAAACTTTAGTGCCTCAAGATTACAACCTATGATAAATATGGAACTCAGTAGATGGTTATATTTTAGGTTTATAAAATAAATATGGAAGAACCGAAGTTTATAAGAGTGCATGGTGCAAGCACGTTATAGAGCTCGAGAACCGCCTATGACAGCGCCATACTACACCACAATGGGCGTTATTGCCGCGCCATAGCCACCCTTGCCATCCCAACAAGACAAATTTTTTTCCCTAAAGGATAGTTTTCACATATTTAAAACCCACTTTCCCAATAAACACCCACTTTAACCATACAAACAACCTAACTCACTTTTCTTCCCATTTCATACACCTTCATATATACTTTTACTATACAAACATCCTCAACTCTCAACTTTCTTTCGATTTTATACACTTCTAACATGAGTTATTCCGACAAAGAGAGAGCCGAAAAATTATTACAGTTGTACAATTACCATGAACAATATCTAGCTTTTGATGACGATAGAGCCACTAATTCAAACACTCAGATGACCCTACCGCAATACTATATAGGTGCCAAAAGACGTCTTATGGAAGATTATTTTTAGGTCACAACTAATTTTGTGGTAGAATAAGTATTAGTCCAGTAATGAAATGCATGTCCGCTATACGCCAATTGGCAACGGGACAACACCTGGTGCTTTTAATGAATATATATAAATTGTTGAACATTGTAGTAATGATAGTTTGGACAATTTTACCAAATGCATATGAGATTTATACTCGAAGGATGTTTGTCCAAATATATCACGATCCTAACACAATCTGGAGGTCGTGGAAGCTCAAAATAAGAGTTAGACATCCTAGAGAGAGAGTATTAGATTAGAAAGAAGAATTCTACACCCTCCTAGGGAAGTCTAGGAGGGTTAATATAGCGTTACATATGCATATGCCTAAGAATACAATATTGACGTTCTAGTTCTCGCGTATTAAGCTAACAATTAACTAGTGCAAATACAGTAATTATCGTTACTTTTGAGACTAACAAAGGAGTATTTAAGAAAACCCTCACCTAATGATATTTTGAGTGTATATGAAAAACACGAAACTTATCATGGGTTCCTGGGTATGCGTGATAGTATAAATTGTCAGCAATGGGAATGGAGGTATATCTCGTCTTCTTAAAAAGGGCAATTCAAAAAGGGGGGTCACAAATATCCGACAATAATGCTTCAAGCATTTGCATAACAAGATTTGTGGATTTGGCAGGCATTTTTTTTATATGGTGAGTGCAAATAACAACCTATGTTCTATACCATTCAAATTTGATAACAACCTCATTGACAATGTCGCTCCCAAGGTTCCGTATACGGTGAATGGTAAAACGTACAAAAAAGGATATTACCTAGCTGGCGGTATTCACTCACTTGGTCTTCTTTTGTCAAATAACACACATGGTTGCACGAAACCAGCATGATTTAAATTTTAAGAGGGCTTAAGAAAGTGAACGAAAAGATGTGTAACAAGCTTTTGGTATATTACAAGGTTGTTGGGGGATTATAGCATCACCCACACGTGCTTAACAGGATAGGATTATGTATTGTTGCATCGTATTGCATAACATGATACTAAAAGATGAAAATTTCCAAATAAGTGACTTAGTCCCGTAGCCAATATGTAACGTACATGATGCCAAAGGAAACAAAAGGAACTACATGACAAAGATGTCCATAACGACTTTCGACATGATCTTGTGGATCATCTTTGGCAACGATATCAAGAACGACAAGGACGAGACAAAATATAGTTTTTTTATGTATTTTACTTTTATTTTTAGCGAAATGTCGCATTTTATTTTATTTATTGTAAATTTAATTTTAGTTTAATGAAACGTGTTTGTTTTAAAGAAAATGAAAAATAAACTATAAACCGGGTCTCACTGACATGTAACATGTGATAGTTGGGGAGGGTATTTTTCAGGATTTGTGTTATAAAATTGTTATAGGGTAAAAGCTAACGTGATGACACCTATAACTGTAACTGACGTCAGCGCATCGAACTCTCTAAAGGTGGAACATGTAGTGTGAACAAAATATTAAATTATAATAGATCATAAAAAGAAGAACACGTATATACTAAAAACCTACACTTTTCTAATAAATTAAACATATTAAACGAATACTAAATGCCATACAATGGTTCACCTTCATTACCATTTCCCACTTGTTGGTTTTGCAGCCTCAAGCCAGAGATGTTACTAGCCATTTGATTCATTCTCCCTTGCATGTCTTGCTAAGGCACCACCCACCATTGCAGCAATAGTGTCTGCAATGGATTTCTTGGTTTCATCATCAAAATCCACCATTAAACCATTTGAGGGCCCAACTGATTCCTAGTTTCAATTACCATTTCCAACTAACTCAAGATTAGACTAACTAACTACTACTATAAGAATGTGCTATTTTCTTGATTTGTTTGAACATGTTGTTAACTATTACTCCTACCCAGATCATGGGTTCGTAAACACAGAAAGTAACCACTAAGGGTTGTTCACATGATCGCTATGATTGTTTGACACTTGATCGTATTTCTGAACGAAATAGCACACGCTTCGCCGAAAAATGACCTAAGAAGATGATTGGAGTGCCAGGATTACGCTTTGATACCACTTGATACACACCACTAGGGATTATTTAAAACCCGTTAATGGATTACAAACTGTTAGATAATCAAGAACAAAAACATAAACAGATCATCAAAACAGGATTGTATTATCAATGGAAATGGATTTGTTATAGTGAAATGAGTTGAAAGATTACAAGAGAGAGTTTATTACAAAACAGACTAACTAAAAATGAAAGTGACAAAGGATATTTAAAAGGGAAGTTTTTGGCGGGATAGTTTGTTAGCCAAGCATGTGGAAATTTACACGTGCAACTCACATGACTATCTAAGCTAGGAATGTGCACCTCACGTGTCACCAAGCATATTCCAGCTTATATCAGGTGTGGGGGTGGGGGTGGGGGTGGGGGGAGAACCGATCCATGTAGGACATGGAGTCAGGTGGATCCTAAGGAAACAAGTAAACCTGGTTGCTTGCCTTGTAAACAAAGCAACCAAACATTCCTTATCCTATTCGACTACTTAATAAGCTAAACTAACATTTAAACCCCTATAAGGAAACAAGTATACCTGGTTTCTTGCCTTGTAAGCAAAGCAACCAAACATTCCTTATCATATTCAACTACTTAACAAGCTAAACTAACATTTATACCCCTACACATTAAACAAATATTAAGAGTGATATACAATATATACTAATATGATTACCACTAATAACTCTCATCTCATGATGAGAGATTTATTTTGGTCTCAAGAAACCCCACAACCTTTAACAAAAATCATTACATCTTTACTCAAGTGTGAAACAAAATATCGAAAGTGGAAAGTAGTATTATATGAGGAAGGGTATGGTCGTGATGGGATATCTCCAAACAAATAACCATAGTAATGGTAATGAGGATGATGGAGATGAGATATCTTCAAACGCTTAACCATAGTAATCGTAATGTAGGTGGTGTTGACGTGAAGAAAAAACTTTAACAAAATATGATACTAGTTACGATGATTTTCTACAGGTAAAGAAGTGAAAAATATGGAAAGCTACAATGAGGATGAAGAAGCCAAACATTAGGTGGGTTGACTGAGAGGCGGACATACTTAAGACAGAGGGTATGTATTCCGAAAAACATCAATAATCAAAAAATTTGTATTTTTTTTAGATAAATTTATGCTAGTTTAACACTAAGTGCATAACCTCTTCAATTTATTTTCTATTTTTTGAATGTGCATACTCTATGATTAAATTTTGTGTCCATCACTCGGTTGACTGATATTTTGGAGGTAAGATTATTATATTAAGTATAATGATCTTTGCTTCGAGCTTGATACCAGTCTTCTTTTAACTCCTCGAGAGAGGGACAACAAGAATTTCAGGGGTATAACAAATGACATATGGAAAATTCTATAATAGTGTTGTGATGGTGAGATGCAATATTTTCTTTCAAAGGAAGAATTAGAAGGTATGACTTGGGGGGTGATTTAAAAAACGTGAATTATGTTATAGCTTCACTAAAGATGATTTTTTCCATTTTTTGTTTTCCTTTGTTTTGTTATTATTTATTTATTTATTTATTTTTGATATTTCCGAATTTCGTTATGGATAAATGTGTTATGCTTCTTATTCCCATGGAAATGTTGTCCCCGTGTTCTTAATAGCTTCCTTGTTTATAACTTGATATGTCTATATCACTCGATCCAAAATAATTTTTTGCCTACAAAACAAAGGATACACTAAAATCAACAAGGTGAAATTGATAAAATTGTGAAACGACGAAGTAATGCTTTGGTAGCTTTGCTAAGATCAAGATTGAGGATGAGATTGATAAAGCTTTGAGTTATTATGAGAAAGCCTTCAATGACCAAGATTATACTTCGAGAGAGGATTTTGAAAGTATTAAGCTTAAATAATGATGTAATGATTATTAGTTACTAGCTTTTTGTTGATAGTTTTTAGGATTGAAAGAAATCTCTCATCATGGGATGATAGTTATAGAACTTTAAGAGTCTCGGATTGACTCTTATTTAGTAGTAATCATGTTAGTTTAATGTGTTTAATGCATAAGAAGTTGCAACTTACAAGTGTTGGTATTGGGTGAGTTCAAATATGAAACTAATGAAAATTACTGGGACTAGTAATGAAAGATGTAGTTTGTATATATTGGATGCTGATGCTGATAACACTAGGTCTTTTTTTGTTGGTCTTAACACCTTCAGAATCATGAAATTGAACATAGGTCAAATATATCAAGGGGTTTGACTCGATTTATGGTTAATCACTCATCCTCTATGTCAAGTTGTTAATCTTCACCATCTGTTTGAAAGATCAGTTGTGCGATTGTTTTACCTTGCTTAGTTTTAGTTCTGGATCACATATAATATATATGTTGAAAATATTTGAGTTTGGCATATATGCTCATATTGTTCTTGAATTTGAGTGTGTTCATTCACTTTTAGATTCATGATCCTATTTTCTTTCTAAGGCATCAATTTTTTTCTGTCGAAAGCATAAATGAATTAGTAATTGTGGGTCCATAATGAGTTTTTGACTGGAACGTAGAATCTATAGCAATGACCAGTGGATAACTTACTTAGCATGGTGACCTAAAGCATTTCAATTACTAATGACAAGTCATTGTACAAATATCATATATGAAACGAAACACAACAAAAACAAGGGGTTTGGTAGTTTGGGAAGAATATAGGTTACCTTGTAATAGCTCCATTTCTTCTCATCACCAACTCTATATGGAAGTGGATTATCACTGCAAAATGCGAGCTTTGCAGTTGACACGTACAGTACTCCCATAACGGGGCCAGCAGAAGTTGATAAGTAGCATGCATACGACTTCAGAAGTCGCTCCTCAGGAATTGTTTGGAATGTTGTTCTAAAGATTTTTTCATATCCACCTTCTGCAAGAGCTTTTGTTCCCTGAGCAATTCTTCCAACAGCAGCATCAGTAATACTAGGACCCATTTTCACTGGTTCAATGCCAAAATAAATATTATTAAATCAATAATGAAGGGTGGGGTAATAATCAATAATGAAGGGTGGGGTAATAATCAATGATGTCCCCATCCTCATTAGGGGGTTCACATTAAGTGTTAGGGTCTCAGGTTCATGCTACTTTCGTAACCCATTATATAATCAGCTTAATCGCCTACTATAATTCATGCTTTTGTTAGCATGAAGGAAAAGTAAAAGAAAATAGCTCAAACATTTTTGGGGTTAACCACTAAATGGATCAGTATACTACTTTTTTTTCCTCATTAATTTAGAAAACTTCATAACTGAAGGCATTTTGGTATACATGCATGCATCTCTTAAATTGATGAAGCATTCTTGCCATATTACTGACAGTATTAGTAATATGATGCTCCGGTTAAATCAAATCTGTGTCAAGTGTTCATTTGACATTAGACACAAAATCAGACTAAAAATTACATGATACTGAAGCTGATCAAAGATAGAGAATATGTTATTTACGGAGAATGCAAGTAATGATATCAATGTTAAGTTTGATTTCCAACAACTTGAGTGATCTAGACAAATTTTATAACAAATGAAAATAGTCATATGTACATAATTTTTTCTTATCTACTATCCATTGTTGATGATGAATCACGGAAATGGTCATGTAGCAAATGAAAAGAAAAATAAAGACGACTTTCATCATCATCTTCTACTTCTGTTTCTTTTCTTCATATTTTACACCTTCATCTCTATGTTTTTTTACAATCAAGATGAAAAAGCTTAAATACAAAATAAGCAAACTCCAAGGATCTGAGTAAGCCCAAAAACCTTCACTATCAACGCAATAAACCAAAATATAATCATTCTACCCTCTCTTATAAACGAAAAAAATCAAAATTGTATTCATTTCCTTAACTTCCTTTCTCTCAGGTTTTTTTTTTTTTTTTTTATTATTATTATTTTATCGAATTTCCCTCACAGACAAAACACATAAACTAAGTTGATTTTATTACAGTTTTCTTTGGTTTTTAGAGTTTTCTTAATTACTTGGTCTCCTTTTTATTGATACGAGGATAAAAAAGCCTAATACCTGATGTAACTCATCAAGGCACGACAACCTGAAAACGAAACCTAAATGCCGGAGGCTTCAATGTTTTTCTCAGTTAGTTTAAGGGAAAGCTTCCACAATTGTAAAAATAATAACCACCAAATAGTGATGACTGATGACCATTCGAGAACTGTGAAATTTGTAAGGAGGATCCCGTTATATATTGCAAAGTTACTATAGATTATATACTCCTGAATGGTGATAACTTTTCAAGCGAGATTGTTAATATTTATCTGAGTCAGGCCTCACATTGCACTATTTTATATTGTTGCTCATTGAAATTATAAGCAATTAGGATCTGAGAATTATTTTGATAATTTTACTTCTCATTAAGTCTTTGAAATTATAAGTAATTCCGACTAATACATAGTATATGCATAGGATAAAACATGTATATAATGATGCTCCCCACTTTGCAGGTTGATGATCAATTCAGTTAAGGTAAAATATACAAAGTTACAAACAATATTCAGGCACCCTAATTAATGTCCACGATGGAATAAATTCTGTTTTATTCATAATCAACTAAAGGGTGTTTGGAGGTTTATTGTTTCATCGTACGCTTATATTGAAGCTATCTGAACAAGAAATCTGAATGATACTTAAAGAGATTCTTTTGGCCTAAAATTAGCAAATTTACACATTATTGTTTTATGCGTCCAAACAATCGAAATCGTTTAATTAGGGCACCGAATAGGCTCATAAGATGATAAAAGTGCACCAAAATCCAAACACCCTTGAATACATGCAATGCTTCAAAGTTAAGAAAATTATACAGTTCATTTTTCGTAAAATACATAAAATTACTTACAATGTTGCCACATATCTCCAGCATATTCTTGTCCCTTTTTTGTTGCCTCAGCCGCCTTCTGCGCCCATCTCCCAAACAAAACCTTAACCGTTTCCATCCTACCTGCCAAGAGAAATAAAAAAAATCCTAAACATATAGCCAAACAAATCATTTAAGATCATCATATATTCACGATGTCTTTCAATAACCTAAAAATAAAGATTAAGAATAAACAAATAGTAGAAGTAAACTTACTTTTCGTGGGAGGATCCCGTACAGGAGCAGCCAACACGTACGGATTGTTGGCTGCGGTCGGCGGTGGTCCAGGAGCAGGAGGCGGTGGAGGAACGTTGTCATTTCGATCAACATTAGGGTTTGGAACATTGTCATTAGAATTTGGATTCATTTGAGAAAATGTGATGATTTTAATCAAAGGACACCTAGAAATTGCAGAATTGATTTATTTAATAATAATGAAAAGAAAAATAATTGGATTGGATTTGGAAAAAGGGTTTTGATTTGAGGGAGTAACGATTTCGTTTTTATTGTTGTGTGTCGTTATCGAACCGTTATATTTTGAGTTTGAAATTTGAAAGTGAGTGAATACATATGTGGTCCGTCGGTTTGTTCTGCTCACAGTTTACCATTTTGTTGTGTTATTTAAGGTCTGTTTATAGACACACAAATTCAACCTTTAAATTTTCAAATCGTGTCCTTTGTTTTTGAGTTTTCATAACCTCATCTATGCAAACCATATCTGCTTGAAGAAGAGTACATCTCTGAAAGAAGAAGACGTTTGTTTTTGTCTTTGAGTGAAGTATTTTTTTTTTTAGTATTTTTTTGTGCTATTGAAGTAATTTTTTTTTTTCCTTTTTCTTTTTCACTTGTTTTTTATGCTATTGAGTGCAAAACAATGATTTCTTAAAACACGAAATATTAAAGACAATATATAATGGTTCAAAACATACCAATATCGCTTAAAATACGGAATATTAAAGATAATACATATGTTTCAAAATATACCAATACATAATGGTTCAAAACATAAAATTTGCAAAGCACAAAAATTATCAAAATACTACAAATATGTATCAAATTAGGACCCAACCCGTTCAATCCGTTTTTTTAACGTTTCGTCTGTTTTTTAACGTTTCGTCCGTTTTTTACATATTAGTCCGTTTTCTTACGTGTTAAGTCGTTTTTTCGTTTTAGATGCGGTTTTATACGTTCTAATCCGTTTTTTTACGTTTTTGTCTTTTTTTTACGTTTTCATCTGTATTATAACATTTTCGTCTGTTTTTTACGTTTTCATCCATTTTTTATGTTTTCGTCTGTTTTTTAATGTTTTCGTCCATTTTTTACATTTTAGTCCGTTTTTTACGTTTTCGTCCATTTTTCGTTTTTACATTTTTCGTTTTTGACTTTTTTTTTTACGTTTTCGTCTGTTTTTTTACGTTTACGTCTATTTTTACGTTTTTTTTTATGTTTTCATCTGTTTCCTTACGTTTTCGTCCGTTTTTCACGCTTTCGTCTGTTTTTTAAGTTTTCGACTATTTTTTTACGTTTTAGTTTGTTTTTTTCGTTTTTAAACTGGCTGTGTTTTATGTTTTCATGTTTTTCACGTTTTATTTGCTTTTTACATTTTCATCCATTTTTTTACGTTTTTGTCCGTTTCTTACATTATCATACGTTTGGTTACATAATATAACGTAAGAAAACGTAGAATAACGAACAAAAAACTTACGAAATCATATGAAAACGTAAAAAAGAGACTAAAACGTAAAAAACGGAAGAAAACGCAAAAAACGGCCGAAAACGTAAAAAATTGTGAAAATAGACTAAAACGTAAGGACATGGATAAAAGCGTGAGAAAACAGATGAAAACGTAAAAAAACGTGAAAAAATGCGAATATGTAAAAAACGAAGCGTAAAACGGGCGAAAACATAAAACGGGCGAAAAACGCAAAAAATCGGCCCAGCGTAAAAACAAAAAGGCAACAAAATGGAAGAAAACGGACAAAAACGTAAGAAAACAGACAAAAACTTAAAAAAACGAACAAAAACATAAGAAAATACATGAAAGTGTAAAAAAACGGCCGAAAACGTAAAAAAGCATACGAAAACGTAAAAAACAGATGAAAACGTGAAAAAACGGACGAAAACGTAAAAAACGGAACGAAAACGTAATAAAATTGAAGAAAACGGACAAAAACGCAAGAAAATGAACGAAATTGTAAAATAACGGACGAACACGTAAATAAACGGACGAGAACGTAAAAAAACAGTTGAAAACGTAGCGTAAAGCGGATGAACGTGAAAAACGGACGAAAGTAAAAACCGAACGAACACGTAATGCGAACGAAAACTTAAAAAGCGGGCGTAAGAAATCAGACAGTAAAAAACGGACGAAAATGTAAAAATGGGCAAAAACGTAAAAAAACGGGCGAAAACGTAAAAAAACGGATGAAAACGCAAAAAACAGACGAAACGTAAAAGAGATGTAAGTTATTGAGAAAGATATGAATGGTTTGTGAATGAAGTGGTAAGAAGTGAAAGATAATGTCTGAAATTTAGAAGAGGAAATAAGTGAAAAGAAGCACTTATGTTTGCAAAAAAACAAGTAAAAACCTTTGCCCTCCTCTTGAAACAAAAAATTGTAAAGAGGAAAAAAGTGATTATTGATAAAAAAAAAACAAACTACACAATCTTTTTATACAGAGTTCTGTAATAGTTAATTCATCTACCAAGCATCAATGTGAGCTGACCAAGATGTGTCGATTGTTTCATAAACAAAAAACATTTCATACATATATAATTGAGTTTTAAACTGAACGTGAACTATGAATTTGGCCCAGACTCGACATCCACACGCAATTATATACATTGAGAATGGAGATAAACTCTTTGAATAATGTTAACTAGCATTGATAAACATGCGTAATTGGTATGCATAATTATATATCAAACTTATATGTGAATATCATATTAATAACAAAAACAAACTTATTTTTTCACAAACCAATAATTTACTACCCAATCATTTCTCTAGTGTAATATAGAGTGCTTCAAATTGGCGAAATTAGTGAAATCACTAGTGTTGTCCTTGAAGATTAGCGAGGTGGGATGTTGATACTAGTGGTGCTGTTGCTAAAAAAGATTAAAATTGTAGATTTTTTTTTTCTTTTTTTTTTTAATTATGTTTAGCAAACTAGCGGTACTTTCAGATTAAAAGCGTAAATTGACATAATTTGTGAAAAATAATCTCTGGAATTTTTAAAAGCTGGTTTTAGGAACTTATTTTTCGATAACTTATTTTTCTAAAATAATCAACGATCTTTGTCATACCAACAAAGATTATTTTTTGAACAAAACTTATTTTTCAACAAAATAATCTTAAGCCTCCGTAATCTTTCACAATCTCTCGCGTCAAGCATACCCTATATGTGAAAATAATTCCAAAATCAACCATGTGATAGAGAGTTAAATAATATGAGGGTTTTGTGTGATGGAGGAGGATCAGCGAAATTTTATCAGATTTATTTAAAATTTTAAAAGTCTAACAAAATAACGATCGAGAATGTAATAAAGAGTCCTTTATTAACAAAAAAGGGAACTATAATTTACATAAAAGATGGTACAATATAAATAAAATCGTTGAAAAATGTTTGTAAAGTTTATGTTCATCAATCGTTTTGACTAGTATGTAAATAAAAATTATAAAAAGATGAGAATAAAGGTGAAGGAGTTGAGATCAATATAGAACTCATATTTGTCATAGATTAAATGAACCAATCATAACTCTCCATTTTTTATCTAAATTAATACAAAATCATTTTTCACTTTTTTTTTTAAAACAACATATTTTACAAACGGTAAATCTTCAAAATATAAAAAATACACCATCGTGAAGAGAATTAAATTATCTTTCTATAGATATGCACTTTTACATATTTTCGACAACATTTTTTCAAAAATTCCGTCCGAAAAAATCATATATGATTTTTACGAATCATATATGATTTTAAAAATCATGTATGATTCGATTTTTACGAATCATATATGATTTTTACAATCATATATGATTCTCAAAAATCATATGTGATTAGTAAAAATCGAATCATATATGATTTTCACAAATCATATATGATTTTTGTTGACCGAAATTTTGAAAAAAAGTTGTTAAAAATATATAGTAGTGCATATCTATAGAAAGATAATTTAATTCTCGTCACGATAGTATAATTTTTTATCGTAGCGATTAACGGTTTTGAGATATTTAATTTTTAAAAATAAGGTGAAAGTTTATCATAATAAAAAAATGAATGGCCATTATTGGTTGATTGGATCTATGGTAAATTTTGGTTCTATATTGAACTTTTGCCAAAGGTGAAGTTGACGAATGAAAAGCCACGAAAATGTTTTAAAAAAAAATAATTTAAGCTTTTACGCTCATCAATGTTTAATGTTATATCAATAATTTTTGTCTAGTAAAAGTCTTCAAAGTTTTTTTTAATAAAAATTGATACCAAAGATGAAGTTAGGGAATAAAAAGCGAAAGAGAAATAAGAAACGTTAGATTGAAAGCTTCAACCCTCTATATTGGGTGGTAGAGGGTATTTATAGTTCTTACAAATAAGCCTTCTGTCGGGTTGTGGATCAGGCATACAGTGGGTAAAGAACCGTCCGTCCTCCACGGTGTTACTTAACTAACTAATAACTAATAAATATAGCTAAGTCTACGAGCTAAACACATGCTAGACTAAACTCGGGGTGACCGACTCTTCTATATGAAATTTTCAAATCCTAACAATCTCCCCCTAAGGGAGGTCACCCCATAAACTACAATTTGCATCCTAGCATTTAATCATGAAGTTCAATTCCGAGCTCGTAGACTTTGATTCTTCAAATTCCACAATCTTTGTATTTTAAGTGGAGGTCTTTAACTGATCCATGACTTGGTGATCTTTGAGCTTTCTTCGAGATCATCAGCCAAAGTAAATCTCTGAATCATCCTCTTGTTGTATCGCCTCCATGTGACATTTGTGACTTCTGGACCGACATGCTCACACTTTGTTGGATCATGATATTTGCATCAGAGTTGCGGAAGCATTGCTTTAGGTCTTTAGATTATCATGATTTCTTTAAACTTAAGTGTGATGTGTGAGCATGTGGTTATAGATTGACTTCTCAATTTTGATCAGCTACAACCGTCAGATGTTCCTACAAACAACAGTTAGCAATAAAACACACGAAAGTGTCTTTGTTCACTTTCGTTGAATGGGGTTGCAAGAACCACGGTTCCCCGTTGATCAGTATAAATACTGCTTGTGATCGAGTAGAATTCGAAGAATCTCGCCCAGCGGGGTTTTAGCGGCTTAGCTAGGCGTTCTCAAACGGAGCGTCTCAAAGTAGACAACACGGAGTGAGTGAACCAACGAATTGAGATTCACTTATTGATAAGAAATTGATTTAAAAAACAATTGCGTATTGCTGAAGAGAGAGAGAGTTTTGCAATACGACGAAATTTTAATGAGAAAAATCAAGTTTCAATCATAAATATTTTTTGTTTGAGAAATTAACGCGTAGTCGATGTGCTAGAAAAAGAATTGTCGTGCACATCAAAAGGTTTTCCAAAAACATGAGTCAATCCATTTCCTGGAACAAGGTTGATTCAAGAGTGAATTGCCCCATCGTTTCTTTCCAGTTGTCACAAGTTTGATCCATGAAGGATCTCACATGTCACCCATCAAGAGCTTGTTTGATGTTTGCTCTAGAAGGATTTACATCTTCATTGTGAATACTTTAAGTATCACTCGAATGTTCTGGCAAATACCACAAGGATAATGCGAATGACTCTCAATATATATGTTCTTACTTTTCACATTGTGTGAAACAGCAAGTCTTCATGAAATTATGTGTCCTAATGAGATTTATTGATGATCTCTTGGCTCCACTCAATAGTGCATTTTGGTTTCCTAAGCGGAGACTAGGGAGAGGGTCTCCTTTTTCAATATTAACCATCTCTAAGAGAAAGTTGATAGATTATGTAGGTTCCCGTGAGAATGAAATAAGTCATTTTAAGAGAACTTGAGTAGCTGAGAAGTTTAGTGCAATGCTTCACTGGGTCCATGACGTCTTGTCTTCAACCCCTTCAGTTTCTGCCCCGTTTCTGCCCTAAGGTTAGTGCAGTACCCACCAGTAGCATATGTATTGAACCCGATTTCTGCCCTAAGGTTGAATTATTGGAGGGCTATTTCTTTTTACCCTTTCACTTTTTATTTCTTTTTCATTCTTCAACCCCCGATTAACTTCACAGAGACTTCATCACTAGAACCTTGTTGGGTTTGTTCCAGTCCTAGCTCTATCTCAGTCGGCACTCTTCCCTTATTCTCATTTTTCTCCTTTTTTTCATCATACCTAAGGACTTCCACACTAACTAGTGGATTGTCCCTGGGTAGATCCCTCTGACTCTGGCAGAATCGTAGGAACGAATACCTAACCTTACCATCCTTATATCTCCAATGCATTAAATAAAATGGTCGGTCTTGTGGTACTGTTCTTTCTGCCTTGAAACCAATTGATGGATACTTTTGAAAACCAATCAAGGTATTTGTGATATAATATCAAAGCATTTGTACCTCAATTGTTTTTTATCTTTTAGAAATGCTCCCTCTCAACATGTGCATCGGTATTTGAAATCATTTAGCACATGGAGGAAGGAGTGCCTTTTTTAGTCTTAAATAATCACCATTTTATCAGATTTTATATTTAAATCACAATCTCTCCCCTGATCAAAATTTTTAAACCTTTTGAGATTTGTGATCCCAATTGATTTAAATAATTTAGAAAAATTTGGTGAAAGATGTGGCTTTGTTTTAATATTTACTGATAGGAACATTTTATCGCTCCCCCTTAATATTTGAGAGAGTTTGTTAGTGTCAGGTATGATAATTTTGAAAGATCTTTAATTAAAAGAAATTTTTCATTTTGAAAGATCAGTGAGTATAACAAAAGATCATACACTGACACCTAACAACAAAAAACATTGATTCACCACTTATTTTGTACAAATGGACTCGTTTGATGATATATCGTTTGAAAGTATGAAATTTGAAATCACTTTCCCACTCAATCGATGACCCTAGTCACTGATTGAGTGACAAATGTTTTGACAATTTAGAGTCCGGTTGATTTTCAAAACTTTGAGTTCGATTTATTTTCAAACAATATGTTACCACCATGAGACAACAAATGTGGATAATTCACTACTTATCCTGCACAAAGATACGTTAGGTGGTGGAAACACATAAAATTTGTTTCGATTGTTCTAACATGTAAAGTGGAAGAAACATCTGCTGATGCAGTGAGACCTCTGAGTTGTATATATCAAGAAGACTATTCACAAAGATCTGAAATATTAGGTTCCTTTTCTTCTTTTGTCGATCCAAGATATAGTTACCCTTTCCCATCGGCACCCAATCATAAACTGGCAAAATCTGATCATCCAATTTTGTGGGAGCAGGAGCGGGAATATTCTCATAAACCATGTTATCTGCATACATTAGTCAACACAGATAGACATACATACGGATATATGGTGGTCGACAACACCCAAACAGCAAACGACTAATAAAAGTCAATCCAACATCGAAACTCATTCAATCAGATCATACAAAGGCATGGGGATTATATGTGAACCTCAAACTTGAATCGTCTAATCCTAAAAATCAAATCTTGGTAATTCAAAGTTGGCAAAAACCTTTTTATGTTAATTATAGGATGATTAAATAAGCCCGTTAGATAACATAAATTTGAAACACTCTCCCCCCTCAATCAATGACTCGTTTAATGAAGAGTTTAAAAGAGCTGAAGTCATTAATTGAGTGTCAAATTTTATGAAAACTCCAAGTCTGATTGATTTTCAAACAACTCATTTTCCACCATCTTTTAAAAGTAAATATTTTTCTGAAGAATCTTATAAAGAAAACCATTTGTATAGGAATAGTCGTCTTTTTGTCTACGAGCTTTCCTCATATTCTTTTTAAAATAAGTGATCGATATGTATAACAAAACGATTTTGCACAACACTTTCCTTTCTTGAAAAAGCGGGTTATAGTCTGAAATAACTGTAAACCATTGTTTTAAGTGCGGGTTACAGCCTGAAATGATTGTAAGCCATTGTAGGCATGTTTTGAAAAACTTTTTGAACTTATGTTCGAACTTTATCTAATGACCCGTGTTATTATTGAATGACATTTCTAGGTCCGTAGATTTTATCGATACCAGAAGACATGCTTTGAGAAAACAATATTTTTGGTATTTTCTGATTTTTCTGATTTTTATGGGTTTTTTGTTGGTTTTATATTTTTCTATTTTCTTTTTGCTGGTTTTAAAAGTTTCTATTTACAATAAGGTTTAAGATATTTACAAAATAAATAATTCAACGTAAGAAGATGTTGACATGAATACCGAAAAGAGGATATCGGTCTGAATGTGGTAGAAATTAGTAGTCAATATCTCTTAAATTTTCACCACTAAAACTTTCGAGGCTCTTAAAAAATCGTCTGAATTTGAGCCTTCTCAATGTGAATCTTTGGTAGCTTCCCCCAAAACCGACAATCTTCGTATTGAGACCACTTCCCCCAAGTAGTTGAAGTGAAGCAAACAGTCTAATTGTATGAAGCTCAACACCCGAAGTGGACCGATAGCACCAAGGTAAGCGAGGTTGAAGCACGATCTTCTCTGCGGTTATCAATGCGGAATAAGTGATTAAGCCCGATCCGTGAACTTTGTTGAGTCTCTGATTCATACATTACTCTGCGGTTTTGAGCAGTTGTCTATTTGAGGGAATAATATATCAACATCTTCATTTCACCAAATGCATTCCAGTTATCTTACATATAACCAATCAGCCCATAACGTACACATGTACCTAACAAGAGTAGAGACGATGACATCCAAGTAACAAGTTGAATCACTGATCATCTCTGCGGATATCAACTTTGGAATAATTGATTAAGCTCGATCACGTGAACCTTTTGTGCGTCTCTAATGTACACTTATCTCTCCCCTGATTGTTGCGATCTCATCGGAATCATTATAACATTGTGTACATGAAGCATTAACCAAAAGAACTTTATCATAAAGCATATACACGTGATGAAGATGTCGATAAGCAATATCATCTCACACTCCAAATATTCTTCTCGTATTTTTTCTTACTGAAAGGTGAAGTAATACATACCAAAAGTGTCTAGAGACCACTTTTCCCAAATAGTTGGAATAATACACCAAAAGCCACGAGTTAAGACACTGAGTTTCTCTACGGTTATGAAATTTGTCTTCCCGAAATAAATTCAATAAAGAAGAAGTATTAAGTTCATCACGTGTACTTGTTATGCGTTTAGATATATGTCTCCTTCCCCCTTGCTGGTTTTGATACCTCGAAATCAGCAACACATAATATACTCATATTCTTGAAATCTTGAGAGAAGAACACAATTAGCTCAAAAGAAACTCTCTTTGACTATCTTAACCAACCAATATGTAGACAAATTGAAGTGACCACTGATGAAGCAAACCCGATATACTAATAACATCAAATTATCCTGAATATTAAGTGTCAATTTCCCCCGATAATGCTTGTAATTTATATCATTTATATGGATTTACGCTTGTTTTTCATTATATTTCACTTTCAGGTAAATTACGAGCATTGGAGCTAAAGAGACGCGGAAATGGAGAATTATTAAAGATTTATCATAGTATGCTCACTTTGAAGAAGTTCGGTAACTCATCTCTCACATTACGCCGTAACTAGGCGTGACTCGAAAGCCAACTCATCGAAGATTGCAGTAACTCTCCCAAAAGATTCTGACGTAACTATATTAGGTCAAATGAGGTTCGCGCCGCTAATAATTCGTAGTAACTTCGTGCATAAACTAAAGTGTAACCAAGAATTATTGAAGATCACTGGAGTAACCACTTCTAAGGTTCTGGTAACCACGAATCTTGTGAAAATTATGAAGAAATAGATGATTCGGCGTAACTATTTTATTAGTTCTGTAGTAACCAAGATCTGCCTATAAATACCCCACGATTTCCAGCATTTCAAAGCATCCCATTTCACAAACCAGAACCAAAGAATGTGGGAAGGAGCCAAAGGCAGGTCTAGAGGAGCATACGGAGCTATCTCCAAGGGAGAAATCACTCCCCTACGATAAGCATTAGCATTTTATATTTTCTTTACTTTCGATTCATGTATTTCATAACATTAAATATTGAATTGTTTTGTATGGTTAATGTGAGCGGCTAAGCACCTCTTAGTGCTGGCCTAGCCATGATTCCTTAATTGTTTTGTTTGCGTTTATATTACTTCCGTATAATTATTTCTAAGTGTATGCATGCATAGTTTATTGGTAGCTACCCTTGTTTCGGTAGTTTTGAATGGTGGTAGAGGCTAGTTGCTTAGAAGATATGACCAACTGACCCTAAGTGAGTATACTGAGACGGGAAGGGTAAGATATGACCAAGTGACGACCCTTTCTACTTGTGCGATTTGACCAAGCCGATCACCTACGTTTTAGACCAATTTAAGTTGCTAGCGCGACACTCACTATTATAAGTCTAGCATGTAGCGGAACTTAATGACTTCGGCTTAGGGACGGGGAACAACTAGACTTATGAGGGACACGACTTCTCCAGTGGTGGCATCTTTGGTGATAGGTTAGGGCGAATTGACCAAATGTTGTCCTCTCGACTTTGACCCCACCTGAAGTAATTGGAAGTAATTAGACGTAGACATTACTAGCTAGTATGAATAACTAGGTTAGCACCACTCTCCTCTATTGATTACACCTTTGCCTTTATTTGCTTTATTAGTTAATTAATCAAATCATCATAAAATCTGTGAGACCTAGACTTGGTATTAATCCAACACACATAGCTCTTGGGACGACCTCGGTTTTACCGAATACTACACAACACACGACCGGGTACACTGCCCGTTAGTGCATTAGGGTAGACCATAGGTATAACGAGACATTATAAATATTAAAACCTGGTCAGTAAAACCTGCATCAAGTTTTTGGCGCTGTTGCCGGGGAGTTATATTAAGATTGCTATTAAGTCTGTTATTTTCGTTTTGTTTTAAAATTTTCTCAAATTCTCACGATCACTTTTCAAGTTTTTAGATACCATGAAAGTTGTTAACATTGATGACCTCACTATGGAGGAATATTTAGCGTTGACAAGAGCAGAACAAGGGTCGGGTCTCGTAAGACCGGCAATTGGAGCTGATGTCCGTTTCGAAATTAAAGACCAATTTATGAGGGAGCTTCGCGCTAACCCTTTTTCGGAAGCGAGGGGCGAAGATGCGTATGAGCGCGTTGAAAATGTCCTATACATCGCAAGCCTTTTCAATATTTGAGCGTGTCTCATGATTTGTTATGCTAAGGGTATTCCCCATGACTCTGCGGCGCCAAAAGATGGATTGAAAGATTGCGGCAGGCGGTTAATACTTGGGCTCTACTAAAGAAACACTTCATCGGAGGTATTGCCCTCGTCGAAGATTCTAACCGACTCTTGGAGATCCATAATTTCAAGAAAAGCGATGAAGCGTTGTATCAAGCACGGGATAGATCTGGCGATCTCCTTACAAATGTCCTACACATGATCGAACAACCGACAAAAGTCAACATCTTCTACAAAGGAATCAGCGTGACTACAAGCGAGATCTTTGGACTATCAAGGACCGATCCCGAACATGATTCCTACTTTAGCAATTGAAGCCATTCAAAAAATGGTTGATCACTCCCAAAAATGGCACGATGGAGGAAGCAAAAGAAACCAAGGTGGAAGTTTTGACGAAATTGCAGCCATCGCTAGCAAAATTGAAAATCTAAGCCGAGATATGCTAAAAGTCAGAGAAACCGTTCATGCCATCCAACTGGGCTGTGAAAGCTGTGGGGGAGAACATCTCACCAAGAATTGTCCTTACGTTAACGAAGAAAACAATATCGAAGAAGCTAAATATGGAGAAATTCGACCATTTTACGGAGATAATCAGAATAGTAACGGGTATCATGGAAATTACAACCGTGGGCCTTATAGAGAAAGAAAGCCCAACCTTGAAGAAACCATAAACAATTTCCTGGAAAATGCAGCCCAGAAGCAAAAAGAACAAAATAAATGGCTAAGGGATTTCCAGGAAAACACAAATAAGAATCTTTCAAGGCACGACAAAACCCTAAAAAACCTTGAAGCCATGGTGGAAAAACTCAGTGCAAAAATAGAGATAAGTAACATTGAACCTGAGGGGATCAAATCTTTGGTAGTGTGCAATGCCATTTTTGCTGATAATAATTCGAAAAGTGAGAGTGTGGAGTGCAATTATACAACAGAAAATTTGGAAAAACGATTATCGACAACCAGGATCAGTTACGTCGTAACTATTTCCCCGAGTTACGGCGTAACTATGTTCCAGAATGTATAACCATGTCAGAAATCAGTTCCTTTTTGATGAGTGTCTAAATACTCATCATTTTTGTACAATATAAGCTACTGAAAATCATCCGAAAACTCACCGAAACACATCAAAATGATCAAAATATCACAAATCAGTGTTTTATGTGTTTTAAATGCAAAAATATCAAAATCAGGTGAAAAACATATCAAATTTGCAAAAATTGCAGTTTTAGTCCCCAAGTTTCTAAAATTGTCAAAAATAGTCCCTGAGTCAAAATTTCAAAAGTAAAATCACCAAAGGTCCTTTTTAAATCATAAGTTGTCAAATTTAGTCCTTTGGTGAAAAATGTAAAAAGTTTTGAGAAAATTACAAATTAGCCCTTCAAGTTTCAAATTTGGCGAAATGGCTGGAAAATTGCAAAATGGCAACATTGGTCCTTATACTTTTGAAAGTTGTCACTTTTGGTCCCTTGAAACAAGTTTGAGATGTTGGCAGCCTAAGTCCTTGCAATTTTCAGAATTACACATTAAGTCCTTATTATTTAATCCATTTTGACCCTTGAACCTCAATTGGACCCCTGCCACAACCTTTGTGACCCCCCTGTCATCTAACCATTGTGACCCCTTGATTATTAATACATATCTGGTCAAACCACAGGTCAAACAACCACACAACACGCGCCAAAACACCTTCCCTCCCCACTTGTAGCCTGCAACTCCTGCACACACTCAACCCTCCTCACCTTATCACAAACCCTGTCCCCCCACATCTCCTACAATCCAAGATACAATAATTCTTAACCTTACCCACACTCAATCTCACATAGCTGTCAAATTCTCTTTTCCCGCCAAAAATGAATAAAAGGCCAAGATTGCCTACACTCATCCTATGGTCTCAAATAGTGCTGGGAAACAGTTAGGGAAGAGAGAGGAAGCAAGTGGGAGTATAAAAGAGGAAGAAGGAAGCAAGCAGAGGGGGAGCTAGTTTTTCATTTTTTCCTTTAATGTCGATTTTTCTTTAAAATGTATTAGTTTAAATAAAATGTTGTAGTTTAAGCTCTTTTGTATCACATTCAAGTTAAATTCTCATTTTGAAGTGTTGTTAAGTATCAATCAAAGTTTTTATTCAACATTCAAGTTTAGTGTTTACTGTGGTATTATTCAGTTTCAAACTCTCACTTACAAGCTTGTAAAATCTCAATTTCTATCTCACACAAGCTTATGCTAGCTTATTAAAGCTTTCTATAAGCTCTTATTACAGTTTCAAGCAATGTAGTAAAAAGTCAACGAAAGTCAACTGTCTAAGCTCATTGGGATTTGAGCATGGTTTGGGTAGAAGCAGGACTTGGATTTGGGTTGGAAATGGTTTAATATATTGATTTGGAGTTTGGTTTTAAGTTGCATATCAACTGGACAGTTGTGAGTCTCTATCTCATTTTCTTATTTTCAAGCCAATTTGCATATCTTGCTTGTATCTGTTTCTTTGATCATTGTTAATTTTAACATGTTTATATAGTTGAGTTTAGGTCATGAAAGTTTAGTTTGATCACTGGGCTAAGTCAATTTAGGAGTTTGAGTGTTTTAGATGCAAAACATAAGTTAAAAGGGGTGTTTGGTTTAAGCTTATTTGAGGTCAAAAAACTGCCCTTCTTACCCACTTTGACTCCCAAAGTCAAAGTGATATAAGGGTATTAGTAAGTTTGCAAAAGAATTTACCTTGTATCACATTTGAACAAGTTTTGGATAACCAAGAAAAAAAAAGAGTATACTATTGTCTTCTGTCTTCTGTCTTCTGTCCCCAAAACAGCAGCCTTAGCTGCTGTTGCAACCTTTTTTTTTAGCTTATTCTTAATCAAAATCTTTTCAAGATTGTTTTTCTTACATCCTAGCATACCCACCTCAATATGTATTTAGCTTATTTGCCCTTAGTTTAGCTTTAGGTTAGTTAAATATTGCACTAAAATCTGTCAAAAACCCAGAACCATTACTGTTTTGCAGTCCAACAGCAAGGCTGTTTCAGCAGCTACGTGGGCCTCTTAATGTGCTTTTTACGTCTTATTTTCAGCTTGTCTAGTTCCCTTTTATGCCCATTAGTTTACTAGTTTAGGTTTAGTTGGCCCTTTGCTTATTTGTGCTTATTTTTAAGCACAAAAATTGCCCCTCGTGGCCTGTTACAGCAACAGCAACACAGCAGATGGTCAGTTAGGTTTTGGCCTATAACTTCTTCATTACTTGCTCCCATTAGCTATAAATCTGGATATGTGATCTCTGGTAGGTGGTCTTGAAAGCCATGCTCTTAGTTTTCTCTTTAGCTTATTGGATAAGCTGAGGCATAAGCTCAAAGTTGCCCCTTCAGTTTCTGTTTTTAGCCTATAGCTTATTTCATCAGATCTTTGCAAGTTGCAATCCAGGGGTAATGGGTTGTTGTGTTTAGTTGCTTTAAAGTCATTTTAGCTTATTAGAGCTTGTTTATTAGTTTGGTAGCCTTTGGATCTCTTTTGCTTATCAAAGTGCTTATTGCAATAAGTATTTCCATAGCAGTTTCATTTCTCTCCACATAAGAGCCTGTATTTCTATTTTTCCTTTATTCCTCATACCATTTTAGAATTTCCCTGCAATTTTCATAATTTTTAGACATTGTTTACTATTTTTCTTAATTTAAATTAGTTTTTAAGCCTTTTTAAATAGCATTTAATACAAATAATTAAGAAAAGCCTCAAAAAAATAATTTTTCATTTTTCTTAAGTTAAGATAAATATAAAAAAGCAAAAAAATATTTTTCCATATTTTTCTTAGTTAAATTTGTATTTTTAAATAATTTAATTAGTTTTTAATAGTTTAAAATTCCTAGAAAATAGAAAAATAATCATAAAAATACAAAAATAGTTTTGAAATTTCTAGTTTGATATTTTAGACTTTTTCATTTCATAATTTTATTTTTCTAGCTTTATTTCCTATTTTCTTGTATTTTAGGTAATTATTAATTAGTTAAAAATAGTTTTTAATTAATAATAATTAATTAAATAGTCATAAAAATAATTTTCTTTTTCTCAATATTTTCTTTTATCATTAGGATTGTAAAAATGTATTTTTCATATTTTTAGGATTTATATTGAATAAGTTTCACTTTTTATTTTGTACGTTTACGTATTTTTATTTTAAACGTAAGTTTTAGGTTTTAAACGTTTATCACTTTAATTATAGTGATAGCGTTTATTTAATAGATTTTATCTTTTTAATTTCCTTTAATTTGCATTTTAGCCGTTTTTAATTTGTTGGCTTTTTCCGTAGTTAATATCATTCCCAAATCCTTTTCCCGTTCAAATCTCTCGATCACTAAGCGTCGATTATCCATTGCATAGCTCATTTGGGACATAACGACCGGGAAACACTATACTCCCGGATCTTCATTGCATTCGTGCTGAACAGTTTTAAGGCTGGTTTCACGGTCCGCCATTCACAAGTGGCGGGCTTGTGTGATTTAGCTTTTTTGGCGGCGCATCAATTTTTGGCCCGGCTTGCGGATTTGTCGCGGCTTATCTTACGTCTAGCAGATTAGTGATTTGGATATTCACTCTTTGTTCATACCATCCATCTGTATATGTTTATATTTTCTTATCCAAAACCCCCAAAAATATTCTTCTCATTCCTCTTATTCGTTGATTCTATTTCTCTTACCTCTTCTTGGTTTAATTCTATTCTTCGTATCCTCTCAACCATTTGATTCTCCTCTTATCCCTCTATATGTTTAATTCTAATGGCGGACATCGTCACGATGTTGAAATGCTCCAAGTACCCACCGAGGGTTACGAGAATCTTTGTTGTTGTGCAGGAGATTCTTTGAGAAAATTTAGAATCAAAAGGTTTAATTCAACTAATTATGTCAAATCCATTCTATGGATTTGAGAGACGATCCTATGCTCACATCCGATGGTTTGATAGATTAATTTCAACCATAAAATATAGGGATGTTCCTCATGACACAATTAAGTTGATGCTATTCTCATTTTCTCTCAAGAGGCATTTCGAGAATTGGCTCGAAAAAGAACCCCCTCGATCGATCACCGCTTGGGAAGATCTCGTTTCAAAATTTGTAAATCGTTTCTTTCCTTATTCTAAGGCGGAAAATCTTAGAGCGAGATTACAAACTTCCGCGGCGCTTTGATGAAAGTTTTGGTGAGGCATGGGAAAGATTGAGATCTCCTATGGAAATGCCCATCATGGTTTCGGAATTGCTCGGTCGATATATTCTACAATGCTTTAATGCAAACCGATCAAGATTCACTTAATGCAGCCGCCGGTGGCAATATCTTGTATCGTACCCCAAGGGATATATGGACGATCATCGAGAACAAATCGAAAGTTCAGATTTACGAGAAACAAGCCGATTGAGATTGAGCTTACGATGATATTGATGCATGAAGCAAAATCGAGCCCGTTGTTACCGTTAGAAAGATGTGATATTTGTGGTGGTCCCCATCCTTTTACGATTGTCAAACCCACCGATGACGAGGTTTATAATGCTACATCAACCCAATATCACAAGACTTTCGTTTTCGATGATGATGAGGATTCCATTCAAATGAAAGAATATTATGCGAGTTTGTCGGCTACAACCAATCTGTTTTCACGAGCCTTTCATTTCAGACTCTTCCCCTTCACTCACACCGGTTGAGAGAAGTGGCGTCGTTTTAGAAGAGTTCGATGATCATATTTCAACAAACATTGTTGAACCCGTTGACTCTCTAAGAATGGGGGACGAGCATCTTAGCACCATTCGGAAGCGGAATCATCTCATCTTTGAGAACCTGCGTCCCAACCCAGAGTGAGTCAGAGGTTATCTCCGGTAATATGTGTGATAAGCCTCTTGATGATGATTCTTACCCTCTTGACATTCCAAATGATCATGTTGATATGTTCTCAGATTCGACAACGATTGTACTTACGTTTGTGATTCTTTATCTTATGGAGACATTGATTATGTAGAGGACTTACCTTCGAGCTAGTTAGCTTAGAGGATCACGAGAAGATTCGATGATCACGGAAATTGAGGGCGAGATGCTTCGTGAAAAATTATTCAATATAAATCTCCTCGTTTCTAAGATCGAATCATTACGTGCTAAGTCGACTTCATCTCCTATCCACTTTGTGGATAGTGACTTGGAAAAGCAGAACCAATTCTGAACTTAAGGCTTTTTCCAATGATTCTTTTCGAATTTGAAGTATTAAAGCTTTGATGACGATTATACTAAAAGGAGAGTAGTGGCAATCCACTTTTCATCTTTCTCTTCACGGTATGATTTGTTTCTCTTTGATCTAGATCATGAGGAGTTCTCCGGTGAACTCTCTCATATCATATCTCCTGGGTATGATCATTTCTATTTTGATCTTGATCTTGACCGGGGGGAGACATGCTCTATCATAAGAGTTTTCTCATTGAGGAAACTACCCCGTCTCTTCCTCCGAGGTTTTGTTAAAATCACCCTATGAGCTTAAATGATCAAATTGAATTAAAGATGATGAAGAATGGATCCTTATTGTTATTAAAATCTTCATTCCATTCCTCACATATCATGATTTCTTCTCTTCTTCACTCCTTCGGGAATGAAGACTTTATCTTTGATCCCGGCATTTTCATGTACCATTATCTTGAGCCGGTTCTCTGTATATCTCGTCGGTGTGGAACTTTCCGTGCCGGTGTTTATCAAACATTTTGAATGAAAGTCCGATGGAGATTGTTTCTTCCACTTTGCTTCCTCATGAACCAATGAATTCGGGGTCGAGTCAAGCTAGCGACTTCGGTAATCAAAACAATAGCACACTATATGGGTTTTCACCTATATTTCTGACTTCTTTCTATTTTCTACCACCCAGTGTGGGGTTGCCCCAATGTTTTCAAAAATTTTCCAAATAATGGTAGTAGTATTTCCCTTTTACGTTCTTTGTTTTGGCATAACCGCCGGTACTTTGAATATTGAGGGCAATATTCATTTCTAAGTGTGGGGGAATTCTCACGAATTTTATCATATAATTATACCAATTCCCCTGTTTTTGGCCAAAATTTTTTTTTGGAGTAAGTGTTTTACACTTACTCATTTGGTTATCGATCGCGCTGTCGTAAGACAAAAGGATTGGCTAATCCAGGAACAAACGGCTCTTGGTAAAGATATCTCAAATCCGTTTATATGGCTTGCAATTTGCCCAAAATTGTATGGTTCTCAACTCACTATGTCCTAAAAAGTGAAGAGTTGGCTAGCTTATTAAGGTTATGGCTTGTGGTAAAGGCAGTGGAAAAACCATAATTGGTATTCAGCTCACCAAAGATAATATTGATAATTTATCTAAGAGTTGGCTAGTCCGGAAGGGTACGGCTTACGGTAAAGACAAATCAAATCCGTTGAAAGTTGGTGGTTTGCTCAAA
Source organism: Chrysanthemum makinoi (assembly GCA_910596185.1). Taxonomy (NCBI): domain Eukaryota; kingdom Viridiplantae; phylum Streptophyta; class Magnoliopsida; order Asterales; family Asteraceae; genus Chrysanthemum; species Chrysanthemum makinoi. The sequence goes on from OU343220.1 coordinate 127,115,662, forward strand.
ATCACATGGTTATCGGTGTACCATGGTTCTTACTTGAACTGAAACATTTGGCTACTCGAGAAGTAATGGCTTTTGGTAAAGAGATTAAAATCCATTATGTTTTCTCAAATCATTGCTCGGGACTAGCAATATCTGATGTGGGGATTGATGAGTGTCTAAATACTCATCATTTTGTCTGATATAAACTGCAAAATCATCTGAAAACTCGAAACACATCAAAATGATCAAAATATCACAAATCAGTGTTTTATGTGTTTTAAATGCAAAAATATCAAAATGAGATGAAAAACATATCAAATTTGCAAAATTGAGTTTAGTCCCCAAGTTTCTAAAATTGTCAAAAATAGTCCCTGAGTCAAAAATTTCAAAAGTAAAATCACCAAAGGTCCTTTTTAAATCATAAGTTGTCAAATTTAGTCCTTTGGTGAAAAATGTAAAAAGTTTTGAGAAAATTACAAATTAGCCCTTCAAGTTTCAAATTTGGCAGAAATGGCCCCTGGAAAATTGCAAAATGGCAACATTGGTCCTTATACTTTTGAAAGTTGTCACTTTTGGTCCCTTGAAACAAGTTTGAGATGTTGGCAGCCTAAGTCCTTGCAATTTTCAGAATTACACATTAAGTCCTTATTATTTAATCCATTTTGACCCTTGAACCTCAATTGGACCCCTGCCACAACCTTTGTGACCCCCCTGTCATCTAACCATTGTGACCCCTTGATTATTAATACATATCTGGTCAAACCACAGGTCAAACAACCACACAACAGCGCCAAAACACCTTCTCCCCAGCAGCCTGCGGACTCACGCACCACTCACTCCTCACCTTATCATGAACCACGGTCCCCCACATCTCCTACAATCCAAGATACAATAATTCTTAACCTTACCCACACTCAATCTCACATAATCAAATTCTCTTTTCGCCTAAAAATGAATAAAGGCCAAGATTGCCTACAAATCCTATGGTCTCAAATAGTCTTTGGGAAGCAGGTTAGGGAAGAGAGGAAGCAAGTGGGAATATAAAGAGGAAGAAGGAAGCAAGCAGAGAAGGAGCTAGTTTTCATTTTTCCTTTAATGTCGATTTTTCTTTAAAATGTATTAGTTTAAATAAAATGTTGTAGTTTAAGCTCTTTTGTATCACATTCAAGTTAAATTCTCATTTTGAAGTGTTGTTAAGTATCAATCAAAGTTTTTATTCAACATTCAAGTTTAGTGTTTACTGTGGTATTATTCAGTTTCAAACTCTCACTTACAAGCTTGTAAAATCTCAATTTCTATCTCACACAAGCTTATGCTAGCTTATTAAAGCTTTCATAAGCTCTTTCTGATTTCAAGCAATGTAGTAAAAAGTCAACGAAAGTCAACTGTCTAAGCTCATTGGGATTTGAGCATGGTTTGGGTAGAAGCAGGACTTGGATTTGGGTTGGAAATGGTTTAATATATTGATTTGGAGTTTGGTTTTAAGTTGCATATCAACTGGACAGTTGTGAGTCTCTATCTCATTTTCTTATTTTCAAGCCAATTTGCATATCTTGCTTGTATCATTTCTTTGATCATTGTTAATTTTAACATGTTTATATAGTTGAGTTTAGGTCATGAAAGTTTAGTTTGATCAGCGGGCTAAGTCAGTTTAGGAGTTTGAGTGTTTTAGATGCAAAACATAAGTTAAAAGGGGTGTTTGGTTTAAGCTTATTTGAGGTCAAAAAGCGCCCTTCTTACCACTTTGACTCCCAAAGTCAAAGTGATATAAGGGTATTAGTAAGTTTGCAAAAGAATTTACCTTGTATCACATTTGAACAAGTTTTGGATAACCAAGAAAAAAAAAGAGTATACTATTGTCTTCTGTCTTCTGTCTTACGTCCCCAAACAGTGACCTTAGCTGCTGTTGCAATATTTTTAGCTTATTCTTAATCAAAATCTTTTCAAGATTGTTTTTCTTACATCCTAGCATACCCACCTCAATATGTATTTAGCTTATTTGCCCTTAGTTTAGCTTTAGGTTAGTTAAATATTGCACTAAAATCATGTCAAAACCGAACCATTCTTGTTTTCGCAGTCCAATGACACAAAGGCTGTTTGGCAGACTCGTGGGCCTCTTAATGTGCTTTTTACGTCTTATTTTCAGCTTGTCTAGTTCCCTTTTATGCCCATTAGTTTACTAGTTTAGGTTTAGTTGGCCCTTTGCTTATTTGTGCTTATTTTAAGCACAAAATTGCCCTCGTGGCTTTACACGACAGCAACCACAAGGATGGTCAGTTAGGTTTTGGCCTATAACTTCTTCATTACTTGCTCCCATTAGCTATAAATCTGGATTTGTGATCTCTGGTAGGTGGTCTTGAAAGCCATGCTCTTAGTTTTCTCTTTAGCTTATTGGATAAGCGTGAGGCTTAAGCTTCAAAGTTGCCCCCTTTTTTTTTTAGCCTATAGCTTATTTCATCAGATCTTTGCAAGTTGCAATCCAGGGGTAATGGGTTGTTGTGTTTAGTTGCTTTAAAGTCATTTTAGCTTATTAGAGCTTGTTTATTAGTTTGGTAGCCTTTGGATCTCTTTTGCTTATCAAAGTGCTTATTGCAATAAGTATTTCCATAGCAGTTTCATTTCTCTCCACATAAGAGCCTGTATTTCTATTTTTCCTTTATTCCTCATACCATTTTAGAATTTCCCTGCAATTTTCATAATTTTTAGACATTGTTTACTATTTTTCTTAATTTAAATTAGTTTTTAAGCCTTTTTAAATAGCATTTAATACAAATAATTAAGAAAAGCCTCAAAAAAATAATTTTTCATTTTTTTTAAGTTAAGATAAATATAAAAAAGCAAAAAAATATTTTTCCATATTTTTCTTAGTTAAATTTGTATTTTTAAATAATTTAATTAGTTTTTAATAGTTTAAAATTCCTAGAAAATAGAAAAATAATCATAAAAATACAAAAATAGTTTTGAAATTTCTAGTTTGATATTTTAGACTTTTTCATTTCATAATTTTATTTTTCTAGCTTTATTTCCTATTTTCTTGTATTTTAGGTAATTATTAATTAGTTAAAAATAGTTTTTAATTAATAATAATTAATTAAATAGTCATAAAAATAATTTTCTTTTTCTCAATATTTTCTTTTATCATTAGGATTGTAAAAATGTATTTTTCATATTTTTAGGATTTATATTGAATAAGTTTCACTTTTTATTTTGTACGTTTACGTATTTTTATTTTAAACGTAAGTTTTAGGTTTTAAACGTTTATCACTTTAATTATAGTGATAGCGTTTATTTAATAGATTTTATCTTTTTAATTTCCTTTAATTTGCATTTTAGCCGTTTTTAATTTGTTGGCTTTTTCCGTAGTTAATATCATTCCCAAATCCTTTTCCCGTTCAAATCTCTCGATCACTAAACGTCTGATTATCCATTGCATAGCTCGCTGGGACATAACGACCCGGGGAAACACTATACTCCTCAGATCTTCATTGCATTAGTTGCACGAGCGGTTTAAAGGCAGTTACGGTCCGCCATTCACAAGTGGCGGGCTTGTGTGATTTAGCTTGACTGTTTGGCGCGCATCACTTTTCATTTAAGGATATTAGCGCAAACGGGTTAGTTATTCCATGTTCAGTTGGGAGTTATGATATCTTGGGGATGGTAAACTTTGGATCTAGCGTAAATATCATGCCACTTTCCATATTCTTGAAACTCAAATTAATCCATCTTTGGAAAACGGATATAGTGATTGAAATGGCGAATAAGACCAGGACTACTCCTTTAGGAATTACAGGTGGTACTTGTGTCAAGGTCGATAGATTTGTCTCTGCCCCCGAATTCATGGTTATCGACATGGAGAGAAATATAAAAGAACGTTTGATTCTTGGTAAACCATTCTTAGACTCATTGGGGCACTATGGCGATAAAATATAATTCAAATTGAACAAGACTTTGTGCCATGAACCGGATGAAACTATAACAACCAATGACTAACCACATGATAAATTGGATTATTCCGATAGGTTTCCTCCTTCATATTTTGCCCATTTGCAGGGAACCGAATCAAGTGACGATGACAACAATGAGGAAGAGATCCCACCTTCTGTGCCTAGTTACGTTGTTACGGGAAAACTTCACTGTTGTGCTCCTGATATTTGTTTGATTGATGGGACCAAAGTAACATTTCCTATGTGTTCTCCTTTTCAAAAACGATGCAATAGAGGAGGGCAGCATCTCATTCGAATAATAAAAGAGGCTGCGGAAGTTTGGTGGTGCTGGGAAGACGAAAAGCTTATTAGGAAAAAGTGTTTGCAAGGGCATAATATTCTTAATGAATGGTTCACCGATATTGATTGGACCATTCATTTTTGTGAACCAGCTATGATGTCTGATGAATTCACCATGGCATGGCCTACATGCGACCCCAATCACAAGGTCTGCGATGGAGGAGAATTCCCCGATCCTGACTGGCTCAAACGAAAGGAATGGGCATGTTTTGACGAAGAAAAAAGAAGTGAAGTAGGATACAAGGGAATCTCATTTGAAAATTGGTTACGAGTAAGGTTTGGGTCATTAAAATAAAATGGGAAGAAGAGGCTAAATTTGTTCACAGTGGACCTGAGGCTAATTTTCTCTGAGAAAAGATACTCCATGACTCGGTTTGTTTCTCCACGTGTTTGGGACCAGCCCTATTCGAATAAAAAAACGATGGAGGAAGTTGGCCAAATTCAAAGGCCACCATAAAGCCCTGAGGCTCTGAGTCTAACTTAAAGACTCGTAAATAAAGAAAAGTGCTCTTTCGGGAGACAACCTGAATTATCCCTTTTATTTGTTTTATTTCCTTTTACGTATGGTTTTGTGTTTTAACCATTTTTGCGAGGAAGCGAAGAGTGATTCGCTTTGCTTGGCATCTGATCCGACTATAATTACGGTAACTCATCGAGTGGTTACTGTAGTAACAAACCCTGCGCCAGAATTTCGGATGCATCACCAATTACGGCGTAATTCCATCTCATTGGTTACGCCATAGCTACACTCTTGCAACATATGCCAGGTTTTGCCTAGTTACGGCGTAACTCCCTCTAGGAGTTACGACGTAGCTATCCTCTGCATTACTTCTTTCATTTTAAACACAATAACCTTGTATTAGTATTTTAAATGAACTTTGTAGGTGTGTTCCATGTAAACCCTCACGAGACTTCACTCGTTCACTTGGGACACCAAGTGGTTTAAAAGGCTTGTTGCATATGCTAAATGCAACCGTGATTCCTACGAAAGTGAGTTAGGTTTGTTTTTCATTTTTCTTTTTTCTTTTTTTTAGATTTATGCTTGTCGGTAGTGTGATTTCAGGGATTGAAGTTTGCTCGTGGATACTTATACGAAGGCACGACTCTTTTTTGTGGGCCTTCTTTCTTTTTGGAGCAAATTTCAGGGAAGTTCTCGCTCTAATTCTACTTTTATCTTCACCTTTATTTAACGCTTAGTACAAAAGGGACTTTGTACAATTCAAGTGGGGGGACGGGAGTAGAATTGTCCCTTGAACTTTATTTTGCCCTCGTTTTTCTAGTTTATTTTGAAAAATTATGCCATTTTTAAAACTTTGACATGTTTTTCTTAACCTAACTAGATTAGACCTTAGCCGAGCACATACAACCCTTGATATTATGGTGAGATGAGCCTTATCCGTTTCCAATATTTTACCCCAAATCCACCAAATTATGAGTGTGCCGGTAGTTTGTAAACTTAAGAACTTGGCCTTTGCATCATTTCGAGACCATAGACGAGGTATGTTGAGTTAGCTCGATGTATTTGGACTTTTCATTTTAAGAAGGCAGTATTATAGGATTATCACCCAAATAGCCTACCATTGTGTGTCTATCGATTAGTCGCCTCGACTTCTCGACCCCCATGTGAAACCCTTTTGTTGCACTCACCTTTAGTGCAAGATACACCTTGATACACCCATCTGAGCCATTCCTTTCATTTTGTTAACCCAATATATTGTTTCGATACACCTATACACCTTAGCCTACCCTGTAGTCTTTATTTGTGATTGGGAAGTCATCAGTTGCCTAAGTTCAAAGTTCAAGTGGAAAGGTTCGGAAATCACGCTTTCATCGACGACATATTCTTAAAGATCATTGAAGACCCCTCGAATTCCCGTTGTTCATCTCAAGTGGGGGGATATTATGTTTATGTTAAGTGATTCGGAAAAAAAATAGTTATGTTATTTAGTTTATTGTAAAGTGCAATGTGATAAACACTATGTTATGAGCTTTATATAGATTTAGTATCGAGGAGGCCACCTCGGTCACATTCGAAGATTGGAGTTGGTTTGTGTGCCAGCAGTTGAAGAAAAGGTAGTGTGCCTATCATGACGTCCTCTAATGACACATCTACTTAGTATTTCATGATCCGGTTTCTTAACTTCAAAGCTTGAACTTTGGGCGGACGGTAAGTGGTGATGACTTGGTTATAGATTTAGACTATCTGCTTGATTTTTATTTTACACCATTTATATATCCCATGTCTTATCCTACCCTTTAGTCATGAAGCGTGTCTAGGTGATGCAGCGAGCAACCTGTGGTGTCTTGGCCATGGATTTGGTAATGTACCATTGGTTTTTTCCACTTCGCCGTGACATGTTAGTAATGACGAGTCACCCTTAACCTTTGTCGTGTCTACCAATATTGCCTTCGAAAATTGTTTAGCCCTTAAATCTAGTGGTGGAGATTTGTGTAACCGCCAAGCTTATGATAGAATACATGCTATGAATGTGCGATTGAGTGATCACCCCGAAATTGACACTTAGAATAGTTGAGAGATTTGAGTGTTTCGTTCCCATTTCGTGAGGTGTTCGGCTTTGTTTTATTCTAGCATAAGGAATTTGTAAACTTATATTTTCCAGGTAATGGGAGATATCTTTTTAGGAATCTATCTAATAAGGTCTACTTGAGGGCAAGTAGAGTTCAAGTGGGGGGATATTTGATAACATCAAATTATCCTGAATATTAAGTGTCAATTTCCCCCGATAATGCTTGTAATTTATATCATTTATATGGATTTACGCTTGTTTTCCATTATGTTAATACAAATATCGTCATTTAAAGTTATTTATATTTTATGATCTTTACCTAAGTTTTGTAACGAAAAAAGTAAATTTAATTTTTATAAAGCTTAAAGCTTGTCAAGTTTAATAGATATTAAAACAAGCTTTTCAAATAATATCTTCATCACTCAAGCATTTACATTTTGATTAATCATATTTTGGTATGACTCTAAACCATAATGTATGTTAATATTTTTTTAGAACAAGAATGTTTTAGTTTCTTAAAACAAAACATTACATATGTATTTACATTTTAACATATTTCTAAAAATAGAAAAACAAACACATGATATCATGTAGTGCATCATTGAAATCTTTAGAAGATTTCACTAGATACTTTGTGTAGATTTAGACTCTACATATCTTACACAATCTTGGATAGATATGGTTTAATTTGGTAAGATTTTGATGATCTTGCTGTCATACCCCGGCGGCACCAAAAATCAACATGGACGGAACCCTTTTGAGGGGTCCGTGGCCCGTGGTACATGCTGAGCATTTTGGCTATAAATAGCAAAGCCAAACCAAGTTGTTTTTCATCCCTTTCTATCATATTCTCATACATTCCTTCTCTCTAACATTTCTAACTCAGTTTCATATCATATTAGTGATCTCTTTTGTAGCAAAGAAGATCAAGAAACATTCAAGCTTCAACAAGAAGTTGGAAGTCTTGTTTGTTTGTTGTTGTATGATCTTGTGTTGATTCATACATCATTGTTGTACCAAACCATCATAATCTTGTGAGTGTGAGTGGTTAGTATTTTAGTCCTAAAAATACATTGTGTGTGGGAGTGGTTCTACCCTTGAAAAGAACTCGGCATCTAGCTTAGTGTCGAAAATAGTGTGTAAGCGAAGTGTAAAGGTTTCTCTGCCGGTGAAAGGAGCTTGTTGACTAGTGAAGTTAAACTCTCGAATGTGAGACTCGGGGAGTGGAGTAGGGCAAGGAAAAAGAGTCCTTGTAGACCGAACCACTATAAACAACTTGTTGTGGTTTGAGTGTTTCTTTCCTTATCTACTCTTTATATATTGTTTTCATATTGATTATTATTCACTAACATATCTAAGATCAATATCAATTGATCTTTCAATAAGTTTCAAAACAAAGTTTTTAATCGGTAAACTATTCAACCCCCCTTCTAGTTTTCCACAATTGGTACCAAAGCTTCGTTGCTCAAGAATTTCTAAAATATATTGTATTTTATAAACTTGAAACAATCCATGGATTCCGAAAACTTGAAAGAAGGGCAATCTATGCAAAGACCACCACTCTTTGAAACCAATGGATTTATCTATTGGAAAAACTGTTTTGAAACATATGTAAAATCAAAAGATATAGATCTTTGGTTTGTTATAGTTAAAGGATATTTTAGTTCCACAACAAAAGATATTTCTGTTGATGATCAAAAGAAATTAATAGCTAAAAATAATGAAGCTAAAATGATGCTTTATAATGCTTTGCCTAGAAAAGAATATGAAATAATTTTTATGTGTGAAACCACTAAAGATATTTGGGAATCTTTGATTATTACACATCAAGGAAATTCACAAGTCAAGGATAACAAAATTGATCTTCTTGTTTAACAATATGAACAATTTGTTATCCCTGAAGATGAAACCATTGATTGTGGCTTTGCTCGCTTTAATACTATTATTACATCTCTTAAAGCACTTGATGAATCTTTTCGTAGTAAGAACTTTGTCAGAAAATTTCTTAGAGCACTCCATCCAAAGTGGAGAGCTAAAGTGACGGCTATTGAGGAATCAAAAGATCTCTCAAAAGTGACACTAGACGAGCTAATCGGAAACCTCAAAGTATACGAAATGGTGATGGAGAAAGATTCGGAAATCATCAAAGGAAAAAGAGAGAAAATCAAATTCGTTGCTCAAAAAGCAAGAACAGATTCAAGTGATGATGACGAATCTTGCTCCGGTAGTGAAGATGAAGTATGCCATGGCGTTAGAGATTTCAAAAGTTCTTTAGAAGAAGAGGAAAGTTTGTAAGACAACCTCGAGAAGAAAAGAAGCCATTTTGAAAAGATCGGGATGATGAAAAAGGGTAAAGGTGAAAGAAAGTGCGTTAGATGCGGTGATGCAAGTCACGTAATAGGAGATTTTCCCAAGCCACCTAAAAGCAAAACTCAACAAGCTTTTTTAAGTGGTGCTTGGAGTGATAGTGAGGATGATGAAGAATCAAACAAGGATGATATCGCCCTAATGGTACATGAATCAAACGAGGTACATTCCGACTCATCTTATTATTCTATTGATGATGACACTTTGCAAAAACAATATAATCAATTGTGTGAGCTTAGTCTAAAAATCATAACTAAAAATAAGTTTTTAAAGACTAAAAAGGAATTTTTAGAAAATGAAGTCTATGAGTTAAAAGAAAAGGCAAAACGATTAGAAAAGGGAAAAGCAAATGACGATGGTTTCAAATCATGTCAAGAGCTTAATCTTGAAATAGAAAAACTAAAGCTTACACAAGATGTTCTAATCGAACATAATTCAAAATTTAAAAGGTTTAACAAAAACATTGCTTGTGCCGATGAAATAGTTAGAATTCAAAAACACCAGGAAACATGAATGGACTAGGATTTAATGAGGTGTTAATTCCAAAGAGTCAGACCAAAACGGCATAAAAAGACAAACAAACTGTCAAAAGCTGCTGCGGTCTGTAGAATGAGGACGAACGGACCCAAAATAGGGCTCCGTCCTTTGTAGAAATTGTGCGTGGAGGCTGCGGCAGCAGGACATAATGTTTGTGATACGGGCCGTAGTGAAATTGTCAAAGCAACAAAGAAAACCAAGGATAATGTTAAACTAAAACCTGCTATTACACCAGGAGTAAGACTTGCTAGAAATTAATTTAGATCTAAAACTACTCAACAATGACATAAAACATCTTTTGCCAAACGCCCTTTCCTAAGAGCAACCACAACATACAACCCAACTATCAACATAATGGTTGGAATCAAAACTTCTATAGACCATATCAAACTCCAGATTACATGCAATGGAACTCTTACCCATCATTTCCATACATGAATCAAGTAAATGGTATGTTTAACCCAAACGGTCCCATGATATATTAGGGACCAAACGCTTGAGTTATTTGTGACTTAGGTATGCTTGAAAGTTGGATTGTAACCTGATGAGTAGATAAAAGATAGTTGATGGTCACGACACATGACGGGCAAAAAAAGCCTCTTCTCAACATACCAAGAGTATGACGGAGGTAATGTCACTTTTGGTAGCAATCTCAAAAGCAAAATCATTGGCAAAGGTACGATCGCTCATAACTCCCTAACTATTGAAAATGTTGCACATGTCTATAGGTTAGGATTTAATCTACTTAGCATTAGCCAATTATGTGATAAAAAGTATAAAGTACTATTTGGAGAAAATGGTAGTAAAATACTAAAAGATGGTATCACCATAGCTAAAGGAGTTAGGAAAAATAATATATACGTCATGAAAATAGATAAAACATCTAATGAAAAACTTTGTCTAACAACATTAGATGATAGCTCAACTCTTTGGCATAGACGCGTAGGTCACGCTAATATGAGACTTATACAAAACCTATCTTCAAAGAGCTAGTTAGGAATTTACCAAAACTTAAATATGACCAACATTTTTGGCGGCTTGCAAAATTAGTAAACAAACCCATAGTAGTCATAAGGCTAAAAACATGGTGTCCACATCTAAGTGTCTAGAACTTTTGCATATGGACTTGTTTGGTCCATCTGCTATAAGAAGCTATGGAGGCAACTTATACACTTTTGTCATAGTAGATGATTACTCAAGGTTTACTTGGGCGTTGTTTTGAAAACCAAAAGAAGCTTTTGATAAATTTGGAATTCTTAGCAAGAAAATTCAAAATCAACTAGGTGTTAACATTGTGTCAATTCGACGGATCATGGTCGGTGAATTTGAAAATAAAACACAATTTGGAAACTTTTGTGATGCAAATGGTATAACACACAACTTCTCGGCTCCCCGAACACCTCAATCAAATGGAGTTGTAGAACGTAAAAATAGAACCATTCAAGAAATGAGTAGAACAATGCTTAATGAACAAAACATTCCTCAAAAGTTTTGGTGTAACAACGTTGACACTTCTACATATATTTTAAATAGAGTCTTAATACGTCCTTTCTTAAACAAAACACCATAGGAGCTATATGTTAGGATCCAAATATTATTGTGTTTGATGATTCGGGTGGTCTTGGATGATGGAAATACATGTTAGACATTTTAGAGAGAGAAAGTAGAGAGAGGGAGTTTCTTGGTAAAGACTTGCTTCACAAAATGCAAGGTTAGATTGAAAGAAAAGCTCCACCCCTTCCATGGATGGAAGGGGTATTCATAGTTACAAACAATACGTCCTCCTATCGGACTGTGGATCAGGCATACAGTGGGTAAAGACCCGTCCTTCCTCCACGGTGTTGCACTAAACTAAACTACGCTACAAACTAACTAATTAACTACTGAACAACGTAAATAACTACAAATCTACGAGCTAACTTATGCTAGATAATATTTGGGGTGATCGACTCTTCACAATGGAATTTCCAATTCCTAACAATCTCCCCCTAAGGGAGGTCACCCCATGTTTTACATTTTGAATTCTAGAATTCTATTTAATCTTCAGTCTTGAGCTCGTAGACTTGAATTCTTCAACATTTGCATCTTTGTGCTTTTGTAGCGATTCTTCAAAGTCCGCATATTTTTGTACTTTAAGTGGAGGTCTTTGAACTGATCCACATCTTTGATGATCTTCGAGCTTACTTTGAGATCATCAGTATGATAAATCTCTGGATCACCCTTTATTGTGTTGCCATCATGTGAAGTTGTGACTTTTGGACCGATATGCTCACACTTTCAGGATCATGACATCTTTCTATTAGAGTAGCGGAAGCTTTACTGGCTCATGATATTTGCAGCAGCGAAGCGGAAACATAGTATAAAAAATCGAGCGAGTTCTTTAGATATGCACAAGTCATGATTTCTTCAATTAAGTGTGGATGCTGTGAGCATGCGGTTTAGATTGACTCCTCAATTCGATCATTGCAATCGTCGGGGTGTACCTGCATATGACAGTTAGCAATAAAGCGCACGAAAGTGTCTTTGATCACTTTCGTTGAATTGAGGTACACGGCCACGGTTCCCGTTGATCAAGTACAAGTATTGCTGTGATCGGGTATAATTCGAAGAATCTCCTTGAGGGTTTGTAATTTGTTCTAGCTGTTCTCAACTGGAATGTCTCAAAGAAGACAACGAAGTGAGTGAACGGCGAATGAGATTCACTGATTGATGAAAAATTGATTTGAAAACAATCGCGTATTGCTTAAGATAAAGAGTTTTGCAATACAACGAAGGTTTTATGAGAAAGATCAATTTTCAATCAAAAATACCTTTTGTATTTGAAAGAGAATACACATTCGACGTGCTAGAGAAAAGAAGAGATTCGCACATCGAATGGTTTTTCCAAAAGCATTTTTTCAATCAGAGATACTTTTTGAATTTGAAAACATGAATACACATTCGATGTGCTAGAGAAAAGAAGATTTGCACATCGAACGGTTTTCCAAAAGTATTCGTCAATTCCATTCACGGACCAAGGTTGATTCACGAGTGAAAAGCCCCATCGTTTCTATCCAGTTGTCACAAGCTTGATCTTTAGAAAAGATCTCACAAGCCACCCACCAAGAGCTTGTTTGATGTTGGCTCTAGAAGGATTTCCATCTTCATCGTGAATAGTTAACATAACACTCGGATGTTCTGGCAATACCACAAGGATAATGCGTAGGACTCTTAAAATATTCTTACTTTCCACATTGTGTGAAACAGCAAGTCTTCATTAATTTAGTGTCCTAATGAGATTTATTGATGATCTCGTGCCTCTAGACTCAATCGTGCACATTTGGTTCCTATGTCGGACACTAGGGAGAGAGTCTCCTTCTTCAATATCAACAATTTCTAAGAGAAATTCGATAGATTATGTCGGTTCCCTGTGAGAATGAAACAAGCCCTTTTAAGAGGAACTTGAGTAGCTTGGGAAGTTTAGTGCAGTGCGTCACTGGGTCCATGACTTCTTGTCTTCAATACCGGTGTTACCGTGGTAACCACCAGTACCCTAAGGTTGATTTATTGGAGGGCTATTTCTTTTCACCCTTTTTCACATTCAATTCTTTTTCATTCTTCAACCCCTTCAGTGCTTACCGAGACTTCATTACTAGTTCCTTGTTGGGTTTATTCGATTGCTTCGGTCTCGATTCGCACTTTCCCGTATTCTCATTTTTCTCCTTTTTTCAATATTCCTAAGGACTCTACACTATCTATTGGATTGTCCCTGGGAAGATTCCTCCGGTTCTGGCGGATCATGGGAACAAATACCTAACCTAACCATCCTTATAACACCATGCATAAAGTAAATTGGTCGGTCTTTTGGTACAGTTCATTCTTCTTTGAAACCAATTGAAAAATCATTTGGAAAAATAATCAAGGTACTTGTGATACGAGATCAAAGCATTTTGTACCTTAATAGTTTTGATCATTTAGAAAACTTCCCCCTCAACATGTGCATATGATCTTGAAATTGTTTAGCACGTGGAGGCAAGAGTTCTTTGAAATAATTTCTTGATCACAATTTCCATAGAAAAAGCCATTTGAATTTCTTTTGGTAAATTCTCCCCCTCAATATGTGCGTAGGATATTTTAAATCATTTTATCACATAGAGGAAAGAGTTCATTTGAAGTACATCCACGATCACAAAATCCATTAAGAAACCATTTAAAACTCAATCAAGGTACTTTATGTTAAAACATAAAAGCTTTTGTACCTCGATAGTATATTTTCTTTTAAAATGCTCCCCCTCAATATGTGCTTCATGATTCGAAAGGGTTTAGCACATATGAGAGAGCAGCCTGCACAATTGAATCAAAACGATCACCTTTTATCAAATTTCATTATTAAATCACAAATTCTCCCCCGATCAAAAATATCAAACCCTTTGAGATTTTGGATCCCAAGTGATTTAATAAGGTTTAGAAAACATGGGAGAAAATGTGGCTAGGTTTAAATACTCATCTCGTTTTTGGATAAATCCTCCTCCTCAACATGTGCATTGTGTATTTGAAATCGTTTGGCACATGGAGGCAGGAGTGCCTTTGAAGGACTAAAACAGATTCCATTAAGACAGATTTGAGATTTAAATCACGATCTCTCCCCCGATCAAAAATTTCAAACCTTTTGAGATTTGTGATCCCAATTGATTTAAATCATATAAAAGATTTTGGGGAAAGACGTGGCAAAATTTAATATTGAAAACTGACAGATAAGGACCATTTAGACATTAAAGATTGTTAGTGTCAGGTATGATTGTTTTAAAAGATCTTTAAGTAAAATAAAACAATTTCACAAATAAACAAGAACAGAAAAAATTCCATTTTGAAAGATCTTGATTCTAAAGAAAAATCATACCATGACATAACATTAAATCTTTAGATCACCACAATAATACGTACAAACGGACTTGATAGATGAAATATCGTTTGAAAATATTTAATTTGAAATCACTGAAGATTTGACAAAATAACGTCCGGTTGATTTCAAAACTTTGAATCCGATTTATTTTCAAAACAATATTTTTCCATTTTTTCAAAACAATATTATTTAAAAAATTGTTTAAAAATGGTATCCTGGACAAAGATACGTTAGGTGGTTTAGAATCTTATGTTGTTTTTGTTGATGTTGTTGTAGGGCTTGGAAGAAAACCGTCTGCAGATGCAGTGAGACTTCTTACGTTGCATTTTAATGCCAACTGAGGTCAAATAAAGCTTCGTTTCTTCAATCACTTAGAAGAAAACCATCTGCTGATGTAGTGAGACCTCTTATGTTGCATTTTTCCGTGCCAACACTCCATAGAAGTCAAATTAAGCTCCGTTTCTTCATTTGTCAACTCAAGAAATAGTTACCCTTTCCTTTCGGCATCCAATCATCTTCAATTGTGGGATCCGGATCGGGAACATTCTTATATCCATGATATCTGCATACGTTAGTGAACACAAACAGATATATGGTGGTCGACATCACCCAAACAGCAATCGACTAATAACAGTCAATTCAACATATTAATCAGATCATATAAGGTATGGGAATAATGTGTTTATCAAACTCTAATCATCTAAACTTAACAATCATATCCTGGCACCTAGTCCTTCAACGTAGGTTAACATAATTTTTAATTAAGCATATAGGATAATTAAGAAAGTCCGTTAGATGATATAAATTTGAAAATATTCTCCCCCTCAATCAATGACTCATTTTCTAAAAAGTTTAAAAGCGCTGAAGTTATTGATTGAGTTTTCAATTATCTGAAAACTCTGAATCTGATTGATTTGTAAGCAACTCATTTTCCACCATTTTGAAATACACCAAATATTTTTCTGAAGAATTTTAGACGGAAAAACATTTGTGTAGGAACAACAGTCCTTCGATATACTTTCCTTGTTTTGTTTTAGGATAAGTGCACGAAATATTTGAAAATTTGATTTAGCGTAGCACTTTCCTTTCTTGAAGAACGGGCTGCTATCTGAAATAATAGCAAAGCATAGTTTTAAGTACGAGTTACAGTCTGAAGTAACTGCAAGCCATATTTTGAGACATGTTTTGAAAGGAATATTTACACTTCCTGCTCGAACTTAATCTATGGTCCCGTGCCATTATTGAATGACATTTCTAAGACCGCAGATGTTATCGATACCAGAAGACATGTCATCGAAAAACATATTTTTGGTATTTTGAAATTTTTGATTTTTATGGGTTTTGTTGGTTTTATATTTTTGTATTTGGTTTTGAAAATATATACAAAGATAGAGTAGATGATATAGTTTAAGAAGATGATGATCGATGTGAAAAGAGATAAGAATATCGAGCGACCCGTTGTAGAAGATAGAAGTCATCATTCCTAAAACTTTCACCACCAAAGCTTCCGAGGCTCTTGCATTGAAGAAAGAAATTGAACCATCTGAAAGTGACACTTTGGCAGCTTCCCCCCAAACCGAAAATCCTTTAGCCGGCGATTCAAAGCTTTCTTTCAAGCTTCCTTTAGCCAGGTGCACAAAGAAGCACACCATTATCATCGAACTTCTTTGCTCCTTTTAAGAATAATCATCGTGATTCTTCGTTCGAGGTTATATCATCCAATAGAGAACAAAGCATCGTATCATCCCACACATAAAACAATCTTCTCAAATTTCCTTTTCAACTGACGTCTAAGGCGATCCATTCCACAAGGTGTCAAGAGAACAATTCCCCCAAGTAGTTGAATTGATGCTGTCGGTCTCTTTGTATAATGCTCATGAACTCTCCCGAATACACATCATGAGAGTAATGAAGAACACCTCCCCAATGTTCACATCTTTCGTCTCTGATGATTGTGTATGAAGCTCAAGAAAGTACACCAATATCCAAGAGCTCTCCGAATACACATCATGAGGGAATGAAAACACCTCCGCATGTTTACATTTTTCTTCCACGATGATCGTGTATGAAGCTCAAGTATCCCGAAGTATACCAATACACAAGGAATGAATAGCGATAACATTGAAGAAGCGAGGCCAAGTCACGTTATCTCTGCGGGTGACAATCTCTGCGGATGTCAACTCCGAATAAGTGATTATATCTCGAATCACGATTAAGCACTCAAGTGAGACAGGTGAGCATCCCCATGTACACAATCTCTCTCCCCTGATCATTGCGATACCATCGAAATCACCACACACATGTGTACCTCTTTTATCTTCAGAAACTTTCTCTAACATCTCTTCCCCCACATAGTTGGAATAAACACTAAACGCCATGAGTCAAACCTTGAGTTTCTCTGCGGTAATGACATTTATCTTCCCGGGATATCTTCAATCACTTTGAAGTATTAAGTGCATCAAGTTTACTCGCCATGAGTCAAACCTTGATTTTCTCTGCGGTAATAACACTTGTCTTCCCGGGATATCTTCAATCACTTAGAAGTATTAAGTTCATCAAGTTTTCTCGCGTTTTGATACGTGTCTCCTTCCCCCTTTCTAGTTTTGATGCTTGAGAATCGACAACTCATTGTAAGCCCGTATACTAGAAATTTGTTAAGAAGAACACTTGAACTCTTGTGAGAATCAACTTTGTGAAGAATACGATTGTGAGCAAGTCTAATTGGGGATTAAATATGGCATTTTACTCTCCCAATTAGTGCTCTCCCCTAAACCGACAATCTTTTAATAAGTGCCCAGAATAAGAAGAAGTCTTTTGATAATCAAATGCAACTCGTCTTTTAGTCTTCTAACATCTGTGAGAAAATGTAGAACGGACTCTGAGACTTCGACCTTCTTCAAGATTGTCCAATTGGGGAATAGAGTGTTAACATCTTCAACTCACACCAAAAAGCGTCCTAATTAACTTACATCTTGCAAATCCCCTTAACTAAAATCCCTCCTAATCAAACAAGAACAGAAAGATGTTCATTAAGGAAATCAGCAATCGAGCGACCGAACACACAAGATGGTAACACCAAACTACCAATCACATCAAACAAGAACAAAGAGATTGTTCAGAATCATCATGTTGATGTATCGTGAAAACATTAACGGAAGCACTTTGTCGATAAACTCATCAATCGAGTGAAGATGTCAACCAGCATTTCTAAGAAGAAACTCCATGTAACGATGACGATAAGAAGAAGATCGGTTCTTACATGAGTTTGGAGCCGTTTGACCATTAATTCTCAGAAATCAATCAACCATGCAGTAATTTCACACTTCTTCTTCCCCTCAAGAATTGCATACGTAGTTGCCATTCTTGATTAAGCAAGTGAATATCTTCAACAATGTAGTCTATTCACACTTCTCCCCCGTAAAATTAGCACAGGATGTCGCCATCGTCATTATAGTTGAGCAAGTGAATAAGAACAATCAATAGCCGGTTCACTTGATAACTGAAGCGCATGGAAAAAGTATGAAGCATGTTGATGAGAATGGTCATATTAAGAAGATTTATCTTCTTGGAAGATAAAGCGCCTTGACACGCATACACTTTTCTTTTCTTTAGAGAACGAGGTTTGAACTTAAGTATTCAAACGTCATAATCTCTCTCTTTTCAGCTCTCTTGGCAAAACATGTTATCATCCCCATTATCATTCTGTAGGCTCTTTGTAGTGACAGCTGATGGAGATAACCGAATATGATGAATTTGACCCTCAAGTAAACTAACCCGAACTCGTGACTTATACTTGCACATATGTAACAAAGAGCGGTGCCGAGACTTCATCCTCCATTGAATCTCTACGTACTCTATACTGTTCATCCAACCAACCATCAAGTAATAGACGTACATCACCTTTTGAAAATCCACAATTGAATGTGACACTGAGCACTACAACGTAACTCCTTAAAGTGATAGTTATTTTGTGGTGGTAAGAGCCCAATTCCCCCAAGTGGTAAGAGAAATGGTAAAAGACACCCAACAATAACTAGATTTCCAAGTATTCATTTTTGATAATATGCTTGAACAAGGATCTTGAAGGATCTTCATCCAACCATCCCCGATACCTTCAGATACTAAGTACACTCGCCCGTGACATTTCACTTCAACCTCAAATAAATAATAGTGAATTAACCCCGTTGTCACATCTTCTGATTAAAAGCTCACATCTAGCCTCTTTTAACGTTTTAAGTGAACTATGATAATGGTTTACATCCCGACCATGGTTAAAAGCACATAACCCCGTAAAATCATGTAATAACCAAACTGCCATGACGAAATTCAATCACACATCCAATTCATGAAGTACATCCTTTTATCTCTTCTTTGAAACAGAAACCGTAGCACCAGCATCAAAAGAGATCTCGAAATAGACTTTCCTTTCTCTAAGATGGTTCCATCATTACGGGATTTTACAACTCTATGGTTTAAACCGAGAAATAGTTTCTTTCGTGGGATTTTACAAAACCAAGAGCAAACCGTAAGATAGATCCGGAAATGCACTTTACTATTACCAGGATGTTTCCATTGTCACAGGATTTTACAAGTCTCTGATTTAAACCGAGAAATAGGTTCTTTCGCGGGATTTTACAAAATCAAGAAAAAATCGTAAACAATGTCAGCTTGAATGTGTTATGACAATTTAGGTTTTGGTAAGTATCTGTTTTAGGGGAACATGCAGTGGTTCATCAGCGGTTCATTATCCAGCATCAACAATGTCATCAAACATCCAATAAACACTTTGGTAAACACATCATTCACGCATTCTGTCGGCTATTGCAGTGACCATTTGGTGAAGTAAACCCGATATACCAAACTTGATCATGAAGTATAATCCCCCAGATGTGTTTACTTAACTGGTACTAATCCTCGTGAAAAAGAAACGGTGTACCCAATGTACAAAACCTCTTGACATATCCTCAACTGCGTGAGACACCGAAGTGATAGCTACGTTGTGGGTTAAGCGAGAAAGAATCACAAATGTAACTAAATAGCCAAGTCTTTATCACACTCAACAAACGCCTAAACAAGTCATCTTCGCGGAAGGGTAGAAAGAAAAAAGACGAAATAAGTAAACATGCCCGGAAAACCTAACTTCAAATCCAAATAAGAAATACCGTCCAAACAACCCCGTAGTCAACATTTTCCAATAAACATTTCAAGCCAAGACATAGTATTTTCTGTGAAAGTGTATAAACCAAAGAAATCCCATATCAAAAAAATTTCAACATCAACTCTTATAACCAATCAAAACTCATCGACAAATCTCATAATTAAATCTCATCAATGAATCTTTTAAACAAATCTCATCAACAACACACAACCCATGTGATAATAACTTGCATCATTGTCTAATTGCATCAGCTTGTTACAACGCGCAGACAGAGCATATTTGATCCAAAAGATTAAATAAATATCTCAAGTCATAGCCCCAAATTATTACTTGATCCATATTTACTCTATCACGAAATGGTCAAAGACCCGTTTTACATTTAGACCATAATCATTCGGAACAAATACCTAAAGCCAACATTCACAATATATATTTTCCGAAGATCAATCAAAACAATGTGCGTTCCAACCTTATCACTTATACCCGTTCTCCTTAAAATTCGATAAGCCTCATATGTATTTTATAACAAAGTATTCATTAACAACCCATACTCAACTTATCAAATTTTAAAAAAATGTTTTCGGTTCATTACTTCAACAATAATACCACCTGTTCCATTCACCATTAGGATATTAAGGACCATAATAATCCACACCCAATTTTTCAGCCCATATGATACAATCCGGATCCAAATGGTTAACAACCCATCTCCACTTGCGGCCCGTCACAAACGGTTGATGCCATAAAGGCCCGATCATACTCGTTCCAAATTCCATTAGTATCCCTAAGATATTGGGGTTATAAAAGCACATAAACACACACTTAAACTTAAAAACATCAAACTCAACCCTAATATATCTTAAACATATCATCGCCCCCATCTCAGATCAAATCTCTATCAAACCTAAAGTGCACTCATATCTAAACAAAATCAGCCCCTCCAAAACACATCACACATCCCAAATATCACAATCAATTACACCAAATGATTACAATCAATGATCACTATCAAACCGAATCACTCAAACTTCCCTAATCTAACCACTTCATGATATACTTCTTTCCATTTAGAATCGACTCGCCAGAGGGATGGCTAGAGTGATTCGTGACAGCCACAGGGATGGTATTGAACATAAGGACGTGGCTTCAAGATCTATAAACGGGTCTTGGGTAGGTGTAAATTAATTGTTTTGTTTTCTCTAAACCGAACTAAAGAAAAAGAAAATAACGAACTTGTTATTATTCTTATCTTTTGGAGTCGGATATTGATTGAAGTATTATCTTCAAAACAAAAAATCATTGATGATGTATTCGTGTATTGGTTGGATAAAACTTGAAACATCACGAAATGAATCTGAGATGATGATTTTTTTTTTTAAGTTTGAGTCGAAATGTAAAATAGAGATGGGATTAAGTGTAGATATGTAGTTGTTGGTTTAAGGGATAAGAATAGAGATGGAGTTGGTTGTGCTTGGTTATGGAACCGGCTGAGTTGTATGTCGATTAGACTTAACAATCGTGAATTGATTTTAATACGGATCTTGACATTTGATGTGATGAGATGAAGTCAAAAAGTGTTTTGGTATTACAGTTTATTTTGTATTATGGTTGTGGTCTAGGTCAATTCATTTTCAACTTTTCTTCTTTAGACAAATCGCTACAATTTTTTTAGTCACAAGTCGCTACACATTTTTGTCAAGTCGTTACCATTTTCTTAAGCAAGTCGCCACTTCATTTGTAACTCAAGTCGCTATCAAAATAGTGACAAGTTGCTAACCATTTCAAACACAACTCGCTGCCAGGTATCTAGCTACTTGGCAATTCGCAACGACTTGTAAAGACAAGTCGCTATAAACAAATGCAGCACAACTCGCTACCTTTAACCCAACTCGCTACACTTCAGATTCACTGAATCTGAACGAGTAGACAAGTCGCTATAGTCATTTAAACATTTTCCGGTGAGTTTTTCCGACCAAAAAACCGTTCAGCATCATAGCAAACCCATAAAAAGTGACAAAAAAAACTGCATCTTTTACCCGTTTTGACCACAGTTTGACCACGTATAAACTGACTTATGACCACATAGCATCACGGTTTGGTAACATAACAAAAAGTCATATTGATTGGACCAAAAAAATGGACACAAAAACAGATACAGTTTCAAAGATATATTTAAAAAAGACCAGGACTTTTTGAGACCAATGATAGGATACAAAACAGGAACATAAGAACTGTATAACACAAAGATATGAAAAATAATATTCCGACCAAAAGCTACACAAACCAGTTTAAAACCATGAATCAAAACCACAAAAAAAAATCATTAAGACACAACAAACCTGGCTCTGATACCAATTGTTAGGATCCAAATATTATTATGTTTGATGATTCGGGTGGTCTTGGATGATGGAAATACATGTTAGACATTTTAGAGAGAGAAAGTAGAGAGAGAGATTTTCTTGGTAGAGACTTGCTTCACAAAATGCAAGGTTAGATTGAAAGAAAAGCTCCACCCCTTCCATGGATGGAAGGGGTATTTATAGTTACAAACAATACGTCCTCCTATCGGACTGTGGATCAGGCATACAGTGTGTAAAGACCCATCCTTCCTCCACGGTGTTGCACTAAACTAAACTACGCTACAAACTTACTAATTAACTACTGAACAACATAAATAACTACAAATCTACGAGCTAACTTATGCTAGATAATATTTGGGGTGACCGACTCTTCACAATGGAATTTCTAATTCCTAACACTATATAAAGGTAAAAAGCCAACTTTAGGATATTTTAGAGTATTTGGATGTAAATGTTTCATTCTTAAAACTAAAGATTATCTCACCAAGTTTGACCCAAAGTCTTATGAAGGTGTATTTCTTGGTTACTCACAAACTAGTGAAGCTTACATTGTCTAAAACAAAGAAACAATGAGAATCGAGGGATCGTTGAACATAACATTCGACGAAAGTCCACCTCCCTCTAAGACATCACCTTTGGTAGATGATGACTTAGTTGAAAGTCAACTTGTAGAAAGTCAAGAAATAATTGAAAATGACAAGGAAGATGAACCATTAAATATTGAAATTATAAACATCAAAGAATCCAAAAGTCATCCTTTAGAAAAGGTCATATGACAACTAAATCAAAGAACCTTAAGATCACAAGCCCAAAATCAAAGTAATCATTTTTGTTTTGTATCTACCATTGAACCGAAAAACATAAATGAAGCAATAAAAGATGAATCTTGGGTAATTGCTATGCAAGAAGAGTTAAACCAATTTGTTAGAAATGATGTTTGGAAGTTAGTTCCAAAACCTAAAGATCAAACTATAATTGGAACGAAATGGGTTTTTTGAAATAAAATGGATGAAAATGGTGTAGTGTCTAGAAACAAAGCTAGGCTTGTCACACAAGGTTATAATCAACAAGAGGGGATTGATTATGATGAAACTTATGCACCGGTAGCTAGGCTCGAGTCTATTAGAATCTTACTTGCATATGCATGTGCTTATGACTTTAAATTATTTCAAATGGATGTTAAGAGTGCTTTTCTTAATGGGTTTATTAACGAAGAAGTATATGTTGCTCAACCTCCCGGTTTTACCGACTTTGAGAAACCACATCATGTCTTCAGCAAGCATTATACACTCTTAAGCAAGCACCAAAAGCTTGGTACGATAGACTTAAGACTTTTCTTGTTGAAAAAAAATACCCCATGGGATTAGTAGATAATACTCTTTTTACCAAGAAAAAGGAATCACACATTATCATTGTTCAAATATACGTTGATGACATCATATTCAGATCAACTTGTCAAGAGCTATGTGATGATTTCTCTAAAATCATGCACGATGAGTTTGAGATGAGTATGATGGATGAGTTAAACTTCTTTCTAGGACTTCAAATTAAACAACTAGAAGATGGCATATTCTTTAACCAATCTAAATATATAAAAGATATCCTTAAAAAATTTGGTCTTGAAGACTCAAAACCAACTAAGACACCCATGTCTTCGGACACTAAACTCACCAAGGATGAGGAAGGTGAATCGGTTGGATAACACTAAATATAGAGGAATGATTGGTAGCCTACTCTATCCCACGGCTAGTAGACCCGACATTATATTTAGTGTTTTTCTATGCGCTCGCTTTTAAGAAAATCCCAAGGTATCTCAGAGGACCTTACTTTTATCAACCTTATCACAAACCCAACACAAATACAAGTATCACCACGTGAAACCACGCTACGCGTAGAACACGTTCAACCAAATACAAACGTAAAGCTTACACAAAGAAGGAAAGATTAAGAAAGATGGTGACTTGAATGATATATGGATCGTGTATGTGAAGATAAGATAAACACAATAAAGTTGTATATTCCTTGAGAGAGAAAATACACACACACACACTTTCAAGCACACCCCTCAAATGACCATTTGAGGGGTATTTATAGGTGGAATACATGAAAACCTAAAAGGCTTTCCTATGGGCTCGGTTTGGACTTGGATTGGGCTTGGGATACTTAAGCTTATAAACGGCTAGCATAATCATAACGCCTAGCCATTTAGCTTAGTCCAATCCACGAGCCCGTTGACTATTCTATCACGATATCGAACACACGTTACAAAGTTCCTAATCGTGAATGACCATCACTTCTAATAAAACTATTAAGGCTAACAGTATCACACTTAGAAGCCTTGAAAAGGATATTTAGATACATCAAGGGAACGACATGTTTAGGATTATGGTATCCCAAAGGAACGGGTGTAGAAACTATAGTGTATGCCAACTCGGACCATGCCGGTGACTATGTCGATAGAAAAAGTACAAGTGCTATTTGCACTTTTGTCGGACATTGACTCACCTCATGGTTTACAAAGAAGAAAACGGCTTTAGCTATCTCAACTATTGAAGGTGAATACGTCTCAGCCGGAAAAGCATGTCAACAAGCTCTTTGGATGAAGCAAGCTCTCGTGGATTACGAAATTCATATCAACGATATCTTTATACTTTGTGACTACAAAGGAGCTATTGACCTCTACAAAAATCCCGTCCAACAAGCTCGTACGAAGCATATTGAAATCCGCCATCACTTTTTTCGTGACAATGTTCAAAAAAGAAACATCTCAATTGAGAAAGCATCCTCCGAAGACAACATTGCCGACATTCTAACTAAGCCTCTCAAACGAGAACCATTTAATCTTCTTAGACTTGGTTTGGGGCTAATGCAACCAAACATGTAGTTAAAACATAGTCTAAACCTTAGAACAAAACAAAACAAATTAGTTTAGTTCTGCTACTGTTCCCATGGCACCAAACGACAACAAAGGCGGAACCAATTTTTTGGTGCTGTCTGGTCCGTGGTGACAACAGTAGCAAAAATGCTACCTACAAAACATCTTCTTCCTCACAACCTACTTTACCAAAAAGTAAGTATCCTAACTACATTTCATCTCCTAATTCTGAGTCCAGGATTCCAATTTGTGCACAAAATCATTACATGGGGATTATGTATATTCTTGTACAAAACATGGATTCAATTGGAAAATTGCATAACTGATGAGTGTCTAAATGCTCATCATTTTTGTACAATATAAACTGCAAAAACATCTGAAAACACTCAAAAATGTTTCAAAATGATGAAAATATCACAAATCAGTGTTTTATGTGTTTTAAATGCAAAAATATCAAAATCAGGTGAAAAACATATCAAATTTGCAAAAATTGCGGTTTAGTCCCCAGTTTCAAAGTTGTCAAAAATAGTCCACCCCGAGCACATAATTTCAAAAGAAAAATCACCAAAGGTCCTTTTAAAATCAAAAGTTGTCAAATTAAGTCCTTTGGTGAAAAATATAAAAAGTTTGAGAAAATTACAAGTTTAGTCCTTCAACTTTGAAAATTGTGAAATGCCCAAGGAAAATTGCAAAATGGCAAGTTTGGCCCTTATACTTTCTGAGAGTGTCACTTTTGGTCCCTTGAAACATCTTTGTGAATTTGGCAGAAAAGGTCCTTGAATTTCAGAAATTACAACAAAGGTCCTTATGAATTAAAACCCTTATGCCTATGGACCTATCACAACCAAGTGACCCTGCCACAACCATTTTGAACCCCTTCATTTGACCCCTTCTCTTTAATAATATCCCCGGTCAAAGCCACGGTCAAATCCCCTTGCCCGCCTTTTTCTCTTCCTTCTCAACTGCTTCCTGCAACTCAGCTACAATCCATCCCCCCTCCTCTCCATATCACTTTCCTTGTCCCCTCCTCCTCAACACAAAACAAAAGCCATTTAATGCATCCCCCCTCTTAGCACTCTACCCCTCCAACTGTCAAAAATCCTTTTTGGCGCCAAAATCCAATGGAAGGCCAGGATCAGTTTTACCAATCCAATGGTAGAAATATCTTTGGGATCAAATCAGAAGAGAGAGAAATGAAGTTTGGACTATAAAAAGAAGAAAGAGGAAGCAAGCAAAGGAGGAGAATTTAGTTTTAATATTTCTTAATGTCGTTTTTTTTAGTTAAAAGTTTTAGTTCAAATAATGTAATTTAAGTTTCTTTGTATCTCATTCAAGTTAAACATCAGTGTATTGTTCTTTTGATCATCAAACTAAGTTTTCACTTAAGTCTCAAAAATTCAAGTTTACTGTTTAAATGTTCAGTTTCACTTTCTTATGTATAAGCTTCCATTAGCTTATTTTTAAGCTCAATCTAGTTTATTACAGCTTCTAATAGCTTTTGATAAGCTTTAAATGAAAAAATCAAGCAAAATGTCCCATGGTCAATGAAAGTCAACAGAGAGCTTAAATTGCTATGGAACTGGATATTGTTGTTGCAGTGGTGTAAATGGGTTGGATTAGGCTTAATTAGGATAGGATTGGTCTGGTTTTAGCCTGCTACACAAGCTGGACTGATGTGAGTTCATATTTCACTTTTCATCTTCAAGCATTTTGCATTTTACACTTGTATGAATATCTGTGATTACCATTAGTCTAAATTAGTATATTTAGTTGTATTTAAGATATTTAAGTTTAGCTTGATCATTGGTCTTAAGCAGTTTAGTAGTTTAAGTATTTTTAGTTGTATATCAGTATTAAAAGGGGTGTTTGGAATTAATGCTTGATCTGTCTTCAAGTCTTGTTCAGTGTTTAACTTTTGTTAGTTCATGTTTATTAAACTTATTTGAGCACATTTGAGTCAATATCTTGTGTCTGCTAACACCTAAAGTCAAAATGGTATTAAAACTGTCTAATCCACTTAGCTATTTGTAGATTTGGATTTGCAAAAGCTCATTTTGTGTTTAAATGTCCTAGATATAGATTGCAGTAGGTTTATTTCATCATAACATATCAATTTCAGTTCTTAAATCAAGCTCAAAGTTGGAAAAAGTCAAACTTTCATTTCTTCATCAAAAGTCAATTGTGCAAAACTCAGTTTTAGCTCAACTGAAAGGAATTTTCCTTGATTCATTCTTGGGCTATTTTTAGTGAAACTTGTGGATTTTAAAACTTCAATAGGTCTATTTACTTGTCATCATTTTTGTACATTTTGTTAATTTTTATAACCATCAAAATTGCTTGTGATCATGGGCTTAAATGCCCTGTGAGGGCATCAAAGCACGTGGTTTAGCATTGTGCTTGAGCTTGTGTAGGGCTCACCTTGGCTCACCTAGGCCTGATTCTTGGTTTAAACACTCTCACCCAGGTCTAGTCTAGGTTCCATTTGTTGCTTTCCTGTTTCTAGCTTATTCATGTGCTTATTTTTAAGCTCAAAATAGACCCCCTTTAACTGTTTTAGTTCATTTGCTCAATTGCTCAAATCTTGGTCAATTGTATTCCAGAGGTTATGGCTTGTTGAATCTTGTTGCATTTCAGTTCTTTTAGCTTATAGTAGCTTCTGTTTTGGGTTGGTGGCTTTTGGACTCCATTTGGCTTATTAAAGTGCTTATTTATAAGCACTTGCTACATCAGTTTCAATATCTTGCACACAAGCCCCTGTTTTTCCATTTTTCTTATATTCCTAATATTATTTTAGGCTTATCCTGAAATTTTCATAATTTTCCAATCTTGTTTGCTATTTTTCTTGATTTAATTTAGTTTTTAAGCCTTTTTAATTAGCTTTAAATACAATTAATTAAGAAAAGCTTCAAAAAAATAAGTTTTCATTTTTCCTAGGTTAAGATATATATATAAATCATAAAAAGTATTTTTACATAATTTTCTTAGTTTAAAAAGTATTTTCTAGCATTTTAATTAGTTTTTAATAGTTTTAAATTAGTAATAAATACATAAAAAGTCTAAAAAATATATTTTTAGTTTTAAAATTAGTTTTATGATATTTTAGATTTTTCTAAGTCTTAATTTTATTTTTCTAGCTTTATTTCATATTTTATCTTATTTTAGGTTATTATTTAATAGTTAAAAATAGTTTTTTAATTAATAATAATTAGATAAATAGTTGTAAAAATAATTTTCTTTTTCTAATAATTTTATTATATAATTAGGATTGTAAAAATATATTTTTCATATCCGTAGGTATTTTCCTTCTTTATTTTCACGTTTTATTTTGTACGCATACGTAGTTTTTAATTTAAACGTACGTGTTAGGTTTTTAAGCGTTCATCACTTTAAATATAGTGATAGCGTTTATTTAATATATTTTATCTTTTTAATTCTCTTTAATTTGCATTTTAGTATTTTGTAATTTATAAACTTTTTCAGTAGTGTAATATTCAATCCAAATCCTTTCCGATCACTATCCTTAGTGATCATTCTATCGTCTGAGTTTGTTTTGACACACCATTGAGTCTCCGTGGGACATAACGACCCGGGAATCCACTGTATTCTCTGATCTTCATTGTATTTGTGTTTTAAGCGGTTTTAAGCTTCTTACGGTCGGCCATTCACAAGTGGCCGGTTTGTGTGATTAGGCTTGACTGTTTTCAGCACAGATCAAATTTTGGCGCCGCTGCCGGGGAGGCTTTAGCGTGTGTTAAGCCATTTTCAGACCCATTCTTGTGCATACCCCACCTTTTGTAAAAAGTTTTTTGTAAAGTTTTTTTTTGAAAATCCAAAAAGTTCATTAACACTTTTCCTAAAGTGTTTAAAACGCCAAAAATATTTTCATTCTTTGTTTTTATCATCATGTTTTTCAAAAATATCTAAAATATCCCTCTTTACCCTCTTACCTTTTTGATTCTTCATTTCTTACCCTCTGTTAACCTTTGATTCTTTCTATGTCTTATCCTCACCTTCTTGGTTGTCAATGGTGTGGTGGTCCTTATAATGGTGGCAATTGCCCCAGTTATAGCGTGGTGGAATCGAAGCGGGTGCAGTTCTATAACCAAGATCCCTATTCTTACCATAACACAGGTGATTTATTCCATCAGCTACACACTTGTGAGAACTCAGCGAGTTTTATGTTGTGAGTATTGTGGTGGTTCACATTCCAATTCTGATTGTCAATCGGGAAACACGCTTGTCTATGAGCAAGTTCCTGATAACAATTATGACTACAACACATACCACTCGCAGCCACATCAGTTTTCTTGTTGTGAGTATTGTGGAGGTCCTCACTCTAGCTCGGATTGTCAAACAGGGAACCCATTTCCTTGTAACAATTACGACTCTTCGTATCCAGACCAACCTCCACAGTACCAAATGATTCAAGCGACTCCTCATGAAACTACGACGGACCTTCTCTTGAAGACTCGGAGTTATTAAAGAACTTAAGGAGGAGTCGGCTATGTCCTCCCAAGATAATCCAAATGAAAAATCCATGGAAGTGTTGTTAGCGAAGAGCGGTACGCTAAATTAGATTCCCAAATTGCCCTTGAACAATCTATTAGGGAATCATTTGCAAAACAAAAGCGACCAAATCTAGCTCGATTCCGTTTCATTCCCGATGACGATGATGATGAAGATATCCTTGATATCTTACAATTTTATAACGGTGCATCAAGTTCATCAGTTGAAACTCCTTCCATGAAGAATCAGGGAGAAAAGACTATGATGGAATTACTAGCAGAAGAACAAATGGAAAGTATTAAACATATGTATGCTAGTCCTTCTAAACTCCCTCAGTCTGTTGCTATCACACCCGAAGCTCCCACTCACTCTCTAAACATGGGGGATGAGCTTCTTAGCACTATTCCTGAAATGGAATCGTCTAGTGTTGAGAACCTTGTCTCAATCCCAAGAGAGTCACAGGGAATTTCTGATCATATGTGTGATTCTTCTTTCCCTCTTGAGTGTTCTCAAGATCATTTTGAAACTTTCTCCGATCTTAGCGAAGATTGTGCTTCATATGGAGACATCGAGTACGTTGAGGCATCACTTCTACAATCGATCTGATCCCCTTCTTGAGGAGTTCTCCGGTGAACTCACTCACATCAATCCACTCTTTGATTTGGTGATCTGGAGAGGCGAAAGTCGTGATAATGATCGTTCACTCACTTCTTATCCCAACGGTCCAATAGAAAATGTTGATCACTTTGTTCCCGAAACATTCAAAGCTACTTTCACCAATCCTCTATTTGAATTCGACTCTGAATTCACTTCAATTTCTGAGAATCCACTCTTTGATACTCAGATCGAGGATAGTGATGAGCCCACAATGGAACAAGAATTCACAAATTCACATCATGTGAATGATTCTCTTCACGAGGAGTTCTCCGGTGAACTTTCTCATATCATATCTCCGCCGGAGTATGATTGCTTGGATGGCAAAAATCATGATCGGGGGGAGAGAATCTCAATTTGCATAGTTATGACAAATCTTCCCACCCTCCCAACCGAGATGCCTTCCAACCCAAAGAGCTCAACCAACAAAATCCAAATAAGTGCAACTGCACTTAATCCCGAGGAAGAAGATCTAGTTATGATTGTTATCATGATCTTCCTTCTTTTCTTCACCTACTCGGTGACTTCCTCTCTTCTTCACTCCTTCGGGAGTGAAGACACTATTTTTGACCCCGGCATTTTCATTTATCATTTGTGAGCCGGTTCTATGTATATCTCATCGGTGTGGAACTTTCTCGTGCTTCAATGTTTATCCAAACATCTTGAATGAAAGTCCGATGGAGATTGTTTCTTCCACTTTGCTTCCCCATGAACAAATTAATACGAGGTCGAGTCAAGCTAGCGACTCGGAAACCAAAACAAGAGTAGCACACACCATATGGTTTTCACCCATATTTTTGACTTCTTTCTATTTTCTACCACCCTAGTGTGGGGGGGTTGCCCCACATGTTGTGTATATATGCAAGTAAAAAAAAAAAAAAAATCATCTTTCTAAATAATGGCCGTAATATTTCCCTTTTACGTTCTTTGTTTCGGCTTAACCGCCGGTACTTTGAATATTGAGGGCAATATTCATTTCTAGTGTGGGGGGAAGTCTCACGAATTTTATTATATATTATCCACCCATTCCCCGTTTTTGGCCAAATTTTTTTGGAGTAAGTGTTTTACACTTACTCATCTTGGTTATCAATCCGCCATGTCTGTAAGACAAAAGGATTGGCTAATTCAGGAGCAAACGGCTCTTGGTAAAGATTTCTCAAATCCGTTTATATGGCTTACAATTTGCCCAAAATTGTATGGTATTCAACTCACCATATCCTAAAAGTGAAGAGTTGGCTAGCCCGCAAGGTTATGGCTTGTGGTAAAGGCAGTGGAAAATCCATAATTGGTATTCAGCTCACCAAAGATAATATTAATAATTTATCTAAGAGTTGGCTAGTCCAGAAGGGTACGGCTTCCGGTAAAGACAAAATCAAATCCGTTGAAAGCTGGTGGTTTGCTCAAAATCACATGGTTATCGGTGTACCATGGTTCTTACTTGAACTGAAACATTTGGCTACTCCAGAAGTAATGGCTTTTGGTAAAGAGATTAAAATCCATTATGTTTTCTCAAATCATTGCTAGGGACTAGCAATATCTCAGTGTGGGGATTGATGAGTGTCTAAATACTCATCATTTTTGTACAATATAATGCAAAAACATCGAAAACACTCAAAAATGTTTCAAAATGATGAAAATATCACAAATCAGTGTTTTATGTGTTTTAAATGCAAAATATCAAAATCAGATGAAAAACGTATCAAATTTGCAAAATTGCAGTTTAGTCCCCAAGTTTCAAAAGTTGTCAAAAATAGTCCCTGAGCACATAATTTCAAAAGAAAAATCACCAAAGGTCCTTTTAAAATCAAAAGTTGTCAAATTAAGTCCTTTGGTGAAAAATATAAAAAGTTTGAGAAAATTACAAGTTTAGTCCTTCAACTTTGAAAATTGGCAGAAATGGCCCCTGGAAAATTGCAAAATGGCAAGTTTGGCCCTTATACTTTCTGAGAGTGTCACTTTTGGTCCCTTGAAACATCTTTGTGAATTTGGCAGAAAAGGTCCTTGAATTTCAGAAATTACAACAAAGGTCCTTATGAATTAAAACCCTTATGCCTATTGGACCCTATCACAACCCAAGTGACCCCTGCCACAACCATTTTGAACCCCCTTCATTTGACCCCTTCTCTTTAATAATATCCCCCGGTCAAAGCCCTGGTCAAATCCCCACTTGCCCGCCTTTTTCTCATCCTTCTCAACTACTTCCTGCAACTCAGCTACAATCCATCCCCCCTCCTCTCCATATCACTTTCCTTGTCCCCTCCTCCTCAACACAAAACAAAAGCCATTTAATGCATCCCCCCTCTTAGCACTCTACCCCTCCAACTCAAAATCCTTTTTGGCCAAAATCCAATGGAAGGCCGGATCAGTTTTACCAATCCAATGGTGAGAAATATGTGGGATCAAATCAGAGAGAGAAATGAAGTTGGACTATAAAAGAAGAAGAGGAAGCAAGCAAAGGAGGAGAATTTAGTTTTAATATTTCTTAATGTCGTTTTTTTTAGTTAAAAGTTTTAGTTCAAATAATGTAATTTAAGTTTCTTTGTATCTCATTCAAGTTAAACATCAGTGTATTGTTCTTTTGATCATCAAACTAAGTTTTCACTTAAGTCTCAAAAATTCAAGTTTACTGTTTAAATGTTCAGTTTCACTTTCTTATGTATAAGCTTCCATTAGCTTATTTTTAAGCTCAATCTAGTTTATTACAGCTTCTAATAGCTTTTGATAAGCTTTAAATGAAAAAATCAAGCAAAATGTCCCATGGTCAATGAAAGTCAACAGAGAGCTTAAATTGCTATGGAACTGGATATTGTTGTTGCAGTGGTGTAAATGGGTTGGATTAGGCTTAATTAGGATAGATTGATTGGTTTTTGCTACACATAAAAGCGGGATGATGTGAGTTCATATTTCACTTTTCATCTTCAAGCATTTTGCATTTTACACTTGTATGAATATCTGTGATTACCATTAGTCTAAATTAGTATATTTAGTTGTATTTAAGATATTTAAGTTTAGCTTGATCATTGGTCTTAAGCAGTTTAGTAGTTTAAGTATTTTTAGTTGTATATCAGTATTAAAAGGGGTGTTTGGAATTAATGCTTGATCTGTCTTCAAGTCTTGTTCAGTGTTTAACTTTTGTTAGTTCATGTTTATTAAACTTATTTGAGCA
Organism: Chrysanthemum makinoi; assembly: GCA_910596185.1. Taxonomy (NCBI): domain Eukaryota; kingdom Viridiplantae; phylum Streptophyta; class Magnoliopsida; order Asterales; family Asteraceae; genus Chrysanthemum; species Chrysanthemum makinoi. Next base: position 127,148,957 of record OU343220.1, read on the forward strand.
CATTTGAGTCAATATCTTGTGTCTGCTAACACCTAAAGTCAAAATGGTATTAAAACTGTCTAATCCACTTAACTGTTGTAGATTTGGATTTGCAAAAGCTCATTTTGTGTTTAAATGTCCTAGATATAGATTGCAGTAGGTTTATTTCATCATAACATATCAATTTCAGTTCTTAAATCAAGCTCAAAGTTGGAAAAAGTCAAACTTTCATTTCTTCATCAAAAGTCAATTGTGCAAAACTCAGTTTTAGCTCAACTGAAAGGAATTTTCCTTGATTCATTCTTGGGCTATTTTTAGTGAAACTTGTGGATTTTAAAACTTCAATAGGTCTATTTACTTGTCATCATTTTTGTACATTTTTGTTAATTTTTTATAACCATCAAAATTGCTTGTGATCATGGGCTTAAATGCCCTGTGCAGGGCATCAAACACCTGAGGGTTTAGCAGATTGTGAGCTTGTGTAGGGCTCACCTTGGCTCACCTAGGCCTGATTCTTGGTTTAAACACTCTCACCCAGGTCTAGTCTAGGTTCCATTTGTTGCTTTCCTGTTTCTAGCTTATTCATGTGCTTATTTTTAAGCTCAAAATAGACCCCCTTTAACTGTTTTAGTTCATTTGCTCAATTGCTCAAATCTTGGTCAATTGTATTCCAGAGGTTATGGCTTGTTGAATCTTGTTGCATTTCAGTTCTTTTAGCTTATAGTAGCTTCTGTTTTGGGTTGGTGGCTTTTGGACTCCATTTGGCTTATTAAAGTGCTTATTTATAAGCACTTGCTACATCAGTTTCAATATCTTGCACACAAGCCCCTGTTTTTCCATTTTTCTTATATTCCTAATATTATTTTAGGCTTATCCTGAAATTTTCATAATTTTCCAATCTTGTTTGCTATTTTTCTTGATTTAATTTAGTTTTTAAGCCTTTTTAATTAGCTTTAAATACAATTAATTAAGAAAAGCTTCAAAAAAATAAGTTTTCATTTTTCCTAGGTTAAGATATATATATAAATCATAAAAAGTATTTTTCCATAATTTTCTTAGTTTAAAAAGTATTTTCTAGCATTTTAATTAGTTTTTAATAGTTTTAAATTTGTAATAAATACATAAAAAGTCTAAAAAATATATTTTTAGTTTTAAAATTAGTTTTATGATATTTTAGATTTTTCTAAGTCTTAATTTTATTTTTCTAGCTTTATTTCATATTTTATCTTATTTTAGGTTATTATTTAATAGTTAAAAATAGTTTTTTAATTAATAATAATTAGATAAATAGTTGTAAAAATAATTTTCTTTTTCTAATAATTTTATTATATAATTAGGATTGTAAAAATATATTTTTCATATCCGTAGGTATTTTCCTTCTTTATTTTCACGTTTTATTTTGTACGCATACGTAGTTTTTAATTTAAACGTACGTGTTAGGTTTTAAACGTTCATCACTTTAAATATAGTGATAGCGTTTATTTAATATATTTTATCTTTTTAATTTTCTTAATTTGCATTTTAGTCGCTGTAATTTATAAACTTTTTCAGTAGTGTAATATTCAATCCAAATCCTTTCCGATCACTATCCTTAGTGATCATTCTATCGTCTGAGTTTGTTTTGACACACCATTGAGTCTCCGTGGGACATAACGACCCGGGAATCCACTGTATTCTCTGATCTTCATTGTATTTGTGTTTTAAGCGGTTTTAAGCTTCTTACGGTCGGCCATTCACAAGTGGCCGGTTTGTGTGATTAGGCTTGACTGTTTTCAGCACAGATCAAATTTTGGCGCCGCTGCCGGGGAGGCTTTAGCGTGTGTTAAGCCATTTTCAGGCCCATTCTTGTGCATACCCCCACCTTTGTAAAAAGTTTTTTGTAAAGTTTTTTTTTGAAAATCCAAAAAGTTCATTAACACTTTTCCTAAAGTGTTTAAAACGCCAAAAATATTTTCATTCTTTGTTTTTATCATCATGTTTTTCAAAAATATCTAAAATATCCCTCTTTACCCTCTTACCTTTTTGATTCTTCATTTCTTACCCTCTGTTAACCTTTGATTCTTTCTATGTCTTATCCTCACCTTCTTGGTTGTCAATGGTGTGGTGGTCCTTATAATGGTGGCAATTGCCCCAGTTGTAGCGTGGTGGAATCAGGAAACGGGTCTGTCTATAACCAAGATCCCTATTCTTACCATAACACGGTGATTTATTCCATCGGCTACCACCTGTGAGACTTCAGCAGTTTTCTGTGAGTATTGTGGTGGTTCACATTCCGTTCGATTGTCAATCGGAAACACGCTTGTCTATGAGCAAGTTCTTGATAACAATTATGACTACAACACATACCACTCACAGCCACATCGTTTTATTGTGAGTATTGTGGAGGTCCTCACTCTAGCTCGGATTGTCAAACAGGGAACCCATTTCTTTGTAACAATTACGACTCTTCGTATCATGACCAACCTCCACAGTACCAAATGATTCAAGCGACTCCTCATGAAACTACGACGGACCTTCTCTGAAGACTCGGAGTTATTAAAAGAACTTAAGGAGGAGTCGGCTATGTCCTCCCAAGATAATCCAAATGAGAAATCCATGGAAGTGTTGTTAGCAAGAGAATTTTGCTAAATTAGATTCCCAAATTGCCCTTGAACAATCTATTAGGGAATCATTTGCAAAACAAAAGCGCCAAATCTAGCTCTCGATTCCGTTTCATTCCTGATGACGATGATGATGAAGATATCCTTGATATCTTACAATTTTATAACGGTGCATCAAGTTCATCAGTTGAAACTCCTTCCATGAAGAATCAGGGAGAAAAGACTATGATGGAATTACTAGCCGAAGAACAAATGGAAAGTATAAAACATATGTATGCTAGTCCTTCTAAACTCCCTCATTCTGTTGCTATCACACCCGAAGCTCCCACTCACTCTCTAAACATGGGGGATGAGCTTCTTAGCACTATTCCATAAATGGAATCGTCTAGTGTTGAGAACCTTGTCTCAATCCCAAGAGAGTCACAGGGAATTCCTGATCATATGTGTGATTCTTCTTTCCCTCTTGAGTGTTCTCAAGATCATTTTGAAACTTTCTCTGATCTTAGCGAAGATTGTGCTTCATATGGAGACATCGAGTACGTTGAGGCATTACTTCTACAATCTGATGATCCCCTTCTTGAGGAGTTCTCCGGTGAACTCACTCACATCAATCCACTCTTTGATTTGAAGCGACTGGGAGAGACTGAAAGTCTCATTGATAATGATCGTTCACTCACTTCTTATCCCAACAGTTCAATAGAGAATGTTGATCACTTTGTTCCCGAAACATTCAAAGCTACTTTCACCAATCCTCTATTTGAATTCGACTCTGAATTCACTTCAATTTCTGAGAATCCACTCTTTGATACTCAGATCGAGGATAGTGATGAGCCCACAATGGAACAAGAATTCACAAATTCACATCATGTGAATGATTCTCTTCACGAGGAGTTCTCCGGTGAACTCTCTCATATCATATCTCCTGAGTATGATTGCTTGGATGGCAAAATCATGATCGGGGAGAGAATCTCAATTTGCATAGTTATGACAAATCTTCCCACCCTCCCAACCGAGATGCCTTCCAACCCAAAGAGCTCAACCAACAAAATCCAAATAAGTGCAATTGCACTTAATCCCGAGGAAGAAGATCTAGTTATGATTGTTATCATGATCTTCCTTCTTTTCTTCACCTACTCGGTGACTTCCTCTCTTCTTCACTCCTTCGGGAGTGAAGACACTATTTTTGACCCCGGCATTTTCATTTATCATTTGTGAGCCGGGTCTTTCTATGTATATCTCATCGGTGTGGAACTTTCGCGTGCTTCAATGTTTATCCAAACATCTTGAATGAAAGTCCGATGGAGATTGTTTCTTCCACTTTGCTTCCCCATGAACAAATTAATACGGGGTCGAGTCAAGCTAGCGACTCGGAAACCAAAAACAGTAGCACACACCATATGGGTTTTCACCCATATTTCTGACTTCTTTCTATTTTCTACCACCCTAGTGTGGGGGGGTTGCCCCACATGTTGTGTATATATGCAAGTAAAAAAAAAAAAAAAATCATCTTTCTAAATAATGGCCGTAGTATTTCCCTTTTACGTTCTATGTTTCGGCATAACCGGTACTTTGAATATTGAGGGCAATATTCATTTCTAAGTGTGGGGGGGAATTCTCACGAATTTTATTATATATTATCCACCCAATTCCCCCGTTTTTGGCCAAATTTTTTTTTGGAGTAAGTGTTTTACACTTACTCATCTTGGTTATCAGTCCGCCATGTCTGTAAGACAAAAGGATTGGCTAATCCAGGAGCAAACGGCTCTTGGTAAAGATTTCTCAAATCCGTTTATATGGCTTACAATTTGCCCAAAATTGTATGGTATTCAGCTCACCATATCCTAAAAAGTGAAGAGTTGGCTAGCCCGCAAGGTTATGGCTTGTGGTAAAGGCAGTGGAAAATCCATAATTGGTAATCAACTCACCAAAGATAATATTAATAATTTATCTAAGAGTTGGCTAGTCCAGAAGGGTACGGCTTCTGGTAAAGACAAAATCAAATCCGTTGAAAGCTGGTGGTTTGCTCAAAATCACATGGTTATCGGTGTACCATGGTTCTTACTTGAACTGAAACATTTGGCTACTCTAGAAGTAATGGCTTTTGGTAAAGAGATTAAAATCCATTATGTTTTCTCAAATCATTGCTAGGGACTAGCAATATCTCAGCGTGGGGGATTGATGAGTGTCTAAATACTCATCATTTTTGTACAATATAACCTAAAAACATCGAAAACACTCAAAATGTTTCAAAATGATGAAAATATCACAAATCAGTGTTTTATGTGTTTTAAATGCAAAAATATCAAAATCGGATGAAAAACATATCAAATTTGCAAAAATTGCAGTTTTAGTCCCCCAAGTTTCAAAAGTTGTCAAAAATAGTCCCTGAGCACATAATTTCAAAAGAAAAATCACCAAAGGTCCTTTTAAAATCAAAAGTTGTCAAATTAAGTCCTTTGGTGAAAAATATAAAAAGTTTGAGAAAATTACAAGTTTAGTCCTTCAACTTTGAAAATTGGCAGAAATGGCCCCTGGAAAATTGCAAAATGGCAAGTTTGGCCCTTATACTTTCTGAGAGTGTCACTTTTGGTCCCTTGAAACATCTTTGTGAATTTGGCAGAAAAGGTCCTTGAATTTCAGAAATTACAACAAAGGTCCTTATGAATTAAAACCCTTATGCCTATTGGACCCTATCACAACCCAAGTGACCCCTGCCACAACCATTTTGAACCCCCTTCATTTGACCCCTTCTCTTTAATAATATCCCCCGGTCAAAGCCCTGGTCAAATCCCCACTTGCTCGCCTTTTTCTCATCCTTCTCAACTACTTCCTGCAACTCAGCTACAATCCATCCCCCCTCCTCTCCATATCACTTTCCTTGTCCCCTCCTCCTCAACACAAAACAAAAGCCATTTAATGCATCCCCCCTCTTAGCACTCTACCCCTCCAACTGTCAAAAATCCTTTTTGGCGCCAAAATCCAATGGAAGGCCAGGATCAGTTTTACCAATCCAATGGCTGAGAAATATGCTGGGATCAAATCAGAAGAGAGAGAAATGAAGTTTGGACTATAAAAAGAAGAAAGAGGAAGCAAGCAAAGGAGGAGAATTTAGTTTTAATATTTCTTAATGTCGTTTTTTTTAGTTAAAAGTTTTAGTTCAAATAATGTAATTTAAGTTTCTTTGTATCTCATTCAAGTTAAACATCAGTGTATTGTTCTTTTGATCATCAAACTAAGTTTTCACTTAAGTCTCAAAAATTCAAGTTTACTGTTTAAATGTTCAGTTTCACTTTCTTATGTATAAGCTTCCATTAGCTTATTTTTAAGCTCAATCTAGTTTATTACAGCTTCTAATAGCTTTTGATAAGCTTTAAATGAAAAAATCAAGCAAAATGTCCCATGGTCAATGAAAGTCAACAGAGAGCTTAAATTGCTATGGAACTGGATATTGTTGTTGCAGTGGTGTAAATGGGTTGGATTAGGCTTAATTAGGATAGGATTGGTCTGGTTTTAGCCTGCTACACAAGCTGGACTGATGTGAGTTCATATTTCACTTTTCATCTTCAAGCATTTTGCATTTTACACTTGTATGAATATCTGTGATTACCATTAGTCTAAATTAGTATATTTAGTTGTATTTAAGATATTTAAGTTTAGCTTGATCATTGGTCTTAAGCAGTTTAGTAGTTTAAGTATTTTTAGTTGTATATCAGTATTAAAAGGGGTGTTTGGAATTAATGCTTGATCTGTCTTCAAGTCTTGTTCAGTGTTTAACTTTTGTTAGTTCATGTTTATTAAACTTATTTGAGCACATTTGAGTCAATATCTTGTGTCTGCTAACACCTAAAGTCAAAATGGTATTAAAACTGTCTAATCCACTTAACTGTTGTAGATTTGGATTTGCAAAAGCTCATTTTGTGTTTAAATGTCCTAGATATAGATTGCAGTAGGTTTATTTCATCATAACATATCAATTTCAGTTCTTAAATCAAGCTCAAAGTTGGAAAAAGTCAAACTTTCATTTCTTCATCAAAAGTCAATTGTGCAAAACTCAGTTTTAGCTCAACTGAAAGGAATTTTCCTTGATTCATTCTTGGGCTATTTTTAGTGAAACTTGTGGATTTTAAAACTTCAATAGGTCTATTTACTTGTCATCATTTTTGTACATTTTTGTTAATTTTTTATAACCATCAAAATTGCTTGTGATCATGGGCTTAAATGCCCTGCGAGGCATCAAACCTCACATGGGGTTTAGCAGTTGTGCAGAGCTTGTGTAGGGCTCACCTTGGCTCACCTAGGCCTGATTCTTGGTTTAAACACTCTCACCCAGGTCTAGTCTAGGTTCCATTTGTTGCTTTCCTGTTTCTAGCTTATTCATGTGCTTATTTTTAAGCTCAAAATAGACCCCCTTTAACTGTTTTTGTTCATTTGCTCAATTGCTCAAATCTTGGTCAATTGTATTCCAGAGGTTATGGCTTGTTGAATCTTGTTGAATTTCAGTTCTTTTAGCTTATAGTAGCTTCTGTTTTGGGTTGGTGGCTTTTGGACTCCATTTGGCTTATTAAAGTGCTTATTTATAAGCACTTGCTACATCAGTTTCAATATCTTGCACACAAGCCCCTGTTTTTCTATTTTTCTTATATTCCTAATATTATTTTAGGCTTATCCTGAAATTTTCATAATTTTCCAATCTTGTTTGCTATTTTTCTTGATTTAATTTAGTTTTTAAGCCTTTTTAATTAGCTTTAAATACAATTAATTAAGAAAAGCTTCAAAAAAATAAGTTTTCATTTTTCCTAGGTTAAGATAAATATATAAGTCATAAAAAGTATTTTTCCATAATTTTCTTAGTTTAAAAGGTATTTTCTAGCATTTTAATTAGTTTTAATAGTTTTAATTAGTAATAAATACATAAAAAGTCTAAAAAATATATTTTTAGTTTTAAAATTAGTTTTATGATATTTTAGATTTTTATAAGTCTTAATTTTATTTTTCTAGCTTTATTTCATATTTTATCTTATTTTAGGTTATTATTTAATAGTTAAAAATAGTTTTTAATTAATAATAATTAGATAAATAGTTGTAAAAATAATTTTCTTTTTCTAATAATTTTCTTATATAATTAGGATTGTAAAAATATATTTTTCATATCCGTAGGTATTTTCCTTCTTTATTTTCACGTTTTATTTTGTACGCATACGTAGTTTTTAATTTAAACGTACGTCTTAGGTTTTAAACGTTCATCACTTTAAATATAGTGATAGCGTTTATTTAATATATTTTATCTTTTTAATTTTCTTAATTTGCATTTTAGTCGCTGTAATTTATAAACTTTTTCAGTAGTGTAATATTCAATCCAAATCCTTTCCGATCACTATCCTTAGTGATCATTCTATCGTCTGAGTTTGTTTTGACACACCATTGAGTCTCCGTGGGACATAACGACCCGGGAATCCACTGTATTCTCTGATCTTCATTGTATTTGTGTTTTAAGCGGTTTTAAGCTTCTTACGGTCGGCCATTCACAAGTGGCCGGTTTGTGTGATTAGGCTTGACTGTTTTCAGCACAGATCAATAACTAGTCATTGAAATTAGGTACTACATTGTCACATTGCATAAACAAATCATGTTTCCCACTAATCAAAAGATAATGACTATAAGGCTTTAATAAAAATAACCAAACACCCCATGTCAAAGTTTTTTGAAAAGATTCTCACTTGTAGGAAAACAATTTTTCATTGTTAATACAAATAGAAACGTAAAATTTTCATCACTTGCATGCTCTTGAATACTAAATGTAATGCATAACTAATATGCATTCCCGGGTATATTTGTTAGGAATTGGAAATTCCATAAGGAAGTGTCGGTCACCCAATTATAGTCTAGCATATGTTAGCTCGTAGACATATCGTTATTTACGTTATTTACTAGTTATTTAGTTAGTTATTTAGTTTAGTGCAACACCGTAGAGGACGGACGGGACTTTACCCAGTGTATGCCTGATCCACAGTCCGAAGGAGGACGTTTAGTATGTAACTATAAATACCCTCAACCTCCCAAGGTAGAGGGTTGGACCTTTCAGTTAATCTAACCTTTCTTTCTTTTGTTTACTCTCTCTCTCTAGAAAGGCTCCCATTCTACTTTCTCTCTCTAAGTTACTTCATATCATTCGAACCTTATTTGTGCTTGATTGTGTGTTTATGAAAACCAATATCTAACAATTAGTATCAAGAGCCATGGTTTGCTCTTGGATATTTGGTTATTGTTGGGTTTTCTTATGGTTCGAATTTTTGCATATTTATTCATCTAGTTCGAATTTTATTTGGTTAAAAAGGTTAAAAGTTTGCACTTTTTATGTTAAAGGTGTTTGAGATGCTTAGTTTAGTGTTTAGTTGGATCATTTTACAAGTTTTGGAGTTGTTTGGATGATTTTCGAGCAGTTTTTTACGCACTTGTTCTTGGGTGCGTTTTGAGTCTGTTACTGCGGTTTGATCATTTTAGTTGCGGTTTGTCAAAAAAAAAGGTGCGGTTTAATAAAAAGTAACTGAAAAAAGAAAGCGATTTGTGTACTAATGCCTATGCGTTTTGACGCAAAAAGGGCTGCGTTTTGTCTCTAAAAGGGGTGCGTTTTGCCTATAAAAGGTTGCGGTTTGGCTACATGCGTTGCGGTTTGTATCACTTCCTGCGATTTGTCTAAACTCGATGCGATTTGTCTAAATTGAATCCAAAACCAAGCCAAATCCTAATCTATCCTAAACCTCTTCGAAGATCAAACATCTACAAGAACATACATACATTCATCATCAGTTGTATATAACAATACAAAGACCAAACTGAAAAGAATCAACAATCAGTCGAGACAAAGAATCAACAATCAAAAATCCCATTTTTGAAAAGAATCAACAATCAACACCTCATACACCAACGAAACCACATCAGTCGAGACAAAGACCAAACTGAAAAGAAGTGTCAACGAGAACAGATTCAAATCACAATCAATCAATCACAATCTAAATCTTTCACTATCTCAGATTCATATATTTCACAGTCTATTCGAATACCAAACTTAACTAATCCGTCTCATTCTCATCTCAGTTTCATAACAAGGCTTCGTTTCTCATATTTCATATTGATTGAGATTAAAAATAAATAAATAAATAAATAAATAAATAAAAAATATTAATTAATTTATTAATTTATAATATTAAATAAATAAATAAACGGTTTCTTCTTCACGTTATCAACAATCCTTCTTAACCTCTTCCTATTTATCTTGTCTCACAGTTTCGTCTTGATTTTATAAAATCCCGCGAAAGATTCTATTTTTCGGTTTAAATCACGGACTTGTAAAATCCCATACACAATCACATCATGTCAAACAACTCTGCTTCTGTCATCACCGAGATACTTAAGTTGTATGACGTGATTGATGAACAAAAGATTTCCAACAATATACAACAGATTAAAGTGTCTGATTTGGACACTGCTAATATGGAATCAATCAATGAGGATGTGAGATCTGCATGTTCAGAATCTAAAATGAGAGAATTGCACCAGTCAAGGTTACAGAATGCTATTGCTAAGAGAAAGGAAAGTTGCATTGAACCTTATCGACAACTTCATTCATACCTCACGTTACTTCTATCTAAGGGAATTGAACGAACATTTATTGCACTTTTCCGTCAAGAATTATCAACGTTCACGGGCACATTATTCTTAAACTTAGAACAATTGGAACAACAACTTGACAGAGAAAAGGTTCAAGAAGATAGTTCTAGTGCTGCACTTCAGGTGATACACAAACAATTTCAGCCATTCATTAGAGGGGAATTCTCATCAGATTATGATAATCACATGACTGATATGTCTTTAAAAAGACACACTGGAATGGAGATTAACATGTTCATAGAGACATTTATCCAACTCATGGATAATGTAGAGAAGTATATTGAGGAAGTTACATAGATAGATGAAAAAGTGGATGAGTGTCGGGTGCAGTTGAGAGATTATTATGATGAGTTGGGTAATGTATCAGTTGAAAGATCGGGTGTTGCTGAATGCAGAATAACAAAGACAACAAAAAATGAAGTAACCATCTGTTCAGTAACTCCTAGACAAGATGTGGATACATAAATCAGTAAGGTGAATGAATGTCGAGGGCAAACAAGAGATTGTAGTGTTGAAATGGGTAAAGCACCAGATGATGGATCAGTTGGCACTGAATACAGGGGCTCAGAGGCATATAAGCTTGAAACAGCCAGTAGTTCAGTTACTCTTGTTATACATGATGTGAATGCAGATATCAGACCGACAAATGAACAGGTGTCATGTGATGAGGTACCCTTAACTGATCAACTTAGTGCATCTGCGAATGTACCTAAACAAACTGATCTTAATACTGAACATGATTCTGATAAATGTTCCTTGGTTGAGGTTGAGTCTAATAAATTCAAAACAAATGATATGGTTGATAAAAAGGCTTTTGATGAACTTTCAAACAAATTCTCAAAACTTGAAAAACATTGCATTTCTCTTAAAATTGCAATATAAAGAAAGGAGGAAAGTTTTCAAACTAAGAAACCATGTAAAAATCCAGAATTTCCTGAATTTCATGAATTTTTTGAAATAAACGATTTAAAAGCTCAGCTTCAAGCCAAAAACTCGACTATCAACAATTTGAAGAAACATATTTCTGGTATGCATGTGAAAAGTAATTCAGTCAAGACTGCACAAGACATTGATACTATTATAACAAGAAATAATGAACTGTCAATTTATGTGGCTAAATTACTAAAGGAAAATGAGACTTTGAGAAAGCATCACATAGAACTAAGTGACTCTGTCAAAGAAGCTAGAACTAAGTCAATGGAACAAACAAACTCTTTGATAGCAAAAATTGATGAACTCAAAGCTCAACTTCAGGAAAAGAGTTCCGCTATTGTTGTCTTAAAGAATAATCTTAAAAAAACCGTATGGAAAAGTGTGAACAATAAGTTTACAAAACCATCAACCTTGGGGAAGCCAGTTTCTCATCCCACTAGAGACCGGTCCATTGTTAGGCAGCCTACTGCATTTATATCTGAAAGAACAAAATCTTTAAAGACAAGGCTTGCCTCCTAAGTTGATGCGATACAAGTTTTGTCAAAACCAGTCACTTCACCTGAGTTACCTAAGAATAATGCTTCTAGCTACGTTAACCCTCAATAAGTAGCTACTTCTACTCCCAGCACCTATAGGAATAGTTCAAAAATAGTGTCAAAACCAAGCATTAAAACCCAGAATTCATATGATATGAATGACTTGTGGAAGAACTATTATCTGGAAGAAGCTAGGAAAAAGGCACAGATTCGAAAAGACGAAATTTTAGGTGCAAGACCTAGGGTGATGAATTCCACAAGATTTCAAGGCACTGCTAGTAGTAGTAAACCATTACCTAGGAACACTCAAAAGACTAGAGGTTGGCTTGCATCTAAGAGTAGTTATATGAAGAATAATGCTAAGCATGTATAAAATGAAACTAGAAATTCTGAGTCTTTTTCGAATAAGAAACATTTTCCTAATTTACATGCTAAGGTACAATCCACTAAGACTTCTAACATGGCTAAGGTTCAACATGTTATGAAGCAAAACAAACCTAAAACTTCGCATAGATGGATCCCAACTGCTAAATCTTTGGAGTCTAGGAATAACGATAAGTCTTCCACTGTGCATAAGAATATCAACAATCCTAAACCTTGCCATAAGTGGATACCGTCTGGTAGAATGTTTAAGGATGTTGGACTTAGGTGGATACCTACCGGAAAGCTATTTACCGATGGCAAAATCAAGGTTGACCGTTGATAACATCAAATAGTCCTGAATATTAAGTATCAATTTCCCCCGTTATTGCTCGTTATGTTAGGAATTAGAAATTCCATAGAGAAGAGTCGGTCACCCCAAATATAATCTTGAATAAGTTAGCTCGTAGACATATCGTTATTTACTAGTTATTAGTTAGTTATTTAGTTATTAGTTTAGCTTAGTGCAACACCGTGGAGGAAGGACGGGTCTTTACCCACTGTATGCCTGATCCATAGTCCGAAGGAGGACGTGTAGTATCTAACTATAAATACCCTCTACCTCCCAAGGTAGAGGGTTGGACCTTTCATTCTAATCTAAATTTTTCTCTTTTGTTTATTTTCTCTCTCTAGAAAGGCTCCCATCCAACTTTATCTCTCTAAAACCTCTAAACTATACACCCCTTATTGTGATTGTGTATTTGTTTATGAAATCCAATATGTTACAAATGGTATCAGAGCCATGGTTTGATCATCTCTCTGACATATCCTTGGATTTCTAGTGGTTTTAGATGGTTTTTGAGTTTGAAAAAGTTTAGTGGTTTTTGCATCATTTGGATTATTTCTTGTGTTAAAGTTTGAATTTTGAGTGTACTTTTGTGTTTAGAATCATTGTAAGTGCTTGGGTTTTGATTTGGAAAGCTTGAATCACTGTGGTTGGGCTTGTTTTGGATTGAAAAGTGTGTTTTTGAAGTTTTTCAAGGTAGCGACTTGAGTCTCGTTGTGAATTTCTTCGTAGCGACTTGCTTTAGTAATTTCTAGCGAGTTGTAGTGTTAGTCGTAGCGACTTGATCTTAGCGACTTGTCTATTGAGACAAGCCGAAAAATAGTACAAGTTAGTGGATTCTCCACTACGGCTAGCGACTTGGTGGGGTTAGCGACTTGCTTTCATTATTTCTAGCGACTTATACTTGTTGTTCTTAGCGACTTGACAGTAGCGACTTGTCAGCTTAGCGATTTGCTGCTTGAACGACTTGTGTTTTAGCGACTTGGTTCATAGCAACTTATGTCTAGCGACTTGATCCACAGCGACTTGTGCATTTAGCGAGTTGTTACTTAGCGACTTGGTGACTCTAGCGACTTGTCTTACTAGCGACTTGTTGACTTTTCCCGACAAAACTTCAAACGGCCATAACTTTTGAACCGTAACTCCGTTTTCAGCGTTCTATCCATCAAAACGACCGGTAACGAGGAGAATGGTACGACGAATAGAATTGGGTCAAACCTCGAGGCCTAAATCCGCTCCGAACAGAAGTTATTGAGGTTTTTGTGTTTTTAGACCTAAATTTCTTCATAAAATCGTGCAACAACCAACCCTAATCACAACCAAACAACATCTCTGCTAATCCTACAAACAATCATAAGACCTAACACACAATTGTCTATCATTGTGTCGATCCATCAGTCATCTTAACACGTTCTATTGGTCATTGCTTAACGGTTTCTTCTTGATTTTGTAAAATCCCGCGAAAGATTCTATTTCTCGGTTTAAATCATAGATTTGTAAAATCCCGTGTACACAGCATCATCATGTCTTACACTCCGATCGGTGATTTGGAAGTACTTAAATTGTATGATACTGTAGACAACCATGAGAATATTAGTTATACTGAACGGTTACAGATGATGGATTCAATCAATGATGATTTGAGTTCTTCATGCTCTGAGTCCAATGTGAAAGACTTGCACCTGCTCATGCTACAGAATGCCATGCAAAAGGAATGTTGCATTGTGCCCTTTCAACAACTTCACTCACACCTTATGTTACTCACATTGATAGGAATGGAAGCAACATGCAATGCCCTTTTCCGTCAAGATTTATCCACATTAACGGGAACATTACTATTGAACTTAGAACAATTGGAACAACAACGTGATAAAGAAAAGGTTTAAGGGATACTTCCGGTCTTGCACTTCAAGTGATCCACAACCAATTTCACCATTTTTCAGAGGAATTTACATTTGATTATGATCAAGACATGACTGAAATGTCTTTCAAGAGACACACTGGAGTGGAAATTAGCATGTTCATAGAGACACTTATCCATCTTATGAATAATGTGGAGAAGTATATTGAGGAAGTTACTCAGAATGATGAAATAGTGGATGAGAGTCTAGTGCAGTTGAGAGAAAGTTGTGATGAGTTGGGTAATGTATTAGTTGAAGAATCGTGTGTCTTGAATGCGATCGAATATCGGAGACAACAAAGAATGATGTAACGGTACTGCCAGTAATCCTGGCACACAAGAAGTGGATGCTTGAGTGTCGAAAGGTGAATGAATGTCGGGTACAATCAATAAATCGTTATGTTGAGACCAGTAAGGCATCGGATGATGGATCATTGAAATCAATACTGAGAGGATCGAGAATAGATAAGCTTGACACAGCCAGCGGTTTAGTGACTCTTGTTGCACATGATGTGGATGCAGATATCGACAGAAATTGAACAGGTGTCATGTAATGAGGTACCTTTTATTGTTCAATATAGTGCATCTGCTAAAGTACTTAAACAAGTGATCATGATGTTGAACATGACTCTGATAAATGTCTTGTAACTGAGGCTGAGTCTGAGATTAAGTGTTTCAAAACAAATAATATGGTTGATAAAAAGGCTTTTGATGAACTTTCAAACAAATTCTCAAATCTTGAAAAACATTGCATTTCTCTTGAAATTGCGATGATACAAAGTAAAGAAGAAAGTTTCCAAATTAACAAACCATGTAAAATCCGAACTTCTCGATTCTGTGAACTTTTGAAATGAACACTTTGAAAGCTCAACTTCAAGACAAAGACTCAACCATCAACAATTTGAAGAAACATATTTCTGGTATGCATGTGAAAAGTAATTCGGTTACAAGTAATTATGATATTAATGCTATTGTTGATATTCAAATGAGAAATGATGAATTAGCGGTTTTTGTGGCCAAATTACTAAAGGAAAATGAGTCTTTGAGAAAGCATCACATAGAACTAAGTGACTCTGTCAAAGAAGCTAGAACTACAACAATGGAACAAACATCTTTGATAGCAAAAATTGATGAACTCAAAGCTCAACTTCAGGAAAAGAGTTTCGCTATTGTTGCCTTAAAAAATGAGCTTAGGAAAACTGTAGGGAAAAGTGTGAACACTAAGTTTACAAAACCATCAACCTTGGGGAAACCAGTTTCTCATCCCATTAGAAACCGGTCCGTTGTTAGGCAGCCTACTGCGTTTATATCCGAAAGGCCAAAATTTTCAAAAACACGGTTTGCCTCCCAAGTTGATGAGAAACAAGTTTTGTCAAAACCAGTCACTTCACCTGAGTTGCCTAAGAATTATGCTTCTAGTTCCTCTAAACCTCAACAAGCAGCTACTTCTACTCCCAGCACCTCTAGGATTGGTTCAAAAAATGTGTCTAAGCCAAGCATTATAATTCAGAATTCATATGATATGAATGACTTGTGGAAGAGTTATTATCTAGAAGAACCTAGGAAAAAGGCACAAATTCGAAAAGATGGAATTTTAGGTACAAGACCTAGGGTGATGAATTCTACGAGGTTTCAAGGCACTGCTAGTAGTTTTAAACCATTACCTAGGAACACTCAACTAAAGACTAGGGATTGGCTTGTATCTAAGAGTAGTTGCGTTTCGAATAAAGCTATTCCCATAGCAGATCACTCTAAGAACTCTAGATCATTTTCTGAATCCAAACAAGTTGTTTGCTCAAATTTTCTGGAATGCATCTTTAAGGCAAATTGTGATAAATCTTTTTCGAAATCCCTAAAGAAAGTAAATGCTCATACAAAGGTTCAACCTGTTAAGTCTAGGATTTTCACTAAGTCATCTACTATGCATACGAAGCAAAACAAACCAAAATCTTCACCTAGATGGATACCAACTGCTAAATCTGTGGAAACTAGGAATAAGGATAAGTCTTCCACTATGCATAATAACAATCCTAGACCTTGCCATAAGTGGATACCGTCTGGTAGAATGTTTAAGGATGCTGGACTTAGGTGGATACCTACCGGAAAGCTGTTTACTGATGACAAAATCAAGGTTGGCTATGAAACCCCAAAGGGTTTGGATACTAATGTCACTAACCAAAATATATGCAATAAATTTTGTAATATTAGTGCGAGTAGTCCTTACCGTTGCAGATACTTCGATCCTTCACTACATGGACTGGCTTAAAGTATGGATTACAAATGGATTGATATCTCATAACTCACGGGTTCAAGTAACTCAATCTTGATATTCGTTCGGCTATGATGTCTGTTCACATCAGTTCAGGCCTCGTACTTCATCATTATGGCGTCTGCAGATAACACTTCAGGCCCCGTTCCTCAAAGAAAAGAATGGTGTACGCTTCAGTGCGCTTTATCTTCAAAAGAAGAGAAATCTTCATGTGTATGACCATTCTTGATTAGTATAGGAAAATATATATCAAATACGAAATAAGCGAGAGAGAGAATTGCAAATCAACCGTTTAGGAAAAAGGTCGACACGCAAAACTCGCGAATACTCGATAAATGATACCGGGTAAGTGATTACCCGGGTCGTTTCCCAACGAGGTGTGAATTGACGGTGACGTTTGAGGTTTGTTATTAAAGTGCTTGAATACAAAGAATTTTAAATTTTGGAATTTTAAACTAAATGACGGGAATTTAAATAAAGCAAGTAAACTAAGCTAAAGCTACTACGGGAAATTAAAAACTAATCTAAGGCAACAATAAATATAAAGGGAAACTTAAAATTAACTAAAGTGCGATAAAACGTAAAACGGGAATTTAAAGGAAAGCAATGAAACTACACTAAGGAAATCTACGGGAGCCCTAAAATTAATCTAAAATACTAAGGGAAACTACGGGAAACTTAACGCTAATTAAAAACGTAATTAACCTAAAATTGGGCACGTGCGGGTCTCGCACGCGCTTTAAAAAGTGAAAATGTAAAAATATTAACCCTACAAACTTAAAATTAATTTTCCTACTTTCTAAACGACGAAAAATAATTTTAGGAAAAAGCCGGGTATTTTTTCGACTTTTATTTTATTTATTACGAATTAAAAACTAAATTTAACTAACTAATTAATTAAAAATACTAAACATTTTTAGAAAAATTTAAGAAAATTACAGAAAATTCTTTTTACTAAACTAAATCTAAGAAAAATAAGAAAAGATGCTACTGCTTAATGAATTCAGCAATTAATAAGCTCTGAAAGGGAATAAGCTAAAACTGCTATGTGTATTTAATAATTAGGAAAGCAAATGCTAACACAGAACAAGCGGTAGTGCAGATGGTAAGGGGGTCTGATGTTCAGGCTTTGTGCGCTTGGTAGCTGACAAACCCAGGTTCGATTCCTGGCTTTCCCAAATTTCTGCACTTATTTATTTTTTGGAATTTTGTTTTGCAAACTAATACTCGAACAAAGTAAGCATATTTTCATAAAAAAACTTAACTTTAAAAAGATTCACAAGAAGCTGTAAAACAGATTAAGCTGCAACAGATATGAACTAGGCATAATGGTCTGTTTGGTTAAAGGCATAACAAAAGACTTACAAGCTAAAAAAAAACTATAAATAGGCTATGGATAAGTTATGGGCTGTCATCTAATCTAAAGTTGTAAGAAAAACTAATAGTGACTTAAAATAAGCAAAGGGAATAAGCAATTAGAAGTTAAGTATACTAGATAGGACCTAATGCTAAAAGGCACAAATAAGCAATTCTAATAAGGTAAAATAAGCACTAATAAGCAAAAACCTATCAAACCTAATCTACTATACTTAATAACACTACAGGGATCACTAATAAGCTAAAAGATAAGACTAAAAAGCCCAACAAAAGCCACTAAAGGCTGTTGTGGACAGCAGTGAACAGTGCAAAACTAGGGGGTTTAACACACTAAAATAAGCTCCTAATTAAGCTCTAAAATCCTAAGGGAGGATAAACAGATAAATACCAATATAAGGGCCACTAGAAAATACAAAAATTTGACAACCAAAGCAACTAAATAAGCAGATACTCTGCTGAATAAATCAGCAATTGGGACAGAAAAAGAGAATTTGACAGATTTAAAAATAAAACTTAAAACATTTATATGACTTGAAAAACTTGAAACTTCAATTGAGAAAGCCTTGAAACATGTTTGTAAACTCAAAAAACGAAGATTTAACCAACTTTAATGACTAGAACCCTAAAAAAAATTGCAATTCCAAACGCTCCCATCAAGTAAAATGACAAAAAATCTGTAAAGGATTTTGAAAATATAGAAAAAAACAAACTTGTAAGCTTAAACACAAGCTTACATGAGCTTAAAAACAAACTTTTAACAACTTGATCAATGATGCTTTTCAAATAAAAAAAATGACAGGTTCATAAAATAAATTGCAAAACTTGAAATTAAAATTAACTTGAAATTAAATTGCATAACTGAAATGAAAAATTACATGTAAATTTAAATGACAATGAAAGTAAATTGGTACTAGAATTGGAATTTCTAGACAGATTTTACATTAGTCCTCAATCCTATTTATACAAGAAACTAAAAAAATATATTTTGTCCTCTTCTTGTTGTTTGCTTCTGTGGTGTGCTTGTACAGTGAGAGAGAATGAGCTTGTGTCCAAGTGTGCTTCTCCAAATCAATCACAGCCATCAAATTGGCTTGGGGACCAAGGGAATGAATCTGAGTCGTCCTTTTTGATGTCCAATGAAACAACATAGGATTGCCAAGGTGGCTTTTGAGCCATGTGAACAAGTCTTGGATGGTAGCAAGGAGTGAAAAAGACATGAAGAAAGTGATGGGGGAGAGAGGGAAATGTTTGGACAGTTTTGGCGCCATTGGATGTTTAAGGTTCTGAGTTTGTAGTGGGTTTTGGGTAATCTAGGTAAGAACAGGTAATAAAGGTGGAGTGGGTAAAAATAGGAGATGGGTTAAGTGGGATGGGTGGAAGGTTTAAAAGGTTAAATGGGGTGATAAGGGATTTAAAAGAGTTTAAGTATTTTTGTAAAAAGATTTAAAGTAAAATGTATTTTTGTGTTTTTTTACTTAAATAAAAATAATTGTTTTAAAAATAAAAATTGGTTATAAATAAAAATAATTGTTTTTAAGGGAAAATGTTTTAAGTTTTAATCCTTTTTTTAAAAAAAATAATTTTGGATTCGGGTAAGGGAGAAAAGATAAATTTTGGGTTCGGGTTAAAGGTAATTTGGGATTAATGTTGGGTTACGGGTTTGTTTCTCCCACTCTCACTCTAAATATGCATCCCGGGATCTAAAAAATGTTGAAAATCCATTCCCTCCCGTCTCGCAAAACGTTTGTCATTCCAAGCTCATTTTGCACGCTTTTTGCCCTGTTTTTCGATCCTTTGTACCTAAAACACATAAAAACACATTCCAAGGATATCTGCAGTATAATTGGTTATATTTCCATGTTTTTAGACGTTTTTGTGGTCTTAGATGGGTAAAAATGATGAGTGAATAAGCACTCATCAATTCTCATCGACATTCTTCATCAAAAAGCTTCATGTTTTCCACGTTTTTTCAACCCTCAAGTGGATCTACATTCATTGGGGTATATTCTTATTCACTTGTTCAAATCAAAAATGGCAACTTCGGATGCAATTTTTGAGGGAAGAAGAGTACATATACTACATGTTGATGGATGCTTGATTTATGGTCATATGACTCTCCTTCAACACCTAATGCTTCACTTCTAAGGATAACTGGGATTCATTGTTTGGGATTCATTGTTTCAAGATATGTTTGATGAGTATTTCTAACCGCTAGCAAATGTTGATCATCTAAGAAGTACAACTCAGACTACTTAAGAAGCCTAATCTCTAGTTATTCCTCAAGGCGTTGATAATGACTATCATAATATTGCAGTTGCACTCATGAATAATGATTCGCTCTTTGGTATTCCTTTGCCAAATCTTCATGGATTATTGTTCCTCTCAAACGTGCACGCTATAAATCAACCACATGAACATTAAGGAAAATGACTACCTCATCCGCTTGAAGACATTATTGGTGAATCTTCCAGATCAGTCTCTACATGTATACCTTTAGGAAGAATGCATTGAGGTTGAGGAATCATTTGTTCTGGTTCATTCAGTGGGTCAATGTACATCCGATTGTATGTTGTTTTCATGTGTTGGACATTTGACACAAGTTGATTACTTCGGAGTTAATCATTTATCACTTATTTGAGATTGAAGTTGACTTTCACAAAGGCGTGTTCTTATTTGATAACTTGCTCGGGCTTAAGAATTTGAGTTGAAGACTTGGTTTATCTAGTTACCAGCAGTCGGGGTGGTTGGTTGAAGATCTGGTTAACTATCACTATTAGGAGTTACGTTGTTTTACTCAATGTCACATGCAGATGTTGATGTGGATAATCTCAAGAGGTGTTAATGTCTCATACTTTGTTTAAGTAGTGAGTACTTAGAGATTTTCATGAAGCATAGATTTTCGACACCGTTCTTCCATCATTAAGTGCAAGCCTAAGATACAAATGCGGGGAATTCGACTTCAGTTTCAAGTTTGGTATATCGGGTTTTCTTCAATAGTGGTCAATTTAAATTGTCTACATATAGGTTGATAAAGATAGTCAGAGAGAGTTTCTGTAGCAGTTGATTCTCACAGGATTCATTTGGGCTATTTGAGTTCTTCTCAAAAGATTTCAAGTTTATGGGTATATTATGTTTTGCTGATTCTGAGGTATCAAAACCAGCAAGGGGAAGGAGACATATATCTAAAAGCACAACGAGTACACATGATGAACTTAACACTTCTACCCGATTGAAGTTATCCCGGAAAGACAATGGTCATAACCGTAGAGAAACTCAGTGTTTAACTCGTAGCCTTTGGTGTATTATTCCAACTATTTGGGGGAAGGATATATTATTCCAACTATTTGGGGGAAGGATATATTATTCCAACTATTTGGGGGAAATGGTCTCTCGAGACTTTTGGTATGTGTTACTTCAGCGTTCAGTAGGAAGTAATGTGAGAAGAATATTTGGTACGTGAGATGATATTGCTTATCGACATCTTCTATATGATTTACGTTAAAGTGCTTCCGGTTAGTGCTTTATGTACACAATGTAATGATGATTCCAATAAGATCGCAACCATCAGGGGAGAGATATGTGTACATCAAGGTCGCACAACATATTCACATGATCGAGCTTAATCAGTTATTCCGGAGTTGATATCCGCAAAGGAGATCAGTGGTTCAACCAGTTACTGTGATGTCGTTGTCTTTACTCTGGTTGGGTACATGTGTACATTATGGGCTGATTGGTTATATGGGAGATAACTGGAATGCACCTGGTAAAATGAAGATGTTGATATATTGGTCCCCTGAATAGACAACTAGTCAATCTCGAAGAGTAACGTCTACATCGGGGACGCATAACAGGTTCATGTGATCGGACTTAATCAGTTATTCCGGATTTGAAATCACTGAGACGATCAATGTTTCAACTTGTTACTTCATTGTTCTCGTGATTCTTCGGGGTGCTGAGCTTCATTCAATGAGACCGTTCTTATTCATTTCTACTTCTTGGGGAAATGGTCTTTATAGTTTGTCGGTTTGGGGGGAAGCTACCAAAGTCTCACTTTCAGAAGGCTCAAGTTCTTGCGACGATTCAAGAGCCTCGAATGCTTTGATGGTGAAAGTTTAAGAGATGATGACTTCTATCTTCTACAAAGTGCTGAACAATTTCCTTATCTCGGTACTCATATCATTATCTTCTTAAACTATTTCTCTATCGTTGTAAATAATTTTCAAAAAGCAAAATACAAAAATATAAAACCAACAAAAACAAAATAGAAAAATATAAAATCATCAAAAGCCCATAAAAATTAGAAAATTGAAAAATACCAAAAATATGTTTTCTCAAGACATGTCTTCTAGTATCGATAACATCTACGGTCTTAGAAATGTCATTCAATAATGGCACGGGACTTTAGATGAAGTTCGAGCAGAAGGTGTAAATATTTCTTTCTAAACATGTCTCAAAATATGGTTTATTGTCACTTCAGACTGTAACCCGTGCTTTAAACCATGGCTTACTATTATTTCCGATAGCAACCCGCTCTTCAAGGAAGGAAAGTGCTGCGCTAAACCAATTTTCTAAAAATTTCGTGCACTTATCCTAAAAACAAAATGAGGAAAGTATGTCGAAGGACTGCTGTTCCTACTCAAATATTTTTCCGTCTAAAATTCTTCAGAAAAATATTTGTTTTAACTTAATGGTGGTAAATGAGTTGCTTGAAAATCAATCAGTATCGGAGTTTTCATAAATTTGCAAACTCAATCAATGACTTCCGCACTTTCAATCTTTTCATAAAATGAGTCATTGATTGAGGGGGAGAATGTTTTTCAAATTTATATCATCTATCTGGCTTATCTAATTATCCTATATGCTTAACTGAAAAATGATGTTAACCTACGTTGAAGGACTAGGTGCCTAAGATATGATTGTTAGGATTAGATGATTAGAGTTTGATGAACACATAAATCCCATGTCTTATATGAACTGATTGACATGTTGAATTGACTTTTATTAGTCGATTGCTGTTTGGGTGATGTTGACCACCATATATCTGTATGTGTGTTCACTAACGTATGCAGGTATATTGGTATATAAGAATGTTCCCGATCCGGATCCCACAAATGAAGATGATTGGATGCCGTAAGGAAAGGGTAACTATATCTTGGGTTGACAAATGAAGAAACAGAGCTTAATTGGACTTCTATGGAGAGTTGGCATGGAAAAGTGCAACGTAAGAGGTCTCACTGCATCAGCAGATGGTTTTCTTCATCAGCAAATGAAGAAACGGAGCTTAATTTGACCTCAGTTGGCATTTATATGCAACGAAAGAAGTCTCACTGCATCTGCAGACGGTTTTTCTTCTAAGCCCTACAGCAACAACATAAGCTTCTCAACCACCTAACGTATCTTTGTGCAAGATACCATTTTTAAACAATTTTGAAAAAATTTGATTAAATTGTTTTGAAAATGGAAAATATTGTTTTAAAAATTAATTTGACTTAATTTTGAAAATCACCGGACTTCATTTTTATCAAAACTTAAGTCACTCAATCATTGACTACGGTCATCGATTGAGGGGGAGAGTGATTTAAAATTAAATATTTTCAAACGATATTTCATCTATCAAGTCCGTTTGTACGAAATAAAGTGGTGATCTAAAGATTTAATGTTGTGTCATGGTATGATTTTTCTTTTGAATCAAGGTCTTTCAAAATGAAATTTTTTCTGTTCTTGTTTGATTGTGAAATTATTTTATTTTACTTAAAGATCTCTTAAAACTATCATACCTGACACTAACAATCTTTAATGTCTTAAAATGGTCCTTATCTGTCATTTTTCAAAAATTGAATCTTGCCACGTCTTTCCCTAAAACTTTCTAAATGATTTAAATCAATCGGGATCACAAATCTCAAAAAGTTTGAAATTTTTGATCGGGGGAGAGATCGTGATTTAAATCTCAAATCGGTTTTAAAGGGTGATTGTTTCAAAGCACTCCTTCCTTCATGTGCCAAACGATTTTGAAATACATAATGCACATGATTGTGAAGGAGCATTTAACCTAAAACCAGAAGAGAATTTAAACCAGACATATTTTCTCTCATGTTTTCTAAACCGTATTAAATTACTTGGGATCCAAAATCTCAAAGGGTTTGATATTTTTGATCGGGGGAGAATTTGTGATTTAATATGAAATTTGATAATAGGTGATTGCTTGATTCAAAAGTGCAGGCTGCTCTCCCATATGTGCTAAACGCTTTCGAATCTCGAAGCACATATTGAGGGGGAGAATTTCAAAAGAAAATAAACTATCAAGGTACAAATGCTTTTAGGTTTCAACATAAAGTACCTTGATTGTATTTCTAATGGTTTCTTAATGGCTTTTGTGATCTTGGTTGTGCTTCAAAAGAACTCTTTCCTCTATGTGATAAAAATGATTTCTAAAATCCTATGCACATATTGAGGGGAAGAATTTACCAAAGAAAATCAAATGGCTTTTTCCATGGAAACTGTGATCAAGAAATTATTTCAAAGAACTCTTGCCTCAATGTGCTAAACAATTTAAAGATCATATGCACATGTTGAGGGGGAGCATTTCTAAATGATCAAAACTATTAAGGTGCAAAATGCTTTGATCTCGTATCACAAGTACCTTGATTGATTTTTCCAAATGATTTTTTAATGGGTTTCAAGGAAGAATGAACTGTACCAAAAGACCGACCATTTTACTTTATGCATGGAGTTATAAGGATGGTGAGGTTAGGTATCCCACGATCCGCCAGAACCGGAGGGATCTTCCCAGGGACAATCCACTAGATAGTGTAGAGTCCTTAGGAATGATGAGAAAAGGAGAAAAGTGAGATATGGTAAGAGTGCGGACTAAGATAGAGCTAGAACTGGAATAAACCCAACAAGGTTCTAGTCTCGGTAAGCACTGAAGGGGTTGAAGAATGAAAAAGAAATGAATGTAAAAAAGGGTGAAAAGAAATAGCCCTCCAATAATTCAACCTTAGGGCAGAAACCGGGTTCAATACATATGCTACTGGTTGTTACCAAGGTAACACTGGTATTGAAGACAAGACGTCATGGACCCAGTGACGCACTATACTAAACTTCCTATGCTACTCAAGTTCCTCTTAAAATGGCTTGTTTCATTCTCACGGGGAACCGACATTATCTATCGACTTTCTCTTAGAGATTGTTGATATTGAAGAAGGACACCCTCTCCCTAGTCTCCGGCATAGGAACCAAATGTGCACTATTGAGTCTAGAGCCAAGAGATCATCCACAATATCTCATTAGGACACAAAATTAAAGAAGACTTGCTGTTTCACACAATGTAGAAAGTAAGAATATATTTAGAGTCCTACGCATTATCCTTGTGGTATTGCCAGAATATCCGAGTGATATGTAAAAATATTCACGATGAAGATGGAAATCCTTCTAGAGCCAACATCAAATAAGCTCTTGGTGGGTGACATGTGATATCTTTTATAAAGATCAAGCTTGTGACAACTGGATAGAAGCAATGGGGCGATTCATTCTTGAATCAACCTTGGTCCAGGAAATGAATTGACGAATACTTTTGGAAAAACCGTTCGATGTGCAAATCTTCTTTTCTCTAGCACATCGAATGTGTATTCATATATCAAATTCAAAAAGTATCTCTGATTGAAAAAATACTTTTGGAAAAACCGTTCGATGTGCAAATTTCTTCTTTTCTCTAGCACATCGAATGTGTACTTATTTTATAATACAAAAAGTATTTTGATTGAAAATTGATCTTTCTCATTAATCTTCGTCGTATTGCAAAACTCTTTCTTCACGCAATACACGATTGTTTTTCAAATCAATTTTTCATCAATCAGTGAATCTCAATTCGCTGGTTCACTCACTCCGTGTTGTCTTCTTTGAGACATTCCGTTTTGAGAACAGCTAGAGCAAAGCGCGAAACCCTGTCACAAGGAAATTCTTCGAATTATACCCGATCACAGCGGTATTTGTACTGATCAACGGGAACCGTGGGCCGTGTACCTCAATTCACCGAAAGTGATCAAAGACACTTTCGTGCGTTTTATTGCTAACTGTTGTTTGCAGGTACATTTGGACGGTTGCAGCTGATCAGAATTGAGGAGTCAATCCAAAGCCGCATGCTCACAGCATCCACACTTAATTGAAGAAATCATGACTAGTGCATATCTACGTAACTTGGCTCGATATTTTTATACTATGCTTCGCTACGCCATCGCAAATATCTTGAACCAGTAAAAGCTTCCGCTACTCTGATGAAAGATGTCATGATCCAAAAGTGTGAGCATGTCAGTCCAAAAGTCACAACATCACATGATGGCAACACAACAAAGGGTGATCCAGAGATTTACTGCGACTGATGATCTCAAAGAAAGCTCGAAGATCATCAAAGATGTGGATCATTTAAAGGCCTCCACTTAAAGTACAAAGCAATGCGGACTTTAAAGAATCGCTACTAATGCACAAAGATTGCAGAACTAAAGAATTGAAGTCTACGAGCTCAAGAACAAAGTCAAGAATAGAATGCTAGGATTCAAAATGTAAAACATGGGGTTACCTCCCTTAGGGGGAGATTGTTAGGAATTAGAAATTCCATAGTGAAGAGTCGGTCACCCCAAATATAATCTAGCATAAGTTAGCTCGTAGACATATCGTTATTTACTAGTTATCAGTTAGTTATTTAGTTATTAGTTTAGCTTAGTGCAACACCGTGGAGGAAGGACGGGTTTTACCCACTGTATGCCTGATCCACAGTCCGAAGGAGGACGTGTAGTATGTAACTATAAATACCCTCTACCTCCCAAGGTAGAGGGTTGGACCTTTCATTCTAATCTAACTTTTTCTCTTTTGTTTATTTTCTCGCTCTAGAAAGGCTCCCATCCAACTTTCTCTCTCTAAAACCTCTAAACTATACGCCCCTTATTGTGATTGTGTATGTGTTTATGAAATCCAATATGTTACACGTTATTTATATCATTTATATGGATTTACGCTTGTTTTCTATTATTTTCCACTTTCAGGTAAATTACGAGCATTAGAGCTAAAGAGACGCGGAAATGGAAACATTACTAAAGATTTATCACAGTATGCCTATTTTGAAGAAGTTACGGCATAACTCCTCTCTCACATTATGGCGTAACTATTGCGTGACTCAGAATACCAACTTATCAAGAGGTTACGGCGTAACTCTTCCCAAAGGTTACGACGTAACTACATTAGGTCAAATGAGGATCCACGCCGTTGATACTTACGCCGTAACTACTGCATCACTTACGACGTGACCGTGTTTATTGAAGACTACGGTGTCACCACTTATTAGGTTACGCCGTAACTAGCAGATCTAGTGAATTTACGACGGAATAGAAGGTTACGGCCTAACTCCTATATTGGTTACGCCATTAACCCGCACTGCCTATAAATACCCCACGAATTCTAGCATTTCTAATCATCCCATTCCATACACAACTCTCTTAGAACGTGGGAAAAGCTCAAGCAGGTCTAGGGGAGCATACTGAGCTGTTTCCAAGGAGAAGTCACTCCATTACGATAAGCTTTAGCGTTTTATATTTCTTTTACTTTCAATTCATGTATTTCGTACCTTTGAATATTGAATTGATTTGCATGATTAATATGAGCTGCTAAGCACCCTTTGGTGCTAGCCTAGTTATGATTCCTTAATTATTTTGTTTGCGTTTACCTTTACTTCCGTACAATTATTTCTAAGTGTATGCATGCATAGTTCTTTGGTAGTCACCCTTGATTCGGTAGTTTTTAATGGCGGTAGAGGCCAATTGCCTAGGAGATATGACCAATGGCCCTGGTGAGCGGACTGAGACGGGAAGGGTAAGATATGACCAACTGACGACCCTTTCTACTTGTGCGATTTGACCAACTGATCACCTATCGTTTGGATGAACTTAAGAACTGGGGTGTAGTGTCTAAGTTCCTAACGGCCGGGCACTCACTATTTAGAATCTAGCATGTAGCGGTACTTAATGACTCGGCTTAGGGGACCAGGAACAATGGACTTATGACGGTGCGCCTGATTTCTCCTGTGGTGGCATCTTTGGTGATAGGTTAGGGCGAATTGACCAAATGATGTCCTCTCGAATTTGACCCCACCTGAAGTAATTGGAAGTAGGTAGACGTAGACATAACTAGCTAGGAGGATTGACTAGGTTAGCACCACTATTCCTCTATTGATTTACCTTTACCCTTTTATATGCTTTTATTATATTCTGCATTAGTAGTTTAATTAATTAATTCCCTATCAAAACAATTATTCTGTGACACTAGACTTAGTAATAATCCACACACATAGCTCTTGGGACGACCTCGGCTTTACCATTTACTACACTACACACGACCGAAGTACACGCCTGTTAGTGCATTAGGGTAGACCATAGGTATAGCGAGACACTATAAACATTAAGACCTGGTCAAGAAAACTCCTGCATCAAGTTTTTGGCCAGGGAGTTATATTAGGATTAATATTAAGTCTTTCATTTCATTTTAAACTTTTCTCACGATCACATTTCTAGATTTCGGTACCATGGAAGTTGTTAACATCGATGACCTCACTCTTGAGGAATACTTGGCGTTGACAATGAACAAGGGCCGGTCTCGTAAGACCGTAATCGGAGCGGATGTTCGTTTCAAAATTAAAGACCAATTTATGAGGGAGCTTCGCGCTAACCCTTTTTCAGGAAACAGAGACGAAGATGCATATAAGCACGTTGAAAATATGCTATACATCGCTAGCCTTTTCAACATTCCGGGCGTGTCTCATGATGCTGTTATGCTAAGGGTTTTCCCAATGACTTTTACTGGAGCAGCCAGAAGATGGACTGAAAGTGATGAGTGTCTAAATACTCATCATTTTTGTACTGTTTAGAATGCCAAAACATCTGAAAACACTCCGAAATGCATCAAAATGATAAAAATATCACAAATAAGTGTTTTATGTGTTTTAAATGCAAAATACCAAAATCAGGTGAAAACGTATCAAGTTTGCATAATTGGCAGTTTTAGTCCCCCAAGTTTCAAAAGTTGTCAAATCTAGTCCCTGGTCATTCCAAAACTTATAAAAAGTCATAAAAGGTCCTTGGGATTCACAAGTTGTAAGAAATTGTCCTTCAAAGTTTAAAATTGCAAAATGACAACTTTGGTCCCAAAACTTTGAAAAATATCAAAAATAGTCCTTGGATTTATAAAATTGGAATTTTATGCAAAATTGGTCCTTGAACTATTCATAAATGGCAGGATAGGTCCTTGTGATAACTTTGGAAAATGGGCAAGATCAGTCCCTCAAAAATCCGAAATTACAAGATTGGTCCTTGTGTTTATAAGCTACAACAAACGGACCCTTTTAATTATTAAAACCCAACCCAAAATAATATATCCAAATCCATGCCAGCCCAACACCAAGCCCAAACCCATGTTTTTAAAAATACCGCCACCACTGTTCACTCTCCTCTCCCACACACGCATTCCAAAACAAAACCGGGTGGTTTCACCACCTCACCACCACCCTTCCACCTCACTCTACACCTGTTTACCAACTCTCTTCCACCTCCACATCCTCCCAAACTTCATTAATTGAGAAAACCTGCTCAAAGATATTTGGCGCCAAAATTCCACATGGACGATTATGATGAATTCAATGCATCCAATGGTTGGAAATAAGTGGGAAATGATCAGAGGTCGACAAGAAGTCTAAAGAGATCATTATAAAGCAAGAGAGGAGCAATGTGAAGATTATCGAGTGTAGTTTTTAAATATCTTAGTCGTTGTTAGTAATTTTAAATTCCATTGCATGTTTTAGCTTTCAAGCTTTGTATTTCAAGTCTTTAGTGTATAATAAAGCTTTTGTGAACATCAATTTCAGTGTTAAGTTCCATTTCAAGTTTAAGTAAAATTTCAAGTTCAAAAATCTCATGTTAAGCTTAATGTTGTTATCAGTTGTTATTATGGACTCTTAAGCTCATATAAGCTCCTCAGAAAGCTTATTAAAGCTTTTAGTAACCTTAAAATCAGTTTAGAAGTAAAACTAAAAAAATCACCAAAAATACTAAAAAAATGTTGAAAAATCAAAAATCCATGGAGATGAAGATCAAGAAGCTGGAGCAGGGTTGATATTGGATTGCCTTGGGTTTAGAGCTTCTGGGGAAGCTATAGGTAGTGTTATCAGCTTTTGGTTCTCTGTCTTGTGCATGAACACAGTTTGTAAGCAATTTTCTCATAATTTGCAATTCTTAGTATTAGTGGTTAATTCTTGTTAATTTTAGTTTAATCCTGTCTAAACATAGTTAATATAAGTTAATTTATAGCTTTCTTTGTTTAAAAACCTGTTTTAGTGTTAAAAGCTTCAAAACAGTTAAGATAAAGGTTGTTTGGTTTTGATTTGTTAATTGTGATAAAGGGTATTCAAGACAGTGTTCTTGTTTGTTGTTTGTCACACTAGGTCTAAATAACTCGTTCAACATTAAAACCGTTCTCATTTGTTAAAAAGTCAAAATACTCTTTAATCTCACTTAGTTTGTTAACTGTTAAGGTTTTAGCTTGTCAATCTCATCATATTAGCTTAAAACTTGTTAATCTAGCTTAATTATATCTTATTATAGCTTAATATATCATAATCAGTGAGTAGATTTGATTTAAAGTTCATAATAGTCAACCTAATAGTGTAATTTAAAAAAGTCAAATATTTCATTTTAGCAGTTTTTGAATAAAATAAACAATTTTCTATAGGACTTAATTTCAGCTTTCAAGATTTGAGCTTTTGGAATATTAAAATTTAGTTTCTCATCTTTATCCTAGTATTTTTTATAATTTCTAATTAGCTTATTAAACTGCTTAATTTCTAGCTTATTTTGAACACCTTGTTTGAAAAAGTACCTGTGCAACAGTTGAGCCTACCATTTTCACAAGCTCATAAAAAGCTCATTAGCTAGCTTAAACTTGTGTATCTTAGCTTATTGGAAAGCTAACATAGCTGTCTTTCTATTCCAAAGCTTATATTTCACTTTTCACTTATCTAATAAGCTCCTGCAAATAGCTTTTGTTTTGTCTATTTCACCTAGTAAAATGATTAGTCAGTGTTTATAAACTTTTTCATAAGTTAATTAAAAGCTCATCGTGAACACCACAGTTGAGAGCTTTAGCTTTTTGGAAAGCTTAGTTGGTTAACTTATTAATTCCTGTGTTCTTTTTCATTTCTTAGCTTATTAAAGTGCTTAAATTTAAGCTAGAAAGTGCCTAGAAACCCCAAAAAGCCCTGTGCAACAGTTAAGTTTGTGCTTATTTGGATTTTGTTCAGTGCTTATTTCTTAGTTATTGTGCTTATTCAGTTGTCATTTTAGCTTATTACCATTTGTCTAGCTTATTTTCGCCACCTTTGCTTATTGATTAGCTTATAAGCCATTTGGATTATCCTTGTGCTTTTTCCATTTCTTGCTAATGTTAAATAATCATGCTTATTCTCGAGCTTATTAGTGGTTTTATAAAAATTCTAGTTTTGAAATTTGCTTATTTCATTGTTCTTAATTAGTTTCAAAAAGAAAAAGTCCAAAAAGAAAAAAAAAATAAAAAGCCAGTGCTGGGATTCGAACCCTGGCCACCCACCACCACACACACACACGCTACCAGTTGCCTTTGGGTCTTTGACTGGTTATACTTTGCATAATTTAATACTTAACCCTTTTTGTCTATTTAGCTTATAATGAGTTCATTAGCTTATTTACAGCTTATTAAAACAAGCTTTCACACCTTTTGTATTTTTCTTAGTTTTGTATTGTTATAAAGTATTTTATAAAAAAGTTTCAGAATTTTCTGAATAGTTTTAGTATTTTTAATCATTTAATTAGTTTAAAATAGTATTTAATTCATAATAAAAAATATAAAGTAAAAAAAATATATATATAATTTTTTTTTTTTTTTCTTCTTTTTTTCTAAAATTTTCTTTTGTCATATAGTAAGTAAGAAAATTGTTTTTACACTCGTAGAACTTTTATTTCAAAAATTTTACGTTTTTTTCTCATCTCGCGTAATTTTTATATATAACGCTCTTTCATTCTAGGTCACGTTTTTAGATAATTTAGGTTTACGCTTTAATTAAAATAGTTTATTTAAGTTATTTTGTTTTATAAATCAAGAGAATTCAACTTTAAAAATAGTGATAGCGTTTATTTAATATAATCTAGCTTTTTGATTTTATTTAATTTGCATTTAAGCACCTGTAATTTACAAAAATTTTCTTTAGGTATAATTATTCCAAATCATCACCTTTTCCCATTCAATCTGAACGTTTTTAAACACCATTAATCCTCCGTGGGACTTAACGACCCGGGAATCCACTATATTCCAAGGGAAATTGCATTGGTTTTAGATTGTTTTAATTTTATTACGGTTGACTATTCACAAGTGGTTGACTTGTGTGATAAACTTGACGGTTCTGCAACCAATCAAATTTTGCGCCGCATACGCCTGGGAGGCTTTTAGCGTGTTTTAAGCATTCTCGCACCCATTCTTGCACATATACCACCTTTTGTAAACAGTTTTTTGTAAAGTTATCAATATCAAAAAGTTCATTAACACTTTTCCTAAAGTGTTAACAACGCCAAAAAAATATAAAACAACAAAACATTCGTAACGTTTTCTATCTTGTATTTTCTTTAAGGTGATTCTTAAAGAGGTACGATTTGGTTAAACGAGACGATACCAAATATATTGTCCAAAAGTTTTTAAACCCTTAGCACAAATCCATACCTACGCCTTTTTAGTGGTACTTAATAAATACATAAAAATCAACCACCGCAAACCAAGGCAGAACACCTACCAACTGGGGGTGTGAACATTAATAAGTTCCCAATCTTAAAGATCAAAACTTTCCTTTGTGTCCTTGTGATCTGGTGTACCTTTTTCAAAGAAGCCATTTCATTTGTGATTATTGGTTTAAGTTCACTTATCGTTTTGCCTCGCATTTGTTTTTTGAAAACTGATTTTTATACTTAGTGCATGCGCACTTGTTTTTCCAGCTCTTCAAGTCCACTTTCAGAGCTTGCAAGTATTCCACGTAGGCGTAGAGGACGTTCTGCTCCTTCAGCCGTGACTGAGGAACGTCTAGTACCACCACCCCCTTGTCGTAATGGCAGAAGACAAACCGATGAATGAGCTTCTCCAAGCACCCATCGAGGGTTACGGAGATGCCATTATTGTCCCAGCCATCGTGGCTGATACCTTCGAGCTCAAAACCGGGTTGCTTAATCTTGTAACCCAAAGCCAATTTTATGGTTTTGAGCGGGATGATCCTCATGCACATATTCGATGGTTTAACAAGATTGCATCTACCATCAAATACAAGAATGTCCCACATGAAGCAATTAAGCTTCTTCTATTTCCATTCTCTCTAGGACAAGCCCGAATTGGCTTGAGAAACAACCCCCTCGTTCCATTGAGACATGGGAAGATTTAGTCACTAAGTTTGTTAACGAATTCTATCCACCATCCCGAACTACAAGTCTTAAGAATGAGATAATGAAATTTTCTCAAAGATTTGATGAATCATTCGGTGAGGCATGGGATCGTTACAAAGAGTTGCTCCGCAAGTGTCCACATCATGGTTTTACCGAGTTAATGCAAATGGATACTTTCTACAATGGTTTGAACCAAACTAACCAAGACTCTTTAAATGCCTCCGCGGGAGGTAATTTCCTGAGCAAGACCACAAAAGAAGCCTTGAAAATTATAGAAAACAAGTCCCAGGTCCGCCCTTTCCGAACAAAGACATATCAGTCTCAGTATAATGCGGACCTTCTACTTCATCTCACGTGAGTACATCTAGCACCGATGCTAAGATTGACAAACTCACGATATTGTTCGCTTTGGTTCTTGCTAACCAAAAGAAAGTCACTTTCATACAGACACCATCACATGGTGAAGTGAAGAAAGTCGAGGTCTGTGTTACTTGTGGTGGCCGTCATGCATACTACAACTGTACTGCCACCGATGGTAGTCCATTTGAAGCCAATGCTATAGCCGGTACTTCACATCAGGGAGGTAATCAATACCGCCCTCAAAATGAACCAAACTACCGTGCTAATACTTATCGTGGACCCACCCGGTTTTAACCAGAATCCTAACATACAAAACCCGAATCAGAACCAACCTAGAATGAACCAAGGTTATCAAAACCAAGGTAATTTCTATCCCTGACCAAATCAAGGTTTCCAACACCAAGGAAACTTTAATCAAAACAATTTCAATCGAGGGAATCAATTTCATGGGAATATGAATCCTAACCAAGGAAATTTTCAAAATCAAGGCCCTAATCCGAACAATAGAGGCCAGAATTTTCCTAATCAAACTAAATCCATTGTTCCAACTGGACCATCATCTGATGAGCTATTGAAGCAATTCATGAAATCCCAAGATGAAATGAATAGGTTGTTGGTTAGCCGATTTACATTAAGAAGTCTTTAAATGATCAACCCTCGGGCTCAGGAAAACTTTCGAGCAACACGATCGCTAACCCGAGGGGCGATGCAAAGGCGATCACAACCCGAAGTGGTGCTTCATATGATGGACCCGCTATTCCTACTACCTCTTCTTCTTCTCTTCCGAAGGTAGTGGAAAGTGAACCTGAGGCTACAAAGGACAAGGAACTTCCTACTAATAACGGAGGTACCAACGATGTCCAACCTCAAGTTGTCCTGAAACCCAAGTCTAAGTCAGGAGTTGTTTTTGATTCACATGACATATCGGTTGAAAACCCCAAATCCAAATCTTCTATTCCTTACCCATCACGTTTGAATGAGCAGAAGCTCCGCGAAAAAGCAGTCATCAAATGGACAAATTTTTTCAAATTTTCCAAGAACTACATTTTGACATAAGCTTTGCGGATGCTATCATGCCGATGCCCAAGTTTGCATCAACTCTCAAACACATGTTAAGCAACAAGGAGAAACTGTTTGAGATGGCAAAAACTCCTCTGAACGAGAATTTCTCTGCAGTTATTCTGAAGAAGCTTCCCGAGAAGCTTGGAGATCCCTGGAAAATTTCTCTTACCTTGTGTATTTCCAGGGATGGTTGAATGCTTTGCCTTAGCTGATCTTGGTGCAAGCATCAATCTGATGCCTTATTCAAGATGGAAGAAACTTTCTCTTCCGATCTTACTCCTACATGCATGACTCTCGAGCTTGCAGATCGTACAATATCCCGTCCACTTGGCATTGCCGAGGACGTATTCGTGAAAGTAGGAAAGTTCCATTTTCCAGCTGACTTTGTAGTTGTTGATTTCGATGCTGATCCATGTGTTACTCTCATTGTTGGACGAGGATTCCTGAGAACGGGTCGTGCTCTCATTGATGTATTTGAGCAAGAAATCACATTACGTGTGGGTAATGAAGCTGTCACCTTTAACCTTGATCAAACTTTGAGGTACTCCGCAAACTATGATTCTGAGTCGGTTAACCGAATAGATATCATTGATGTTGCTTCTCAAGAGTACTCTCAAGAAGTTCTCGGTTATGATCATAATTCTTCGAGTGATAATCTCACTCATTCATCTCAACCCATCATTGCCAATTCTACTCCTTCTCTCACTCCGTTTGAGGAAAGTGACTTCATCTTAGAAGAGATTGAAGCATAATTGTCTAGTGATTCGGGCCATGGGAAATTGATCACGCCCAATTGACATCGAGGAGATATTCTTCTCATCGAGAAGATGCTCAATGATGATCCATCATCACTCCCTCCCGTCGAGCTTCATAATAAGGAAGTCAAGTCAGTTGAGAAAACTGAAGAATTTCCTGAGGTAGAACTTAAGGACTTACCACCTCATCTCGAGTATGCATTTCTTGAGGGTGATGATAAATTACCCGTCATTATTGCTCGAGATTTGAGTAAAGATGAAAAGATTGCTCTCATAAAGGTCTTGAAGTCACACAAGCAAGCAATTGCTTGGAAACTCTCCGACATTAAGGGTATCAACCCTGAGTTTTGTACTCACAAAATCTTGATGGAGGATGACTTCAAGCCAGCAGTCCAACATCAGAGAAGGGTGAATCCTAAGATTCATGAGGTTATTAAACAAGAGGTTCTCAAACTTCTTGATGCCGGTTTAATTTACCCGATCTCAGATAGTCCTTGGGTTAGCCCAATTCATTGTGTTCCGAAAAAGGGTGGCATAACTGTTGTCACACATGAAGAAAACGAGTTAATTCCAACTCGGCTGGTAACGGGATGGCGTGTGTGTATTGACTATCGCAAGTTGAATGACGCCACCCGAAAAGACCATTTTCCTCTACCCTTCATGGACCAAATGCTTGAGAGATTAGCAGGGAACGAGTACTATTGTTTCCTTGATGGTTTCTCGGGGTATTTTCAGATCCCCATTGATCCACAGGATCAAGAAAAGACCACATTCACCCGCCCATACGGAACTTTTGCCTACAGACGTATGCCTTTTGGCCTATGTAACGCTCCTGGCATGTTCCAACGATGTATGATGGCCATATTCCACGACATGATCGGGGAAACAATGGAGGTGTTTATGGATGACTTCTCGGTCATTGGGGACTCGTTTCAAACATGTCTCTCCCATTTAGAAAAAATGCTAAAACAGTGTGAAGACACCAATATTTGTCTAAATTGGGAGAAGAGCCACTTTATGGTCAAAGAAGGCATAGTCCTTGGCCATAAGATTTCAAAAAACGGGATTGAGGTCGATAGAGCAAAAGTCGATGTTATTGCTAAATTACCTCATCCCACTACCGTCAAAGGTATTAGGAGTTTTTTAGGTCATGCCGGTTTTATCGCAGATTCATACAAGATTTTTCTAAGATCGCCCGACCTATGACCCATCTTCTTGAAAAAGATGCTCCTTTATCTTCTCACCTGAGTGCATCAAAGCTTTTGAAACATTAAAGAAAAAGCTTACTCAAGCACCCATTCTCGTTGTTCCCGACCGACTTGCCTTTGAGCTCATGTGCGATGCAAGTGATTTTGCTATCGGTGCAGTCATAGGGCAACGCAGAAACAAGCATTTTCAGCCTATCCACTACGCAAGTAAGACTATGACTGAAGCTCAAACCCATTACACCACCACAGAAAAAGAGCTACTAGCCGTGGTGTATGCGTTTGAGAAGTTTCGGTCGTACTTAATCTTGACCAAATGCGTGGTGTATACGGATCACTCGGCACTCAAATATCTCTTTGCAAAACAAGATGCAAAGCCGAGATTGCTTCTGGGTTCTCTCCTCCGCAAGAATTTGATATCATTATACGTGATAAAAAAGGAGCTGAGAACCTAGCTGCTGATCATCTGTCCCGATTAGAAAACCCACACCAAGATGTTTTCGAGAAAAAGGAAATAAATGAAAAATTTCCTCTCGAGACGCTCAATGCGGTTTCTTTTCGTGGAGACTCTACTACCCCATGGTTTGCTGACTTCGCAAATTACCATGCGGGTAACTTCATAGTGAAAGGAATGTCGACCCAACAGAAGAACAAATTCTTCAAAGATGTTAAGCATTACTCGACGCACCCTACTTATTCAAAATCTGTGCGGATCAAGTCATCCGACGGTGTGTTTATGGACGAGAAGCTCTTGACATTCTCAAAGCTTGCCAGCGCTGGACCCACCGGGGCCATCATAGTCCAAACTACACTGCCAAGAAGGTGTTTGATTCCGGGTTTTATTGGCCCACTATTTATAAGGATGCCCACGAATTTGTCAAAGCCTGCGACGCTTGTCAACGTCCGAAATATCTCGCAAAGAAATGAAATGCCCCAAAACGCCATTCAAGTGTGTGAGATATTTGACATCTGGGGCATTGACTTTATGGGGCCATTTCCATCATCTTGAGGAAATAAATACATACCGCGCCGTTGACTATTTGTCAAAATGGGTTGAAGCGAAAGCTTTACCTACTAATGATGCCCGAGTTGTTGTGAAATTCTTAAAATCTCTTTTTGCTAGGTTTGGAACTCCTCGAGCTATAATCAGTGATCGTGGTACGCATTTCTGCAATGACCAATTTGATAGAGTCATGCAAAAGTATGGTGTAACCCACCGTCTCTCTACTGCATACCACCCACAAACAAGTGGCCAAGTTGAAGTTTCCAACCGTGGTATAAAAAGAATTCTGGAAAGGACAGTAGGCGAAAACCGTGCATCCTGGTCGGATAAACTAGATGACGCACTCTGGGCCTTCCGTACAGCTTATAAAACACCCATCGGGTGTACTCCATACAAGCTTGTGTACGGAAAGGCGTGTCATCTGCCGGTTGAGCTTGAGCACAAGGCCTTGAAACATGCCAACTTCGATATTCGCATACTGGTGATCACCGGAAAGTTCAAATGAATGAACTAAATGAAATCCGTGATCAAGCATACGAGAACTCTTTGATCTACAAACAAAAGACAAAGAAGATTCATGAATCTAAAATCAAGAACCGCTAACGTCGGTGATCGAGTCCTTCTTTTCAATTCAAGATTGAAGATATTCTCGGGAAAGCTCAAGTCCCGTTGGTTTGGTCCATTTACTATTGCTAAGGTTTATCCTTATGGTACTATTGAGTTATCTCAACCCGATGGTCCAAATTTTAAAGTGAATGGTCATCGATTAAAGCACTATTTTGGAGAGGACATTCAACATGTGGTTGTCCCGGATCTACAAACTTTCCCCATGAACCAATGAATGCAGGGATCGAGTCAAGCTAGTGACTCGGGAATCAAAACAGAGCACACACCATATGGGTTTTCACCCATATTTCTGACTTCTTTCTACTTTCTACCACCCTTAGTGGGGAGTTGCCCCCGCCTTTTATATATTAAGTTTCATTAAAAAAAATGTGTATATATCAAAAATAAAATAATGGCCGTAATATTTTCCTTTTACGTTCTAAGTTTCGGCATAACAGCCGGTACTTTGAATATTGAGGACAATATTCATTTCTAGTGTGGGGGGAATTCTCACGAATTTTATCATGTAATTATACCACCCAATTCCCCCATTTTTGGCAAAAAAATTTTTTTGGAGTAAGTGTTTTACACTTACTCAGCAAATGGTAATCAGTCCGCCATGTCTAACCCACATAAGGATTGGCTAATCCAGGAGAAAATGGCTCTTGGTAGTGTCTAAGTTCCTAACGGCCGGGCACTCACTATTTAGAATCTAGCATGTAGCGGTACTTAATGACTTGGCTTAGGGGACCAGGAACAACGAGACTTATGACGGTGCTGATTTCCCTGTGGTGGCATCTTTGTCGATAGGTTAGGCAAATTGACCAAATGTCAGTCCTCTCTCAATTTGACCCACCAAGTAATTGGAAGTAGGTAGACGTAGACATAACTAGCTAGGAGGATTGACTAGGTTAGCACCACTATTCCTCTATTGATTTACCTTTACCCTTTTATATGCTTTTATTCTATTCTGCATTAGTAGTTTAATTAATTAATTCCCTATCGAAACAATTATTCTGTGACACTAGACTTAGTAATAATCCAACACACATAGCTCTTGGGACGACCTCGGCTTTACCGTTTACTACACTACACACGACCGGGTACACTG
Organism: Chrysanthemum makinoi; assembly: GCA_910596185.1. Taxonomy (NCBI): domain Eukaryota; kingdom Viridiplantae; phylum Streptophyta; class Magnoliopsida; order Asterales; family Asteraceae; genus Chrysanthemum; species Chrysanthemum makinoi. The sequence continues at coordinate 127,188,518 of OU343220.1, forward strand.
CCCGTTAGTGCATTAGGGTAGACCATAGGTATAGCGAGATACTTTAAATATTAAGACCTGTGAAAACCTGCATCAAGTTTTTTTGGCTGTCGGGGAGTTATATTAGGATTAATATTAAGTCTTTCATTTCATTTTAAACTTTTCTCACGATCATATTTCTAGATTTCAGGTACCATGGAAGTTGTTAACATCGATGACCTCACTCTTGAGGAATACTTGGCGTTGACAATAGCTGAACAAGGGCCGGGTCTCGTAAGACCGGTAATCGGAGCGGATGTTCGTTTCGAAATTAAAGACCAATTTATGAGGGAGCTTCGCGCTAACCCTTTTTCAGGAAACAGAGACGAAGATGCATATAAGCACGTTGAAAATATGCTATACATCGCTAGCCTTTTCAACATTCCGGGCGTGTCTCATTGTCACACCCCCAATTTACCTGTTTTGCAGCGGAATGGAATTCCTGGGGGATTGACTGTCATAGCACCACATCACAGTTATATTGAACGACCTAAAGTGTCGTTTTAAAAACACATCGTTGGATATTATAATAAAACATTCGTGAGTACAACATCGGTCCCAAAAGGTTTACAAAGTTTGCGGAAATACAAAAATAATACAAATCCAAACGATGTTTTGAAATAAAGTGCCATAATGTACATAATGTAAGTCGACACCGCGACTCAAAATGTAGGTCCCTAAACCATGACATGATGATAATGCCTCAGCCACTGAAAATACATTGCTAAAAACGGTCAACAATAATGTTGGTGAGAAATCATAGGTTTATGTAAATGTTTTATACGACTACACAAGTATCTAGCATGCATGACCATCAAGTCACGTAAAATAATGTTACAATTGCTTAAGCGCATGATACCGAAGCTTCCGACTAATGTACGCCCCAAAAGAGTGTCTTGCCAAACAACTCTGGTAATGATTATGAATGAAATGCATCCGTATGACAATTGGGATTCACCAACCCGGATGGAGGAGTCACCCTCGATAGATCTATCCACTCACACACGCTTTCCAAAATTAACGGCTCATGCATTTGAAATGGGGACTTTTAACTGGCAACTTTGTAACTCAAGCAATGTAAATGTATTTAACATACTTGGTATCGTAATAAAATGTTGTGCAATGTATTCTCCCCCGTAGGTTTGAAATAATGTAAACAGCATGTAAAACGGGGCTATGAAAACTCACTTGGATAAACTCGAATAATGGCAAAAGTGAGTACACCGAGGTTTAATGTGATGCGTTAACCGGGACCTATTATCAATGATATGATATGTCATGAGTTGCAATGTAATGTTATGCATGCACTTGATATGTTATTTATACCATTTACGACCTTTTGAAAATATTACTCGTCGTCGAAAAATACTCTTTTGACGTCTTGACCAAACAAAAATCACTTTACATGTTTTTACGTCAAAATGTCATCCTACAATGGTTTTATAATGATTTTTAGAGAAATTACTACTTTTCGTCGCAAAACAATGTCGTTGGAAAAATCATGAAATTACCAAAAATGGCTTTGGAAAACTAGTCGTAAAATGGTGTACGTCGATCGTTAGAGAACGAACTCGACTGTTTTGGAAAGTTTGTATCGATATCTAAAAGTTTCAGTTCAGAGTTTTCGTCCAAAAGGTCTCGATCATAAAGATATTAAGGGTTAAAGATGGTGGTTTTTGGCCAATTGTGTGCAGAAAATTAGTTACGGCAAGTTTATGAAAAAGTGCATATCTTTGTCGTTTTAAATCCGCTTTTACGTTTATATGTCCTTAGCTTCGATTGAAGTAAACTAATATATTTTTGACAAGTCGAAATAATTTGTGAAGCTTAAGACTCGCTTTTGACCCGACAAAGTAAAAACAGTTTGCTGAAAATCCAGAAAATAATATATTTCGTCGTCAAACTTGTAAAATCCATAACTTCTTCGTTATAAGTCCGTTTTTATCCGTTCAAGCGTCCACGGATTCGTTTTAAAGTATATTTTCTAAAAATCAAGGCCAAAGTTTTGTACCAAATGTCGGATTTTCCAGAAAAGCAAAACAAGGACAGAACACAAAATATACTTATCGAAAATAGTTTTTTTTTTTCGGACAAAACCTATTCTAATCCCTTCAAATCAACTCCAAAACTAATCTAATCCTACCATACACCTTCTTAGGGTGTCATGGGTTCCTAATCACCATCAAGACCAACCAATACCATGGGAATAATTATAGGATGACCAATATGTATATATATACTCTAAAATCATGAAATAAATGGTATAAATCACATATCATGCATATAAGCTCCAAAAATGAAAAGAAACATATGAAAATGAAAAGGAAACTTGAAAATGATAAGAATATGCTTACTAGTGATAGTGAAGAGGTGTAAATAACAAGGATTAACTTAAATATCCTTGGTTTTTATTTCAAAACCATATAAAGGATATGACTAGGTTGTATAAACACTAGATTTTGCAAAACTCTTGATCCCTTGTGATGTTCTTGAGTGGCCGGTTTTTGAGAGCCAAAAGGAAGAGAGAAAAAGTTTTATTTTACACTTGCTAACTATGAGAAAAGTAAGATACATGAATGAGAATGTAGTAAGACTTTATGAGAAAGAGTAAAAACATATATAATCACAAACCATTCCAAATTTAATGTCTCCCCTCCCCAAGGGCGGTTTTAGGGAGTGGTTGTCCCTCAATTTTTATTTTTTTTTTTTTTTCAATTGTATAATGTACCATTTACTTGAATATATTTTGTATAACTTGTATAAGTTGTAAAGAAAATGTAAGTTAAATAAATCTTGTAGGGTAAATGGAAATTTTTGGTGCAAGTAAGTTTTTAGTAAATCAAAATAGATTGTATTGAGGTGATAAAAATTGTAAAAATACTTTCCTTGTGAAAATTGAGTGATAAAATAATTATCGCACCATTTTTAAGAAAAACGACGTAATAATCTAACTTTAACGATTAATATACCAAATAGATTTAAAACACTAGGAAAACTAAAAATATAGTTTTTATAAACTAAATGTAAGTTTAAAAATACATCGGGATCATTTTTGAAAGTAATGGATTAAATATTCAAAATAATAACTCACGCGATAAAGATTATTAAATATAAAAATTACACGTTGAATGTGAAATGAAATGTCGTGAATGAATTAATGAGATGCACATGATGTCCATGGAATGTAGACTAATCATAGTCCATATGAAATGTTCGTGATGTCATGATCATGAATTCGCCGCTAAACCTCCAAGGTTACGCGAATTTGAAACAAGTAAACCAAGTTTACTAAAAATGTTGAAATAATGAGACATGAATCGTGTCGAGAAATGACCTGAAAGTACGGATTGTCACATTCGCCCATCCAAAAAGGAATTCAGTCCCTGAATTCAGTCGTTGTTAGGTCTAACGAATTTTGAGTTTGTAATGATTAACGAGGAGAAAAGACATGGAAAAGTGTCGTTACGGTTATCGTTGATTGAGAGTGTACAAAACATCGTAGTAAAGAAAAATATTGGATGATTCTCTCATATGTAACACTTTGACTTTGGAACATGTGAAGATTTTGCTTGCACTAAGATTTATAAATAACCGCCCCAACATAACATGATCCCTCCAGAATTAGACATAGTTAGCTAGGCTATGTATAATTAAGGAATGATGATGTGACGTTCGGTTTAGTTGTTATAACTCTCAATGTTTACAAGGATTTAAACCGTGTCGCTACAATGATCGATAAAGTAATAAGAAGTAAAATTATCGTAAGTGATATCGAAATGGAAAGGAAATAAAGTACGACAGATGAGAATATTTTACAACGAGTGGTTTATCAAAAGTAATACGTCTTAGGTTATAAAGATTCGGATACGATGAAAACATAAACTTAGTACGACATAGTACATAAGGAGAAATAAGACTGCTAGTTTCCGATCTTCTTCAGTCTTTCGGCCGTTGGTACCTTGACGAGCTTCTCCTTTTCCTAATCCATGAGCACCTTCAACTTGCCGACCTTAGTTTTGAGGACATTGATTCCGATAGTGTCCTTGCTCTCTACATCTGAAACATGTAATTATAGTTTTGCCTTTACAATCCCTGGCTAGATGTCCCGGTTTTTGGCATTCGCGGCACTTGGCAGGGCAAGGACCCGTGTGATGATACTTACATCGATTACATAGTGGTTTAGTCCCAACATATCCTTTTCCTTGCGTTTTAGCAAGGTGTCCCACTGTTTGACAGATAAAGCATATTCCACATGGACCATTATGATGTAGCGTGCCTTGATGGCATCGTGGCAAGTTTCCGGTATAAGTTCTTTCCTTTGTTGGTGCATCAACATGAACCCTGCCGGCTTCTTGTCTTCTATTTTGTTGTTGGTGATGGTTAGTGTTACAGCTTTGGTGGTTGTCGTTATAACCTCCCTGGTCATTTTCCCATTTCCTTTTGTTGTTGTTAGTTTGGTTGTGGTGGTTATTGTTGATAATGGTTTCCCTTTTCACAACTTGAACCATGAGTAACTGAGTTATCTTGATGGTCTCTTCAATTGTTTGCAAATCGAAAGAGGCTACCTCTCCTTGAATGCATTTTGGAAGTCCTCCAATGAATCTTTCCAGTAGTTTCTCATTGTCCATAACCATATATGGACATAAAACAACCAACTCTTGAAACCTTCTGATGTAGGTCTCAATGTCATATCCAACGGTCACTAGCCCAATAAATTCCATTTTCAATTTCTTCATCTCCTTGCGGACAATACTTTTAGTCATCAACCTCTTGAATTGATCCCATGAGAGTTTATAAGCATTTTCCATACCAATAGGCTGTGCATAATGATTCCACCATAACATTGCCTCATCCAAGAGTGTAATAGTAGCAAATTTCACCTTGTCATATCCGGGCAATCGATATAAGAAATAACAACTCGATCCTTTCCAACCAACGGATCATAATAATGGTTCTCATCATTGCCTCCGAACGTCGGGGTCACTGCTCTTAAAGTCCATGTATGTACCACTTAACTCTCGAATCTCCGCAACTCCTGTAGTAGTAGCATGTCTAGTAGCTTCAGTACCAGCCATGGTCTCGACAATGGCAAGAAGCAGCAAAGCAACTATCGTTGCCGTTCTTTTCTAGTTCCCTAGCTATACAATCCTTTATATACTTTTGGATATCGGCTTGTGTCATAGCTGGTGGAGCTCTCTTCGGCGCCATAACTCTTCAAATAAAAGGAAAATGAGACGTGTCAAATCCTATGTTAATAATAAGCGTTCTAAATAGAAGTGATAGAAGGTGGTAAGTTTGAGGGTATTTTTCAAAATGATCGACGGGTTCCAAAAAGATGGGTTATGAGGTGTTGTAATTGCTTCAAACGTAGTTCATCCCTAATATTGCTATCATGCTAGCAAGAAGATAGATATCATCTCAAACTATGTCGAAGAATGTTTGTTCTAGTTTCACTTGTAGATGGGGAGTCATTGATAGTCCGACATGTTCAAACCTGTGACATCTCTTGATATGGAAATGAGGTTACTTGGAATTTCTAGAGAACACAATGCCTTAGGGGAAGTTTATATCGATAGCCTTAATTTAACCAAATTTTCCTTTAAGGGATACTCATTGTAGGGAAGTTCACATATTGTTGAGGCCATGTTTAATAGAATGTTCTATAGTCTCAGATAGAAGACTTGGTATATCCCTATAGTGTTGCTTCATGGGTATTTGCTTCGTATTAAATCTCGTAACTCGGTCTGGCTAGTACTTATGGAATGATAGGGTTTGGATTCTAATTCAAAATAGTGGTTCGGAATGTCTCGTGATGTCTTAAGATTTTTGTTGAGTTTTGAATCATCCTACCTCCTAGTTCTAGTCCTTGTTGGTAATTCCAAAATCTTTTCATTGTTTTCTTGTATCGAGGAATCCTCCTCACATATGGTATAGGAAGTCTTTCCTAAAAAGGTCACTCGTCAAATCCTAACTTATTGGTTGAGTGAGAGATAACTGACGTAAGCATCTATAGAGTGTTAACAGAAGGAAATGTTTATGCACGTATATCGATTATAATACTTTGTTTTCAAACAAGAATAAATAGTTTGTAAGAAAATTACAAGAAAGTTTATGAAAAGGTTTGTAAAACCACTTTATTAAGTAACAAAGGAACATTTTTATCATTTACGCTTTAATAATAAATCTTAGTTGTGGCTTGGTGTAAAAGTAACAACTTGTTAAGGTGATTTTAAAATAGCTTATATAGTGATAGAAAACGGCTTAACAATGGTAGTGAAATATTTTGGTAAAACACAATTCAGATTATAACATAACTCGTGAAATGATTTGTAAAATAGCTTACAAGAAAAAACAATTTATCGTTTGTCAAATAATAGGAAATTTCGTAATTCAATTAATATTAATATGGTTTAGAGGTTGGTAATATAATAGTCATTTAAAGTAAAGACGAATAGTCCGGAGGTAAACGTACCAAGTTTTATGATTTTTAAATCAAACAGTGGCTAAAATAGCTCACCAAAAGGGTAAAATAGTTTATAAGACCGCAATATTACTTGCAGGAAAAATTTGTAATATAGTTTGTAACTTGCTATTGCAATTGTTTGTTGTTTTATAAAATAATAGCAGATTAATCGGTTTATCATACTATGAGAAAATAGTTTGCAAAGTATCAGTAAGGTCATTGTTTATAAAGTGTTATTAAAGTCGTAAATTTTGGGTTTAATGGTACAGGAGTAAGATGAAATGATCGGTAAAATATTTGAAAGCAGTTTGTGTTAGATAACGATGAAGTTTATTATCTCATAAAAGGGAATGTAGGACAAATAGTTGGTATTCAACGTTTTGTTTTGTAAGATAATAGCTTGATGATTTTTCAGAGTAACATGAAAATCATTTCGCATGAGGATATTAAATAGTTGATAAAATGACTGAAACTAATTAATAAGTTGGTAGTAAAACAACTTGCGTTAAAACTTTATGAAACAACGTTTCTAAGATGGTGATAAAATAGTTCGAAATAAAATCAAGTGAAATAATTTCATGAAATAGTAGCAGGATAATTTGGAATAAAATTTGTGGGATGGTTTGTAGGATACATAGGAGAACCTTATCGAGTAGTAATAGTCTAATAATTGGTCGAGAATAAAGTTGGCCTAACCCCTAGTAAGATAGTGATGTATCGTTGTGAAATGATGGAGAATTGGGCAATTGGAGTAAGGAATGAAATAAACAAGGTGGTGACTATCGTAGAGATAAAAATGATAAGGATCACATTAGCTCGGAAGGTACTTATTATCTGTTCCTGTTGGTAGCCTAATCATGTCTCAAGTGTAGGAGTAGTAGGCGGTCTAGCAACCATAGCCCAAAAATTCTCTCAGTCCTCAAACCTATGAGATGGTGTAGTGTCTATAGTCTTAGTGGTAGATGGTAATGGTGTGTCAAATCATGCACGCTTCCCAAGCCTCAAGTCAGGTGTTATGAGTATCGGGTATGAGATGTGATGGTACGGATGGTGCTCGAAATGATAATGATGATAAAAATAATGACAATGATGATAATGGAATCCTTGTGGCGAGTTAAGAAAATAGGCTTATTAGGACCAAACCTATAAGTTCTACCCAATGGTATGATCTGTCCCAACTGAGTGATAAAATTGTCCTGATCCTATAGTGAATCGATAGTGATCGTGATGGTGTAGGTGTAACTTCGTCCTCCCAAAAGGGTTTATCTCGGATACAACGTTATCGATGATGAGTCAATTGATGTGAAAATTGTGATAGGGAATGCCAAGGAATTCTCCACGTTAGAGTATGAGGAAAAGATAATAGGATGGGTATTTAAGGGCATCCATGTGACAATCGTTTTGAAATGAAAGTAAATAACTCGTAAAAAATGTGCGTAAAACCGCATGCAAAGTGAACATGTACTTATGATGAAATGATGAGATGCTATGATAATGTAGTTATAGTCTAGGGTCAATGATGCAACCTAGTTCTCTATAACTGTAGCTCGGATACCAATCTGTCACACCCCCAATTTACCTGTTTTGGTACGGAATGGAATTCTGGGGGATTGACTGTCATAGCACCACATCACAGTTATATTGAACGACCTAAAGTGTCGTTTTAAAAACACATCGTTGGATATTATAATAAAACATTCAGAGTACAACATCGGTCCCAAAAGGTTTACAAAGTTTGCGGAAATACAAAAATAATACAAATCCAAACGATGTTTTGAAATAATGTGCCATAATGTACATAATGTAAGTCGACACCGCGACTCAAAATGTAGGTCCCTAAACCATGTCATGATGATAGTGCCTCAGTTACCTGAAAATACATTGCTAAAAACGGTCAACAATAATGTTGGTGAGAAATCATAGGTTTATGTAAATGTTTTATACGACTACACAAGTATCTAGCATGCATGACCATCAAGTCACGTAAAAATAATGTTACAATTGCTTAAGCGCATGATACCGAAGCTTCTGACTAATGTATGCGCCCAAAAGAGTGTCTTGCCAAACAACTCTGGTAATGATTATGAATGAAATGCATCCGTATGACAATTGGGATTCACCAACCCGGATGGAGGAGTCACCCTCGATAGATCTATCCACTCACACACGCTTGCCAAAATTAACGGCTCATGCATTTGAAATGGGACTTTAACTGGCAACTTTGTAACTCAAGCAATGTAAATGTATTTAACATACTTGGTATCGTAATAAAAATGTTGTGCAATGTATTCTCCCCCGTAGGTTTGAAATAATGTAAAAAGCATGTAAAACGGGGCTATGAAAACTCACTTGATAAACTGGAATAATGGCAAAAGTGAGTACACCGAGGTTTAATGTGATGCTAACCGACCTATTATCAATGATATGATATGTCATGAGTTGCAATGTAATGTTATGCATGCACTTGATATGTTATTTATACCATTTACGACCTTTTGAAAATATTACTCGTCGTCGAAAATACTCTTTTGACGTCTTGACCAAACAAAAATCACTTTACATGTTTTTACGTCAAAATGTCATCCTACAATGGTTTTATAATGATTTTTAGAGAAATTACCACTTTTCGTCGCAAAACAATGTCGTTGGAAAAATCATGAAATTACCAAAAATGGCTTTGGAAAACTAGTCGTAAAATGGTGTACGTCGATCGTTAGAGAACGAACTCGACTGTTTTGGAAAGTTTGTATCGATATCTAAAAGTTTCAGTTCAGGAGTTTTCGTCCAAAAGGTCTCGATCATAAAGATATTAAGGGTTAAAGATGGTGGTTTTTGGCCAATTGTGTGCAGAAAATTAGTTACGGCAAGTTTATGAAAAAGTGCATATCTTTGTCGTTTTAAATCCGTTTTCTACGTTTTATATGTCCTTAGCTTCGTATTGAAGTAAACTAATATATTTTGAGAAGTCGAAATAATTTGTGAAGCTTAAGGCTCTTTTTGACCCGACAAAGTAAAACAGTTTGCTGAAAATCCAGAAAATAATATATTTCGTCGTCAAACTTGTAAAATCCATAACTTCTTCGTTATAAGTCCGTTTTTATCCGTTCAAGCGTCCACGGATTCGTTTTAAAGTATATTTTCTAAAAATCAAGGCCAAAGTTTTGTACCAAATGTCGGATTTTCCAGAAAAACAAAACAAGGACAGAACATAAAATATACTTATCGAAAATAGTTTTTCTCGGACAAAACCTATTCTAATCCCTTCAAATCAACTCCAAAACTAATCTAATCCTACCATACACCTTCTTAGGGTGTCATGGGTTCCTAATCACCATCAAGACCAACCAATACCATGGGAATAATTATAGGATGACCAATATGTATATATATACTCTAAAATCATGAAATAAATGGTATAAATCACATATCATGCATATAAGCTCCAAAAATGAAAAGAAACATATGAAAATGAAAAGGAAACTTGAAAATGATAAGAATATGCTTACTAGTGATAGTGAAGAGGTGTAAATAACAAGGATTAACTTAAATATCCTTGGTTTTTATTTCAAAACCATATAAAGGATATGACTAGGTTGTATAAACACTAGATTTTGCAAAACTCTTGATCCCTTGTGATGTTCTTGAGTGGCCGGTTTTTGAGAGCCAAAAGGAAGAGAGAAAAAGTTTATTTTACACTTGCTAACTATGAGAAAAGTAAGATACATGAATGAGAATGTAGTAAGACTTTATGAGAAAGAGTAAAAACATATATAATCACAACCCATTCCAAATTTAATGTCTCCCCTCCCCAAGGGCCGGTTTTAGGGGAGGGTTGTCCCTCAATTATATATTTTTTTTTTTTCAATTGTATAATGTACCATTTACTTGAATATATTTTTGTATAACTTGTATAAGTTGTAAAGAAAATGTAAGTTAAATAAATCTTGTAGGGTAAATGGAAATTTTTGGTGCAAGTAAGTTTTTAGTAAATCAAAATAGATTGTATTGAGGTGATAAAAATTGTAAAAATACTTTCCTTGTGAAAATTGAGTGATAAAATAATTATCGCACCATTTTTAAGAAAAACGACGTAATAATCTAACTTTAACGATTAATATACCAAATAGATTTAAAACACTAGGAAAACTAAAAATATAGTTTTTATAAACTAAATGTAAGTTTAAAAATACCTCGGGATCATTTTTGAAAGTAATGGATTAAATATTCAAAATAATAACTCACGCGATAAAGATTATTAAATATAAAAATTACACGTTGAATGTGAAATGAAATGTCGTGAATGAATTAATGAGATGCACATGATGTCCATGGAGTGTAGACTAATCATAGTCCATATGAAATGTACGTGATGTCATGATCATGAATTCGCCGCTAAACCTCCAAGGTTACGCGAATTTGAAACAAGTAAACCAAGTTTACTAAAAATGTTGAAATAATGAGACATGAATCGTGTCGAGAAATGACCTGAAAGTACGGATTGTCACACTCATGATGCTGTTATGCTAAGGGTTTTCCCAATGACTTTTACTGGAGCAGCTAGAAGATGGACCGAAAGTGATGAGTGTCTAAATACTCATCATTTTTGTACCGTTTAGAATGCCAAAAACATCTGAAAACACTCAGAAATGCATCAAAATGATAAAAATATCACAAATAAGTGTTTTATGTGTTTTAAATACAAAAATACCAAAATCGTGAAAACGATCAAGTTTGCATAATTGGCAGTTTTAGTTCCCCAAGTTTCAAAAGTTGTCAAATCTAGTCCCTGGTCATTCCAAAACTTATAAAAAGTCATAAAAGGTCCTTGGGATTCACAAGTTGTAAGAAATTGTCCTTCAAAGTTTAAAATTGCAAAATGACAACTTTGGTCACAAAACTTTGAAAAATATCAAAAATAGTCCTTGGATTTATAAAATTGGAATTTTATGCAAAATTGGTCCTTGAACTATTCATAAATGGCAGGATAGGTCCTTGTGATAACTTTGGAAAATGGGCAAGATCGGCCCTCAAAAATCCGAAATTACAAGATTGGTCCTTGTGTTTATAAGCTACAACAAACGGACCCTTTTAATTATTAAAACCCAACCCAAAATAATATATCCAAATCCATGCCAGCCCAACACCAAGCCCAAACCCATGTTTTTTAAAAATACCGCCACCACTGTTCACTCTCCTCTCCCACACCTGCAATTCCAAAACCAGAAACCAGGGTGGTTTCACCACCTCACCACCACCTTTCCACCTCACTCTACACCTGTTTACCAACTCTCTTCCACCTCCACATCCTCCCAAACTTCATTAATTGAGAAAACCTGCTCAAAGATATTTGGCGCCAAAATTCCACATGGACGATTATGATGAATTCAATGCATCCAATGGCTGGAAATAAGTGGGAAATGATCAGAGGTCGACAAGAAGTCTAAAGAGATCATTATAAAGCAAGAGAGGAGCAATGTGAAGATTATCGAGTGTAATTTTTAAATATCTTAGTCGTTGTTAGTAATTTTTAAATTCCAGTGCATGTTTTAGCTTTCAAGCTTTGTATTTCAAGTCTTTAGTGTATAATAAAGCTTTTGTGAACATCAATTTCAGTGTTAAGTTCCATTTCAAGTTTAAGTAAAATTTCAAGTTCAAAAATCTCATGTTAAGCTTAATGTTGTTATCAGTTGTTATTATGGACTCTTAAGCTCATATAAGCTCCTCAGAAAGCTTATTAAAGCTTTTAGTAACCTTAAAATCAGTTTAGAAGTAAAACTAAAAAAATCACCAAAAATACTAAAAAAATGTTGAAAAATCAAAAATCCATGGAGATGAAGATCAAGAAGCTGGAGCAGGGTTGATATTGGATTGCCTTGGGTTTAGAGCTTCTGGGGAAGCTATAGGTAGTGTTATCAGCTTTTGGTTCTCTGTCTTGTGCATGAACACAGTTTGTAAGCAATTTTCTCATAATTTGCAATTCTTAGTATTAGTGGTTAATTCTTGTTAATTTTAGTTTAATCCTGTCTAAACATAGTTAATATAAGTTAATTTATAGCTTTCTTTGTTTAAAAACCTGTTTTAGTGTTAAAAGCTTCAAAACAGTTAAGATAAAGGTTGTTTGGTTTTGATTTGTTAACTGTGATAAAGGGTATTCAAGACGGTGTTCTTGTTTGTTGTTTGTCACACTAGGTCTAAATAACTCAGTTCAACATTAAAAACCAGTTCTCATTTGTTAGAAAGTCAAAATACTCTTTAATCTCACTTAGTTTGTTAACTGTTAAGGTTTTAGCTTGTCAATCTCATCATATTAGCTTAAAACTTGTTAATCTAGCTTAATTATATCTTATTATAGCTTAATATATCATAATCAGTGAGTAGATTTGATTTAAAGTTCATAATAGTCAACCTAATAGTGTAATTTAAAAAAGTCAAATTTTTCATTTTAGCAGTTTTTGAATAAAATAAACAATTTTCTATAGGACTTAATTTCAGCTTTCAAGATTTGAGCTTTTGGAATATTAAAATTTAGTTGCTCATCTTTATCCTAGTATTTTTTATAATTTCTAATTAGCTTATTAAACTGCTTAATTTCTAGCTTATTTTGAACACCTTGTTCTAAAAGTGCCCTGTGCACAGTTGAGCCTACCATTTTCACAAGCTCATAAAAAGCTCATTAGCTAGCTTAAACTTGTGTATCTTAGGTTATTGGAAAGCTAACCTAGCTGTCTTTCTATTCCAAAGCTTATATTTCACTTTTCAAACTTATCTAATAAGCCTGCAAATAGCTTTTTGTTTTGTCTATTTCACCTAGTAAAATGATTAGTCAGTGTTTATAAACTTTTTCATAAGTTAATTAAAAGCTCATCAGTGAACACCATAGTGAGAGCTTTAGCTTTTTGGAAAGCTTAGTTGGTTAACTTGTTAATTCCAGTGTTCTTTTTCATTTCTTAGCTTATTAAAGTGCTTAAATTTAAGCTAGAAAGTGCCTAGAAACCCCAAAAAGCCCTGTGCAACAGTTAAGTTTGTGCTTATTTGGATTTTGTTCAGTGCTTATTTCTTAGTTATTGTGCTTATTCAGTTGTCATTTTAGCTTATTACCATTTGTCTAGCTTATTTTCAGTTCACCTTTTGCTTATTGATTAGCTTATAAGCCATTTAGATTATCCTTGTGCTTTTTCCATTTCTTGCTAACTGTTAAGTAATCATAAGCTTATTCTGAGCTTATTAGTGGTTTTTATAAAAAATTCTAGTTTTGAAATTTGCTTATTTCATTGTTCTTAATTAGTTTCAAAAAGAAAAAGTCCAAAAAGAAAATAAAAATAAAAAGTCCATTGCTGGGATTCGAACCCTGGCCACCCAGCTCACCACACACACACGCTACCAGTTGCCCTTGGGTCTTTGACTGGTTATACTTTGCATAATTTAATACTTAACCCTTTTTTGTCTATTTAGCTTATACGAGTTCATTAGCTTATTTACAGCTTATTAAAACAAGCTTTCACACCTTTTGTATTTTTCTTAGTTTTGTATTGTTATAAAGTATTTTATAAAAACGTTTCGGAATTTTCTGAATAGTTTTAGTATTTTTAATCATTTAATTAGTTTAAAATAGTATTTAATTCATAATAAAAAATATAAAAGTAAAAAATATATATATAATTTTTTTTTTTCTTCTTTTTTTCTAAAATTTTCTTTTGTCATATAGTAAGTAAGAAAATTGTTTTTACACTCGTAGGACTTTTATTTTACAAATTTTACGTTTTTTTTCTGCGCTCTCGCGTAATTTTTATATATAACGCTCGTTTTCATTCTAGGTCACGTTTTTAGATAATTTAGGTTTACGCTTTAATTAAAATAGTTTATTTAAGTTATTTTGTTTTATAAATCAAGAGAATTCAACTTTAAAAATAGTGATAGCGTTTATTTAATATAATCTAGCTTTTTGATTTTCTTTAATTTGCATTTAAGCACCTGTAATTTACAAAATTTTTCTTTAGGTATAATTATTCCAAATCATCACCTTTTCCCATTCAATCTGAACGTTTTTAAACACCATTAATCCTCCGTGGGACTTAACGACCCGGTAATCCACTATATTCCAAGGGAAATTGCATTGGTTTTAGACTGTTTTAATTTTATTATGGTTGACCATTCACAAGTGGTTGACTTGTGTGATAAACTTGACGGTTCTGCAACCAATCAGAAAGATTGCCCGCCGGGGCAGTTAATACTTGGGCGCTACTAAAGAAACACTTTATCCAAAGATATTGCCAACCATCGAAGATTTCTAACCAGCTTTTGGAAATCCACAATTTCAAACAAGAAGACGACGAAACACTGTATCAAGCTTGGGACAAATACAACAATCTTCTTTATAAGTGTCCTACCAATGATCTGAATAACCAGCAGAAGGTCAATATTTTCTACAAAGGAATTAACGTAACTACAAGGCAAATGATGGACTATAAAGGACCTATCCCGAACATGACTCCTACCGCTGCAATTGAAGCCATTCAAAAAATGGCAGACCACTCTTGAAAATGGCACGACGGTGGGAGCAAAAGAAACCAAGGCGGAAGTTTTGACGGAATTGCAGCAATAGCTAGTAAACTTGAAAATCTTGGTAGAGATATGCTGAAGATTAAAGAAACTGTTCATGCCATCCAAGTCGGCTGCGAAAACTGTGGTAGGGGACATTTGACTAAAAACTGTCCTAAAGTTGACAAGGAAGATACGATCGAGAAGCTAAATATGGAGAGAATAGGCCTTTCTACGGGGATAATCGTAATGGGTTTCGTGGAGGACCCCACCGTATTATGAGAGAAGAGCTAACCTGGAGGATATTATTAACAAATACCTTGTGGACACTACCAAAAGGCAAAAGGAGCAAGAGAAATGGCTTAAAAATTTCCAAGATAATACAAACAAAAGCCTTTCTTCTCATGACGTATCACTTAAAAACTTGGAAACTCTAATTGGAAAGCTTGGCGAGGAGGTACAAAGGAGAAACGAAGAGCAAAAGAGCAATTCCACTATATGTAAGGCTGTGTTCTCTGATAACAACAAAAACTCTGATGAGTCGGATACTGATGGGGAAAGTGAGTTACGCCGTAATCACACTTCAGAGCTACGGCGTAACCCGAATTCTAGCAAAGACACGGACACCAAGGACGACAATCCTAAAAGAAGAAGTCATTGGTGTAAGGCTATTGCAATTGACGATGGAGAATGCTACAGCTTGTGGGCCTCATGTGATCCTCGAAAGACCTGCGATGTTGGTGTTGATAAAGAAAGAATAAAAGATGACAGATACAAGTGGACTACACTAAACGACGAAGAAAGGTTAGCCAAATTCTCAATTAACGAAGTGGAAGGGCCGCCCATTAACCATTATTGCAAACCCTTACTCATAATGGATGATGAGATTACTCACGCTTGGCCAACATACAATCCTTTTCGTGATTATTGCAACGGATGAGGTAATGTGAAGAATGAAGTTTGGATATGCCCACAAGAATCTGGGAGATACGACGTTGATTTTGGAAATCTATCATTCAGCGATTGGTATTTGATAAGATTCGGGGACGCGATAATTAATACAACTCTGTTCAGAAATCTGGAACTCAAATATGAGAAACACATTCTTCGGGGAAAAACCATTAAGCCCCTCGATGAGATTCCTTCTGAAGATATTGATGACGAAGGAGTTCGAAATCATTGGTGCGAGCAAATTAAAACCAGCGACGAAAAAGTTTGGGCTTCCTGCAACCCTTTTGAGTATGAATGTGATGGAGGAAGCAGCATTGAGAGAGCTGGGGAAGACGAATTCCTTTGGACTTCAACTAATGATTTTGAAAGAACAGAATTGCCTTGGCCAGATGATCTCGGATTCAACGATTGGGTCAAAATCAAATTTGGAAAAATTGACGCGTTAACTAAAAAGAAAATTTGGGAAGGGTGTATGAGTAAAGATCAACCTAACAACGATGTTCACCCTAAAAACCAGAAGATGACACCAAGGATCCGGCTAAGGTAGACAATGAAGAATGCAAACGAATTCTCAACCAACTTGAAGATACCGATTCTGACGATGGTGATTTCGATTATCTCGAGTTGCAAGACGAAGACGGTTTCATTGACCCTGATGATGAAGTACATGAGAAAAGAAGATGCAAGCTTCTTGGCATCCCATTTAAGAGGCCACCACCTATTATAGCTGAAAAATTATAATTTACGCGATATCACTTAGGGCCTGATGAAAAATTTTGCAAGATCCGTAAAATTGAAACCAAAGAATATCTCCGCACTGCCACTAATGTCGGATGGGTTAGGCGCAACTTAATGAAAGACATGGAAGAAGTAGGGGTTGTTCAAAGGCCTCCATAAAAGCCCCGCGGCTCTGAGTCTAACTTAAAGACTCGTTAAAAAAGAAAATTGCTCTTTAGGGAGACAACCCGAATTATCCCTTTCTTTTTTTTTTATTTCCTTTCTGTTGGGTTTTGTGTTTTCTAACCATTTTACAGGAAACGAGGGACGAATTGCTGCTGTAGTTTCTGATCTGAACAGAGTTACGGCGTAACTCATCTTGGTGATTACGCTGTAACCAACGTTTTAGCAGTAGAACTCTTGACGCATTACCAATTACGGCGTAATACCATCTCAATGGCTACGCCGTAACTACTCGCTTTTACAGCTCATACCAGGTTTTGCCAGTTACCGCGTAAGTCCCTCATAGGAGTTACGACGTAACTTTCCTCTGCTTTAATTATTTCATTTTAAAACACAGTAACCTTGTATTAGTTTTTAAATGAACTTTGTGAGTGTGTTCCCTGTAAACCCTCACGAGACTTCACTCGTCCACTTGGGACACCAAGTGGTTTAAAAGGCTTGTTGCATACGCTAAATGCAACCGTGATTCCTACGAAAGTGAGTTAGGTTGTTTTTCATTTTTATTTTTTTTCTTTTTATAACTATGCTTGTCGGTATTGTGATTTCAGAGATTGAAGTTTGTTCATGACGCTTAAACGAAGGCACGGTTCTTTTTCGTGGGCCTTCTTCTTTTTGGAGCAAATTTCAGGGTAGTTCTCGCTCTAATTCTACCTTTCTTTTCACCTTTATTTTAATGCCTAGTACAAAAGGGACTTTGTACAATTCAAGTGGGGGGGACGGGAATAGAATTATCTCTTGAACTTTATTTCGCCCTCATTTTTCTAGTTTATTTTGAAAAAATTTGCCACTTTTAATTTTGACATGTTTTTCCGAACCTAACTAGATTAGACCTTAGCCGAGCACATACAACCCTTAACATTACATGGTGAGATTAGCCTTATCCGTTTCCAATATTTTACCCCAAATCCACCAAATTATGAGTGTGCCGGTAGCTTGTAAACTTTAGAACTTGGCCTTTGCATCATTTCGAGACCATAGACGAGGTATGTTGAGTTAGCTCGATATATTTGGACTTTTCAGTTTTAAAAGGCAATATTATAGGATTATCACCCAAACAGCCTATCATTGTGAGTCTATCGATTAGTCACCTTGACTTTTCGACCCCCATGTGAAACCCTTTTGTTGCACTCACCTTTAGTGCAAGATACCCCTAGATACACCCTTCTGAGCCATTCCTTTCATTTTGTCTACCCAATATATTGTTTCGTTACACCTATACACCTTAGCCTACCCTGTAGTCTTTATTTGTGATTGGGAAGTCATCATTTGCCTAAGTTCAAGGTTCGAGTGGAAAGGTTTGGAAATCACGCTTTCATCGACAACATTTATGAAGATCATTGAAGACCCACCGAATTCCCGTTGTTCATCTCAAGTGGGGGGATGTTATGTTATTATGTTATGATTCAAAAAAAAAAGATTGAGTTATGATATTGTAAAGTGCGATGTTATAAGCACTATAGTATGAGCTTTATTGATTAGTATCGAGGAGGCCACCTCGGTCACATTTAAAGATTGGAGTTGGTAGTTTTGCCAATAGAAGAAGAATAGGTGGTGTGCCCATCACGACGTCCTCTAATGACACATCTACCTTGCATTTCATGATCCGGTTTCTAGACTTCTAAACTTGAACTTTGGGCGGACGGTAAGTGGTGATGACTTGGTTATAGATTTAGACTGCCTGTTTGTTTTTCATTTTACACCAATTATATATACCATGTCTTATCCTACCCTTTAGTCATGAAGCATGTCTAGGTGATGCAGCGAGCAATCTTTGGTGTCTTGGCCATGGATTTGGTCATGTATCATTGATTTTGTCCACTTCGCTGTGACATGTTAGTAATGACGAGTCACCCCTTAACCTTTGTCGTGTCTACC
The DNA here is from genome assembly GCA_910596185.1 of Chrysanthemum makinoi. Classification (NCBI taxonomy): domain Eukaryota; kingdom Viridiplantae; phylum Streptophyta; class Magnoliopsida; order Asterales; family Asteraceae; genus Chrysanthemum; species Chrysanthemum makinoi. The sequence goes on from OU343220.1 coordinate 127,207,323, forward strand.
CATATTGCCTTCGAGAATTGTTTAGCCCTTAACTCTAGTGGTGGAGATTTGTGTAACCGCCAAGCTTATGATAGAATACATGCTATGACTGTGCGATTGAGTGATCACCCCAAATTGACACTTAGAATAGTTGAGAGATTTGAGTGTTTGTTCCCTTTTCGTGAGGTGTTCGGCTTTGTTTTATTCTAGCATAAGGGATTTGTAAACTCATATTTTCCAGGTTTTGGGAGATATCTTTTTAGGAATCTATCTAATAAGGTCTACTTGAGGGCAAGTAGAGTTCAAGTGGGGGGATATTTGATAACATCAAATAGTCCTGAATATTAAGTGTCAATTTCCCCCGTTAATGCTCGTTATTTATATCATTTATATGGATTTATGCTTGTTTTTCATTGTTTTCCACTTTCAGATAAATTACGAGCATTGGAGCTAAAGAGACGTGGAAATGAAAACATTACTCACGGATTCAAGTAACTCAACCTTGATATTCAATCAGCAATGACGCCTGTTCACATCAGTTCAGGCCTCGTACTTCAACATTATGGCGTCTATAGATAACACTTCAGGCCCTGTTCCTCAAAAAAAAAAAAAAAAAAAAAAAAAGGTGTACGCCTTAGTGCGCTTTATCTTCAGAAGAAGAGAAATCTTCATTTTTATGACCATTCTCATCGACATTCTTCATCAACAAGCTTCATGTTTTTCCATGCTCTTTCAATCCTCAAGTGGATCTCCGTTCATTGGTATATATTCTTATTCACTTGCTCAATCAAAAATGGCAAACTTCATTTGCAATTTTTGAGGGGGAGAAGAGTGAATATACTACATGTTGATAGATGCTTGAGTTATGGTCATACGACTCTCCAACGCCTAATGTCTTCACTCACTAAGGATAACTGGGATTTACTATTTGGGATTCATTGTTTTTCAAGATATATTTGATGAGTACTTCCAACCTCCAACGAATGTTGATCATCCAGTTTCTGAAACTCATGCTCCGGTTCCTACTGACTCAACTAGATCACCTGGTTCACTATCTAAGAAGTACTTCTCTGAATTCTCAAGAAACCATATCTCCAGTTATTTCACAAGGCGTTGATAATGACTATCATGATATTGTAGTTGCACTATTGAATAATGATACGCTCTTTGGTATTCCTTTGCCAAATCTTCACGGATTATTGTTCCTCTCATTGTACACGCTATAAATCAACCACATGAACATTAAGGAAAATGACTACCTCATCTGATCGAAGACATTATTGATGAATCTTCCATATTAGCCTCTACATGTATACCTTAGGAAGAATGCATTGATGTTGAGGAATCATTTGTTCTGGTTCATTCAATGGGTCAATGTACATCCGATTGTATGTTTATTCACGTGTTGGACATTTGACACAAGTTGATTACTTCGAAGTTAATCATTTATCACTTATTTGAGATTCAAGTTTACTTTCACAAAGGCGTGTTCTTTTTTGATAACTTGCTCGGGCTTAAGAATTTGAGTTAAAGACTTGGTTTATTTAGTTACCAGCAGTCGGGGTGGATGGTTAAAGACCGACGATCTGGATAATCTCAAGAGGTGTTAATGTCTCATACTTTGTTTGTGTAGTGAGTACTTAGAGATTTGCTTGAAGCATAGATTCTTGACACAGTTCTTCCATCATTAAGTGCAAGCTTAAGATACAAATGTAGGGAATTCGACTTCAGTTTCAAGTTTAGTATATCGAGTTTTCTTCATTAGTGATCACTTCAAATTGTCTACATGTGGGCTGATAAAGATAGTTAGAGAGAGTTTCTGTAGCAGTTGATTCTCACAGGATTCAGTTGAGCTAATTGTTTGTTCTTCTCTATTTCAAGAGTATTTGGCATGTATAATGTGTTGCTGATTATGAGGTATCAAAACCAGCAAGGGGGAAGGAGATATACATCTAAACATACAACAAGTACACGTGATGAACTTAATACTTCTTCTCTATTTAAGTAATCCCGAGAAAGACAAATGTCATAACCATAGAGAATCTCAGTGTTTAACTCGTAGCCTTTGGTGTGTTATTCCAACTATTTGGGGGAAGGATGTATTAATCCAACCATTTGGGGATAAGTGATCTCTGGATACTTTTGGTATGTGTTAACTCAGCTTTCAGTAGGAAGAAATATGAGAAGAATATGTGGAGTGTGAGATGATATTGCTTATCGACATCTTCTATATGATTTATGGTAGTGCTTCCGGTTATTGCTTCATGTACACAACGCAATGATGATTCCGATGAGATCTCAACCATCAGGGGAGAGATATGTTTACATCAGGGATGCACACATGTTCACTTGATCGAGCTAATCCAGTTATTCTGGAGTTGACATCCGCAGAGATGATTAGTGACTCAACATGTTACATGGATGTCATCGTCTCTACTCTTGTTGGGTACATGTGTACATTATGGGCTAATTGGTTATATGTTAGATAACTGAAATGCATTTGGTGAAATGAAGATGTTGATATATTGTTCTCCCGAATAGGCAACTGCTCAAACTCGAAGAGTAATGTGTACATCGAGGATGCACAACAGGATCATGTGATCGGGCTTAATCATTTATTTCGGGTTTGATAACCGCAGAAATGATCCGTGTTAACTTGTTACTTCGTTGTTATCGTCTTCTTCGGGTTCTTGAGCTTCATACAATTAGACTGTTTGCTTCACCTCTTCTTCTTGGGGGAAATAGTCTTTTTACGAGGATTGTCAGTTTGGAGGGAAGCTGCCAAAGATTCACTTTTAAAGTTCTTGCAACAATTCAAGAGCCGCGAATGCTTTGGTGGTGAAAGTTTAAAAGATGATGACTGATGTTGCCGTTGGAGCACACCAACAAATATTTGTAAAGATGAGGGAAAGATAGAGATACGAACCTAAATATTTAAGTATCGCGGTAAGCATTGATCTCCCGAGTAGTCGTTCTAAAGGAATGATGGATTTGAGACACGCGTTTTAGTTCTTGTTGGATGCTTAGATATCGATAATTTTGGGTTTTTTTTTAATAATTATAGACTAAAAGGAAAATTAAATGGAATCTAAGGCAATAAAAACTAAAGAAAGCTAAAGATAAACTACGAGATAAGCTAAATGGAAAATTCTACTCTAACATCCTACTAAAGCTAAAAGACATAAAAATAAAACTAAGCATGGCAAAACTAATTAAACGAAACATAGCAATTAACATAATAAAAAGAAGGTAAAAATAAGGATAAGAGAGCACCGGATATGGTTTAAGCATAACGGCGACGATAAGAACACTAAACTAAAACCACATCAAGCTCCATACTTAACCCGAAGTACTTCTTAATACCCAATAATTATCCTTAATAACTCTTTAATAACACCTAATCTTCGACTAATCATCCAAAGATTGAAACTTTATGTGAATTTGAGGTGAGATTTAAGATAAAGATTGCAACTTTCATAAATGAAAAGCTTAAAATGATAAAACTTGATTTTTAAACTAAAAAAGCATAAAGTTTAAAACTTTAAATGAAAGACTTAGTAAAAAATGAGTTTAGAACTAAATGATACGAAGTTTAAAAAAAATTCAAATGACCAAAAGTGATGATTTTAATAAAATGATTTAAACTCTATAAGGATTTAAATAATAAAAACACTAAAAACACTAACTTTATTAAAAATAAGCTAAAGATTAAGCAATTAAGAAGCAAATGATAAAGATAATTAAGCTAAAACATTAATTTTTATAAGAACTTAAACATGAACCACACTTATAACACTTAAATGAATTTTAGTACAAAAAGTAAATTGGAAAAAACTACATCTTTAATTAACATTAAACATTAAATGACATTCAATTTGAAAGTAAAAATAAAAAAGTTGCGTAGCATGAATAAAATGAAAGATAGATCCCTCTAATATGGTTCCAGCTCTCTTTAAATGCAACCTTGGACATTCAATGTGACCGTTGGGGAATTCTAAACATTGGCAGCAAGTTTGACCGGGACCCAGTGGAGATAACAGCTGCTTTGCACTAAACTAGTTGTCCAATGTTGTTTTGCAGTGCCCTTATATTTCTTTTAATCATTTCAGGCCTAGTTAATCATTTCACAACTGGGCCTCATCTTTAATAATACTTGGACTTAAATCTTGGGCTTGAACTTTAATTCTCTCGGGCTTCATATCTTCATATAATCTTCGTTTAGCTTCCAAAATTTCGCTCTTTTGCTCCAATATTTCTCGAATGTACCTTAAAAATAAAATAACAAATAAACGTAATATTTACAATAAAACCCATAACTTTGCTATTTTATTAAGCTAAAATGCGGGTATTTCTTACAAAAACATGTATAAACGTGATTTCATCACTACCCGTCCTCGAGCCAAATCATCAAAAACATTAAGCTAAGTAAAAACTTGAATCCAAATCAATCTCACATCTCATCAAACAAGAACTGACGTACAATTAACTTAGGAGTTATTAAAAATCTTAAAGTTCGATGACAACCCAAAATTGATCCTTTATTATATTTATTTTGTTTTTGTATTTTTTGCATTCCAAAATAATTTTAAATTTTTTGGCAAAAATTCGAAAATTCGAAAAGTTTGGCAAACATTTTTAAAAAAATTGAAAAAAACGGCACAATTTTAAGGTTGCTCAAAAACAAACAAGTACATTGTACATATGCAATCGAAACCCACCCAACACTTAGAATCAAACATCGTCCTCGATGTTCTAAATAGTGGGACGTACCCAACACTTAGAACAAAAAAGAGCAATGTGCAATTAAAAGTGTAGAGACTAGAGTCAAAAGCAAATCAAATAATGACCAGAGAACAGAAAAACTCCCCTAGTATATGCTCGCAAATCGGTAGTAAACGAATAAGCATAGTGGAGCTCAGCCTCAACTTCCAAGAAAAATTACTCGATCCCGGGAATCAATCTGACCGGAGCAAATAATAATGTAGAAGATAAAAGCCCATGGCATTCCATGTCCAAATATCACGTCCAAAATGTGACAATTTCATACAAGTCCTGAAACTCAAAAGAAATGCCATAGTATAATGTAGTAGAGGGACTGATACAAGGATAAAAACACTACATCTAGGTTTTATTCCTAAATAAAAGAAAAACAAAATTACTTAAAAGTAAACCTAAATGTAGATAAACTACTTATTCATTTTTGAAAACACGGGGTGCCTCCCGAGAAGCGCTTGTTTTTTTATCGAGTCGTTAGCTTGACCCGCACCGAATTTAATTAGTCATGGGGAAGCAAGTAGAAGAGAAAATCTCCATCGGACTTTCATTCAAGATGTTTGGATAACATTGAAGCATATGAAAGTTCCACCCCGATGAGATGCCCACGGCTCTAAATAGAAATAATAAGTTGAGATGCCGGGGTCAAAAATGGTATCCTCACTCCTAAAAGAGTGAAGAAGAGGAGAATTCACATCATATGTGAGAAAAGAAAGGAAAATTCTGATAACATATGTGAGAGAAAGATAATGGCTATCCTTAAAGGTGAATCTCACATTTTCCTTAATCAGTAAGTTATCATTAAAGCTCTTTGGGTCATGATCTACAAACACCTCAGGAGGGATATACAGAGGTGGGACATGTGCGGTACTTTGTGGGCTAGAATTTTGCACCTCGTCCATTTTCGTCTCCGTATTAGACTCATCACTCTCCTTGTTCTGAATATCAAAGATTAGATTATCTTATTTGAGAGCAAATTCATAATCGAAATCAAACAAAGGATTTGTGATAGTCATATTGAATGTTTCTGAAGTAGAATCAGGAAGATCAAGGGTTCCTCAGATACCCTTGGGATTGGAACAAGGTTATCAATTTCCTTAAGAGGATTGATTTCGACTTCCTTGTCCCCCATTAAAAACGTATCTGAAGGGTCCACAATAAGTTGATTTATATTTGAGTTCTCTTCTTGAAAAGGTTCATCCTCATCACTTTTATCGGAGTATGAAAAGTAAATAGTGTTAGGATGACCTGGTCCTTGCTGGCAATGTTGACTTATATAACTTTCTTTCTTGCCAAGGACCTCAATTTGTGCAATCTCTGCGGACATGTAATCAGAATGATGATCATTCAAATCAGTGGTAGAGTGATAATGGACCTCGGTGTCCCACTGATAGTGATGATGTGTCATATTCTCGATTAAATCATAAGCTTCTTGAGGAGTTTTCCGCATGAGATTACCTCCGGCAACCAACATGATTTTGTCTCGAACAATCATATTTATGCCATGATAAAAGGTTAGGATTTGATCAAGAAGCAAAATTCTATGATCAGGACATTTCTGTATCAATGATTTGAATCTCTCCCAAGCTTCAAATACTGATTCATTTGACAATTGCTGGAAATTTAGAATGTCTTTCCTAAGCTGCAACGTTTTAGAATATGGAAAGTATTTTGAAAGAAACTTGAGGAACATCTCTTCCCATGTATGAATTGAATGAGTTTTAAGAGTATAAAACCAAGATTCAGCTTTGTGGGTTAAAGAGAATGGAAAGAGATTCAAACGGATGCTATCTTTAGAAACTCCATTTTTCTTGATGAATTGAGTGATCGATAGAAATTTGTCTAAATGATGGTTCGCATCTTCATCTTCAAATCCATGGAATTGGCAATATTGTCGAATATGCTCAATCATATGATTTTTCAATACAAAATTGGTTGTCAGAGCGATCGGTCCTCCTCTCCCAATAAGTGACGGACGATAAAAATCCTCCATGATCCGAGGATCATGGGGATGATATGGTGAAGAATCGAACATGGTGAAGAATTAAACAAATTAGAGGATAAAGAAATAAGAATTAAACATTCAAGAGGATAACGAAGAGTATTTTTTGGTTTTTATAAAAGAAAAGAAGAATAAAATAGAATGAAAGATAGTAGAATAAGAAGAAAAATATTTTAGGATTTTTATAATTTAAAAAAAAATGAAAAACAAATATTTTTGGGTTTTTATGTTTATTGGAAAAATAGAAAACACAATGAAAAACAATTTATTTTATTTTTGTATTTTTATTTATTTATTTTTTTATTCGAGAACGATGAAAATAAAATCTCACAAGAATAGGAATTCTTGTAAAAGGATCTCTAAGGCACTAACTTAAACTTTAATGCAAGAATCGTGCACCATTCCCCGGCAGCGGCGCCATTTTGATGTTGCCGTTGGAGCACACCAACAAATATTTGTAAAGATGAGGGAAAGATAGAGATACGAACCTAAATACCTAAGTATCGCGGTAAGCATTGATCTCCCGAGTAGTCGTTCTAAAGGAATGATGGATTTGAGACACGCGTTTTAGTTCTTGTTGGATGCTTAGATATCGATAATTTTGGGTTTCTTTTTTAATAATTATAGACTAAAAGGAAAATTAAATGGAATCTAAGGCAATAAAAACTAAGGAAAGCTAAAGATAAACTACGAGATAAGCTAAATGGAAAATTCTACTCTAACATCCTACTAAAGCTAAAACACATAAAAATAAAACTAAGCATGGCAAAACTAATTAAACGAAACATAGCAATTAACATAATAAAAAGAAGGTAAAAATAAGGATAAGAGAGCACCGGATATGGTTTAAGCATAACGGCGACGATAAGAACACTAAACTAAAACCACATCAAGCTCCATACTTAACCCGAAGTACTTCTTAATACCCAATAATTATCCTTAATAACTCTTTAATAACACTTAATCTTCGACTAATCATCCTAAGCTTGAAACTTTATGTGAATTTGAGGTGAGATTTAAGACAAAGATTGCAACTTTCATAAATGAAAAGCTTAAAATGATAAAACTTGATTTTTAAACTAAAAAAGCATAAAGTTTAAAACTTTAAATGAAAGACTTAGTAAAATATGAGTTTAGAACTAAAAGATACGAAGTTTTAAAAAAATTCAAATGACCTGATGATTTTAATAAAATGATTTAAACTCTATAAGGATTTAAATAATAAAAACACTAAAAACACTAACTTTATTAAAAATAAGCTAAAGATTAAGCAATTAAGAAGCAAATGATAAAGATAATTAAGCTAAAACATTAATTTTTATAAGAACTTAAACATGAACCACACTTATAACACTTAAATGAGTTTTAGTACAAAAAGTAAATTGGAAAAAACTACATCTTTAATTAACATTAAACATTAAACGACATTCAATTTGAAAGTAAAAATAAAAAAGTTGCGTAGCATGAATAAAATGAAAGATAGATCCCTCTAATATGCTTCCAGCTCTCTTTAATGCAACCTTGGACATTCAATGTGACCGTTGGGGAATTCTAAACGTTGGCAACAAGTTTGACCGGGACCCAGTGGAGATAACGGCTCCTTTGCACTAAACTAGTAGTCCAATGTTGTTTTGTAGTGCCCTTATATTTCTTTTAATCATTTCGGGCCTAGTTAATCATTTCACAACTGGGCCTCATCTTTAATAATACTTGGACTTAAATCTTGGGCTTGAACTTTAATTCTCTCGGGCTTCATATCTTCATATAATCTTCGTTTAGCTTCCAAAATTTCGCTCTTTTGCTCCAATATTTCTCGAATGTACCTTAAAAATAAAATAACAAATAAACGTAATATTTACAATAAAACCCATAACTTTGCTATTTTATTAAGCTAAAATGCGGGTATTTCTTATAAAAACATGTATAAACGTGATTTCATCACTACCCGTCCTCGAGCAAAATCATCAAAAACATTAAGCTAAGTAAAAACTTGAATCCAAATCAATCTCACATCTCATCAAACAAGAACTGACGTAAAATTAACTTAGGAGTTATTAAAAAGCTTAAAGTTCGATGACAACCCAAAATTGATCCATTATTATATTTATTTTGTTTTTGTATTTTTTGCATTCCAAAATAATTTTAAATTTTTTGGCAAAAATTCGAAAATTCGAAAAGTTTGGCAAACATTTTAAAAAATTTTGAAAAAATCGGCACAATTTTAAGGTTGCTCAAAAACAAACAAGTACATTGTACATATGCAATCGAAACCCACCCAACACTTAGATGAAGTTCGAGAAGAAGATGTAAATATTTCTTTTCAAAACATGTCTAAAATTATGGCTCACAGTTACTTCAGACTGTAACCCGCGCTTAACCATGGTTTGCTATTATTTCAGATAGCAACCCGTTCTTCAAAGAAGGAAAGTGTTGCGCTAAACCAATTTTCAAAATTATCGAGCACTTATCCTAAAACAAAATGAGGAAAGTATGTCGAAGGACTGCTGTTCCTACTCAAATATTTTTCCTTCTAAAATTCTTCAGAAAAATATTTGTTTTAAAAAAATGGTGGTAAATGAGTTGCTTGAAAATCGATCAGAATCAAGTTTTCATAAATTTGCAAAACCCAACCAATGTCGTCAGCTTATTTAAAACTTTTTATGAAATGAGTCATTGATTGAGGGGGAGAATGTTTTCAAATTTATATCATCTATCGAGCTTATCTAATTATCCTACGTGCTTAACTGAAAATGATAGTTGCCTATGTCGAAGGACTAGGAATTTAGGATATGATTGTTAGAATTAGATGACTATAGTTTGATAAACATGTTATTCCCATACTTTACATGATCTGATTAATATGTTGGATTGACTTGTATTAGTCGATTGTTGTTTGGGTGATGTCGACCACCATATATCTGTATGTATGTCCACTAACATATGCAGATAAGATGGTTCATAAGATTGTTCCCAATCCGGATCCCACAAATGAAAATGATTGGATTCCGAAAGGAAAGGGTAACTATTTCTTGGGTCGACAAAAGAAGAAACGGAGCTTAATTGGATCTCTCTATGGATAGTTGGCACGATAGATGCAACTTCAGAGGTCTCACTGCATCAGCAGATGGTTTTCTTCAAACCCTACAGCAACAACAACAAAAGCAGCTTAACCACCACGTATCTTTGTGCAGGAAAAAGTAGTGGATGATACCATATTTCTTAATACAATTTGAAAATATTGTTTTGAAAATGGAAAAATATTGTTTTGAAAATAATTGGACTAAAATTTTGGAAATCAACCGGAATTCATTTTTAAACATAAGTCACTCAATCAACGACTATGGTCTTTGATTGAGGGGGAGAGTGATTTCAATCTTAAGAATTTTCAAATAATATATCATCAAAAGAGTCCGTTTGTACGATAATAAGTGGTGATCTAAAGATTTAATGTTATGTCATGGTATGATTTTCTTAAAAACTCAAAGATCTTTCAAAACAAAAAAATTTCTGTTCTTGTTTGATTGTGAAATTGTTTTATTTTACTTAAAGATCTCTTAAAACTATCATACATGACACTAACAATCTTTAATGTCTAAAATTGATCCTTATATGTCAATTTTCAAAAGTAAATTAGGCCACGTCTTTCCCCTAAAATTTTCTAAATAATTTAAATCAATTGGGATCACAAATCTCAAGAGGTTGAAATTTTTGATCGGGGGAGAGATAGTGATTTAAATCCCAAATCTGTTTTAGTCCTTTAAAGGCACTCATGCCTCCATGTGCCAAACGATTTCAAATACATGATGCACATGATTGAGGAGGAGCATTTATCCAAAAACAAGATGAGTATTTAAACCAGGCCACATTTTCTAAACCTAATTAAATCTCTTGAGATCCAAAATCTCAATGGGTTTGATATTTTTGATCGGGGGAGAATTTGTGATTTAATTATGAAATCTAATAAATGATGATCGATTTGATTCAAAAGTGCAGGCTGCTCTCCCATATGTGCTAAACGCTTTCGAATCTCGAAGCACATATTGAGGGGGAGCATTTCAAAAGAAAACAAACTTTCAAGGTACAAAGATTTCTATGTTTCAACATAAGTACCTTGATTGATTTTCTAATGGTTTTCTATATGGTAGTATGATCGTGGAAGTACTTCAAAAACCTCTTTCCTCTATGTGTTAAATGATTTAAAATAACCAACGCACATTTTGAGGAGAAGAATTTACCAAGAAAATCAAATGGCTTTTTCCACGGAAATTGTGATCAAGAAATTATTTCAAAGAACTCTTGCCTCCATGTGCTAAACAATTTCAAAATCATATGCACATGTTGAGGGGGAGCATTTCTAAATGATCAAAACAATTAAGGTACAAAATGTTTTGCTAATCACAAGTACCTTGATTGATTTTCCAAATGATTTTTCAATTGGTTTCAAGAAGGAAAGAACAATACCAAAAGACCGACCAATTTACTATATGCATGGTGTTATAAGGATGGTTAGGTTAGGTATTCGTTCCCACGATCCCACTAGAGCCGGAAGGATCTACCCAGGGACAATCCACTAGATAGTGTAGAAGTCCATAGGTATGATGAAAAAAAGGAGAAAAGTGAGAAATGGGAAGAGTGCGGACTGAGATAGAGCTAGAACTGGAATAAACCCAACAAGGTTCTAGTAACGAAGTCTTGGTAAGCACTGAAGGGGTTGAAGAATGAAAAAGAAATAAATGTGAAAAGGGTGAAAAGAAATAGCCCTCCAATAATTCAACCTTAGGGCAGAAACCTGGTTCAACTCATATGCTACTGGTCGTTACTAAGGTAACACTGGTATTGAAGACAAGACGTCATGGACCCAGTGACGTACTGCACTAAACTTCCCAAGCTACTCAAGTTCCTTTTAAAAGGACTTGTTTCATTCTCACGGGGAACCTACATAATCTATCGACTTTCTCTTAGAGATTTTTTATATTGAAGAAGGAGACCCTCTCCATAGTCTCCAGCATATGAAACAAAATATGCACAATTGAGTCTAGAGCCAAGAGATCATCCACAATATCTCATTAGGACACAAAATTAATGAAGACTTGCTGTTTCACACAATGTGGAAAGTAAGTATATATTGAGAGTCCTACGCATTATCCTTGTGGTATTGCCATAACATCCGAGTGATATGTAAAATATTCACAATGAAGATGGAAATCCTTCTAGAGCCAACATCAAACAAGCTCTTGGTGGGTGACATGTGAGATCTTACATAAGATCAAGCTTGTGACAACTGGATAGTAACAATGGGGCGATCCACTCTTGAATCAACCTTGGTCCAGGAAATGAATTAACGAATACTTTTGGGAAAACCGTTCGATGTGCAAATCTATTCTTTTCTCTAGCACTTCAAATGTGCATTCTTTTTCAAATACAAAAAGTATTTGTGATTGAAAATTGATCTTCCTCATAAAACCTTCGTCGTATTGCAAAACCCTTTCTTCAAGTAATACGCGATTGTTTTTCAAATCAATTTTTCATCAATCAGTGAATCTCAATTTGCTGGTTCACTCACTCTGTGTTGTCTACTTTTGGACGCTCCGGTTTGAGAACGGCTAGATCAAGCTGCGAAACCCTGTCAAGGAGATTCTTCGGAATTCTACCTGATCACAGGCAGTATTTATACTGATCAACGGGGAACCGTGGTTCTTGCAACTGTATTCAACGAAAGTGAACAAAGACACTTTCGTGTGTTTTATTGCTAACTGTTGTTTGCAGGAACTGTTGACGGTTGCAGCTGATCAGAGTTGAGAAGTCAATTCACAACCGCATGCTCACAGCATTCACACTTAATTGAAGAAAATCATGACAAACAAAGATATACAAAGATGCTTCCGCTAATCTGATGAAAAGATGTCATGATCCAGAAAGTGTGAGCATGTCGGTCAAAAAGTCACAACTTCACATAATGGCGATACAATAAAGAGTGATCCAGATATTTAATGTGGTTGATGATCTCAAAGAAAGCTCGAAGATCATCAAGATGTGGATCAATTCAAAGACCTCCACTAAAAGTACAAAATATGCGGACTTTGAAGTATCACTGCTAAAGCACAAAGATTGCGAAAGTGAAGAATTGAAGTCTACGAGCTCAGAACAGAAGACAAAATAGAATGCTAGGATTCAAAATGTAAATCATGGGGTGACCTCCCTTAGGGGGAGATTGTAAGGAATTGGAAATTCCATAAGGAAGTGTCGGTCACCCCAATTATAGTCTAGCATATGTTAGCTCATAGACATATCGTTATTTACGTTATTTACTAGTTATTTAGTTAGTTATTTAGTTTAGTGCAACACCGTGGAGGACGGACGGGTCTTTACCCACTGTATGCCTGATCCACAGTCCGAAGGAGGACTTTTAGTATATAACTATAAATACCCTCTACCTCCGAAGGTAGAGGGTTGGACCTATCACTTAATCTAACCTTTCTTTCTTTTGTTTACTCTCTCTCTCTAGAATGGCTCCCATTCTACTTACTCTCTCTATGTTACTTCATATCATTCGAACCTTATTTGTGCTTGATTATGTGTTTATGAAAACCAATATCTAACAATATTCAAATGAAGCCACATTGAATTAGGAGTGTTTGGGTTATCTCATGCCGTTTTATGCATACAATGAGTCGAGATAACCGCAACTCCAAATCGTTTTCATATAGGCACACACTAGAACCAAAACGCTAAGTTCATTCTTATTTTTAACATGTAAATTCTTGCTCATAGGAATAACCATGGTAGCAGCAAGATTCTATGATCACAAGGATACTCTTAACTACATTCCCAAACATCTCAAAACCAAGGGCCTTTCCAAAGAACAAGTCGAAATCTTTAAGAGTCTTGAGCAAAGATACTTCCATGAGGGTAGAACCATTCACTCCTCCTTTGTCGACGGAACCAATCTCCGTAAAGAACTTGCCACCATTCACTTCGATTGTCTCCTTGACTTCGATGAACCCATTTGCCCTAGGTTCGTTTTAGAATTCTATGCTAGTGTTACGGCCTTCATTGATGAGGATGATGAATTTGGTCTTAGGTTTAGGATCAATCAAAATGACTACTCCATCTCCTTAAGCCAATTTTCTCAAGTGCTAGGAATTCCCAACCAAGGTACATGTGTCTACTCGGATAAGTGGTCACTTACTATCCTTGATGCAATCAATGACCGCTCTCTTCCCTACCAAACTCCTTTAACTATCGATATCGTGAGTACCTATTACTAACGGGCCGCTCTAACCCGTGTCACCCGAAAGGGAAAGGAAGTAAACAGAGATCCATATGGTATGGAGCTCAATGAGCTTAAGCCCGAATTCAAGAAATGGGAGGAACTCCTTAGAGCCAATGTCATTAGCACTATAGGAAATAGGGACCATATCAATGCTTGCCTTTGTCACATGCTCTACAACTTGTCCACCAGTCAACCATTCAATTTAGCCTAGTACATTGCTAGGAGAATGATTGACATTCCAGCTCAAGAATCGGTTGCTCTTCCTTACGGGATGCTCCTCACCCGTCTCTATAGAGCCTTTGCACCTATTCCACCAAGCCCAAAAGGGTTGAAGCTTGACTATGCTCTCATCCCTCACATTGTTTTGCCCTTGAGTGATGAGTGAGTGGCTAAGACTAAAGGCAAAAGGGCAAAACCTCCAACTCCATCATCATCATCATCAAATAGCTCCGAGGACGGTCTTCCAAATTCTCGCCTTCCACCTCAAGAGTACTATGCATCTCTCCCCGAGATTGAGAATGAATCGGCGGAGTTCAAGCAAACCAAGGGGATGTTCAAGTGCCTTGTTAGGATGATGACAAAGATCTACAAGAAGTTGGATAAGTGAGGTTCATTTGAAGGAGTGTTTGGAACAAGACAATAACTATGGTGTATGATACAATTTGGTTGTTTTTAATTTGTAGGATGATAATATGACTTAAAACAATGTTGCATGCTAACCGGTTCATGCAGGGGGATAGCACAAGTGTGTTATCAAATTTTACCCATTTTCACTTTTATGTGAAAATCGTTAGCCCTTGGTCAAAGTCTATGCTCCACTATGTTTATATATGTGTTATTGACTTTTCCTAACCAGAAATGATTAATGTCACATGTTTTAAGCAAAATTTCAGGTTTCGGAAAACTCCTCGACACCTAAAAAATGGGTCTATGAACTTTTCTGGTGTCCACGGATCAGACGACACCAAAATTTTGGTACCGTCTGTTATGAAATTTGGTACCGTTGTACCTGTACAGGCGGACCAGGCGGCACCTTTTTAAGGGTTCCGCCTGTGTAAATTTTTGGTGTCGTAGATCCTACAGGTAATTTTCTAAATTTCGCTTAGTTTAACATTCCAAATTACCATACATTGCTTCTAGGTTAATCATAACTAGTTCTTATCCATAT
This sequence comes from Chrysanthemum makinoi, assembly GCA_910596185.1. Classification (NCBI taxonomy): domain Eukaryota; kingdom Viridiplantae; phylum Streptophyta; class Magnoliopsida; order Asterales; family Asteraceae; genus Chrysanthemum; species Chrysanthemum makinoi. The sequence continues at coordinate 127,222,518 of OU343220.1, forward strand.
TAGAACTAGTGTAACACACTTAGGCATATAGGATATCCATTTCCCACCAAAATTCAAAAATTTCAAAAATCCACCCAAGGAGCCCTTTTGCATAAAGGAAGGAACCAAAAATTTGGTTCCTTGCAATCCATGGGTGATCTGATTCTAAAGAACCCATAATCATTAGAACACATTTATTGCAAATCTTTGTCTCTTCACTCCATCCTTCTTGTATGGATTGACTTGGGTGATATGACTAGCATTAAACCCACTTCAAAATCATTAGGAACCTCATATCTTCTATGGTTTAACATCAAATCAAACACAATTCTCCATATTTTTCAAATCCTATAAATTAAGAGCTTTTACCATGATCATCTTCACACCTTCTCAACTCTTATCATCTACTAGCAAAACCTTAAGCCAAAATGACTAAGTCTTCACCATCAACCAAGCCTTGCAAAAGAACCGCTAGAATGAGCGTAAGACCTTGTTGTTTCGTCAACATAAGTTCCTCTTCCGAGTCATCTCCATTAACCATCTCATCTCCCATAAGAGATGAAACAACTCTCACTTTGGCTACTCCTACACCACCTCCACAATCAACTATCACTATCACTACTCCACCACCAACAAAGACTCCTAGCTCACCACCACCGGCTCCTATCCAAACATCAAAATCACCATCACTTCCAAAATCTCCAACACTCATCCCATTAGAGTTATTCTCTACACCACCTACATCTCTAAATCCTTTTTTGGAAGACTTGGAGGACTTGCCTCCTAGGCCCAATCATCCACCACCACTACCATCTTTTGGTACTATTGAGCGAATAGCTCATGAGTCTCCACGTCCATCTTTTAACCGAAACGCCCTGTTAGGGCCAAGACCTCTTATTTTCCATCCCATCTACAAGGAAATCCATGGTCCTTTGTATAGGGATCAACCACTACCTACAACATCAATGCCCCCTCATATAGAGGACATTGAAGAATCCATGTGGGAGGATCACCCCACCAAAGAAGAGATTGAAGCCGAGCTCAATCACCTCCACCAATTTTCCAATATGGTGGATTCCCATCTTAGTGATGCTATGCAATTGCAAAGTGCATTGCTAGCTTCCATAATCACCACTCCAAACACCAACACCAACACCTCCACCATTCAACCACCACAAAACCATGAACCATGCTACCCCCTATACATGGTTACTCCAATTGTGAGCGTACCTCCCAAATAACCGAAAGGACCCTGGTGATGGTCCATGAGCTTCAAGACGAAATGAGGTTCATCCTCAATCACATCCTAGAGCGCATCAATGCTCTTGCTTATCTACCACCTCAATAGGAGGGTCCTAGCTTATTTTCTTTAAGCATTTTTATTTTTCTAGGATTTTTCTTTTATCTTTTTTATTTTCTAGGATAATTACTTTTTTATTTTCTAGGATTTTATTATCGTACTAACAATTCATTGTGTTCCCTTTTCATGATTCTTAAATCATGAAAAATTTTAACAAATGAATGGTGTTTCTTACATTGTTGTTGATTGTTACATGGTGTTTGGAAATGCTTGTGATGATGCTTATTACTAACAATTTTTTTTTGTAGCTTTTTCACAATCCATGTATCTTCTCTTGGCACCCAATTTAGGGGGAGCATTGGTCAAGGGGGGAGATAATGGCTCGGGCTCATTACATTTTCCACCTCGCATATTCTTTTTGTTGAGACAAAAAGGGGGAGAAATATATAGAACTTGGTTATATTTGACTTTTTTAAAAGTCAACTGCATACTTTGACTTTCTGAAAAGTCAACATCATACTACAACTAATGAAGACTTTGATTTTCTAATAAAAAGTCAATTGCATACTTTGACTTTCTGAAAAGTCAGCATCATGTCTAAAATGAACATACTTGCATTATCATTTTTATCTTTCAAGTTCTAAAAACTAATATTTTTATAACTCTTGTACAATCTTTACATCTTTTATAAAAATAAAATTTATATTTTGTCCTCAACAAAAAGGGGGAGATTGTTAATACAAATATCATCATTAAACGTTATTTATATTTTATGTTCTTTACCTAAGTTTTGTTAACGATAAAAGTAAATTTAATTTTTATAAAGCTTAAAGCTTGTCAAGTTTAATAGATATTAAAACAAGCTTTTCAAATAATATCTTCATCAGTCAAGCATTTACATTTTGATTAATCATATTTTGGTATGACTCTAAACCATAATGTATGTTAATATTTTTTAGAACAAGAATGTTTTAGTTTCTTAAAACAAAACATTACATATATATTTACATTTTAACATATTTTTAAAAATAGAAAAACAAACACATGACATCATGTAGTGCATCATTGAAATCTTTAGAAGATTTCTCTAGATACTTTGTGTAGATTTAGACTCTACATATCTTACACAATCTTGGATAGATATGGTTGACTTTAGTAAGATTTTGATGATCTTGCTGTCAGACCCCGGCGGCACCAAAAATCAACACGGACGGAACCCTTTTGAGGGGTCCGTGGTCCGTGGTGCCTGCTGAGCATTTTGGCTATAAATAGCAAAGCCAAACCAAGTTATTTTCATCCCTTTCTATCATATTCTCATACATTCCTTCTCTCTAACATTTCTAACTCAGTTTCATATCATATTAGTGATATCTTTTGTAGCAAAGAAGATCAAGGCACATTCAAGCTTCAACAAGAAGTTGGAAGTGTTGTTTGTTTGTTGTTGTATGATATTGTGTTGATTCATACATCATTGTTGTACCAAAACATCATAATCTTGTGAGTGTGAGTGGTTAGTATTTTAGTCCTTAAAATACATTGTGTGTGGGAGTGGTTGTACCCTTGAAAAGAACTCGACATCTAGCTTAGTGTCGGAAATAGTGTGTAAGCGAAGTGTAAAGGTTTCTCCGCCGGTGAAAGGAGCTTGTTGACTAGTGAAGTTAAACTCTCGAGTGTGAGACTCGGGGAGTGGAGTAGGGCAAGGAAAAAGAGTCCTTGTAGACCGAACCACTATAAACAACTAATTGTGGTTTGATTGTTTCTTTCCTTATCTACTCTTTATATATTGTTTGCATATTTATTATTATTCACTAACATATCTAAGATCAATATCAATTGATCTTTCAATAAGTTTCAAAACAAAGTTTTTAATCGGTAAACTATTCAACCCCCTTCTAGTTTTCCACAAATTATATTCCACATTCAGGTAAATTACGAGCATTGGAGCTAAAGAGACGCGGAATTGGAGAATTATTAAAGATTTATCATAGTATGCTCACTTTGAAGAAGTTACGGCGTAACTCATCTCTCACATTACGCCGTAACTAGAGCGTGACTCATAAAGCCAACTCATCAGAAGATTACGGCGTAACTCTCCCAAAAGATTACGACGTAACTATATTAGGTCAAATGAGGTTCCGCGCCGCTGATAATTACGCCGTAACTCGTGCATAAACTACGGCGTAACCAATAATTATTGAAGATACGGCGTAACCACTTCTAAGGTTACGCCGTAACCAGCAGATCTAGTGCAATTTACGAAGAAATAGATGATTACGGCGTAACTATTTATTAGTTACACCGTAACCAAGATCTGGCCTATAATATCCCCGATTTCATAGCATTTCAAAGCATCCCATTTCACACACCACAACCAAAGAACATGGGAAGGAGCCAAAGGCAGGTCTAGAGGAGCATACGGAGCTATCTCCAAGGGAGAAATCACTCCCCTACGATAAGCATTAGCATTTTATCTTTTCTTTACTTTCGATTCATGTATTTCGTAACATTAAATATTGAATTGTTTTGTATGGTTAATATGAACGGCTAAGCACCTCTTGGTGCTGGCCTAGTTATTATTCCTTAATTGTTTTTTTTTTGCGTTTATATTACTTCCGTATAATTATTTCTAAGTGTATGCATGCATAGTTTATTGGTAGCTACCCTTGTTTCGGTAGTTTTGAATGCCGGTAGAGGCTAGTTGCTTAGGAGATATGACCAACTGACCCTAAGTGAGTAGACTGAGACGAGAAGGGTAAGATATGACCAACTGACGACCCTTTCTACTTGTACGATTTGACCAACTGATCACCTACCGTTTGGATGAACTTAAGAATTAGGGGGTGAGTGTTTAAGTTGCTAGCGCCCGGGCACTCACTATTATAAGTCTAGCATGTAGCGGAACTTAATGACTCGGCTTAGGGGAGCAAGAACAACTGTACTTATGAGGGGACACCTGACTTCTCCAGTGGTGGCATCTTTGCTGATAGGTTAGGGCGAATTGACCAAATGTTGTCCTCTCGACTTTGACCCCACCTGAAGTAATTGGAAGTAATTAGACGTAGACATTACTAGCTAGGATGAATTACTAGGTTAGCAACACTCTCCTCTATTGATTACACCTTTGCCTTTATTTGCTTTATTAGTTAATTAATTAAATCATCTTAAAATCTGTGACACCTAGAGTTAGTATTAATCCAACACACATAGCTCTTGGGACGACCTCGGTTTTACCGAATATTACACTACACACGACCGGGTACACTGCCCGTTAGTACATTAGCGTAGAAAATAGGTATAACGAGACATTATAAATTTTAAAACCTGGTCAGTAAAACCTGCATCATATACCAAACTTGAAACTGAAGTCGAATTCCTCGCATTTGTATCTTAAGCTTGCACTAAAGTTTGAAGAATGGTGTCGATAATTTATGCTCTAAGCAAATCTCTAAGTACTTAATACTCAACCAAAGTATGAGATATTAACACCTCTTGTGATTATCTACAACATCATCTGCGTGTGACACTGAGTACTGAAACGTAACTCGTTAAAGTGATAGTTAACCAGGTCTTTCAACATCTACCCCGACTGCTGGTAACTAGATAAACCAAGTCTTCAACTCAAATTCTAAGCACGAGCAAGTTATCATTGAAAGTAATGCATCCAACCAACTCTGACTTCAAGATAAAATAAGAACACGCATTTGTAAAGTCAACTTCAATTTTCAAATAATTGATATCCAATCAATTTCGTAGCAGAATGTCAAATGCCCAACAAGTGAATAAACATACAACCTAATGTACGTCGATCTATTGAATGAACCGGAGCAAATGATTCCTCAAAATCGATGCCTTCTTCCTAACGATATACACGTACTACCAACCTTGGCTTGTTTTTCAATCCTCCTCCCAGTTCATCAAGTATGTCATTGAGTATCCACTTCAAAGTGATAACCATAGTGTGATCTAGACGAGGAACGAGCTCCCAAACTTCAAGTATTTCAAACTTATCAAGCTTTTCTTGCATAGCTTCAATCCCACAGGTGATATCTAAAGCTTGCAGGGTGTAACACCAGAAGAAAACAAGTTGAGGAAACCTTCCATGTCACCTTTGATGAAAGCACTGAAAGCATCAAGTTCTCCAACACCTCAGTGGAGGAAATAGGAATTGATTACTCATCTAGATACCCTCCTGATGAGTTCAACTCTGAAAAAACAATTCCTCATATCAAACAGATGCTGACATATCATACTACATTTTGCCTCATAATTTCCCTCAACCAACCATCAGTGAATTCATTGATAACCCATCAATCCCTAATGGGATAGGTCATACTGAACCAAATGTTATGGAACCAGAAATTCATGAATCTCAACCAGAACAACAAACTACCTCATCAATTGATCATATTTCTGTTGCTCCAGCCCCTGAACCCATTTCTGAGTTGCTAGTGACCTTATCAAGCTCAGATCCTAGACCAAAAAGTAAGTGGACAAGATCTCAAGACATTGAGTTGTGAACATCATTGGTGAACCCACTGAAGGTATGCTCACAAGGAGCATGGCTGCTAAGTTATTAGCAGCTTCAGCCAATGAACGTCTGTATGCAGATTTTCTCTCAGAAATTGAACCTAAAAGTGTCACTGAGGCTCTTATACCACTTGTTATTCCTGTTTCACAAATAGCTAAAATAGTTATAAATACTAATTGTGAATCATGACTGCAATAAAGCAGTTTAAAATTCAGTTTTAACAAGATAAAACACAAAGGAGTTTTCCAACGTTTCTATTCTTTATTAAAACGAATAAAAAAGAATACATTACCCAAGTACTTGCGGAACAATACTTGGGATTGAAATGACAAGTATGGTGTGACTCCTCACTAAGCTTAGGCTAAGTCTAAGCACAACTATTCAGGTACCACTGAGCTATCTCAGGGACATAGTCGTATTTGGAGGAGTGAAAGATGCTTGTGTGTGTTTTTCACAAATAATGCACAAGATTAATCTTTCACTCCTACCTTATGGCTATTTATACAAGTATAGTTTTTGACTCTATCCTAGAGGACAAACTGACATGGTTACAGAAGACAAAATACTGATATATTTTGGCTCTGTTTACAAAGGCTATATTGGGTAAGATACAAGGATTCTTTCTTCTTGTCAGTGATGATACTGATCCTGGATGTTAGCGTTTCAGGAAAAGTTTGACTTTGGGTTGATAAGGATTTCGTCTTATCTGTTCAAACTTATCCCGCCCTGTCCCACCTATTCTTTAGTCTTCTTAGCCTTCGGTCTTGATCTTCAGTCTTGTCTTCAGTGATAATAGTTGGTGAGGAGTTTTTGGGATCAGAAGTTATTTCATCACCATGAATCCACCATCTTCTTCTTGACTCATTCTTCACCCCTTGAGTTCCGCCTCACTGAGTGGAGAGACTTTTTTCTTCTTTGTCTCGTACTGAGTATCCTGAAGATGACTGACTGAGTGGCTGTGCGCTCAATGACTTGTTCGTGTTTAAGGTTATAAACACTTAGGGTATTTTCTATTCAAATCCTAGAATTTAGGGGTTTGGGTAATCACTGAACCCAACAAAAACCAATTACGCCGTAACCTTAGTTGGGTCTGTTTCCTATTTTAGTTTTTGAGTCAGTTTTGGACGAGTTTTTCTTGCTTGTTCCCTAAGTTTGGCTTTCCTATAAATATAGGGCTTGGGTTTATTGTTATGTATTCAGAGAATCATTAATAAAAGTTTATTTTAGAGTCTTTACTCTTGTTTTGGGTTTTATTCCCCCAAGGTGCGCCTTGTTTATCACCCTTGGATTAGGGTTTATCTAAATTCGCTTCGGCGTCCTGCGTCAAGTACATACCTCTGTTATTATTTTTTTCCTTCTGTCATTTCCGCTACAGATGGAAGAAACGTTGATGCCAACCTTATACGCCGGCCTATCAAATATCGATAACCAATCTCGTAGCTTAAAATGAACTCAAAATCAACATAAAAACATAAGAATATTGTAACCCATTTCATCAAATTAAAAACCCATCCGAAAATAAAAAAAAAAATTCATAAAAAATCTTCAAAACAATCTTACAAAACCTGGGTTTTCTTCTCAAAACAATATTCAAGAAGAACATACTTCGGGGTCCATGGTTGAAATCAATAGTTTCACTTCCCATCACTACACCTGCACAAATTCATCAGGAAAAAAACGAAATTAACAAAACCCCTAAATTATGACTAAACCCTAATTTCAAAATAAAAAAATATTGAAAACACAAATGTGATACAAAGACCTCAAATAAATTATCATCGGTCTGTTGATTGTAACTCATTGTAACCTGTTGATTGTAATTGTTACTATGATTTGTATTCCAGAAACCGCAAAAACACTTGCTTTGCATTCTTTGGAGTTATACTAGATGAATGGTTGCTCGCTGCATTAAGTGAGGGATGGTTTGCATTCCTAACCTGCTCATATGCATTGAGTTTCAACTTGTTTTACATTCTTGAATGAATGCCTTAATTTCGTAGCTTTAGGTTGCTTCTACAGCATACGAGCTTGAAGGTTGAGCATTTATAAAGGGACCGAATCTTATATAGAGTATATATAGATGTTTATACATACGAGTCATGCCAATCATTTTTTGTTTATATCAATGTTGCAAAACTCGTGAATCGATAGTCGGGCGGTCGACCACCCTGCAGCGATTAATCGGTCAAGGCGGGATTAATCGGTTTGGCATTTCCTGCAAGTTTTGGGTATTTCTGGAGAGCAAACTAAAAATCTTAACTGATTACAAGCATACTATGTTTCCAAACCTCAATAAAAGGCTCCAATTCTAATTATGAGTCCCATTGTACATTATAAGTGAAATAAACGATCCCCAAATTAAGTATAATGCCTAAATTTTTATTTTTTCAAAGTTGACCGATTCAGTCGATTCGACTGATTTTTGGCCGATTCGGCCAATTTTTGACTGATTAGTGGCTATTTTTTGCTTTGACCGATTTTTAAAAATCAACAAGGTGTATGGCCGATTACCGATTGATCGGCCCATTCGGCCGATTTTTGCAACATTGGTTTATATGTTTCATCTAAAATTGCTAAAATTTTCTATAAAATATTGACTAGTTTTTTGCGATGGCCATTGGAAGTTTGGAGAGGCCAAGATGCACGGCAAGACATATGTTGACTACCAATGTTCAACCCAAGTACGACAATCAACTTTTCACTTTTTATAAACTATTACTGGCTTACAATAAAAAAAACTTATGAAATTAATTAACTTTAGGACAGATGGGCAGATGCAATGGTTTTTTTGGGTTCCTAAAAATTATTGTATCATCTTTTTTTTTATTAATTTTATAATTTTAAATTTTCTTTGAACCCCATAATCGAGATTAGAGTCAAAGGTAGTGGTTGAGTGGGGAGGAAGTAAAATGACTTTAAAAATCCACACGAAACATCAGTGAAGGGTGTATAACTGTATACATCACTTATTGATTAAAAAATAAGCAAGAGAAAACGAAATTGAATTTTACGCAAACTTTGTAAATATAAAAGACAGAATCACATGCCTATGAAGGCCAACATAGAACTAGACATATACAAATGACAGGAGACAAAGTGAAGCTAGTGGGATTCTGGGCAAACCCTTTTGTGTTACGAGTGAAACTGGCACTTAGCCTAAAAGGAGTCGAATATGAATATGTCGAAGAAGATATCTCAAACAAAAGTCCCATGCTATTGCAACTCAACCCTGTTTACAAAAAGGTTCCGGTTCTTGTACACAACGGTAAGCCAATCTTGGAGTCACTTGTGATAATTGAATACATAGACGAGATATGGAAAGATCATCCACTACTTCCGAAAGATCCAATCGAGAGGGCTAGATCTCGCTTTTGGGCAAAGTTTGTTGATGATAAGGTAAAAGTACTGAATACCTACAAATCTCGTGTTCGTGACAAATGGTCAGTTTAAATACTTTTTGTAAACATATACGCCATGATAAACATGACAACTTTTCTAAGTACTTTTCACTTGAATGTCGACCATAGTCATATTATGGCATTCGGTGTACGTGGTTAGTATGCCTTTGTCACTCATCGTAATCCATTAATTTTCTCTTTCTAGTTTGTGCCAATGATCATTAGGGTATTACGAGGTACACAAGACGAGAAAGAAGAAGCTGCAAAAGAAGGGCGTGAGATTCTCAAGACTCTCGAGAGTTCTTTAAACCCAAATAATCCCTTCACTCGAGGGGAAAGTTTAGGCTTTAAAGATATTGCAATGGCTTGGCTCGCACTTGGGGTCAAGTATATGAAAAGATCATGAATGTCAAACTTTTTGATGAAGACAACACACCATTGTTGAACAAGTGGTATAGGGATTTACTTAAGGTGCATGTTGTCCAAGAATGTATCCCTCCTATCGACAAACTGCTAACGCACTACCAAGCATTTCATGACAAACTTATAGCAGCTAGTAGTAGACAAAACGGCTAAACAAATGACACTCTTTTTGTTTGATATTGAGTCGCAGTAAAGTGAACCTAAATTGTGATCAGTGCAATAATAGATTACAAATCCGTTTATCTCTAGTATCCCTACCAGTGTACTCCGTTGACTTTCTTTTTTACTTCTCGCTAAGTGTCGGTTTTTTGTGATCAATATAAAATATACTGTGGGTACATTCAGAATGGCCATGCAAGCATTTCAGTGACTATTTTTGGCAAGGAAAATGTTTTATTATAAATCTTTATTATTTAGCATGTCTCAATTTATAACGTAGTACATATATGTTTTTCAAAAATATAACATCTATATTATTAACAGTGTAAATAGTTAGCACTTTTATTTTTCAAAAAATTAGTCACTTTTGTCGTTATAAACCCCAAATGTAACCATATACAACCTTTTTTACAAAATCCGTATATAGCCCATCTGCTATTAACACATCAGCCCATAATCTTAATACCTTTTAGATCTAAATCATAATCCATCACAAAAATTTCAGTCGAATATATTGAAGGTCTAGTAATGGCCCAAAATGATTTACCCTAATAAACTTTTACCTAGAACATATAAGCTAACCTTTCTTTGCAGCCACCTGCTTCTATTCTTACAAACTAAATGCATCCATCACTTATTGACACAATCTCCAACACAAACAATACCTTTCTTTCTTATAGGCTAACCCCAATGAGGGGTAATCGCTGTCGATCGACCACCCTAGACGATCGAGTGGGTGTCGATCGCCCCACTGCAACACTTGTCGATCGCCTCCTTCTTGAACTAATTAGATCGTCTCCGCCGATCGACATTTCCAACGGTTTAAATCCAAAACATTTGCAAGTTTATTACAAAAAAAAAAAAAAAAAAACATTTTACCCTATAAATACAACTACAATCTCATCACAAATCTCACAACATCTTACACACTAAAACTCAAAAATTTCACAATCATCTCTATCAAAAATCTCACAATCCTCTTTATCAAAATGTCTAAGAAAACACCACCAACCAAAATAAAATCCGTTTGTCACAAAACGCCCCGCATGTTTTAACACCGGATCCGATTTCCAACTAACCTGTCTCACCAATAATCAATTTCAACCCCCTGCGAATATCCATCCCGCAAGCTCCACAACAACATCCGAACAATCCATTTAGTATGAATCGTCAATTTGTTCCACCGCAACAAAACATCCACTACCAACAACAACAACAAAGCTACTCCCGCCGAAGCAACCAATCTATGTATGGGTACACGAACCGTGTACCGCCAACAATGGATTCATCAACGCCTTCATATTCAAATTATCAACAATATTCTCCTAAGCAACCGTATCAATCTTGAGGGTTTTGATTTTGATGACCAATTGTACAACAATCCTAATTTTTATGCTGGAACCAGATCGGGTTATCCGGCTCAAGAGTATCACTTCGTACCGGTTCTGCTCATGGATCGTATCACGATTCGGTTAACCTTGATGACGTAGAAGAAGAAGAATGTCGAGAAAGAGACGCCCGGCCAAACCAAAAAACGAGCTACTAAGCGCGAAGAAAGCTGTGAGAAAGAAGGCAAGAATGATCGTTGCCTTGGACCAAAGAAGAGAGACGCCTTGCAACGCCGGTGATGTATCCGAGAATAGTATAACCGGAAACAACCAAAATGCTAGAGGATTTTGGCGAGAAAGTCATTGCTACTTTGAGAAGGAGGTTGGTGCAGAAAGAGCGTACAACTCTATCGTTACAAAGTGGAAAAATAGTTCGGTTAGATCCTAGAGTTGGTCAATTTTGTGCCATTTACAACAATCTTTGTCGGGAATTCACTAAGTGGTGAGAATGACCTCATGGTTTATACACTGGCGTGTGATGAATACCAAGTAGTGTGTGGTCATCCGTTTGTTTTGGAGCATTGTTGGAAGATTTTGAAGGACCATTCTGCTTGGAAGGATAATGAGATGCCATTTTTAAGCCAAGATGAGGGGTCTAAAAAGCAGGACTTCAAGACTCGGATGTACTTTCGGATGTGCCTTTTTGTGCCTAATAGACCAAGCTGGCAGTCGATGCCGAATGAAGAATAAAAGAAATCTTCTGAGTCTTCGAAAGATAGGATTATGGAAGGTGTTGCTTGAGAAGTGGGAGCAAGATCAAGTCCAAAATTGGCGTTCGTAAGGCGGGAAGAATTTGGCAGACACACTACTATGGTTTGAAGAAGAAAGAGCTAGAACAACAGCAAATCGAGTTGGAGCCTGACAACAAGAAGCAAGGGAAGACAAAAGGTTGGCACTAGAAGAACGAAAAGTTGAATTAGAGCTCAAAGAAATATGATCAGATCGCATTCTATTGCGCGTACGTCGACCCATCTTTGCCATAATAGAAGGCCAAACAATGGCAGAACTCAAAGAAGCGATCAAGGCACCACAACCTTGATTAAGTGTTGTTGTAATGTTTTAATAAGTTTAAGTAATGGTGTAATTTTATTTGAATTATTATGTAACGCTTTTAAGGTATTAATGAAATTTTATTTCATAAAATGTTTTTTTTTTTTAATTAAAAAAAAAAAAATTGAACCTTAGGTCGCCTCTTACTGGAAGCACCTAATGTCGCTTTGAAGGTCGCCTAGGAGAGAGTAAAGTTCCATACTGTAGCGAGGAAAAAGAGGATTGAATCCCCTCATTGGGGCTAGCCTAATCAAATGAATATTAATACCAAATATACTCCTTATCCTTTCACTTTTAATCTACTCGAATAACAAGCACCTTGATTCGTTCTTATCCTTTATAAACAAAAAATGTAAATCATAAATCGTCTTGTTGTTCGAACGAGTACACAAACTCAAAGTTTCGTGAAGTTGGTTTCTTACCCAGGTAGGTTTGTTTGTTCTGATTTCGTTTTGTGTTTGTTTGCACGAAACAAAGAAAGAATGAAACAATTTTGTTTTAGATCTTACTTTTAAGCTTACCATTGTCACACACCCATCACCACACCAAAAGCCGAAAACACCACCCACCTTAGCTCACCATTGTGACACACCCATCACCATCGTCACACACCATAAATGGCGAAGCGAAGGGACCAGCGGCATCAAAGAGGCTGGCAGCGCACGTTTAGTTTTGGCTTGCAAGAAATGGGAGAGTTGAGAGGTTTTGTTTATGTGTGTTTTTTGTTTGGAGTTGTGTGTCCTGTGTAATATATATGGGGTAGGTTCGAATTATGTATCAAAACTGAATACAGAGGTAGTAAAGATGATGTAAATGGTGTATTGGTGTAAATGGATTGTTACAAGCAAGGCTGTCAAGATCGCGATCCCGCGCAGGATCGTTTTTGTCTTTGCAAGATCGAGATCGTAGGATCGGATCGCGATCCTACGATCCTACCAATTAGTCATATTTTGTAAACAAATGATATCCAAGTCAGACTGTTTTACATTTCTACTCAACATCAAAGGTAAATTTATATAATATCCTCTTGAAAATAACAAAGTTCAAATTTCAAACACCAAAGTAATAGTAAAACACAAAAAAGTAAAGTTTCCATCGTTACATTAACGCTTTAGTGGAAATAATATTACATAACATAAGTCCTAAATTTCTCAAAACATACTAGCCATCTACATGATTTCAAGAAAACAAACGTTTCATAAGTGGAATTTCTAAACATACCATTTGATTAGTTTAATCACGATTGAAGTAAATAAATTAAACTATTGAACACTTTTAAACTATAATCTATTTAGAAAAGTAAAAACTATGTATAAACTATAATCTATTTAGAAAATGAGACAATAATGGTTTACTTATTAGACATTAGTAAAACACATGTATTTTTTTTTGCCTAAGCAAGTGAGATGGACTTAAAATATGAAAAAAAAAAAAAAAAAAAAAAAAAGTGAACTCGGATCGCGTGTCGATCTTACGATCCTACGTGCGATCCTACGATCTTACTTACGATCCTACCTCAGATGCGATCCTACCACGATCCTACACGATTTTGACTGGTGGGCACGTAAGATCATACGATCTTACGTGTAAACTCGCGATCTTGACAGCTATGGTTACAAGTATTGGGATGTTACAAGTCTTTGTATTTAATGTCTAGAATTTTAATGATTTAATAAATTTTATATTGATTTAATTGCAAAATTAATACAATTATTTTAAGCCTAATTTCTATAATAAGTAATTTTAAAAGTATGAATTTTAAGCCTTTCTATTTATTGAAATGTCCTAAATGCATTATAAGGTAGTATAGATAATGCTTTAAAAAACTTGCTGACAAAGTTTTTTTTTATTTAATTTTTATTTTTTTCTTCTTTTTTTTTAACTATAACGGCCAAAAGTTGGTGTGCACGATGATTTTACTACGGAAGTCAATGATGTAACAGCGTGTAAACAATAAAATCTTGCTAAATCGTCATTAACAGAAGAATCAAGAATGGGTTTAGAATTCGGTGTGTGGTATTTCTTTTTCTTATCATGCGTTTCAAAAACTTTTTACATAGAAAATACTTTATCTATACGATGAGCCTATTTGACGTAGCATATTATTACTGTTAAGATTATAAGGGGTGGCAACACACACGGTATGCCATCGGCATCGTGCGGCATCAAGCGGCATACCATTGCCACTTATGCGGCATCGAGCAGTGAGGCATGGTATGAGGTATGCATTGCCGTAGCGGCGTGGAAGGAAAGAAAAGAGGAGCGTGTCTCCAACGGGCAAAAAAAATGAGGGAGGTATGGAATATCCATTGCCGCTAAAAAACTATGGTGAGGTATGAGTGAAGTATGAGATTAGGTGGAATGAAATTATTAGTGGGTTGTGAGGTATGCTGAGGTATGGTCCTAAACCATTGCCACCCCCTAAGGGCTTAACATTATTTTGTTAAGAAAAGATGCTACTTTAAAAAAATTATACGAATATTCGTGAAAAGTTAAACTGTATAGCGACACATAATTATAATTATGAACTTATGGTTCTGGTATGACTCTTAATATAACATTTACGAGTTTTATTTGTAGTTATTGCAATAAAATAATTTATAGGTTATAAACAAAAAATGATAACAATTTGAGGATTAAATAATATATAAAATATTAATTTAGTTGTGCATGTTGTTACAATTTTTAATCAATGGTAGATTAGGCAAATCACTTTATTCTTTTTTAACGGTTTTTAAGTTTCAAGAATAGCAAATTTGCTTTATAAGTAGTAAAAATAATCTTTGTTTGGGTAACAAATATGAGAAAATATAAGTTTCCAAAAAATAAGTTGCATAAACCGGCGTTTAAAAACATGCGAGATTATATTTCACAAAATTATTGATTTGCCATTTTATTTATTATCTTAGGGATGAAAAGAATAAGAAGGATTTATAGTCACACATTTCAAATAGGAGGGAGAAATTTAAAGGGAGATGCATATATTTTGTGGGTGCATCTGAAATGTGTGATTATGGTTTCTTCTCACCCTTCTCATTTTAATTTTTCTTCTAGTTTGATCTTAACTCTATTATCCTATTCACATTGGGTTTGTTATTTGTATGTTCAATTATGTCATTTTACACTTTTACTTTACAATTACAGCTAGTTTGCCAAACATTACTAAAAAAAAACTATAATTGTAACCTTTTTTTAGCAACAGCAACAAGCCAACAACAATAGCAACAAACAACAACAACAACAAGAACAACAACACCACCTATATTTGTCAAACATCCCCTATATATAAAGTACATATAATTTTCTTGAAACTTAAAACTAAAAATGAGTAATGCGTTATACCCAATGTATCTTTGATTAAAAATAGTAACATCTGTCATTAAATTAACAGTTTAAATATTGACAGCGTATATAACCTTTAACCCACTCAGCTAAGGCCCATACACTCTAGACTTGACCTGAACATAAGCCCAACAAAGCTAGAGTCTGACAAAAGGCCTGGGAAATACTTCCCCAGGCAGCACTGAGGCAAAGTGTTGGATCGATGTACTCTAACCAAACTAACTTATATAGCTTGTTAAGGGTTTAATAACCTCGGATAAATCCTAAGTTATTAACAATGAAACACTGAGCAAAATCTATTAAGTATGCGGAATTTACTTAACAAAGCTAAGAAGAATATAACTTTAACTTTAAACGATTTTATTAATAACTCTGAATCTGCTTGTTATACAAATTCTTAAACAACTCTAAAACACTAATATCGAACTTCTCTAAAACTCTAATAATGCACGTACTTTTCTAATGCCAATCTAGGGGTCCTTTTATAGGCTTAAGGATAACCCTAGTCGGTTTACAATTTGTATCCTTGTACGACAAGTAATCTAAACAAAGAATATTCCAGAATAACAAAGCTTTCCATAAACAAATATAGTAGTTCTTTGGCTTTGTAGTACTTTGACTTCGACATCAGTACTTTGACTTTTTACTTAGCAGTACTTTGACTTTAATCAGTACTTTGTCAATTTTCAGCACTTTCATATCCCAACAATCCTCCCCTAACTTGAATTCTACTTGCTTGACTTCAAGTTCCTTTGTAAACTTATCTTTAACATCTCCATCTTCAAGGAAAGATTGTGTCTTTGTCTTTGGATTGTATCTTTGTATTCTCTGTGCTTATATCATCATTATCAAAGTATTCTTTAGAAATTATTCTTTACCGCATCCTTAATCAGTAATCTCTTTTCAGCAACATTCAGCAAGCTCCATCTTTTCAGCAACTCAGCAACATATGAAAATGTGTACATTAATTCAGTTTAAGTTTCAGTCTATTCTCATCACTTCTAGGTGTGTAAACTCCTGTGAGAGGTGAATCATTGAAATTTTAATGGATTTTGATGTCTCTTTACCAAAGCCATTAACTCTGGAGTAGCCAAATGTTTTGATGTGTAAAATCATAGTACATTGATAACCATATGGTTTTTAGCAAATCATCAGCTATCAACAGATTTGATTTGTCTTTACCAAAAGCTGTACCCTTTTGGACTAGTTAGTTCTTTCATTCATGGTGAACTAATTACCATATAATGGTTTTTCCACAACCTTTACCACAAGCCATTTTCTTGTGGGCTAGCCAACTCTTCACATTTACTGATATGGTGAGTTGATTACCATACAACTTATTAGCAAATTGTCAACTATAAAACGGATTTGAGATATCTTTATCAGAGCCATTTGCTCATGGATTAGCCAATCCTTTTGTAACCATGGTGGATTGATAACCTATTGTTATTACCATCTCAAAAACCATTTATCCCATTTAACCTTTGTTTCAAAATATTTATCACTTAACAAAAGTTTTCTTTTCAAAATCATTAACTGGTTTAAAGCTGCAAGCAATACTTTGATGAAAGTCTGTTTGACCGCAGTACTTTGAATAAAGTACTGATATATAAAAATTTATTCAATAAAGATTCATACGGTTATTCATCATCATCAACCATAGTTGTCCATCTGATAAACAATTTGATGACCATAAGAGCAGTTTCATTATCTTCTTCAACTTTCATTCTATGCTCTAGCATTCTCCTATAAGATCGATGTAGCGGATATCTTCGTCTGCTAACATGTGAATCATAGTTCCATCTTCTAACTCTAGAACATGTACTCCAGATTCTTCAAAGAATCTCCAGGTGATAATCTCCCAATCTTCTTGATTTTTCCAAATCTCATCAGTGCTTGTTTCTTCAGTTTCCCAAACAGTTGTGAGATCTCCAAGCAAAATTAAACCAACACCTTCTGATGGAATGTGTTCAAAGTATTCTTTCACCAAATGATATAGATGAAATAAATCCTCTCTATCTATTATGTGCAATAGATCCCATAGCATATTAAACACTCTGAAGCTTTCATCTTCTCTATGAAACATCAGATAATTTCCATCTTTAGATTCTACAACAACAAAAGTAGTTATTGGAGACTTTTTCTTCTTCTTTTCTTTCTTCTTTTCTGCATCATCTTTAGAATACTCAAATTCTACAATTCTTAAGTAATTTCTTAGTTCATCATTAGTATCAGATCTTAACTCAACCTTCTTTGATGGCTGTTGATCTTCAACTTCAGTTGTTCTTTTTCTTTTTAAGCTTTCTTTTCTATCATCTTCTTTCTAAGCATCATCATCTTTAAAATCTTTGATATTATCAACATTCTTCGATAAGCTTCTCTATGACTTCATACAACTCTTTCATCTCAACATAATTCAATTTACGCAATCCAACATATCCTTGACCTTTTAAATAAGCCATCATTGCATTCCTTTCTTTTGCACGATTTGGTCTTCTTGGTAGCAGAAACTTGAGGGAATAGGTATGATGTAATTGTACAACAGCTTCATTCAATTCTTCTGCAATTTCTTAGGCGCTTCTTTATCCTTAGCTTCTTCAATATCGGGTTCAGCATTCAATTCAGTGTAGTTTCTAGCTGCTTCCTCATTCATAGCAATTTGAGCAGCCCTTATTTGTGCTAAAGTGAGTTTCTTCTTCTTTGTTTCTACCATCTTACCTTTTCCTTTATCTTTTGGATCTAACACAGGTTGAGAAGCTTGTTGTTGTTCTTCAGCAACTCCTAGAATAGTCACACCTCTTGGTCTTGATAGATTTTGCAATACCTTAGCTGCAATTTCATCACTTGCAGTATGTTCAACCATAGGTGTATCAGCTTCTTCTTCTTGTGGAATTGTTGAAGGACCAGCTTCTTTATCAAAATCTAACACCCTTGGTGTAATTAGTTCTTGTCGAGATGTTTCTTGAAGACCAGTACTTTGATCAGCAGCACCTTGATCATCAGTACTTTGAACTCTAATGCTTTCTTCCTTAGTTCTTTCAATATTGACTTGCACTTCAGTACCTTGAGGTTCAGCTTCTTTATCTGTATATGATGGAGCATCTTCATTCAAATTCTTATCTTCCAATTTCCTCCCCAATTGGAATGAAGATTGCTGTTGTACCTTTTTGCTTTTGGTGGTCTTCTTAAACTGCCGTTGCTGCTTCTTTTTAGCTTTGACCCATAACCTGTGATGTTTAACCAAGGGCCAAATAGACTTCTTGAATTTTCTAAACTTGATCTTCAATAAGGCTATCTGAGCAGCTTGAGCCTCAGTTGTTTTCTTCAATCTGACCAATTCCCTTGTCAGAACATAATTATCCAACACTAAACCTTCAGGGGGTATAGTAGTTGTATCAACTCCAGAGGATGATGAGAAAATAGGAATATCTTGTGCTGGTGACCCAATAGGAGGAGTAGTATGGTGGGATGAGGTGGGAGAAACTTCAATACCTTCATAACATCGAGTACCTTGTGAAGCGGTACCTTGTGATCTGCGCACTTTGAGAAGCAGTACCTTGTGTTGAAGTTTCTTGAGATGCAGCACTTTGAGAAGCAGTACCTTGAGAAGCAGTACCTTCTCTTTCATCACTAGCATCAGCCTCATCTCTAATAGCTTGAACAATCTCCATCATTGAAGTAGTCAATGGAGTGTTCCTTCCAGTGAATAAATCACTCTTTCTAGCCATAAATGTGAAAATCTTGGCTGGTTGTACCACAACAGGTAAAAAACTTGACGGCTTTGGTACATCTGAAAGTTGTTTATTCAAGAAGACTTGAATAAATCTTGGATACATTAACCATCTTGATCCATGAGAGATGTGTGAGAGCATTCCATCTAAGATTAGCCTTGAAAAGTTGAACATACGGTTTGTAGCCAATCCTACCAGTGCAGATGCAATGTTTGAACCAAATTGCTCCCAAGAAGTACTTTTAGAGTTGATACAATAAAGAAGAACATGTACCAAATACTTCCAATGTGGACTAAACAAGGGCTTCTTGAATGTTGTTGTGTCAACCAAAGACCCTTCATATCCAATATCTCTCAATGTATCCCAAAGAATGCATTTTATCAAACCTAATAGCTCCTTCTGCATCATCAAACAATAAATCTTCACGAATTGATGCTTCAGTAATCTTGACATGCCTTCCAGCAACTTTAGCTTGAATATAAGATTCATCATTCTCCAAATGTGTCCTTGCAGTTGCCCAAAACTGATGTATCAGGGCTCATGATATCGAGTTCCACCAAAAGCGCATAACGATTGGGGAACGGTTAAGAAATCAATGATGTCATGGAAGATGACATTGGCCTCTGTTTTATCTAAATTCGCCACCATGTTGTGTTTAGAGATTGTGTGTAGGTTTGCCATGGATGATTGAAAAAGATATTGAGTCTTGAATACGTAATTATGTTAGAGAGAGAGAAATATGGAAAAGATTGAAAACGAATAAAGATGAGAGGGAAAATCGGAAAGTAGGTATTTATAGGTAGGATTTGAAAAATCACAACCCATAATAACAAAGTTACCGTTAGTGTGTTTTACCCCTCAATATTACCGTTAGAACAGTACTTTATTAAGACAAACCGTTCTTTCCACGTGTGCAGTACTTTCCCAAGCAGTACTTTCAAAGCAGTACTTTCAAAGCAGTACTTTCATATAACAAAACAGCAGTACTTTTCCATCTTCTTCTCTATAATAAGAAACACTCCA